>CANSNZ010000929.1:1200000-1905000 GCA_947646795.1 Beta lomatogona
CAAGTTTGTCAAGCAATTGTGACGCTTGTCTTTGATAGGGGATTAGATCATTCTTTTTGACTTCGTATTCACCCGACAGTTGTTTTAGGACCAATTGGGAGTCCCCGTGAATGTCTAAGTCTCTAAGTTCCATTTCAATTGCCATTTGGAGGCCTATTATGAGGGCTTAGTACTCAGCCATATTATTGGAACAAAGCTGGGTTAGCACGAAAGAGTATGTCAGTATATGTTTTTCTGGAGAAACGAAGACAACTCCAGCTCCTGCACCGTCATGACGAGCGGCTCCATCAAAGTACATTCTCCAAGGTGGGAGTATTTCAATGAAAAACACATCTTCACCTGGCAGATCGTCGGATAGCTCCCATTCTGCAGGGACTGGGTGGTCTGCGAAAAAGTCTGCTATTGCTTGCCCCTTGACAGCCTTTTGCGGGACATACACAATGTCATGTTGTTTTAAAAGCATAGCCCACTTTGCAAGTCTGCCAGACAACACGGGCCTTGAAAGAATATATTTTATCGGGTCAGACCTCGAGATGACATGAACTGTATGAGCCTGCATGTAATGCTTTAATTTTTGAATAGAAAAAATCAAAGCAAGGCAAATTTTTTCAATAGGTGAGTAATTCAATTCAGCACCCACCAAAGTTCGGCTCAAGTAGTAAAGAGCTATCTCTTTACGATCTTCTTGCTCTTGAGCGCACATTGCCCCCAGAGATCGCTCCTGTGCTGCGATATAAAGGATGAGTGGTTTCCCTTTTACTGGTGCCCCCAAGACAGGGGGAGAAGACAAGTACCTCTTTATACTTTCGAAGGCTTTTTTACATGAGTCATCCCATTTGAATGGGGCATCCTTTTTCATGAGATGGCTGAAGGGATGACATCTTCCTGCTAGATTAGAAATAAACCTTCGAATGTAAGCGAGACGCCCTTGAAGGCCACGCAACTCCTTGAGGTTCTTAGGTTCAGGCATCTCTTGGATGGCCTTAATCTTTGCTTGGTCAATTTCAATACCCCTGTGTCTGACAATGAAGCCTAAAAACTTTCCTGAGGTGACGCCAAATGCGCATTTGAGGGGGTTCATTTTTAATTAACATTTTCGTAGTCTTTCAAAGATTTTACGGAGGTCATGTAGATGATTCTCCTTCTTCTTAGACTTTACCACCAAGTCATCGACGTAGCACTCCACAATTTTATGCATCATATCTTCAAAAAATTTCTGCATTGCGCGCTGATACGTAGCTCCGGCATTTTTCAAGCCGAAAGGCATAACTTTGTAACAGAATATCCCTTTAGGGGTACGAAACGCAGTTGCTTCTTGATCTTCAGGAGCCATGTGAATTTGGTTGTATCCAGCGGTACAATCCATGAACGACAAAGCCTCATGACCAATGGTGGCATCAATCATAATTTCCGTTACTGGGAGTGGGAAGTCATCCTTCGGACACGCCTCATTCAGGTCACGGAAGTCCACACAAACTCGTAATTGTCCATTTTTCTTTCGTACTGGCACAATGTTTGCTATCCAAGTAGGATACTTGACTTCGCGAATAAATCCAGCATCAATGAGCTTGTTTACTTCTGCCTCAATTTCAGGAATTAATTCTGGCCTGAAATGTCTTTGGGATTGCTTCTTTGGACTGACACCTTTTTTGATGGCTAAGCGATGGACAGCGACTTTTGGGTCGAGTCCTGACATCTCCTTATAACTCCATGCATATATGTCTTTGTAGTCAGAGAGTAACTTGAAATATTTTTGTTCTTCCTGTTGGGTAAGAAAAGCGCTGACGTAGACAGGGCGTGGCTCTTCTTGAGTTCCAAGATTTAACTCTTTTAACTCATCAACGGTGGCTTGCCCCCCATCTTCAAGAGTTTTAGGGGCCTCGTCTGTTTCCATCTCCTCGTCACTTTCAGGAGCCTCATGCCCTGTGATATGGTTAGAAGAAACAAATTCAACATCTTTTTCTTTTTCTTGATTAGACGAACTCCTTTGGTTTGTTAACACTATGACACGACCTTTGGCTTTCAAGGGTGCATGTCCAATGATGTCTACCACCTGTGTACGCCATATGCGAGATGGGATAACACTTTGAGGTGCGTCCTCGCCTTTGACTTCATTTTTCCCTCTTGTGATGCGACTTAGTACTGACCGTCTTTGTTGTTTATCAATTGAGGATGATGCACCAAGACGTTTAAAGACAGACGCTTTCTTCTTAGAAGATCGAAGATTTTGTGAGGGTGTTTGTGTTTTTGACTTCGCACCTTCATTTAGCTCGTGTCCACCAAGTCTGCCAAAAACCGATGTATGGTCCTTTACGACAAGAGACTGGAGTCGATCAAAGACCGATATTTTTGGCTGAGGCACACTATTTTCATCTACATTTTCTTCAACTTCTTCAGCAGTAATATACTGCGAAGAAGAGGTTGTCCCTCTACGCCGTGCAGAAATCTTGATGGGTGTTGGGGTTTCAAATCCCAAGCCTACTTTAGTCGGACGTACCTCAACGCCATACTCTTGCAATTTCTTTTGTGTGTCATTAATTCCATGAGGATCAACCTCAATGACATTGCCCATGGGCGCTGGATTCTCGAAGTCATAACCAGACTTCGCCAAGAGTTTATAAGCATTTGGGTCAAACCTACCCTTATTAAGCCATTTTCTCCTAGATTGATCAACAGATTGTGAGGTTGGAGGCTTAGCAATTTGATTGTGATTGGCTCTAAGTAAAGGAATAACCACTTCTTGATTTAAGCATTGAAGAATAGTCTCATCTACTCCTTTTTCTTTCTTTGGTTCTACTTTCATAACCTGACACCCTGCAAAAGGTGATTCCCCTTCCTTACGACGTGATTTAGGAATGTATCGCAAGACCGAAGTCGTTACTGCCTTCTTCATTGCTTTAATGGGTTGAGCAACAACTTCTTCTTTTACCTTTTCCTTGCATTTTTGTTGTTGCATCTCAGTGGTGGCTAATTCGCTAGAGCTTGAAGACGAGGGAATATCACCATTTTTATTTGTACCCCTTTTCCCTGTTGAAGGAATTTTGGATGGCAACATTTCACTTGAGGGTTCCCCATCTTCAAAGAACTTAGCATCGGCAAAGTACGAATCTGCCGTGCTGAAGGGTTTGACATCCCCATTTATTTTTTTCTCGCCTCCACGATAAAATTCCAGGCATTGATGGAGGGTCGATGCGACTACTCCATTTTCATGCAACCAAGGTCGTCCAAGCAACATTTTATACGACGTCTTTGTATCTATGACATGGAAGAGAGTTGATGATGTTAACTCTCCCATTACAAGGTCAAGACGTATTATGCCTATGGCACGCTGACTGTTCAAGTTGAATCCTTGGATCATTAGACGATTATCCGAAAGATCTTCCATAGTGATCCCTAAATCAGTCATGGTGGATTTTGGCATGATGTTGACAGCTGAACCTCCATCCACTAAGATACGATTCACTCTCTGGCCGAAAATATAACCAGAAACGAACAAGGGTCGATTGTGAGGTTTTGAGCCCAACAATAAGTCTTCATCAGTGAAGGCTAAGGCAAAATTACATGACGCGCATTTAGCTGAACTTTCTATTGGCTCTCCGGCATCCTTCACTTTGTCATGGTATAGTTCTGGGTGCTGAAGTGCAAGAGCCACCTGTCGACACATTTCTCGAGGTAAATGAAAGATCTGCCTCCATCCCATGCGTGTAGGAAGAGCCTCCAAGATAGCCAATATCTTTGGATCTATCTCTGTCCCTGAATGCTGAACAGTCACTTTAACAGAGATTTCATTTCCTTTCACAGGCTCTTGATCCTCCTTTTCTTCTTTTTCTTCTTCATCCTCAATAAATGAGGTAGCATTAACAGTAACCGTATGAAGTAATCTTCAGGAAAGAATTCTTCTAAGGTTACAGGGGAAAGTGGATCTTGTTCGAGCAAGTCAATTGGCAGTACCTGCTGTTTGATATGCTTTTTCGGTTTTTTCTTTCCTTTCGAGCGTTTGAGCCCTTTCCTTTTTTATGTTTCTTCTTATGACAAACAAACTTTGGTTGAGGCTTTGACTGTCGTCTAGGCCTCCTTCTAGTGACCAACGTCCACCCTTCGTCATCCTCTCCATGTTGGTTGCCAGTTGGGACACTGTGCTCAATAGATGGCACATTATCAACTTGGAGAACCGGTCGCAGCACATGTACAATTACTGGCTCCAAACTCCCAAACTGCAGAGTTTGAGCCTCCCAATAAGAATCTAACATAGCGGAGGCGTGATTAGCTTCAGCAACTTCATCAAAATCCAGTACAATTTTCCCATCCTTTACAAGTTGCATAATTCTCTCCTTAAGTGTTATACACTTTTCTATGGGATGACTAATCAACCTGTGATACCGACAGTATTTAGGATCGGAAGTCTTACCGACCTCTGCAGGACGCTTAGCTTCGGGCAACTCAATGACTTTGTTTTCAAGCAAATCATCTAACATCCCTGATAAATCAGAGTCTGGAAATGGATATTTTTTTGCTTGGTGTTCTTTCAAGGTTGGCCTATTTTTCCTAGGTTCTTGAGAAGATGAACCCTTATTCTTTTCAGTGCCAGCCTTGCTAGAGATCTTGACAGGCGAGGAGGTAGTCGTGATTGACATTGACTCCTTAGTCGAACTTTTGGCAGTCTTGTCCGATTTCTTAAAATCCTTCTTCTCTTTCTTGTATTCTGAAGAAGTGTTGTTTTTGCCTCTGTTATTGGCAATGGTAAGCTCCATGTCATGAGCTCGCGTAGCCAATTCTTGAAAAGTCCTAGGCTTTATACCTTGCAAGATATAAAGCAAGTCCCAATCCATTCCTTGAATGCACATCTCAACAGCAGAGACTTCATTTAGGCGATCTTTACATTCCAGACTCAACGCGCGCCAACGATTGATGTAATCGATGACTGTCTCATCCTTCCACTGGTGAGTCTTAGTCAGTTCAGTCATACTGACAATACGTCGAGTGCTATAGAACCTGTTCAGGAACTCCTCCTCCATTTGATCCCAACTGTTGATGGATTGTGATGGTAGATCTGTGTACCAATCAAAGGCCATGCCTTTAAGAGAACGAACAAATTGTTTGACCAGGAAATCATCTATGGTACCAGCATTGTTGCATGTTTCCACAAAGTGAGCAATGTGTTGCTTAGGATTTCCTTTCCCATCGAATTGCTGAAACTTGGGGGGTTGATAGCCAAAAGGCATCTGCAACTTATCGATCCTTTTGGTATAAGGCTTCACATAGCGATGACTGCCTTGAGAACTTTCTCCAAGTTGATTTTTGACAGCGTGAGCTACCAATAACTCAAGTTGTCGAGCTGTCGGTGGGCGACGAGCGTCTTCACCACTATCCCCTTCGCTTTCATCTCCATGTCTTGATGCTGCGTCGCCTTCATCAAGTTTCTTGTTGAGGGCAGCGATTTGCTCATTTTGTAGTCGAATTTGAGCATCTTTTTTCTCTCCATCTTTCATTAATTTTTGGAGTAGGCTATTCATTTCAGCAAGTTGTTCCTCAACTGTCTTAGCTGAGGTCACCATAACAGCAGCAGTGTTCGATTGTGAAGACAACAAGGGTTCCTCTAAGTCGAAAATCTTTAGCGGTGATGAGACAACAATATCATCACTTGTTTCATTGTCACTCTCTACATTGAGTGGATCAAAGAGAGGGCTAGTGTGAACAGTTAGCCTATCTGACTTATCAGCTGAGAGTTGCTTCCATATTTGAGAAGCAATGAATGATGGCTCGTGTTCAGCCAAAGCAGTTGAGCCAAACACGGGGGATTCCCGTTCCTTGCGTGAATCAGGCATGATGGATGATTCAGCAGTAGCAGGCTTAAAGAGTTTTCTCTGCCTGGTAGGAACATTTGCAGTTCGAAGTTTAGCAGCAGCAGCAGCAACAACAACCTTTTTCATTCCTCTAGTGCGAAAACCAAGAGTCATGTCCTCTATAAAGTCACCCAACGTTACAGATTTTCGTAGGGTGTCGGCAGAGTTTTCAGAAGATTGAGAGATGTTCTTGCTTGAGGCCATTTCTCAGGTTTGTTGATGATGACAAAACAGAGATGAGAGGCAGAGATGGTCCCACCGAGCGTGCCAAAATTTGTATAGACAAATTTCGAGTCAAAATATATATAAGACAGGAAACAAAGTAACAAAGAATTTTATTTCAATAAATGTATTGAGTACAATCTCTGTAAACAGTTTATAATGAAAATAAATTAAGTCCTCTGATTCTGTTCCGTAGCTTGAGATGACACGTGCTGATGTCGACGTGGAGCTGAGTGTAGACTAACGTTTTGTCAACGTCAACCTGAGTTTGAATGTGGGATAACGTTTTGTCAACGTCAACCTGAGTTTGAGTTTTGTTTGGGTGTATTCGAATGAGGGCTAACAAAAGCTTGAATCTCAGTCGAATGTGTTTGAGTGTATCTGAACAGTCGGCACGGATTTGATGTGCTTGTTGACTATTTGCAAAGAGAATTCTCAGAGAATTTTATGAGCTCTTGAGAATAATGATTTCCTGGTCCCCTCAACTAAGAGAGGTGAGGTCTATTTATAGGGAATGGAGATCCCTTCATGGACTTGGTAGTTTATGGGCTTGGGCCCGTTTATGACTTGGAAGTCTTTTTTACCTTTGCCATTTGACCATCTTATTTGGACTATAATATTGACTGGCCCAAATAGTTGACAACCCAAATTATATTTATTTGATTTAATTTGGATATTTTATTTAGGTGGGCTAAATTAATTAAAGTGAGCTAATTATATTTTTTTTAGCTCAATAATAATCAATTTATTTTAATATTGGACACTAATAAATTTTCGGATTTTTCACCAAGTACCCCTGAGGTTTGACAAAATTCACCTGGTACCCTCGCGTTTTCAACAATTCACCTGGTACCCCTGAGGTTTGAAAAAAATACGAAAATACCCTTAATGACTAACGGCGTTACATTGCCGTTAGCCATTAATCCCTTTCTTACCCTTCTGTAAGGTTTGACAATAGGAAACTGTAGAAAAAAAAAAGTTGGAAGTTTTCGAAAAAAAACGCATCACCTTCCACTCTTCTCTTCCTCTGTTCTTCCCTTTGAAGTTCTGAATTCTCAGACCCAAAATCACAAAGTGAAGTTTTCGAAAACAGCAAGGAAGATTGTCCTCATTGGTTAGTGAAATTTCGCGTCTTTGAAGCAAACTTGGTAGCAAAATTGTGCGTCTTTGAGTAGCATTATAGCAGGGGTGCAATTAAGAGAAAAACACGAGTGTTCTAGTGTTACTGTAGCTTGATCATCAGGTATTGTTTTCTTACTTACTTTCATATTTTTTTTAGAATTATTTTGTCAGTTATGTGAAGTTATAAGTGTTAGGGTTAGCAAAATTCTGCAATTTTGTTCTTCTAACATTAATAGCTCTTGAATATCTGGGTTTACCTTTCCTGTTATTTATGCATACTTGTATGTCTGTTTGGGTTTAGGATGACGGATGGAATGTGGTTGTTATGTGACTACAACGGGGCACAATTTGATGTTAGGGTTAATGATGTTGATGAAACAAGTTTGATGGATTTACTGAATGATATTCATGATGAATCTGTAAAGCAAGGTGTGCACTTGCGAGCAAATTTTAGACTTTATTATGAGAAGCCTAGGACAAAAGAAAGAGTAGAATTGTATGATGATATACATTTGGTAAATATGTGGGGTGGTTTTAAGGATACGGATACTGTAGAGATATTCATAAAGGAATCCAATCGACCCCTTAGGTTTGTTTTCAAATTGGTGTTGGAACTGAGGGAGCAGAGAAGGATTGCTGCTGCTGAAAATCTTAGAAAACTACATGAGCAAGCAGAAAAGGAGAGGGAGGAAGAGAGAAGAAGACAAGAGGAAGAGAGGAAAAGGAAAGAGGCAGAGGAGGATTTAATAAGAGAGTTGGAGGAGCAACAGCCTCCTGTGGCAATTGAGATTCCAGTGTATAGTGTAGATGATCTCACTGTCATGGAATGGTTTAGGGTTTATTCACAGGATGAACAAGTTTTGGGCGAGTCCCAACCCCAACCAGAGGCCACACAACCTGAACACCCTCAATCCCCTCCTCCTTCTTCCCCTGTTACACAACCAACTCACCCTCAATCCCCTCCTCCTTCTTCCCCTGTTACACAACCAACTCACCCTCAATCCCCTCCTCCTTATTCCCCTGTGACACACCCACCTCAACATCCATCCCCTCCTTCTTCTCCCCTTATTACACACCATGAACACCCTCCATCCCCTGTGACACAGCCACCTCAACATCCATCCCCTCATCCTTCTCCCACTATCACACAGCCAGCTGACCACCCTGCACCTCCCCCTCCTCAACCTAAGAAGAAAGGGTTCAGAGTGCCAAAAACCAGTGCCAAAAGACAAGGTACTTATGTACCAAAGAAGAGGAGGGGTGAGAAGAGTACTAGGAAGAAGCCTAGGCAACCTGCTGCAGAAGAGGCTGCAGGTTATGATGAAATGGAGACTGGTGAGGGTGATGGTGAACAAGATGAGCCCAAGGACTGTGAGAGCAGTGAAGATGAGGACTTTACTGCCTCAACAGAAGGAGATGAAGAAGAGGATGACTTGGAGGATTATGTGGATGAAGATGAGGATGAAGGTGTTTTAGAAGAAGATGTCAGTGAGAAGGGTTTTGAAGATTTCTTGGATGACCAGAGTGCACTGGATAAAATTTATTTGAATGGTAAAGTTGTTGGTCACATGGATTTTGGGGATGTAAAGCTAGAGGCTTGGATGATTTTTTCCAACAAAGAGCATTTTTTGGGAGTTTTTAAGGATTATTGTGTGCAGGAGGGCTTTGCTGTGTGCCCTGATAAGCATGAAAACAAGAGATACACTGCTAGGTGCTACTATGAAGAATGTCCTTGGAGGATTCATGCATCTGTCCTCATGGATGGGAACAGTTGGGCTATAAAGATCATTAAAGGGGAGCATACAAATTGTCAAAGGCTTGAAGAAAACCCAATTGTGTCCTCTGACTGGCTATGTAGGCACTTATTGGGTGATTTGCAAGCAAATCCTGACTTTCCAGTTGAGTCTCTACAGAAATTATGCTTGGATAGATATAGGTTAAGGGTGAAGAAGAGGCTGCTATACAAAGTCAGGGGGATGGCAAAGGAGAGGATTTATGGGGGATTCAGTGACTCTTATGGCCTCCTACCAGGTTATGTGGAGATGATAAAGACCACCAACCCTGGTAGTTATTCTCTTGTTACTTGGAGTGAAGTTGCTGCTGGTGAAATCCCTCACTTCAAGGCTTGTTTCATTTCATTTGCTTGCATGGTTAGAGGTTTTCTTGGAGGGTGTAGGCCACTCATTGGCATAGATGGAGCTCACTTGTCTGGGCACTACAAGGGACAAATGCTCACTGCTATTGCCATAGATGGGAATAATGAGATATTTCCCTTTGCTTATGGCATTGTTGACACAGAGAGTTTGGAGAGTTGGTCCTACTTTTTCAAAAATATGAAGATTATGTTTGCACAAATGGGAGTTCACAGAGAAGATTGGACATTTATAAGTGATAGAATGAGGGTATGTCTCTTTATTGGCACTTTTATCTTGTTTGTTTTATTTGTATGATGTTCAAACTTAATTGAATGTTGGTTTAACTCACTGACACAGGGTGTAGAGAGTGCATTGTATGATGTGTTCCCAAAGGCAGTGAGGAGAGTTTGTGCAATGCATTTGTATTCAAACTGCAAGAATGGTGGATGGAGTGGCACCACATTCCATGACTTATTTTGGGTGGCTGCAAATGCTTACAACCCTTATGTTTTCAACAAATCTACGGAGAAGATCCATAAACTTGATCCTGCTGCCGTGGAATACCTTTCTAATGTGCCTGAACAGTGGAGTAGGCATACATTTGATCCACAAGTGTGTTGTGATCACAACACCACCAATTTTGTGGAATCGTTCAATTCTTGTACTAAGCCCTTTAGGGATCTACCTGTGATGTCTTTGTTAGAAGGTACATCCCCCTATTTGTCTGCATTCATTTCTTGTATTCATATTTACCATACTAACTTATTTCTTCTATTAATTTCATGTTGACAGAGGCTAGGAGTTGGTGTATGAAGAAGGTTGGGATCGAGATTTGACAAGGCACTTGAAATTGGTGCGGACCAACTCACACCATATCTTTGCCAAGATCTTGGAAGAAAGAGGTCGGGACTCTAGGTTTTGTCAAGTGATTAATCTTTGGGGGTGGAGAATTTGAAGTTAGAGATGGGAATGTGAAGTTCCCAATATGCCTTAGGACTAGGACTTGTGCATGTGGGAAGTGGCAGGGCTCTGGTATACCATGTAAGCATGCCCTAAGGGTTATTTATCACCAAAGGCTTGAGCCTCTTGATTTTGTCTCTTCCTACTTCAAAGGGGCAGCCTACAAATTGACCTACTCAGGCCATATTCACCCCATGCCAGACCCCACCCAATGGCCTTCATTTGATCGCCAAATATTTTGCCACCACCCATTAAAAAGAGCTGCTGGCAGACCCCCAAACTAAGGAGAAGAGGTAAAAATGATCCAAAGAAGGGGAAGAGAAGTAGCACTTGTCGGGTGCAGCAAGTGCAAGGAGGTGGGTCATAATGCAAGGAGCTGTAGGGGTGGATCCACAAAGAAAGCAAAAGAAGGCTTCCACTACTACTGCTGCGCAGATCTTTGGAGCGGGTGATTCAGTCTTTGGAACCGATCTTTGGCCCAAGTGGAACAAAGAGGAAGAATGCATCAGGGGCAAGCTCATCCAAAGGGGCAAAGAAAGGGAAGAACAAGTGAAGCTACAATTATGACAGATTAATGCATGGTTCATAATATTTTGTGTAAATATGACTGATGTAGCTAGGTTTTTTTGGGTGTGAAAACAGTTCATCATTTTTTGTTAGCCACTTGGGGTAGTTTTTTGTAAAGCTACAATTATATGCCTACTTATGGTTTGTCTAGGAAAGCTAATATCTTGCATAGGTACTGAACTCAAATGTAATTGCTCAACTTTGATTACATTAATCACTTCATCATTACATATATAAGCAACAGAAACAAAGCTAAGCCTATTTTGGTGGTTACTTTCTTTTGCTGTTTCAGCTTCTTCTTCATATGTTGGATCTCCTCCTTCAAACTTCTATTCTCTGTAAACTGGTCAGCCCCCATGCTTCCCCTGGTCCTCTGAGAGCTGCTGCCAGTTTGGTGTAGCTGCTCAATAGTTACCTTGCACCACTTGAAATTATCACATTCATCACACTTGTAGTAGAGCCTTTGTGGATTTTGTGTGCTCTCTGAACTTCTTATTGCAAGCCTTCTTCCACACTTGCATGTTTTGTTTGGAACTCTTATGTATGAGGATTCATATGAAGAAGATGAATTGTGTGATTGTAAACTCATGGCCCAAAAAAAAGGGTAAAGAAGGTGTTAGATTGAGAAAACAAGAAGAGAGAGTGGAGGAAATTAGAGTACAAGTATCACTTATATAAGAAAATGAGGACAGAAACAAACGGCTAGTTTTTTTAAAAAAGTGTGCAAAAATTTAAACCTCAGGGGTAAATGGTGAATTAAGTTTGTAACGGACACTTGACGCCAGGGTTACGTCGGTATTTTTTTCAAACCTCAGGGGTACCAGGTGAATTGTTGAAAACGCGAGGGTACTAGGTGAATTTTGTCAAACCTCAGGGGTACCTGGTGAAAAATCCGTTTTTAGAATTCTAAGGCTTCAGGTGGGTGGAACTTGATTAATATGGCCAACTGGAATAAAGCTGCTATGCTCAAACTTCTTTGGGCTATTACTTTCAAAGCTGACAAGTTATGGGTTCAGTGGATTGCTGCCTATTATATGAGAAGACATGATGTTTATTCTGTTGTTATTACTAACAACATGTCTTGGATCCTGAGGAAAATTTTTAAATCAAGGGAACTTCTTGACTTGGTGGGAAATTGGGAAGCAGTGATGCATAATGGCAAATTTAGCATAAAAAAAAGCTTACATTTTGATTCAGGGGAGTGTGCAGAAAGTTGAATGGAGAAGATTGATTTGCAATAATAAAGCAAGTCCTAAGAGTAAATTCATGGTAGCAGCTCAAAATCGAATGCCTACTACTAATAAAATCAGTAGATGGAATGTTAATTGCAGCATGCAGTGCTACTTGTGTAATGATGATAATGAATCTGTGCAGCCTATCTTCTTTGAAGGTAGATATTCAGCTGAAATATGGCAAGGTTTACTTCAGCACATTGGCATAAGCAGAAGTGCCACTTCGTTTAATATAGAAAGAAGATTGGACAGTCTGAAAGCTCATGGTAGGAGTGTGAGATCAAAAGTCAAAGTTATGATGTTCTTTGAAGCTCTTCATGATGTGTGGTGTCAAAGAAATAGTAAAATCTTCTCTAATACTTGTTGTACTCCTCAGATCCTGATTAGACAAATTATCTTGGGTTTTTCTACATAGTGCCCTTGTGTTTTACGAAATTCTATGATGTACCAGACTTTTTAAAAATTTCCATGTTATACCCCTAAGCTTTCTCAACGTTACACTGAATACCCTTATAACGATATCAAACAGTAGATTTTGGGACTATTTACCGTGTGGGCATAGAGTAGGATTTTTTAGCCTTGTTAGTTGACTGAGGTTTGTAATATGATATGAAAAATTGAATACTAAGAGAGGTTTGGAGTAGGATTTCTATTAGTAAGGGTATTTCGTGTCACGTTTAGAAAGTTTATGGGTACAATGTGGAGAGTTCAAAAAAGCTGGGTATAACGTGGAATTTCGTAAAATACAAGGGCACTGTATAGAAAACTCAATTATCTTTCATGTGGCGTGCAACTGTAATGAGAAGGAGAGAAGCCTTTTAGTCCAGTATAGTTGTTTTAGGCTCTCTCTGTGTAGTTTTGGTGCTGTCTGTAGTGCATTGTTTGTTGTTGGGCTATTTGCTCTTGTTTGTGTTGAGTTGGTTGTAACTAAAACACTTTTTTTTGTGTTATCAATAACAATTTTGATTTGCCAAAATATATATATATATATATATATATATATATATATATATATATATATATATATATATATATATAATTATCAACGTACATTTCTTTATCATAACATATGATTGATAGTTTTTTTAAGTTTGGTTATTGCCTTAGTAAGTAATTAGTTTGAACTGTGGTACTTATAATTATCGTTACAAAGTATATTTGCAACATAAAAAATGCAAGATAACAAGTTGGTCTGAAGTTATTATTTAAATAAAAAATAAATTATGATCATTTGACTTTTATGACAAGTTACAAATTTTCGAGAAAGAAACATGATTAATATTGTGGCTGTATTTGGTGAGACGATATTGAATAATTTAATCTACACTATTTTTTAAAATTATTGACCTATTCTATCCTCATATTGTAAATTTCTCGTGCAAAACAAAGGACATAATCTAGTTTCAATCTGCTTATTGAAAAAAAGGTAAGAAAATACAACTCCTCTATTTTATTTTGTACCATTACCACAAAACTTTACCATTATTTAAATTAGATGACATCCATAAATACAACTCCTCTAATACTAGTTCGTTCCCTTGTTTCACTTTCTTACAAGGGATTGATTTCTCTACTCTCTACGACTCTACCATGTGTCTTATGTGCCCCCATCTCTTACCTCATCACAGTGGCATATCCAGGAATTATGTGATGGGGGTACGGATAAGATAAAATCAAATAAAATAAAATACAATGCTAGAGTTAATTTACGACTAAAAATTCAATTCAAAATACAATGGCAATATCAATTTATGATTCAAATTACAACTAATTTAAAAGGACGAAAATACATAAGTTTCAAATAAATAAAAATTACAAGGGCATCCGACTGCCTTTCATATATTGGAAGCGGTTAATTACATCATCATCACTAACTTGAAAAAAAAGGTCCCTCTCAATATAAGTGACTAAACGATCATCCAAAAGTTGATCCCCATACTATTTCGCAATTTCCTTTTGTGATTTTCCTCCACCCCTCTTCCAAAAAAATTCTAAACTTTTGTTTTTCATCTTCCAAATTTGGTATAAAGTTAACATAGTATTAGATATTAATTCCAAAGTCCCTTGTTTCAAATTACATTTCACATTATCTAATTCCAAATTCAACTAATTTCAATTCACAACCTCTATTTCAATTTCACAATTTCTAATCTCTAATGTCAATTCAAGTACTCTCAATTTTCATATTTCACAATTGCACAACATTTAATTTCATTTTCATAATTTCTTATTTCACTTCAAAATATCAATTCACATCTAATGCTACTGCCGACTACATTTCAAAATATCAAAATATAAATTCATTGAACAAATTGAGAAGTCGATAAATTAACAGAAAAAAAAAATCGAGAAAAAAAAATACCTCTAAGAGAACAGGTGAACTTCTGGTTCTGCCCAAGCGCAACCCCAACCCCCTGCTCTGCAGCTTCGGCAACGGCGCAATGCGACTGCCGACGGACTGGCAAGTGGCAACCCGCAACCGGCAACGTGACTCCGACGTCCGGCGACCGGTGGTAATCAGAAAAGAAAAAGAAACGGAAATAGAGAATAAAGAAAGAAAGAGAGAGGAAAAAGAAAAATAACGTTATGAATAGTACTGACAGAGTGACAGCGTAGAGTAGAGAGCCTAGAGGAGAGAGAAAGAGAAGGAAAAAGTGGGACGCGTGAGTGTTTTGGAGTTTGACAGTGTACTCTTTTTTTTTTTTTTTTTTTTTTTTGGCTTTTGTTTCCTTCAAATTATTTTTGGGGAATGGGGGTACAGTTGTACCCACTGTACCCCTGTAAATCTCATCATGATGCCAATTTTGGTTTTCCTACATTCGTGCTCACAAAAATCCTCGACCCTTTCCTCCCTTCTCTCGCAGCATTGTCCTCTTTTCTCTCTTTCTCCACCACCATTTTCATCACCTCCACCAACATTCCTTGCCCACCAAATGCAGTAACAGGTGAAAAATCATTATTTCAAAAGCTTATTTTTTTTTAGACCATGTCGTTTTCATCCTGTTGCTTGTACATTGTCATACTTTTTAACCAACTTTTGTTTAATTTCAGGATTGTTATAATATGTGAGATTTTACAATTTTTTTTTTATTCTTTCGACTTATTTGATGATGAGACTTTGAAATAAAGGAAAATGAAAATGATTTAACTATGAAATTTTGGTACCTGAACATGGGTTAGGATCCATAAATTCACTTTTTATTTTGTATATTTTTCCTTTCATTTTGTCTCATTTTCTTTTCGGTTGAGGAGATCCTTATACCTACAGGTTGTATGTGTCTTAAATGAGGTTAAGGCATCATCAATGTTTTTCTTCTTGCTCCTCTCTTTACCCATTGTTATCTATGGTTTATGGTTGTACAAATAAAATGTAATTGTTGTATGATGATGATTAATCGGACATTATGTTGTTTCATTTGATTGTCAATTCCAATGTCTATGTTGGTGCATGGTTGTAGTGGCTTTACAAATTCATGTCGTCTATACATAAGTGTATTTTTCTTGAATATGTTTGGAAATTTGCAACCCTTTACCTTCTTTTTGTGGAAGAAAATTTGAAATTCAATATTAAACTCGTTGTCTTATCAAGAGCTTTAAATATTATTTTTTTACGGTTGTTTGTGGGTTCTGCAATTTCCTGTTTGAATGACATACTTTGGCTACAAGTTTTTGTGGTTGCATTTGATATTGTCAAGTTTCACTACTTGTGAAAGTTCTTCTACCTGTTATTAGCATATTTATCTTAGTGGCAAGTTATTGATAAAGTTGTGATCTTACATTTTTCAACTTCTTGTTGAATTTATACTATAAATATAAAATTTACTAACTTTTTGAAATGCAGTCTCACTTCATAAAAACTAAACTTTTTTGTGATTTTGTGTTTTCAGCGAACTTTGTAAGAAACAATCAAAGATCATATACATTGAATCAAAGCTTCAAAATTTGTTTAGATTTTGGACTTCATTAGGTATATGCATATGTTCAATTTGTTCTGGTACTTCTTGGATCTTTGGGAAATAATTGTGACTGGTTGTTGGCCCGGGTCATTGCATATAATCCATATTTAATTAAATTAATTGAATTACTTGCCGACATATCAACTTATATATTCAGATGACATGCAACGACATATAATGCTTCTACACACGTCTTAATAATATATATATGTATATATATATATATTAAAATAGATAAGCAATAACGTGTTTTGTTTCATAAAATATCAAAAAAGCTGCTCATTTGTAAGTTGAATGCACCTGTATATCAGGATCTAAAGTATTGACATACACATTTAATATGTACTCCAAATCATATACTCTTTTTAAAAAAATAGAAATATTATCTTATCTTTAAATAAATTTTTTCCCCACAAAGACCAATATAAGATTGTAGACTACTCCCTCCGTCCCATAATATAGTGCTTGTTTCTCTCTCTTGAGGTCAACTTAAAAATCTTTGACCAAATATTCTCATTTGTATATATAAAAAATGTCGGATCTTGTTAGATTCGCCTCAATATGTAGTTTCATAATATCAATTTTTTATATTTTTTTTATTAATAAGGAATTGAAGATGTCGAAGGTCAAATGTTTATCTTATAGATCGTGTAAAAAAGAAACAAGCACTATGTTATGAGGCGGAGGAAATACTTGGTTAGTTATTTGTGTTTCAAATGAGAGGTTGTGAGTTCAAGTCTTCACAGACACATTCTACAGCAACATATCAAATTTTTCACTTCAGTTTTAGAATATATATAGATGGGTTAACTATTTCAATTTGTGGATTTATGGATTTTCATATATAGAGTTGTAGGAGCATTTTCTTTGTTTCAAAAAGGTTTAATGTCGTCTGCAGGCTAATCGTCATGTTTTAAAAGTTTGTGGCAGAAACTATGGACTAACTTAATTTGAAATATATATTGTAAATACTTATAATGTAGGTTGATGAAGATGAGATTTACTGTAGAAAGAAGAGACATGATGATTATTGAGAGCTGGTGCATAATTCTTCTAGCCTAAAATCTCAGCTTTATCAATGTTTTAGTGAGTATAGCCACTTCTCATTAATTATCATCTTTCTCAATCTTGTTTTTCAAGTAAATATATATCTATACATTCGATGTTCGATAAGCATCATTACATTCCCATGTCGTTCTTCATTTTCCTTGCTTTGCCTTTGTTGGCTAAGAGAAAGGAAGGTGCGTTGGGTGTGAATGGGTTAGAATATGTATGTCTTTGGCATCCTATGTATTTTTGTAGGTTCATGTAGTTGAATACTTTTTTTTAGTATTTATTATTAGTGTAATACTCCCTCCGTCCCATAATATAGTGCTTACTTCTCATTTTTCACGGGAATTAAGGTCAATGGAAGGAGTAGTAGGATGTTCCAAAAATAATAATTAATGAAGTGCTTTTTTAGTGCTTTTATCTTGGAACTAGTTATTTATTGTCTTTTTCCTTTAAAAAATATCAAAAAATAATAAACGGTTTTTTCACCAAATACCTCCGACAAATCAAAAAATTCACCATACCCTCAATGTTCCAAAAATTCACCATATACCCTTGAGTTTTCGAAAACGTTCACGAAATGCCCTTTTTCTAACTTCCGTTAACTCTCCGTTAGCTTTATTTACGATTTTGCCATTACTAACCCTAAACCCTAATTCTAATCTAACCCAAACCCTAATCTAACCCTTACCCTTACCCTAATCCTAAACCTAAACCCTTACCCTTACAGTAAACCCTAACCCACCACCCCACCACCCCCAGGCCCAACCCCCCACCCCCTCCACTCCACCCTAGCCCCACCGCCCTCCCCCCTTCCCCCTCCTCTCCACCGCCGCATCCCCTCTCCCTTCAACCGCCGCATCCCCCCTCCCTCCTCTCCCCTCCGCCGCAGCCTTCCCCCCCCCTCTATCGCAGCCCCCGCAACCCGCGTAGCCCATAAATTTGAAAGCCCCCCACCCTCCCGCCGCATCCCCCTACCCCTTCCCCTCCACCCCAACGCAGCGCAGCCCACCGGAAGAGAGAGAAGCGGTGCATCAGCATCTCATCTGTTCCAAAAATTCTTGTGGGAAGGGAGTGGGGTGGGGAAATCGACGGGGAGAGGGGAGGGTGGGGTTAGGGAATTCGACGGGGAGAGGGGAGGGGGGGGGAATCGACGGGGGAGGGGAAGGGAGTGGGGGAATCGACGGGGAGGTGGGGGGGGCTGGGGTGGAGGGAGGGGGAGGAGGTGGGGGGTTGGGTGGGTGGAGGTGTTGGGTTAGATTAGGGTTTAGATTAGGGTTAGGGTAAGGGTTAGGGTTAGATTAGGGTTAGGGTTAGATTAGAATTAGGGTTAGGGCTTAATGATGGCAAAATCGTAAATAAAGCTAACGGTGAGTTAACGGAAGTTAGAAAAAGGGCATTTCGTGAACGTTTTCGAAAACTCAAGGGTATATGGTGAATTTTTGGAACATTGAGGGTATATGGTGAATTTTTTAATTTGTCGGGGGTATTTGGTGAAAAAACCGAATAATAAATATTCTTTGGAATGGGGTAAAACAATAAATAGGGGCACATATCTTTAAAGAAATGTAGGGGTATTTTGGTAAGTTTGTGTACAAATTAAGGATATTTTAGTCCAAACAAATTGATTAAAAAGAAATAGGTACAACATTTTGGGACACCTAAAAAGGAATGTAAGCACTATATTATGGGACGGAGGGAGTATTAGATAGAAAAGAATTCTATTAGTATTAGGTCTGTATTGTAAATCTATATATATATATATATATAATGTCAGGATTAACCTAAACATGTTAACACAATTCATTCTCAAGTCCTTTCTCTCTAATATTACACTAATACTTATTGATCATTTTTCTCTAATGAGAAGGACCTAGTAAATAAAGTGTTTGTATTTGTAGCTAGACGATGTTGCATGGAAAGACATTGATGCATTGCTTTACATTGATCCTAACTATGGCCAAAGTTTCATTCTATAGTGCACTCATCATTGCTGGGTGCTTTTATTTACTTCAGCACCTTCTAAAATTAGTATAATAGTTAAATGTTATTTGATTTTATTGTAGCATTACTTTCAAGAGAACTGTAATCTTATTGCACAACAATATATCATTTCTTGCCAACCATTGGGTGTGGAGATCGATGTCTTTGAATTGTTGGTGAATAACTAAAGTGGCTGCAAAAAAAAAAATACAAGATAGGATTTCTATGCATAGCGCCTAATTAACATATAATATATAAGCTATTTTCTGTTCAACTTATTTTGCCTTATCTTATATTATCTTATCTTATCTTATCTTATCTTATAAGATCTTATAAAATTTTATCTTATCTTATCTTATCTTATCTTATAAGATAGTTTATTGTGTGTGTCTAACATCTTATTTATCTGATCTGATCTAATCCTATAAAATCTTATATAAGTTAAAATAAGTTGAACAGAACGGACCTTTAGAAAAGGAAAAATCCATCCCCTAATTTACCTAGACTTGTCATGAAGTTAGAGATGACAAAGTGTAAGAATAAGATATAATTATTCTCTTACATGTGAAATAGAGAGGGATTCAAATTCGTTTGGGAAGGATGAAGCTCTAGCTTATAATGTATTTGATAAGCTTCGGTTTAGGTGCAAGCTGCACTGATGTCTGATACATGATGAGTGTCGCCAACTTTTAATTTGTCATTAGTAATTCTGAACCGAGAGTCATCTCCATAGCCAATCGGGTTGTCTTCATACACAAATGTCCTTATTAGTGCATGTTTGTATGATTGTTGTAGCTAAGGCTATGGTTGGTTCCCGAACATGGTTTGGCGGCATTCTCCATCGTACAGGTCTTAAGCGTCATGGAAGTGAGAAGTTTCTGGACTATAATTTAAGTCTCATTCAGGTAAAATATTTTGATTACATATGTTCTTGCTCTTATCTTTGCTAGTTAGTAACTAGTTTACTCTTCGTGTTTTTTTTTTTTTCAATGGATGCAATGACATTACTTGGATGATTATTTTTTCAAATGTTCATATGAGATGTATGTAATATTGCCCTTGCATTTAGGTTGTTCCAATTGGAACTTGATATGGAAAGTAACTACAATGTAATGATCTCCTTTATTGCAACTAAGTATAGGATAAATTTACGTAACACTTAATTTATCTCTGAACTCATACTCATTAAGGGACAATGACTTAGAAATGTTCAAAGTTCAACTTTCTCAATCAGTGCAAACTATCAATCAGGGCAAACGCTTTTCTAAATATGTACAAGTTTTTTTAATTGCTGGTAATTTCTATATGGATTTTGTTAAACACCACCCCAAAATTTCATAAAATCACTCAAAGCACACTTGAAAATACAATTTTACCCTTAACTTTCGCTTTCATCCTCAGCATCACTAAACCCCCTCACTACCCAACAATCACCACCACACACACAACCACCACCGAAACCATGCAAACCACCACCGAAACCACGCACACCACCAACTAAACCACGCACAACCACCAACTAAACCAAAAAAAAAAAATTGAGAGCCACTAAATTTGGATAACATTATCTCATACATGGCAGGCAAGAGCTTAACTTCTCCATTTTGTACAACAGTAACATGCTTCTAGAGACCAACAAATTTCTGCGATTGTGGTTTCACACTACATAATTCCTTCAATTCAGAGTATTAACGACACAAGGCCATTGTGATAGAGATATACAGTTAGAGAATGGCATTGCAACACCCTTACCACTACCTTACACCACCATCCAGTCCTCGCCGAATATATCTTACACAACCATCAGGTGACAGGAAAGGGAGTGACACCCGATATGGAAGATCACCTGCTGAGCAATTAGCACCGCTAGCATCTGCATTCCAACGACGGCTTGGGCTCCTCCACCACCGGAACGTCCGGCCAGGACTATCCAGCCATGGTGGAAACGGCTGGCCAGGACATTTCCTCTATGGCGGGAACGTCTTGCCAGGACGTTCCGGTGGTGGAGGAGCCCAATTTTTTTTTTTCTTTTGGCATCTGCTGCTTGCTCGTGGGGGTTGCAGGGGTGGGATAGGGGGCTACTGGTGGGGGTGGAGGGAGGGTGGAGGGGGTGGCTGTGGGGATGAAGGTGGTGGCAGGAGGTGGTGGTTTGGGAAAAGAAAAAAAACGGGAAGGGTAAAGTTGGAAAGGTTTGGTGGGATCGGAGCGATTTTAAGAAGTTTTGGGGCGATGTTTAGCATTCCAGTTTCTAAATATATTTTCATTGCCGTACTAAATATTTCATACAATTATCACAAGAAGATCCATGAGCAAAATTGTACTTACTTTTTTATGGCCTAATGAGTCACTTTTATACGTTCCTAGATGTTAAATACACTTATAGTGTGGTCTATAAATGTGTTGGCACTCTAGTAGGCTCGACAAGAAACCTGAACAACCATTTCCATCATGTAGTTCTTTCTTCTCTCCATAATCTATGCCCTCACCTACTGCTATGTATCGAGTATCTTTATTGGATGACATTATCCAATGTTCTCCAGTCCATTGTTCTCACCTATAAATTTCTCTATCTTTAAGTGTTTTTCACCTCCAAATTTTTCTACTGCATGATTTCCCTCTCTCCTCTAAATTTGCACCAAATGATCAATGGCCAAACAAAAATACTGGAGCTGATAATTTGATCAATGCCAAAATCAATTTAAGATTTGAGAATCAACATTAGACTTTCTAGAAAATTTTAAGGCAGAATTAATGATCAATAATACAAAAGATGATTTAAGAATCAACACTAGTTTTACATTTCTCTCTGCTCCATTGCTTCTCTTATATCTCAGAAATCCTCTCTTCTTAATTGTTTCTCACCTTCAAATTTATCTTTCCTTCATGGTTTTTCTCTCATTGTGGCCAATGAAATTGATTAATTCTAAAATATGTTTAAATTTGGGCATAATCAATGGCAAAAATCAAATATTGAAGTTTAAGATTTTATCATGATGAACTTACTTACAGATTTGAAATCAATATTACAGCTTCAAAATGAGCAAACACTTATGCTCATTTGAGAAAATGAGTCAAAATGTTTGCTTATTTGGGCAAAAGTGTTTGCTCATTTTCTTAAATGAGTAGAAGTATCTGTTCATTTGAAAAAGTTTGTTAAATTGGGCAAATGAGCATAAGTGATTAGTAATGAGTAGAATTTTTGCTCGGATAATTCCAAATGAGCAATGAGTAAAAAATAATATTGGCGTATCATGATCATACACCCGACTGTATGATATAGGTTGTGAATCTTCTGTATCATTATTTTATGTTACCTTTGTGCTTCGCCGTTTTTATGTTCAACCCATCCTATTTTATTTTTTTATTTGTTCTTATCACTCATTCTTATATTAAATTTTAATAATCACCTTTGCAAGATTACGTGGTTAGATGATTGTATAGTGTACCAGAAACAGTAAAATAAATTGTTGGATTATATCCGTACGACAATTGAGGTTCCCATATGAGGGATGATAAAACACTATCAGCTAGAGGGTACCTTGCCCACTATCAAGGACATTATTGTAATTTATAAACCAACCTATATTTAGGTGTTTGAGAAACTTGTTACTTACAAAACAACTCTTGTTGTTGTGAGTTATATGTAACTTTTGTCAAAAAGTAAGAATGTGATTTCTGACAAAAAAGTAAAGTTGTCTCGATTTGCGAGTTTTTTCGCCAGCTTTTTCCCCAAAAAAGTACAACTTGATATATACAAAAACCCATTTGTGTGTTTAAAACAGTGGTTAATTATAAATCAACACCTATTTGTGTGCCTTAAACACTTGTTATTTACAATTTAACCTCTTTTTGTGTTTGCTAATATGCTAAAATTACAATAATATCCTTGATAATGGGCAAAGTGTCCTCTAGCTGATTAGAGTTTTATCATCCCTCATTCCGTTATCGGTAATGTTCATGTGCCGTAGGAAAAAGATCTTGCAGGTCATGCATTTTGCAACCATCGCATCATGAATAGCAAATTTTTTTCATGATACAATCCGTCTCGAAGTCATGATTTCTTTTAAACTTACTCTCTAGATAGTCCGTCAAATATGCTTTTAAACATCATGTCTTATTATTTTATGTGGAGTTAAAGGGATTGGAATCTGGCTAACTATAAGTAAAATCATTTCCAATATGTGAGTTTAATTGTGTCAACAAACTTGAAGGCTTTTGCGGCGTAAGAGCATTCTTATCAATGAACCCAAAAAAAAGGTTCATCCTTTTCTCTCCTTTTTTCTCTCTCCTCCACGTCATTTTCACAAACCATTTCCAATTTCACTCTTAACCATGAACCCCAAAAATATGATTCATCACTCTCTCTCATCCTTTTTTCCTACCCAAAAATATTGGTTTGTATTTTGTTGTGGATTTGTTGGACGATTTCTACGTCTTCTACTAGGATTAGGATTAGGTACATAATTAGTATGATTAGAATCCATAATTATAAAGTTTTTTTTTTCTGTAAGATTGTAAGCTAAAGCAAAATAATGTGATGAAATAAATGATGTCTGAAATTGTGAATAAAGTATAGCAAAATAGGTGTCTATTTATAGAGAATGAAAAATTATGAATTTTGGTATTTTTTTAATTTTTTTTTTGAATTGTATTTTTTGAAATATTAACGTTACAAAAATTGTAACGTGAATAATAAAATGACCAATGGAAATTAAAAACTTGGAGGAATTTAAGAGGCCCACAGTCGTTGGAGAGAGGAAATGACGCCAGTTGGCGCGGGCGTCAGAGAGCTGCTGCCATAAAATATTTTTCGTCTTTTTGTGAGTTGTTCCCACGAATTAGTGAATGACATGTGGCATTGGACAATGTTTTTTGGGTTTTCTTCTCCTTCCCATTGCTAGCGTGTAAGGTTCATCTTGCTTCACGAACCATTCAGACATCCGAATCGTTGGGCCTCGATCCACGCGTGAACAATTTTTCAGTTCTCCATTAAGGGAAAAAATAATGGTTGAAGCTTATGAACCATTTTTGGGTTCATCATTAAGCTTGCTCTAATATCATGGATAGTATGATAAAGTTCGACTTGAACAAATGTCACGACGTGATTTTAGATCACATGTTATGAAAAATTGAAACAATATTTTGCATGACGACTTTTTTTTTAACGACTAGTTCAAAATATATTTTGTGTTATTTCACTAGGAACAATACAAGAGGGGTGGTGAATTGTATGTGTAGAAATAAACGTAACTTTTTGCGGAATTTTAAACTTAAACAAATAAACAAGTTAAAGGAACACAAGGGATTTTTACGAGGAAAAACTTCTTGAGCCTAACAAGAAGAAACAACCTCGACCACTAGGGATTTTAAACTCAACTCTTTCACTAATTAGGCCAAACAATTTTGTTACAACCTAATTCTACTCACGGGCCACACCTTGAGTTCCTAAACTTAAGTTCCTGAACAAATGTTCCCTTAACAGTTGTTCCTCTCAACTTCACTTGAAGTTTTCTCACTTTAACTTGCTTTACTCAAAGCTTCTCTCTTACAGAACTTCACTCAAAGTCCCCTTACCCCAAAAACCAAAATACAATTGATCAAAAAAGCTTAGTGGAATTAGAGTAAGAAGGCAAATAACAAATGGCTTTTATGAGATAATAAAGGCACTGACACTTTATACTTAGTTAAACTCACTAATTCACTTGGTCAGACACAAATTGGAACTTAATTAGACATTAGTATTTATAGTGGTAATAACTTAGAACGTGGTATTAAAACATGTGTTAGTAATAAAGTCATTATCCCATGATGTTCCGTACTCGGAGGAACACGTTCCTCAATCAACCCGTGATCTCCATGATCACTGTTAAACGTGGAAGAGAATTGAGTTACTGCTCCCTTATTTTTAGCAACCTCTTAAAGCATTAATTTGAAAATCTGATTTAATTAAAAACGTTTTAATTATTTATACCAAAATAAAATCCTTTTTCCAAAAATATTATCTTTAAAATATTTTCATAAAAACCGAAAAGGATTTTTATTATCTTTATAAAAATATTTCATTTCCTTAAAAAGATTTTCCTTAAAATCAAATTTTTCCTTAAATAAAACGGTTACCTAGAATCTAGGCATTATCTACTCAATTGACATAAATGAACCGTTGTAATGCTTCATCCTAAGTCTAATTCCTTTTAATAAGTAGTTCCTTTAACTTATTAGTTTAGCGCATTGCTCATTCTCATTCTAAATTGCCATAGTTCCTTACCATTCTTACTCGTTCCTTTACAATGGAACTAGAAACAAAAAGCCTCGCTTTAGTCTTCTTGCTCCAATGTTGCTCCAGTACCAAATTATGAAACATCGTTACTTAGTCTTCAAAATCCAAACTTGATTTCTTCTTTGACTTAGTATTCTCTTTGTTCCTTGCATTGATACCTTGAAATTCATCCACTTAAACAACTTGTTAGTCCAATATTTAGTTTGCATCTTTGTTCCTTTGTCATCATCAAAACTAGGGTTCAACAATTTCTCCCTTTTTGATGATGACAACAAAGTTACAAACTAAGGAAAACAACAAATAACATAAGAGAATGAAAAAGATAAAATAATAATTTATATAATTTAATTAAGGCAGATTAAGGATTTAAAATTTTCATTTTTCATTTTTCATTTTTCATTTTTTCATGTTTTTCAATTTTTTCTTTTTTTTTCAACTGACTTAGTTTGTTCCTTATCTTCTCCCCCTTTGTCATCGTCAAAAAGATCAAACGCTTGGTGATTTTGGGAAGACTGATATGTACAAGACCTTGAGACCATTAACAAGCACAAAAAATGGTTAAGTTAGGAATTTCAAAGGTTAGACTTGCTCAAACATCAATCACATAATACTAGCCATTCCAAGTAAGAATTATGCATACAAATAACAAACGAAGACAAATATAACAAAAGGCATCTATTTATAGCACTTGTTCCAGTAAAGTACAAAAGAGAAAAAGAAGAAAAGAGAAGAAACAAAAGCTAAGAATTCTTGTTCCTTTAAGAGAAACAAGAACTAGACATTAGGAAGGGAAGGGGTATGATGTTCCTCGACGACTTCTTCCTCAACCACTTCTTCCAACTTCTTCATCACCTCTCCATGTTGCCCATCAAGTTGCTGCTTCAAACTGTTAATGGCTTGGGCCATCATCTCCATGTTCTTTTGTTGTTCAATCACAGTATCACTAAGGACTTTCATTAAACACATCATTTTATCAGTTTTAGCATCTAAAGTCCAATGAAGATGATTGTAAAACTTAATCATATGTTGAGCAGGGAGACACACTTCATTAGCCCAACCAAACTCATCTGAAGGAACTTGTTCCTATCCCTTAGAACCAGAGGCAGAAAATGGTTTAGGTGGAGGAACTGGGGTGTTTTCTTGTGAAGGACTTGTTGTTCCTGGGAGAGAAACAGAAGGTGAGGTGATGGTGTAAATGGAAGGAAGAAAAGGTGGTTGTGGTGGAAGGTCAGTAGATGTAGAGGAGAAAGGGTTTAGTTCGTTCATCTCAACCTTCAACTGTTCAGAGCTGGAAGGAACATAGAAGGATGAGGGAGAGATGGAAGGAATGGTGGTGAGGGTTACTGGTATTTTTGGTGAGGAGGGAAGAGTTGGTTCCTTAGGTGAGTTGTGATCCTGTTCCTCTGCATCAGATAGGACTAAAGGAGAGTCCTTATTGGAAGGAATATGGACAGTTTTAGCAATTTTCAATCTAGTGCTTTGTCTAACTCTTTTAGGAACAGGAGGAGAAGGATTTTTGGCAACAGTTTTGCACCTCTTGGGTTTCTGTTCCTTTGGTTATGTAGAAGCATGAACTTGTTCCTCCAGTATAACTCCCACTGGTTCCTCTTCCACTGCCTTGGGCAGTTTTCTCTTTTGAGAGGAACTAGTAGCAATCCTCCCTTGAGTTAACACTCTCTCTTGGACAGAGAGATCCAAACCATACAAAGTTTTTTCATTGAGAATATTTCCTTGTTTTATCCCCAATGTAGGCCAACCAGTAGTCTTCACTTTAAAGTGAGAAAGAAGAGAGGTGATCAATGCACCACAGCCAAAAACACAATGATTTTCAATGCAATGAGTTAGATGTTGGATAAAGAGAAAAGTAAAGTTTATTTGAATGTGGTGGTCAAGGCAAAACATGTAACGCATATCCAAGAGACCCACCTCATTCCTCTTTTCAGTTCGAGGAATGAGTGCTCTCCAAACAAGATTAAACAGAATTTTGTGGACAGGAGAAAGAAGATTGTGATTTATTTTATTTTGGCCAGCAGTTCCTCCAAAAGATTCAACAATTTCATCTTGGGAGAAATTGGGAAAGGTGACAGTTCCTTTCCTCTTAAAATACAGATCAGTTCCTTTGCAAGGAACTTCCCATATTTTTGCTAAAGTTTCTTGGGAAAATATTATTTTCTTCCCCCTAAATTATGTAGTACATACTCCATCAGTGTTGATGAAGTTTGCACAAAATTCATCCATCGCTAAAGAAACTAAGGCATTGTTAAAAGCGGTTTCAAACAGGTATTTCATACCTTGTTCCTTCAGTATGTCGGTTAATTCATTGAATCTAACTTTCTTGGCCCACTCCAAATCAACACAAAATCCTAAGACATACCTTAAATCACTTCTTTCCACTCGTTTCTTGGAGGAAGAAGCAGCAGTTCCTTTAGAAGGAATAGGTGTAGCTTCTTCTTCCCCCTTAACTTGTTCCGGGGATTCTTCTTCATCATCTTCCCCAATTAGTTTTCTTCTTCTCACACTTCTCCTAGGTGACTCCAATTTTTGCTCTTCTACTGCCATTTGTGTTTCTTGAGATTTTTCGATTTCTAGGGTTTTGGATGGAGAAGAGAGGTTTTCCATTTGAGAGGTTTTGGGAGTTTTTGTTTTTGGAAAAGGTGAATTGAGTGAGGTTTTTGCCATTTGGTGAAAAGAATTTGAGGTTTTATGTCGTGCGAAGAGGTGTGAAGGAGATGAATAATGGTGAAGTTGAAGCGTTTAA
Source organism: Beta lomatogona (assembly GCA_947646795.1). Lineage (NCBI taxonomy): Eukaryota > Viridiplantae > Streptophyta > Magnoliopsida > Caryophyllales > Amaranthaceae > Beta > Beta lomatogona. Next base: position 1,228,106 of record CANSNZ010000929.1, read on the forward strand.
GGAACACGGTTTGGGATGGAAGAAAGAAGAAGATGCATGTAACATTAAATGAGGAGTTACACGCGTAAAAATTAAAAAGATAAAAACAAAAATAAAAGATAAAAATAAAAGAAAAGATAAAAAGGGAATCATGACTGGATTAAATCTGATTACTATATCTTTGTGATTTTCGGATTTTTGATTTTTATGGACTTTTTAATTTATGGAAAGAAAATAAATTCTAAGGAACTTGTGCTATAGGAACAATTTATGCTAAATGTCAACATTCTTCATATCATGCATGTTTCTTTAACTTAGGAACAATAAGGGGAGTATTATGTGACATGTGTGAGTTGTTTTATTCCTTTGAATCCATGTACATGTTTTTTAACATCTTAATTTGTAATGGTCTTAGGCAATTAATCACAGTCAGTTAATATCACATAGAGTAAGACAAATCAATTCAGACATGGGGGATTGGAATAGGAACAATTACTTAAGTTTTATTAGACCTAACTCAAGCCTTAATTTTTCATATCAATCTCTTAGTAGAGGCTTAGTTAGTATATCAGCAATCTGATTTTCAGTTAGACAAAACTCAAGTTTAATCAAACTTTTTTCCACATTTTCTTTTAGAAAGTGATGTTTAATATGTATATGCTTAACTCTAGAATGATGCACTGGATCTTTTGAGATACTAATGGCACTAGTATTATCACAATGAACACAATTAAAGATTATTCCATAGTCACAAAGTTGTTGTTTTATCCAAAGCATTTGAGAGCAACATGCAGCATCAGCTACATATTCTGCTTCAGCAGTGGATAAAGCAATTGTGTTTTGTTTCTTGGTGCTCCAAGAAACTAAACTATGACTCAGAAATTGAACCATACCTGAGGTACTTTTCCTATTTACAAGATCCTCAGCATAATCAGCATCAACATATCCTCTTAACTCAAATGTATCACTTCTTGGATAGAAAAGTCCAAGATCATCTATTCCTTTAAGATATCTAAGAATTCTCTTCACGGCAGTTAGATGAGACTCCTTGGGATTAGCTTGAAATCTAGCACACAAACCATCACTAAAAGCTATGTCTGGACGACTAGCAGTCAGATACAAAAGTGAACCAATCATGCCACTATATTTTGTTTCATCAACACTTGTTCCTATGGAATCTTCATCTAATCTAGTTGAAGTTCCCATAGGAGTGGGATTTATCTTTGAATTTTCAAGGCCATATTTCTTTAGCAGTTCCTTTATGTATTTTTGTTGGTGAATAATTATTCCTTTTTCTGTTTGCTTAATTTGTAACCCAAGAAAGAAATTTAACTCACCCATCATACCCATATCAAATTCATTACTCATGAGATTTGATTTGTTGCTCCGAAAATAATGACATCAACATATATTTGAACAAGTAGTATGTCAGTTCCTTTCGATTTTAGAAATAAAGTTTTATCCACCTTTCCTCTTTTAAAGTTGTTTTCTAAAAGGAACTTTGATAATCTCTCATACCATGACCTAGGCGCTTGCTATAACCCATAAAGAGTCTTGTCAAGCTTGTAGACATGGTTTGGGAGATTATTGCTTTCAAATCCAGGAGGTTGTTCAACATATACATATTCATTTAAATAGCCATTTAGAAATGCACACTTAACATCCATTTGATATAGTTTAAATCCCATATAAGCAGCAAATGCAATTAGTATTCTGATGGCTTCAAGTCTAGCAACAGGAGCAAAGGTTTCCCCCCTCACTCCAACCTGCAAAAATCAACTAGTTGTTAGTTGTAGGAACCCCTTGTTTCTTGGGTTCCTGTTCTTGACTAGAATTTGATTTAGCAACCCATTTCATGTTACTCATCTTCACATTTTTGCCAATCATTCCAGTTCTTAGTTGACATTGATTTATGTAATGACCTATCTTACCACAGTACATGCAAATTTTATCACTAGGTAGGTCAACATATTTCTTATTCTTGTTCCTCTTCTTGTAGTTTTCAAAACCAATACCTTCTTTTCTTTTATTCTGTGGTCTCTCAATCCATTTAGGAACAGCCATCACTTTGCCTCTGTTACTTGCAACAACCAGTTCCTTGTTGAGATTTCAAATCTGTTCCTTTAAAACATTTTTCTCTTTATTCAAATTTTCGATATCAGATCTGTAACCTTTCAAAGGGGTTGATCTAATATCAAAGGAACATAGAACAAGGACAAATTCCTTTAAGTGTAAAATTTCTAAATTGATTATATAATTTTCATTTTTCACACTCTCATATGATTCCTTGATTTTTAAATTTTATCAAATAAATCAAAGAACCTAGTTTCAACATCCGTTCTCATTTTCTTAAGCCATTCTATATGTTCTTTACAAATTTTTACAGCTTGTTCAGTTTGCTAACGTTTTTCACGTTCATCTCTACATTCAAGAATTGCATCATAAAGAAGATCATAAATTTCAGGCCTAGTTTTGCCATCTAAGTCTGATTCAAGTCCATGTTGGCTTACCGCAACATTTTCTTCATCTTCTTTTTCGTCAGTGTTTGCCATGAGGCAAAAATTTGCAGTTTCTTTAGTTTGTTGTTCTTCTTCCTCTTCTGTCTCTGAATCTCCCCAAGCAGCTATCATAGCCTTTCGAACGTTCGCTTTAGAGAAAGGTGCTTTAGTTTCCTTGTTCCTTTCAGCGAAGCGTTCCTTGTTCCTTTCTTTGGTCTTATCATTTTCCCAAAGTGGGCACTCCTTGATGAAGTGATCTGTACTACCACATTTATGACAAGCAGCTTTGTTGGAAAACCTTTTAGTTTTACCTTTAAAGTTTCCATTCTTCATGTTCCTATACATCTTTCGAAATTTTCGGACCATGAGTGCTGCTTCCTCTTCTTCTGAGTCAAAGTCATCTTCATCATCTACTTTGAGGGCAATGGATTTTGACTTAGAGCTTTCACCATACTCAGTATCAAGGTGAAGCTCATGAGTCATAAGTGATCCAGCAAGCTGTTCCAAGTTGAACTTAGTGAAGTCTTTTGTTTCTTGTAAAGCAGTGACCTTAGCCATCCATCTATCCTTAGGAAGACTCCTAAGAACTTTTCGAACCTGTTCCTATGATGAAATAAACTTAACCAGAGAAGCTAACTCATTAATAATGTTAGTAAAACGAGTAAACATCTCTTGTATGCTTTCCTTATTCTTCATGGAGAACAGTTCATATTGATTCATTAGCAAATCAATTTTAGATCTCTTGACTTCATTAGTTCGTTCATGGGTTACTTCTAGGGGTGTTCACAGGTCCAGGACCGGACCGGACCGGGACCGGCTGGACCTGTGGACCGGAATTCTGAAGTTCCTTGGACCGGGGACCGGACTTGATTTTTCCGGTCCGGTCCAGGTTTGGACCGGAAAAATCAGGTCTGGTCCAGGTCCGGACCTGTTTGGACCGGAAAAAAATTGAAAACAGAAGGATAGGAAATGGCTACAAAACTCGAAGTCACAGTTCATAAAATCACATGCAACCATAAATTACACTTGTCAGTCAATTCTATTTTTTTCTCTTTTACTTTACTTTTTTTTTGTAACCATTTTTTTCTTTGTTGATGCAATACAGAAATAAACTCCCTCGAAGATATGGCGAAAATCCCGTTTTAGTCTATTCTCAATTTTCTCCTGCTAATGATCCCATTGAAGGGTCCGCAGGTGCAAAGTAGCAAGTACGAAGCATAAACATAAAACCAAAAACACAAATTATAAACTGAACACAAAAAAAAATACCCAGATTCACAACTCGAAGTCTTCAAGAAATGGCGAAATTGAAAAAAAAACATAACCCAGATTCGGAACTTGCCGGTGAGAAGGGAAGGAAAATACACGGTGGGCCGGTGAGCGGTGCCTGTGGTTGGCCACAACGTCGGCGTTGACCCGTGAGATGAATGGGGAAGAGGCTTAGGGTTTCTTTAGCCACTTTAGGAATGAGAGAGAAGGAGTTAAAAATGACTGGTTTAGTCATTTTGTAAGGATGGCAGGTTTTTTCAAAAAAAAAAAAAAATACTAAGATTCCGGGTTTCCGGTCCGGACCGGAATTTTTCGGGTTTGGACTGGACCGGACCGGAAACCCGGAATCACCATTATCCACGGACCGTGGACTGGACCGGAATCTCTGGTCCGGTCTGAATTCCGGTCCGACCCAACCCTGTGAACAGCCCTAGTTACTTCTAGTAAATCCCATATTTGCTTTGCGGATTTGCATCCCATGATCCTATTGTGTTCATGGGGTCCAAGTCCACAATGCAACAATTTAATAGCCATTGCATTTACTTCCATTTTTTCGAAATCAGCTTTGTCATATTCAGAGAAGGGTTTGGAATTACCTCATTTTTGTCATTAGTAGTTGTGACCTCGAAATCACCAACTTCAATGACTCTCTACACCTGGTAGTTTTCAGCCTTGATGAATATTTCATGTTCTTCTAGTAGGAATAAAACTTCCCATTGGACATGGGAGGCCTTTGCGTAGAGTAACCTTCCTCAAGTTTCTCGGTGGTATTCATTGTTCCTTGGATCTTTTTCTCGATAGGGTTTCCTATCTTTCATGAGTTCTAGCTCTGATACCAATTGTTATTTCACTAGGAACAATACAAGAGGGGCGTGAATTGTATGTGTAGAAATAAACGTAACTTTTTGCGGAATTTTAAACTTAAACAAAGAAACAAGTTAAAGGAACACAAGGGATTTATACGAGGAAAAACTTCTTGAGCCCAACAAGAAGAAACAACCTCGACCACTAGGGATTTTAAACTCAACTCTTTCACTAATTAGGCCAAACAACTTTGTTACAACCTAATTCTACTCACGGGCCACACCTTGAGTTCCTAAACTCAAATTCCTGAACAATTGTTCCCTTAACAGTTGTTCCTCTCAACTTCACTTGAAGTTTTCTCACTTTAACTTGCTTTACTCAAAGCTTCTCTCTTACAGAACTTCACTCAAAGTCCCCTTACCCCAAAAACCAAAATACAATTGATCAAATAAGCTTAGTGGAATTAGAGTAAGAAGGCAAAGAACAAATGGCTTTTATAAGAGAATGAAGGCACTAACACTTTACTTAGTTAAACTCACTAATTCACTTGGTCAGACACAAATTGGAACTCAATTAGACATTAGTACTATAGTGGTAATAACTTAGAACGTGGGATTAAAACATATGTTAGTAATAATGTCATTATCCCATGATGTTCCTTACTCGGAGGAACACGTTCCTCAATCAACCCATGATCTCCATGATCACTGTTAAACGTGGAAGAGAATTGAGTTACTGCTCCCTTAATTTTAGCAACCTCTTAAAGCATTAATTTGAAAATCTAATTTAATTAAAAACATTTTAATTATTTATACCAAAATAAAATCCTTTTACCAAAAATATTATCTTTAAGATATTTTCATAAAAACCGAAAAGGATTTTTATTATCTTTATAAAAATAATTTGTTTTCCTTAAAAATATTTTCCTTAAAATCAGATTTTTCCTTAAATAAAACGGTTACCTAGAATCTAGGCATTATTTACTCAACTGACATAAATGAACCGTTGTAATGCTTCATCCTAAGTCTAGTTCCTTTTAATAAGTAGTTCCTTTAACTTATTAGTTCAGCGCCAGTGCGTCTGTTCCTTGCAAAGGAACAATTGCTCATTCTCATTCTAAATTGCCATAGTTCCTTACCATTCTTACTCGTTCCTTTACAATGGAACTAGAAACAAAAAGCCTCGCTTTAGTCTTCTTGCTCCAATGCTGCTCCAGTACCAAATTATGAAACATCGTAACTTAGTCTTCAAAATCCAAACTTGATTTCTTCTTTGACTTAGTATTCTCTTTGTTCCTTGCATTGATACCTTGAAATTAATTCACTTAAACAACTTGTTAGTCCAATACTTAGTTTGCATCTTTGTTCCTTTGTCATCATCAAAACTAGGGTTCAACATTTTGGAACATCCTTTACACAATTGAACAACCAGTTTCTTCTCACCCTTTCTCAATTTCATTATGCATAGGTTATTCACTCCACCAACCGTCTAATAAGGTGATACAAATCAGGGCAAGTAAATAAGTTGGACTTTTCATTTCAATTGAAATACATATGGATGTTTTTAAATTAAGAAAATAGTGTTATTTTGCAAGAAAAATCACATTCCAATGTCTATGGTAATAAAAGTCCATTTGAAAACAACTTTTTTTTTTGCACAAATTTTTATTTCAATTTTGTAGAACCTTCCAAATGGTAATGGATGATAATGAATCTTCTTAATGAAAAGAAGATGTTTGTGAGAGCAAAAAATAGACATAGGACTTCTCTTACAAATATTTTACTAAATTTCACCTGTTGATTAACCAAATATAGTTTTGAAGAAGGTTTATCATGGATTTTGTGCATTTTCTCTTTTCGTTCTTAGCCTTTCTAGCTAGATGCTTTTATGGTTACAAGACATCATTTTTAACTGGATCTTTGGAAAACCGTTTATTGCATTTCTAAAATCACTATTGTTTATATTTCCAAATGCCCCTGGTTGGTATTCTTGGTGCAATTGGTTTCCACTTGTGAACTTTTAAGATGGGGTTCCTATTACCTGTGAGTGACTTTGGCTTATGTAGCCCTTTCACCAATATCTTTTTAGAAACTTGCCATTAAAGTTTTCCTGCAATTTGTATTTTATATACTTTCTCCGTTTATTTTTATTGCAACATTCGTTATTGGCATAATAAATTAGAACAGGAGAAAACGGGGCCCCATGTGTTAGGAAAAGGAAATATGTTTCCATAAATAGATATGTTGCAAGTAATTTTTCAATATGGGAAATGGTGTGTCAGGTGACCAACTCAACCAAAAGCTTAAGTTAATGGTTGAATCCCTAGGAATAGTTTTATACTAGCATGTCGCCTCACGCGAGAGCATCATAAGCGGCGCTATGTATTCCACTTAGAAATAAGGAGTGGATGAGATTGGAATCGTGACCTTTGTGTCACTCTGGCTCTAATACCTTATCGGATGACCAACTAAAGCAAAAGTTTAAGCTGATGGTTAAAGCTCCATAAATAGTTATATCTCTATCAAGGAGCAAGTAAAAAATGAGAAAGTATACAAGCTAATTGTAATTATTTATACCTTTTAATTGGATGGTTTGTCTTTTATTGTGACTGTTGGATACTTGGATTATATCTTAAGGCAAAAATCCTATCCGCCGTTGTTTTCTCCTTTGGAATATGTGCAAAAGTAACTTGCAAAATTATGCAGCACTATCTCTTTATCATTCATCATCTAAAAATGTTTTATTGTAGCTTATTATTTGTTAAAGTGAGAAACATAAATTTTACTTAAAATTAAGGCTATAGTATATATACTATGTAGGTTTTATGTGAATCCATATGAGTTGTAAATCTTTTTTTTATATATATATCTTACCAGGAGCAAAGACTACAAAGGTTGCGAGAAAGATGTCATGTTCCATTTGATGAAACTCGCCCTGATCATCAAGTATGCTATAATATTTTGTCACAAAGAAGAGTAATTTTTGTTTCTTTGATTTAGATGGATGGTATATTGTTCTTATTGCACCCTTATCACATTTTTAATTGAAATTTCATCCAATTTGCAACTCATATTTCAATAAATAAAAAGGAACATTCAAAGGAGGAGAAGTGAAGAAAAACTATTTTGGTCCATGAAGAAACTTTGTTCACGTATAAATATAAATGTCCATAAGCCCTATCCAGCTTTCCAAACATAGTGACCCCTTGTTTTCTGTGACCATTTTCAACACATATATAATCATCTCTATACATGCTATTTTCTAACATAGTGATCCCTTTATATTTCCCTTAAAGTCACCTTGCACTGACCTACCATGTAAAACATAATAATATTTTTTCTCAATATAGTCACTCTATACAACATACACTTACTCATCTTTTATATCTAATATTTACAAACTTAGTGACCTTGTCTCATATACTCACTTATTAAAACCTAAAATTACTCTTCTTTTATACTACTATTTATAACATATTATTTGAAATAATCTTGCTTTATATAGCATAGTTTTTTCTTCATATAGTCACCATTTCCTATATATGATTACACGTGCCAGAATTAGGTCCACACTGATTACTTTTTGGTCCACAAAAAGTTTTTTGTGAATTGGGTCCATTTATGTTTTTTTTGGACGGGTAGGGTTGCATGAGTTGTCTAACGTTATGGTAAGTTTATGTCCCATACTCTTGTCTTTCTTCTCATAGCATGTATGATGGTACATGGTTCTCCTATGATCTCTCCACTCTCTCTCATCTATTCTCTCTCTTAAGCTACTCTCAAAAACTATATTTAGAAAACAACCAACAAGAATAAAGCTCTTTAAAGTGCTCTTCATTCTATTTTTTCACTATTTGGTGGTCTCCGTGTCAATTAATTAAAATTCATTCCATATTGTAATTTTTTTAAAGGGTCTTAGAATATTGGAGGAAAAGCAAAAAAAAAAATTGTATGTTTTGTGCCATATGTCACTAATTGATTGGTTGGGGAAAATGAGAAAATATTGCCTTGTGCATTTTCTGGTTTTTGAGCCCCTTAAATTAGAGAGCCATTTTTCATTTCTCCCAAATGGTATGTTTCTCCAAGAAGGGATGGGAATCTACGAAAAGCTATTCTTCTTACTTATTTAATTTAATCACTACATACCTAAGCTAAGTTCTCCTCTAAGAGACACTTTCCAAAATGTCTCTATCGAGATACACTCAATATATAATGGAGAGGTTTATGGTTAGGTAAGACATATCTCTCCGTTTTCTCTTTCATTAGAGAGCTAGTTGGAACCCTCCCAAAATCCCCATTGTATGTACTCTCATGCGGTCCTCCTCATGAATAATACTTCATAAATTAGGTAAACCTACCATTACTAGCTCTTGGTCTTCTTTCTAGTATTACTCTTTTCATGAGTATTTCTTTTTTGAGCAGGATTCTCTAACAGCATTGTGGTATGCTGCGTTTCCAAATGTTCATCTCAGTGCGTTGGTCTCGGAGCAGTGGAAAGATATGGGCTGGCAAGGCCCAAATCCATCAACTGACTTTCGGTATATCGTTACTTTTTTGGTACTAGTTGCTTTTATATATTCGGTAAATCCATAATAATTATTTTAATTTAAGCTCTAAGTTTTTTTAAAATGAGTGGAAAGTTTTATTCAAAAAAAAATTATTCGAAAATAGAATAACGGATGTTTCACAAACCATATGGGTTTAATGAGGATCCGGTATAGGGATGGCAATTGGGCGGGGTGGGTGCGGAGGATGGTCCCTCCACACCTGCACCCGAATAAAATTCTCATCCCCATTCCCGCCCCACCACCCATTGCGAGGGGAAATTCCAAACCCATCCCTGCCCCCCAAAAGGTATGTATTTAAACTCATTCCCGCCCCACCACCCGCATTGATACCCGCACCCGCGTCATACCCGCATCATACCCACTTCATCCCCACAACTATCCTCCCAATAAATCCCAAATAATCTGCTCGTGCAGTTGTCTACTTCACAATATAATATAGTAAAAGAAACGGTAAAATTGATAAGTCACCACATTCAAATACATTGTACATTATAATGCTATGATTTTCTTTTATATTGTAAATTTAAATAGGATTTTAATAATAAATATGTGGGGCGGGTGGGGGTGGGTAGGGAGGGCATGAAATCCACACCCGCTCCACGACCCATTGCAGGTACGATCATAATCCCCATCCTTGCCCCATCCCCGCCGAACATAGACCTATCCTCGCCCCAGTTGGGCGGGGATGGAGCGGGTCTCCTACTTGATCCGCCCCACTGCCATCCCTAATCCGGTAAGCATCAAGTCTAGTTTCATCACTAACTTAGTGAGATTAAATTATAGATAATGCCATGTAGCTATTCTTGAGCTAATGAAAAATATGCAATTTTGCTTTTTTTTTTTAGCATGTTTATTGACTCTATAATCACACCAATTCAATTGATGTTGTACAAGTGGTTAGTTCGAAAAATCATTTCCTGAATGAGATCCATGGCCTTAGTTGTTGCCCATGCATTTACATGTTATTGACTAGCTTAGATCTTCTACCTCCACTTTTAAATCATCATATATGTCAGTCAATACTATTGGTCTATATCATTAAAATTTAACAAATTCCTCATTACTTTTAAACTAAGACAAAGAATAATTAACATCAATCAATAACATCGATGGGCACAAATAATGATGTAAATAAGTGACATAATTTTTTTTGGGTTATTGATGCCCTTGTCATGCGAGCGCAATTGCGCAAATAAGGACATTGAAACAGTTTTAACATGTGAATGCATGCCACATATTTTTCGTTGACATTATTGTCTACTTGTCATGTCTTGGTTTTTCTGATTTCGTAATTTGGCCTTGGTATACTTTTACTCATCTAAGAGAAATATGACTTTGGCCACAATTAAGCTTAACAAATGTCCAATTTGATTTTCACCCTAGATCTTTTTCAAAAAGATCTTTTAAAGTTAGGTTACCCTTCTCTTAAGAGAGAAGCATAATGAATCAAGAAGAACAAACTCTAGCGATGAACTCAACCTCAGTAGCGAAAATAGCATGACCTATTAGAGAGGTAATCCTCTATGTTGTCGGCTTCTCGAAAATCGAGTAATAAGAAAATCAATTAAGCAATGATATGATACCATCAAAGAGGATTTGAACGATCCAAGAACAACCATAGAGGCCTTGAAGGACTCGAATGACGACCTAATTATCGTCTTCAATATAAAGATTCTTAATTTTCTGGGATTGGGCCTGCAGGAGGCCATTTGTAAGCCCCCATGCTTATGCGATAAGAGTTGACATAGAACCAAAGTAATATGCTTAAGCTAACACAAGGTAGCTAGAAGAATCTCGAAGGATAAGTCCAGCAAAAGCCGACGAGCCAATGAAAGAGCCATCAAAATTTATCTTTATATAGCCGTGAGACGAGGGATGCCATTGAGCTATGATAGGTGGGAACCTGCAAGAATGAAATACAAAAGTAATGAGAAAAAATCCATTATTGTATGGACAATACATTCCTCATGAAGGTGTTATGTTCTATGATAGATGCCATCAATATTAATAAGACAATTTTCAAACACTATATAATTTCATTCCTTCCCAATGCTCCATCAGCTATAATTAATGAAATAAATAGCCTTTGAATGACGAAGAAAAGAATTCAAAGCTTGTTGAACATCAGATAAAAAATTATCATGCAATTTCGGAAAAAATATGAGAAGAGGTCCAAAAGGGATGAATAATAGCGCAGGAGAAGAATAAATGATTTACAGTGTCAGGCTCCGAATGACAAAGTGGTCATAGAAAATCATTTGTAGTCTTTGTGTTTTTTTTAAAAAATTGTCATTAAAGCGAGACCATTTTGGAGCAATTTCATAAGAAAAATTGTATTTTAAGGGTAACATCAAGCTTCCAAAACTATTGAAAAGACCATAGTATACTGGAGGCTGGAGAAATACTATGAGCAAGCCATCTTGCTGATTTGATAGAAAAATCACTAGAACTAGTAAGCCCAACAAGGCGTGTTGAGTAGAGCATGGATAGGAATAGATTTGGATCCATATTCACATATAAGAGTTATTAGATTCAAATCCATATTCAAAGAAATAAGTGTTCCATAAATTCTTTTGGCGCGTGTATAAGATTTGGGCAGAAATTTATTTTATGAGATAGAATTCTCTATCCCATTTTGGCTAAATAAGCATTACTAACATAAGTCATTTTGTGAAAATATAATGCTCCATATTTTTTTGGTCTTGAAAATTTTTGACTAGGCTACTGAGGGTATCCCAATAGAACTAGAACTAGATTTTCGGAAAAAAAAAAAATGGTTGATAACATCAATTGTAGAGCAAATTTTTAACTGAACCTTGGTGACAAACATAAGATAAGCTCAGGGATGTTCTATATGACTTTGAATAAGAACTGATTACCAGCCTTTGAGATAAAATGGTTATGTCAAGAGTTTATTTTACTATCCACTTTACGAACTGATGAGTTGAAATCATAAGGGAGAGGCTTATAATTAATAAAAAATTACTCCAAGGAAACGTTCGAAAAAGGCTTTGGAATTTATATTGAAAAAACTAGCAATGGAACCTTTTCGTTGATATGGAATAAGTTTGGAAAATATGATTTGACTCATGGAAATTTACAAGTTCACCAGAGTTTCGACAAAAAGAATCAAGGATGTTAATAAGACGATGGACATAGTGTCGTGTAGCTTCACAAAAGAGAAGACTATCATATGCAACAAAAAGTCCAAGAATATGCTAAGAATGATGTGCTAATTTAATACCTATTCCTCAACAACAGTTTGCGATGCATAGGCAAGTTGTCTACAAAGGACATCTATACAAATAAGAAAAGATAAGGTCAGAGAGGATCACCTTGTCTAATTCTACAAGAGGGGAAAAATAGAGGTGGATTATGGATCAATTGAAATAGAGTAGTTGATAGAATTAATGCATTGCATAATCCAAGTAATCTATTATGGATGGAAGCAGTAGCTTTTAAGCGCATGGAAAATAAATCACATTTGGGACGGTCATATGTTTTTTCCATGTCTAATTTCAGATCAAACCAACCAACTTTGCTTTTTGATTTATTTAAATATTGAGGATTTCTTAGACAATGACGAAGTCATGGATTAGTCGGCCTGGGGTGAATGCATTTTGAAACAGACTAATAATTTTTACATGATACCGTAAATTCGGAAATAATTTCATACAATGTCGTGCATAGACTAATTCTGGATATAATTTTATAAAATGGCGTGCATACACTAATGGAATGGAATTGATTAGGTTTTGGAATAATTGATAGGAAGAATCCCATCTTTTGGTCGGTCTACTCAAAATAGTCCCACCTTTTCAAATTTTGGAAATAATCCCAACTTAGTCATGTAAGCTTAAAATGGGTCATTACGTGTTGGTAACCTGCAAATACAGTTTTAATACTCTAATTGTGCGATTAAAACTAATTTAATGTTTTTTAAAAACTAAATTCTTAATCAAACACATATATGTAATTATTTAATTCTAAATACATAAAAAAATAAACAATGAATAAATCCTTCAACAAATCCTATAAGACCTAATTAAAGCACCTAATTAACAAAATGGAATCGAACTACATCCAAAGGATGAATCAAATAGCAAATAATAGAACAGTTTATGATCGAATCCACAAGATATGACAAAACAGTTCATAGACTAATTAAAACAATGAAATTAGATCCACACATTCATGAAGAATATGACCCATATTTTTCCAGAAATCATAGGGTGAAACAGTTAATGTTATATGGCAAGAGCAAGCCTACAAAATCAAAAATTGATTGAAAGACAAGGGAGTATTTTTTTAGGTTGAACAGGAGACTAAGGAGGAAGAAGACTTGATCGGCCCTATCACATAAATCAGAGGAAGGAGAGAGATGTGGTTTTCAAGGGGTTTGACTCCACACAACACCCACACCACCAACACCATCTACACCATCCTCACCTCCACCCCCTGCATCTCACGCAACTGAGTTCGTCGTGCACTCAACCGCCTCTACCACCCTCGCATCTACGCCATCCTTACCTCCACCAAACCCTCATCAGTCATCATGGGAGGAATGGAGAAAAGAGGAACCGGAATAGAGAGAAAAAAGGAGGAGTAGGGGGCGGGGGTTGGGGCGGGGGTGACTGGTGAGGGATAAAGGGGAGTGTGGGAAGGGGTGGGGAAAGTTAGGTGTTTTTTTACTCGATATAGTAGTTGTTTTTTAATGGATAAAAAAGGTCAACATTTTTTTTCCGATCATATGGTCACAGGTTAGATTGGTTCATTTTGAGAAAACATATGTCGAAGTTGGTATTATTTCCATAATTTCAAAATGTGGGACTATTTTGAATAGATCTGCCAAAGGTAGGATTGTTCTATCAATTTTTCCTTAGGTTTTCCAAGTTTGTTGCTTTTTTGAATTGAGAGTATGATTAATGCTTCGCAAACAATGACCATGGCTAAAAAATCGACGCATTACATTGGAAATATTAGGGCCTACTATATACCAATCATGTTGGAAAAATTTAGCTCTCAACCCGAGCGATGTCATGATGTTTGTAGGGTCAATACTAAATAGAGCTTCATAGATCACCTTTTCGACTATAAGGGTAATTAATTGCATATTATCTTCATTAGTTACAACTTGAGCGTTGCATGGAGTACTAATAGATCGACGGGGTTGACTAGCAGAACTAAAACGTTCTTTAAATTCAGTTGGAAATGGAGAATGTATTTTCAAAGGAGTATCAACCTATTGGTCTCATGCATCTTTAATTCAATTAATTTGTTGTCGTTTAGTTTTAACACTGATTTTTGAGTGAAAAAAGCAGGTATTACAATCCCCTTTTTTCAGCCATTGTTTACGTTAATACCTTGCCCAATATTTACGATTTAAAGATAAAAGGTGTTCATGTTGTCGAATAAGACAATCCCAAATGTTGTCCGATGTGATAGTTATGCAGGAACAAGAGGAGCTCACTTTGGACATTTATCAATCCTGCTATGATTTTGGTCTAATTGTTGTCGTGTTTAGCCAAATTTTGTTTACGCCTAGGTTTTTAGATCTTGTTTCAACAATTGCAGTTTTCGATAAATGTTAAAAAAAGGTGAGCGCGACTGGTGTTGTTTCCAATATTTCTGCATTATTTTCCTAGTAAATGGATCATTTGTCCAAACATTTTGAAATCGAAAGCGGGTGTCTTGTATTGATGAGGTTGTGAGGCGTTCATTACTATAGATGCATCATGCATGGTTAGAGCAAGTAAATGTTTCATATTGGAGATACACATGCATTAGGGTCAAGTAACGTCCATGAAGACGATACGATACAACAATCAAGTTTTTTGTAGGTTAATGATGTTTAAATTATTTTTTCCAAGAAAGCATATGAGGAGAGCTCACGACATCTATGGCATAACAAGCGAAAAGAAAATCCATCAAAAGCTGGCAATGGGAGGGAGTGTGTAAAAAAAATTGTAAGATATATGTAACAATTCATTAGTCTCCGATTAGGCACCAGCGCATTTGTAGTGTGCAAGAAAATTGAAGTCAGGTCAATCCAGAACGATGGATTTCAATAGGTTGAGCTGGAGCATATAAACTTGTTAGCTAAAAGGTTACCAGAGTATTATGATCCTTAACAATAAAATTTGTAAGGTCAGAGACTCAGAGGTACATACTTGAGGCGTGATAGACCAAATAATGACCATTTTGATCAATAACAAAAATTTCATGAAAACCTGAAGTTTTTAACATAATATATCAAGTTTGAATTTCCGCATGAAATAACATCTCACTTAAGGCATTTTGTTTTTTAGCACCTTGAATATTCCAACAAATGATTTTCATTGCAAATTAGAAGAGAAGATCCTGTTATTTTCATAAGACTAGGTCTAGGCAAGGCCAAGGTCAAAAGCCAGTCCTGATGAACATTGAAAAATATTATGAAAGCATCCTCTGAAACTTTGTGAATAGCGATGTATCATGTCATGATTGTTATTACAAAATTAATTGCAACTAGTGCCATAGATTTGAAGAATATGATTCAAGAAGACATACCGAGTATATGAAAAATTTGAAGAACATAATAAATTCAGAATTATGATAAGCAAATAACGGGCATAAGAAAGAGTGTCTAGGCAGACATCCAAAGACACAGAGCAAGGCAATTAGGCATTGCCTCAATAATACACATATTACACATCGATTTCGAAAAATTGTATTTAGATATCTTAGTTCAACGGGTGTAATTTATTGTTTTAGAAAAAAGAATTAGAACTTTATTGACACTAATGTTAATTTGTTGTTTGGAAGACACATTTGTTGAATCATGTACAACTTCTAATGGAAAATTGTTTTCTGAACAGGGGTTGTGGCTTCATAGCACTAGAGAACTTGCTCTTTTTCTCCCGCACGTATCCAGTAGGCTCTTTGTTGTTCTACCTATTATTTGTTTTGGTTTAGTTATAAAATGGTCGAAATGCTTTCGATCATCTCTTTAGTTTGTTTACTTTCCTTTTTCTCTCAAGCATATGGTCATTTTCTATGGTCTCTTTTCTTTGCAACTCGCAAATATAGGCCTCGTTTCACAGGCTACTATTCAAGCAAGATGGCAATAGAGCAACATGGGAATATCCCTTTGCCGTGGCTGGGATCAATGTAACATATATGTTGATACAAATGTTAGATATATTCTCAGGTTTGCCTGTGAGCTATAACACCTTTCATTTTGTGTTGGAATTATATATTTTTTCCCTTGATTTCGATTTTGAATAGACCCTTCATGACAATAGTCTTCTTTAGCTTTTTGTACTCTCCTGGAATAGTTACTTTTGTATATGCCATAACTCAGCACTATAACGGAATCATCAGTGTGAATAATCATGTATTTTCTTGGCTCTAAATGCGAACTCTTAACTCTTAGGGCGAGTTTGACATTTCTTTCGATGTGTAGCAAGGAAAAGACAACCATCTCCACCTGTCTCGTAGAGAAAGAAGTTAGTTCTGAATTATGCGCCTTTGTTATAACTTTGATGTATGTTACTCTTTGTAGAAAAACCAAGATGCATCTCAGGAAAGAATTTTGTCAAAATGATTGGAGGTGAGATTTCTTAATATTTTTGTTAAAAATGATCTTGTTGTGCATCATTTGCTAATTTTTTCACTATACTTGTCCGGTTGCAGAAGATGAGGAGGCCTTTGACGTTCTCTTTTGTGTAGCTTTTGAAATGATGGACGCTCAATGGCTTGCTATGAATGCTTCTTACATGCAATTCAATGTATTTGTCCCTTTTCGTCCTTTGTGTTGCTCACTTTTCGTTCTCCGATCCATTCCTTGTTTCCATGTATACTTAACACTACCCCCGCTTCTGTAGGATGTTTTACAAGCAACACGTATGCAATTGGAGAGAGAATTGTCTTTGGAGGATGTGCAGAGAGTACACGATCTACCAGCTTACAACCTACTATACAAATAGTCTCTTTTATTTCAGAACTCAGATTGCATTGAGCGGGTAGTAGAGGATTCGCAAGGTGAAGGAGAGTGTTTAACCATTGTTATTACTTTCGTGTGGCTTCATTGTATGTGTTGGATAACAAGATATGTGTTTCTTTATTGGTAAAAAGTGATGCCAATTTATAGTTTCATATATTGTATGATCATAGTAAGCCTATATTAGTTTTGAAAGTTTATGAAATATAATGAACCCAAACTTATTTGAAGGCTCCTCCTTAAGTTGGCTATAAATTAAAACTAATAGTTTGTCATAAAGTTATGAACGATTTCTAGTGGATTGCTGATCTACGATGTCTTATGAAGACATTGATATCCACATCAATTTGAATTTGTTTATGCTGAATATTTTTTATAGTTTGGTCTCATTCTTATAGAAACATCATCTATATTTTTTCTGTACCATAAAAATAGGTTGTTGTATGAAAGTTATATGGCAATCTCCTTCACAAGGTTTCCTTCCTTTTATTAATAAAGTTTGGTCGACATCCTCATTCCGTTGGTGTTTATAATGCGACGGTGTAACTCCTAATATATACCTTTTTTAGCTAGTGCGCATGCACATTGTTGAGATCACATTACACTAATGTGTTGTGAGCTTTTCATTGCATATTCATGTAATGTTTACACTAACCTTAAAATTATAATTGAATTTCAAATGAAATATTTCATGAATTTTAAATTTCACATACTCCCTCCTGTTAAAAAAAGCAATAACTAGACTTGCCATTAATTTATGTCATTAAGAAGATTAAGGATGAAACTACAATATTATAGCATAAGATAAAAGGAGAAGAATTTATTTATTAGCACACATTGTTATATAAATATGTTGTTTTCTAATTCAGTTTGTAGGAACACACCTTCAAGAGATTATAAGATATATTTTGTTGAGTGCATTTTATTTTGTCTGCATTTTCTTTTGAGGTATATATATGTTAGTCCACCACACGTCCAACAAAGTGGTATCTGAGCCGCTTTATAAAATATGGCAATAAGAGGTAATGTCATAGCCTTTCAATATCCCAGACTCATAAAAGAAAATTATGATAAATGGTGTCTTCAAATGAAAACAATTCTTAGTACACAAGGAGTTTAAGAGATTGTTCCAAAGAATATACTAAACCTGAAGATGACACTACATTGATCCAAGGCCAGACAAATGCTTTGGAACAAGAGAGAAAGAAAGACCAAAATGCACTATAGTCATTCATCAAGGTTTTGATGATGACATGCTTGTGATAGTTGCCAATGTAACAAGCTCTAAGCAAGCATGGGATACTCTTCAAATTCTTTTGAAGAAGTAGAGTAAAGAAGGTTCGGTCCAAACTCTAAGATGAGAGTTCAAAAAACTTGAGATGTTAGATAAATGATCCATACCACAAAAAAATTGAAATTAGATACCAACATGTAGATGGATTTCGTTTTCGTCTATAAAATGGCGACAAAGCTGTTGGAAACGATCATCTCATAGTTGAAGGACACAATTCGTATTGAATCTCTAGTCGCTAAAATAGTTTGGCGGCCAAAATATTTAATTTTGGCTGTTAGTTTTGGACAACCAATGCACAATCAGGATCAAGCTTCGGTGAAATAAGTGGTTAGGGGTGAAATGCCACTCGAATCCAGAGCTAGTTAGTTCTCCCTAATGCGTTCGGGTCCATAAGCAATGACAATTGCGCTATTAAGACTCGGTTTTAGACCATGTGAAATTTATTTTCAATAATTATAAACTTAGTTTACAATATTTTAATTTATGTCATTTATATTTAAGGTTATTATTTAATTTATTTACACTAGTGGAAAAAACCTTAAATGACACAAGCAAACTGATCCAGTCTATATTAAAACTGGATCAGTTAATTGGGCACTTATATGAATGCCCAGGTCGGCCCAGCCACATCTCTCTCCTCACCCGTCTTTCCTCTCTCCCACGAAGTAACCCTATTCCCCCCCTTTCTCTCTCTCTCATTCATCCTCTTCTCTCCTCTCTTTTCCCCTCCCACCTTTCTTCTTTAATTTTCCTCATCCCACGATGATGGCTCATCTTTATGTTCACCATCTTCGAACCTTAAAAAAGCCCTAACCACAAATATTCCTATCTCACCAATAAATCAACCACCATCTCACGTACTACAAGAAAAGACGATATCAACGACCGCTTAAAGCAGTCGTTGATTAATAAAAAACAGTCGCTAATGCAGTCAACGACGGTCAACGGTCGTTAAACAATAGTCCTTGTATCGATGGTCGCTGATTTAGGAGTCAACGACCGTTTGGCCGTCGGTCAATAATCAACGATGGTTTTCTTACCTTTCAGCGACCGTTTTATAAACCGACGTTGATAATATTTCACCTACTGTTTGGAGCTGTCGCTGAAACAACGACGGTTTTGAACTGTCGCTGAAACAATGACGGTTCTGAATTGTCGTTGATTCAACGACGGTTTAAAACAGTCGTTATTTCAACGACAGTTCAAAGCAGTCGCTAATATACTCCAGCCGTCGCTGACTTTTAAGTTCGTGGCAGCATTACATTCCTTTACAGCGACTGCATAGCCGTCGTTGTTTTTTAAAATTACATTAATTTAAATAGTAATATTCCAAATTATAATTCAACCTGTACAAGCATGGCTGTACCTAAATATACTGCATTCAATCTGTTCGTCCATCATATTCAATATTTTCAACTTATAAAATATGAAATTTTGATATATATTACAATTTGCGAAGATACTTATATAATTACATGAAATAGATTAAAATTATGTACACAAAATAGATCCCGGTGTCGGAAAATAAAGTATAAGTCGGGTTCTACAAAAATATATATCGACAAATCTAGAAACTTATAAGCTAGATGCCGATAAATATAGACACTAAATGTCTATAGTTAACAAACTACCTAGATTAAATATATGTACGCAAAATAGATCCCGGTGTCGAGAAGTAAAGTAGAAGTCGGGTTCCAAAAAAATATACCAACACATCTAGAAACGAAGCTAGATGTCGAAAAATATAGACACTAAATGCATATAGTTAGACTAACTATATAGAAACTATAAGTTAGTTACCTAGTTGCCAAAACCAAACAAACTACAATGTCACGGGTGTCTCTGTAGCACTACTGCCACCACCAAACCCTGGGTCATCTTTTGGTCTGCGTTGTGGAGGGGGGCCTGTGTTGCAACCTGAGAACATGTGGCCGAAACCAGACATGTTCCTCATCATTTCCTGCAGGAGGGCCCGGTTTGACTCTTCCATGTGTGCTGTGACCCTTGCCTCCACCTCTTCCATCCGTGTAGCGACCTTTGCCTCCACCTGCGCCTCAAGTTGAGAAAAAATGGACGGCTCATATGATTGTGAAGATCCATCTCCTCCCAGAAGAAGAGTTGTAGTACAAATGATCTCCCTGACCCAACCCCTGCACTTTTCCTCTGTTCCTCCCACCAAATGTCTCCCAATACAATAGATCAGGGTTCGGCTGTGACCCCTGAGTGGTACAATCATCCAGCTTCTTGTTGTATGTCTCCTGCATTTGGTTTAATAAATATACTCATATTCATGCATTTTCAAGTAAAAACTACTATGTGACACACCAAATTCATTCATTTTCAATTAAAATGGCCAAAAATGGGCTAAAATGGTCTATATTTGGTTCTAACATGCCTATATTTTGTATTTTCAATCAAAACTACTATTAAACTCATCAAACAAAGTATATATATGATGTTTGAGGTGTTTATAACTTAAGAATCTTCAAACTACTCAAAATTTTCAAGTAAAATGACAAAAAAAAATGGGCTTAAATGGCTTATATTCGGTTCTAACATGTCTATATTTTGTATTTTCAATCATATCTACTATTAAACTCATCAAACAAAGTGTATATATGATGTTTGAGGTGTTTATAACTTAAACTAACTTCAAACTACTCAAATTCATTCATTTTCAAGTAAATTGGCCAAAAATGGGCTAATTGGCCTATATTTGGTTCTAACATGGCTATATTTTGTATTTTCAATCAAAACTACTATTAAACACATGGATCAAACTATATATATGATTTTTGAGGTGTTTATAACTTAAACTAACTTCAAACTACTCAAATTCATTCATTTTCAAGTAAAATGGCCAAAAATGGGTTAAAATGGCCTATATTTGGTTCTAACTTGCCTATATTTTGTATATTCAGTCAAAACTACTATTAAAAACATAAAACTAACTATATATATGATTTTTGAGGTGTTTATAACTTAAACTAACTTCAAATTACGCATATTCATTCATTTTCAAGTAAAATGGCCTATATTTGCCTATATTTGGTTCTAACTTGCCTATATTTTGTATTTTCAATCAAAACTACTATTAAACACATAAAAACAAGTATATATATATATCATTGTTTATAACTTAAACTAACTTCAAACTACTCATATTCATTTATTTTCAATTAAAATGGCCTATATTTGCCTATATTTGGTTCTAACTTGCCTATATTGTGTATTTTCAATCAAAACTACTATTAAACACATGAAACTAACTATATATATGATGTTTGAAGTGTTTATAACTTAAACTTACTTCAAACTACTCATATTTGTTCATTTTCAAGTAAAATGGCCAAAAATGGGCTATATTTGGTTCTAACATGCCTACTATGAAACAAACTATATATATGATGTTTGAGGTGTTTATAACTTAAACTAACTTCAAACTACTCAAATTCATTCATTTTCAAGTAAAATGACAAAAAAATGGGCTTAAATGGCCTATATTTGGTTCTAAGTTGCCTATATTTTGCATATTCAATCAAAAGTACTATTAAACACATAAAACAAACTATATATATGATGTTTGATGTGTTTATAACTTAAACTAACTTCAAACTACTCATATTCATTCATTTTCAAGTAAAATGGCCAAAAATGGGCTAAAATGGCCTATATTTGGTTCTAACATGCCTATATTATGTATTTTCAATCAAAACTACTATTAAACACATGAAACAAACTATATATATGATTTTTGAGGTGTTTATAACTTAAACTAACTTCATACTACTCAAATTCATTCATTTTCAAGTAAAATGGCCAAAAATGGGTTAAAATGGCCTATATTTGGTTCTAACTTGCCTATATTTTGTATATTCAATCAAAACTACTATTAAACACATAAAACTAACTATATTTATGATGTTTGAGGTGTTTATAACTTAAACTAACTTCAAATTACTCATATTCATTCATTTTCAAGTAAAATGGCCTATATTTGCCTATATTTGGTTCTAACTTGCCTATATTTTGTATTTTCAATCAAAACTACTATTAAACACATAAAAAAAAGTATATATATCATGTTTGATGTGTTTATAACTTAAACTAACTATAAACTACTCATATTCATTTATTTTCAAGTAAAATGGCCTAAAATGGCCTATATTTGCCTATATTTTGTTCTAACTTGCCTATATTTTGTATTTTCAATCAAAACTAACTTAAATATATGTTTAGAAGTATGTACCGAGATTTGCTTTGCTTTATTGTTTGCTGGAATTTCTCCTTTTCCAGGAACAGTCATAAAATGAGTATTCAAGAACAACTTGGGAGCGGTAGGGAGTACTCCTCCTCTACTCTTTGCCTGTACACATTGTTAAACAAAGGCTTAATTTTTTACTTATACCGAAAATGTTATATAATTTAAACTAAGTAGTAGATATGAAACATGTTTACCATCTTTCTAGCATGTTGTGCCGCCGAAATAGAACCCTGAAGGTGTGACAGCTCTATTGGATTAGACAGGTTGCCACCTCTTCGGTTCTTCTTCGCCTGTTCAGATTTTTCCAAAAATGTGGGGTCTTGACTTCTCTTCTTCATGGCTTCGTAGATGGTCTCCCCCAACCATTTTGGCCTTTCTTTGGCTTTCTTAAGCATCCAGTATCGCAAGTCTCACAAACGATATGCAGCTTTCATCTTAAGCACCCAGTATCGCAAGTCTCTCAAATGAATGCTATATTGTTCGTTCTCCCTAATGGTTACCTGCTTTTTATCTTTCCTCACTAATATTCTTGTGCGTGATGGTGTTTTTGATAGAAAACCATTGTTCGTTGAATATGCTTTATGTTCAATAAAACCAAGTTCTAGTTCTTTTCCTTTTATTTTCAGATGGCTCAGTATGAGTTGTATTGCTTCTTTTGCTAACTTTAATTTGTTTGTTCATTAGTCATGAGGTGAGAACAAATGTTAGAAATAGATACGGAGATGCGTTAGTGCTGTTTATTATTCATTCTTTAGATTCCTAATCGTCAAATAGTTCTCCTATTATTACAATAATAACAAAGTCTAATGAATCTAATTTCTCTTAGATAGTTGATACTTGATAGTAAGGTCACTAATTCACATTATCACCTAAATAGTAATTACATGTTAACATATTATTACTCACGAAATTCCATGGCAAAACTCCATACCAAGAAGCTAATCTAATTTATCCTCAATAAACATTGTCTCCTCAAACTGATTTCCACAAAATTACTCCACCGAAAGGGAAATGCAACAAATAACAAGTTATAAATCAAATCCCAGAACACACAAGTAACTAAACCGCAATAATCAAAATTTCAGTCACAAATTAACTTAAACTGTGCAACTTAAAGCATGATATTAACTCATAAAAAACAAGATCAGGAAGAAGAAATGGGTAATACCAATAAGGGTAGCTCTATGCAACGAGCGACCGCAAACACAAAAGAGACGAGCAGAGCTCCGGTGAGGTGACAGAGCACCGGCGCAGGTGCGGTGAGGCGCGAGCGGAGAACTGGCGACGCGAGCCGACGTTCGAACGGCGGAGCAGCAGCGAAGCAGGACGGGGCGAAGGAGGCGAGTGAAGGAAGAAGGGGTGCTGTGCGTCGGCTGCTGCGAGAGTTCACCGGCGAGAGGGGACTGGTGGTTGGGGAGGCAATCAGGCGGCGAGAAAGATGCGAGAGAGAGAAGAGTGAAGGTGTTGGGGTTTGGGGATTTTCACGGCCAGAGAGACAAAAATGAAATGAATACAATCATTTAGACGAGGTCAACTTTATTTTAACTCATTTTCATCAGCGATCGTTTAATACGGTCGCCTAAGCTAAAAAAATCTAGCATTTAAAATAATAAAATCAACGACCGCTTTAAGTTGACGCTAAATAACAACGACCGTTTATCCGTCACTGTGCACTTCAAAAGCAGGCGGTGGCAACGACGGCTTAAAATAGTCGCTGTTTTGAATAACAACGACCGTTTTTATAGCCGTCGCGGTGAAGCAGTCGTTGATTTGGCCTTTTCTTGTAGTGATGATTCCTCCACGACGCTCCATAAAAGCTCATCAAGCTCTCCATTTCTCCTTCTTCGGCGAATCCATCAAGCAGTGTCATGGATGGGTAGATTTGCTTATGACTATAAGATCCAACACTATTGCTCAGAAAACTTTTTGGAGGGATAAAGTGCAAACCCCCTTGGGGTGGCGTTACGCATAGAACGTACGTTACAGAGGCAATAACCTTATAGTGGCTCTTAAAAATAGCCATGCATATGCAAAACAGTATGTCATTTAAAAACATAAAAAGAGAATGAATTGTATTTTTAAAGTTTCACCACTCATCAAAAAATAATTTGAATCCTCCCGAGTGAAGTTGCCAAATGGTAGGCATATTTTTATTGCATACGTGCTGTGAGCGCGTATATGACTACCTCATTAAAGGGTTCTTTTGAAAAATATTTTTGATGTTGCCAACAAGTTTTCAAAGGAAGAATCACAAACCTGATTGGATATTGGAAAATCTTAGGGACAACTTAGCGATTTATCCGATGTAGATTTTCCGTGTCATAACTTCATGATTGGTCATTGAACTAAAAATTGAGTTCAGAGGTGAGGGTACGAACATGATCAGGAATCATGTTCGCCCATTGCTAGCCTCTATTTAATACGATTCATAATATGTTTAACGCAATTAAACAGCCAAACATTAAATTTCAACACCCTCAAAATATTAGTCTTGGTCGGTTCATTAAACACACAAAAGACTAATTTTAGTGACATGTTATTAAGCAATCATATTACTGGCATCCTAAACTAATGGTCCAAATTATCTTATTAGACATTAGAACATTTATTTAGGTCCTATAATTAGCAATAATAAGCATGTGAGGTGATGAAAGCAATACACATGAAAATGTGGATGTAAGTAAAAAAATATAGAGAAGAATTTAAGAAGAAGATTATACAAAAGACATGAAATTGCTTAGAGATGTACATCATGAAAGCGCGTTAGTAACTTCAAACAAAAAATATGAAAGGAAAAGATTAAAGACCTTCAGGAATATACTAGTGTAGCATGGGTCTTAGGTAATAACGACCTTCGGGAGGAGCAATCATGGAGTCATGCAACGAAACAACGAAAGATCAAAAGTATGTATGTGTTTAACGTGTTTGAGAGTGTATTTTTTTAGAGTATGTAGGAGTATATGAGAGAAATATGAGTATGAGAGAGTATGTAAGCATAAGAAATCCTATGAAAAAGTGCCATAAACCGAGCGAGGCGTGGCCTATTTATAGGAAAAATAAGATATGATCTAGCGATGTGCGCGACGGATCTCTGTTGCGCACCGCATTTTCTTAGAGTATGTAGGAGTATGTGTAATACCTCTCATGATTGCTTTAAAGGGATTTAGCAGGCTACTCATTCCAACAAGATGCATCTTTCTTTTAGGGAGCTCATTTCCTTAGTTACTCCACAGTTAAGCGTGCTTGACTGGGGGTAGTCTTGGGATGGGTGATCTCCTGGGAAGTTTCTCAGGGTGCACATGAGTGAGGACAAAATGCGCCGGAAGAGCTTGTGTTGGTTATTGAGGACAATTGTTGGCCCTGGATGCGCATTGGTGATGATATACTCGGCTCCGTATAGGTCGGGGTGTTACAAATGGTATCAGAGCAACCCTGCGACCGCGTACTGATCATGTGGATAATTAATCCAACGTTAGTCGCCTAGCGGAGGAGGACTCTGGGGCTATATCACCGGCTGCGTGTCGAATATGTGATTAGTTTCCATGTTGGGGTGACCCACAGGCCGTATGCCGAATATGTGGAGTCCTCAAGCGCAACTTGGGCGTTGTTGTTCTTATGTGGAGGTGTATGTAATACCCCTCATGATTGCTGTAAAGGGATTTAGCAAGCTACTCATTCCAACAAGATGTATCTTTCTTTTAGGGAGCTCATTTCCTTAGTTACTCCATAGTTAAGCGTGCTTGGCTGGGAGTAGTCTTGGGATGGTTGACCTCCTGGGAAGTTTCACGGGGTGCACATGAGTGAGGACAAAATGCGCCGGAAGAACTTGTAAGAGACAGTTATTGGCCGTGGATGTGCATTGGTGACGATATACTCGACTTCGTATGGGTCGGGTTGTTACAGTATGTGAGAGAAATATGAGTATGAAAGCATAAGAAAGCCTATGAAAGTGTTCATAAATGGAGCGAGGCATGGCCTATTTAGAGGAAAAATAAGATCAGATCTAGCGATGCACTGCCCACACACCTGATGCGTGACACGCATTAGTGTTGCGCGGCGCGCAACAATGATGCATCGTTGTGTGCTAAAGCATCCCACTGCGCTTTCTTGATTTTGTTGACTGTGTCGTAGTTGCGTGCATGCAACAAGCTGTGCGAGACGCATCAAAATATGCGAAGTGCATCCGCATATTTTGATGGGTTTCTTTATTGGAAAATTTGACAAGGGCAGTCCCAACTATGGCTCCCCTTCCATAAAAGATCCCAACTTTCGATTATTTCACAGCAGTCCCAACTTTGGGGGGTGCTTTACAAAAATGGTCCTAGCAGGTTACTTAACATGCTACAACAGGTAAACCTCCTAAGCCACCACCCTTACCATCCCTGCCACCTTCTTCCCTGCACTCCCACCCCTCCTCCGCCCTCGAAACCTCTTCTTGTGCCCCGCCACTCCTCCGCCCCTGAAACCGCTACTCTGTGACTAACTGTCGCCGGTGCATCGGAGCCCGACCACCCTCCCGCCGGTCAGTTCAACACCGACCCCCTACATCCTTCCCCCTCTCCCTACGCAACTCTCTCTCTCTCTCTCTTTCTCTTCCGCTTCCAAGGTCTACTGTTGTACCACCACCCGCACCCACTCTCTTCCTCCCTGTCGCCGGCTCGTTGGAGCCTGGCACCATCCCGCCGGCAATTGCAGCATCACCCCCTGTCTTCTCCTTCTCTCGCGTCCCTTCTTCTCCCTCTCCCTACGCAACTCTCTCTTTCTTCCCTTCCCAGACGTTACTGCACCACCACCATGCACCTACTTTATGCCTCCCTGCCACCGGCTCGCTGGAGCCTCGCCACCTGTAGGCGTGTTTTTATTTTGCCTACGCGGTATGAGCGTGTATTTGATTTGACTACCCGATTCTTAATGTTTTATTGAAAATTGTGTTTGAAGTTGCCAACAAGTCTTTAAAGGAAGGCTCATAAACCTAATTGGATATTGAAAACTGTAGGGACATCTTAGGGACTTATCCAATATAGATTTCCCCGTCCTGACTCCACGGATGGTCAAAATGAACCAAAGATTGAGTTCGGGGGTCAGGGTACGAATACGTTCATAATGAACCACATTCGCTCATTGCTGGCCTCTACTAAATATCGATTCATGTCAATTTTTATGCAATAGAATAACAAAATAACATTTTTTATGCACCCTAAAATAATTTAGTCTTGGTTGGTTCCTAAAACACATAAAAAGACCATTTTTAGTGAAATGTTATTATGCAATCAATTTACAGGGAACCTAGTAGGTTGTCCAAATTAATCTGATTAATGTTAGAACAGTTCTTTAGGTCTTGATTAACAAAAATAACATGTGGGTGAATATTTCAACCGGCATAATTATATTATTCATGAATGAGAAAAGAAAATATTGCAGGAGTTACCATAACATACAATACTTACAGTCGCAGGAATATGTTAACAATCTACATCATGAATAAACTGTTAGTAACTTCAAGAA
This sequence comes from Beta lomatogona, assembly GCA_947646795.1. Lineage (NCBI taxonomy): Eukaryota > Viridiplantae > Streptophyta > Magnoliopsida > Caryophyllales > Amaranthaceae > Beta > Beta lomatogona. Next base: position 1,256,267 of record CANSNZ010000929.1, read on the forward strand.
AATAATAAAAAGTATAAATAAAGTTTGTTAATTTAATTGACCCTCAGAAATTATACCACCGTTTGGGTTCGTTGATTTGTACGGATCTTGGATCGAATATAATAATTGAGCCTTAAAAATAGTTTTGTTGTCTTGAGTTGTATATTGCGTTGAAGAAACAAAGATTGGCCTGCTTCCTTCGTAATTTGCGTCGAGTGTATTGATGTATGTAGGTGTTGGTATGTATATGATGAAAGGTATGTATGCGTTAACTTTAGTTTTAGAATTGATATATTGCTGCAAGGATTTATATGTATTGATGATGAATTAATTGAGAGAAGTGTATGGCGATATTAGGCGTTAGTATGAAAATAGGTAGCAGTAGTATATCAGGTGAGAGAGTTAGTTGTGATGTTAGGCGGTGGAGTTGTAGAATGTGTCGAGGGAATTATGGCGTAGGAGTTTGGCCGTGAATGATTGTTATAAGATGAGGAGATGTGAATTGTTGTGTTGTGAGAGGGTGTGAGATGACATAATTATCAGTGACTATAAATAGGTTAGGGTGTTGGGGATCGATAGGTTTCCGAAGACAATTAGAATTCTAAAAGATTATTTGTCAAAGATTTTAGAAAATAGTTAAATAAAGGATATTTAAAAACACTTTGGAAAAAGATGATTTTTGTATAAAAGATATTTTTGTTAATAAAACTAAATAATATAATTACTTCATTCTATTAATTAAACTAAATTGGGCTAGGAAAGAGGTTTAAAAATTGGGCTTTCATAAAAATATTCTGAAAAAGGTGTTCGAAGATGAGCTGTTTTAAAAAGAGTTAGAAATGGTTTTGGGCTTAAAAGGTTTTATTTTAGGCTCACTCTTTATTCTTTCCTCGATCCGAACCAATTAGAGCGGAGAATTAGTCATCATAGGGTACTAAATGGGGAGACACAATTGTGTGTCTACAGAAGCCCCCACTTTGACTGAGGTTCAGGAAACCGAGAGTCAAAGTACACGGTGTCGGGACGGAGAATGATTCTAAACGCTCTGTAGTTTAGAACTGATCTATATACGTCGGTCTCTGCAAAATAAAGTTAGTATGCAAGACAATAACCACAAATAATCTGATTACCTGTTGAGAAAGATGTTAGCAGATAGGTGCAAACAACTCAGATAAAGCACACAATGATGCAATAATGCAAACTTAGACTCTCTAAGGATGTATGAGACGCTATGCAAGGATTAAGGTTATGCACAGCTAAGGAAGAAGACACGCCATGCAAGGTTAGGGTTATGCAAGACTATGATGTATGAAATGCAATGCAAGGTCAGGGTTTTGCAATGCTAGAAGATCTGGATATGTAAAATGAGATAGAATGATTAGAAATGAATAGAATGATTTTCGAAAACTGTTTTTTAGTAAATAATCGGGGTCCGTACACGAGGTCCGCAGATTATAATTATTCGGAAGTTTGATTTGACTTGGAGGAACCACCACATATATAGGAAGCCCCCACTTTGGGTGAGCTTGTCCTGAATTAGGCGTTGTAAGCCTTGATTGAATTGTACTTGATCTTGTCTTGAACGCTGGAAGTTGTCATTGGGGATTCTTCTTTGGGAAGTCGATTTAGGCAAAGTTAGATATCGCCAGAGACCATGGAATTGTCGGAGAGTCCTTCAGGAAAAGGAGAGTTTGGATTGAAATATAAAAAGTTTAAATTTGTGACTCAAATAGATGTAAGTGGGAAAAGGCTTTAACGATGCTAGGTTCAGACTCGAGTCTATGTCGGGATCTAGAAAGAATATGCTCCTGAATTCTAGAAAGTTAAATCATGAGACCTTGATTTTTTTTTGAAGCGGTCGGACCTCGAGATGAGGATTCCTACGTATCCTTGCGGAATCAGACCATTCGTAGTTCTTGATCTGATTTTATCATAATATTTTTTTGTTGTGCCCTAACTTTTGCCTAGACCGCCCTTTCGGGTTTTCAACCTAACGGACTTGGACATACCTTGAAAAAGGATTTAGGGTTGATGAAATGTTTAAAGGTTTAATACTTCAGGTTTTGATGAAGGTTTGATTGGATGGGCTAAGGTAAGGATTATGGATTTGGATTATATGGGTTAAGGTCTGATGGATCGATGGGATTTGAATGAGGGATGAAACTTGTGTGCAAGCCCCCCGCCTTGACTTTTTATTTTGCCTTTGGCTTTTTCTTTTTTGCATTTTTTCCTTTTGTCATATGCGTTTTCTTTTTGCTTTTGCTTTTTTCGCACTTTGAATTTATTCACTTTTTTTATTTTACCTGGCATTGATTTTTTTTAGTAAGGCTTGCACACAAGTTTTTGGTTTAGGGTATTGAAAGGCTTAAAGGATATTAGTGGAGTTTTGGTTAATGGAGGGATTATTTGGCTAAGGAAGATGATGGTTTATGGATGATGGAGGGAAGCGGGGAATACCTCCTAATCCAAAGTATGTCCATTTTTATTTTTATTTTTCATTAATTATTGTTTTTCTGGATCTTTTTGTTTAATTAGTCATGATCATTAGGTGATTTAAATTTCATCATTGAATTAGCAGCATAAGAATGATGAAAGGCCAGTGAAAATAAAAATAAAACGCGACAATAATGGAAAGGCTATAATAGATGAAGTCCCATAGTGACATAGACTCGATGGGAAAGGACATAAATGGCTTAGGGTATGGACGACTCTCTGACTCATCCTAGGAAACCAGAAATAAAAGACTAAGCCTTTTGAATTGTTGATGCACTTCGGAAAAGGGTTGCTGGTGATGCTGATTCTCGTTGTAGCAAGTATTAGAAGTAGGCTCACAAGTAATCTTCATGACTCTAAATGAAATCGGGGTGGTGATAGTGCGCTTGATGAGCCATAGAGTAGGCTCACATTTGTTACTCCATTAGGCACTCGTAAGTTGTAATCTCTCCATTAGTCCTGAACAGAATCGAGTGGACATCACTTGTAAGTTTAAGAAATGATTTTCGAAATGAGAAATGGAAATGAGAAATGAGAAATGGTAATGGGAAATGGGAAATGAGAAATGGAATTGGAAATGGAAATGGAAATGTAAATGGGGAAGGAAAATGGGAAATAAAAATGGGAAATGAAAATGGAAAATGATTTTGAAATGGAAATGGAAATGATTGTAGGCTAGTATGGGCTTGACCATGATGGAGACATGGGCCTAACTATATGCAAATGCATGAAGACATGGACTGGACTGGACTATGCAAGCAAACTAAATGCTTGGACTTTGCTGAGTACTAGACTTTGCACTTACAATAAGCAGACTAGACTCAAAGCAGGGTAGACAAATAAAGGTGGTTAGACTTTGGGGATGAACTTTTATAGTCCGAAGACTTAAATTTTATAGTCCAATGACTGACTAGGGTTTACATATAATGCAAACTAGACCTAGGGAAATTTTATAGTCCGAAGACTCAACTTTTATAGTCCGAAAACTGACTAGGGTTTACATATAATGCAAACTAGACCTAGGGAAATTTTATAGTCCGAAGACTGACTAGGGTTTACATATAATGCAAACTAGAACTAAGGAAATTTTATAATCCTAAGACTGAACGTTTATAGTCCGAAGACTGACTATGTCTTACATATAATGCAAACTAGACCTAGGTAAATTTTAAAGTCCTAAGACATAACTTTTATAGTCCGAAGACTTATTAGAGTTTACATATAATGCAAATTGGACCTAGGGAAATTTTATAGTCCTAAGATTGACCTTTACAGTCCGAGGACTGACTAGGGTTTACAGATAATGCAAACTAGACCTAAGAAATTTTATAGTCCGAAGACTGACTTTTATAGTCGGAATACTGACTAGGGTTTACATATAATACAAACTAGACCTAGGCAAATTTTATAGTCCTAAGACTGACCTTTATAGTCCGAATACTGACTGGGGTTTACATATAATGCAAACTAGACCTAAGGAAATTTATATTCCTAAGACTGAACTTTAATAGTCCGAAGACTGACTAGGGTTTACATATAATTCAAACTAGACCTAGGGAAATTTTATAGTCCGAAGACTGACTAGGGTTTACATATTGTAGATACATAACCATGTATCTCCATTTAAGGATCCGATGATGAAACATACCGCGGTCATAATTAGTTCGACCCAAGGGCAGAGCAGTCTGAAAAGCCATTCAAAACTATTTCGAAAAGTGTTAAAGTCCTAGTTTATAGCCCAATCAATTATTCACGATAATTAATTCTATTTTGAGCCCAATCCTTTTAAAAGCCATTTAATTGTTTAATAATAATTAATTATTTATTTTACTAAATAAATATTTTCAAAAAATATTTTTTATATTTTCATAATCGGATTTTATCCCGTGAAATCAGATTTCCGGAGTTAAAAGATAAAACAAAATCTTTAAAACTCGTTTATATCAAAAAAAAAAAATCTATCAAAATGTGTCAAAAACAAGGCGGTGCGCTGAGCGCAGCTGACTGTGCTGAGCGTAGTGTCCTGCCACGTGGACTTCCACGTAAGCTGCGCTACAGACTGTGCTAAGCGCACCAGAACTGCCACGTAGACTTCTGTTTCCTGTAGAGTCCTGCGTCAAGCGCATTTCTCTGCTTGAGACGCGGAAATTCTTTCTTATCTTTTTCAAAAGCGCGTACCACGTGTACGCTTTTTACTGGTCATGCGCTTGCCACGTCAGCTGCGCCTACCGCAGCCAGCGCGTGAGGCGCAGTGCCGTTTTACCTATAAATAGGCCTAATATCCGAACAGATTTAAGAACGGAATTTTCACATTAACACACTTCGAACTCGACGAATACTTTACGAATCTCTCTACGAACTACAAAACTTCCCTACAAATACAAATACATTCAATCTACATACTTTCAGACATTCAGATTTTCAGGCTTCACAATTGCTTGTCCCGAAGGTTGTCAATCTCTCAGACCCAAGCCAGGGTATATTCTTGAGGGTCCTTAAATAAATTATTTTTATATTGAAGTTACTAACAGTTTTCTTTCCTAATGTAGATCTTTAATGTAAAATCGCTCTAATATATATTCTAACCTCTTTTCTATACTTTATTTTATGTTCATATTATTCTTGCCTTTGTATATTATATGCTTGCCTGATCATTCTATGCATATTATATGATTGTCCTGCTTTATTGCTTTTATCACCCACATGTTATTTTTGCTAAACAAGACCTAAAGAACTGTTCTAACATTAATCAGATTAATTTGGACAACCTGCTAGGTTCCCTGTAATATTGATTGCCTAATAACGTGTCACTAAAAATTAGTCTTTTATGTGTTTCTTGAACCAATTTAGACTAAATTATTTTTAGGGTGTATAAAAAACGTTATTTGATTATTCTTTGGCATAAAATCTGTAATGAATCGATATTAAGTAGAGGCCAACTTTGGGCGAATGTGGTTCATTATGACTATATTCGTACCCTCACCCTCGAACTTAATCTTTGGTTCATTTTGACCATCTATGGAGTCAGGACGGGGAAATCTACATTGGATAATTTGTCCCTACGGTTTTCCCATATCCAATTAGGTTTATGATTCTTCCTAGAAAGTATTGTAGGCGAATTCTTTTAATACAAAATAATTTTCAATAAAATCTTAACAGTGGAGTAGTCAAATATAATACGCGCTCACACCGCGTAGGCGAAATAAAAACACTCCTACACATATAATGCAAACTAGACCTAGGGAAATTTTATAGTCCTAATACTGACTTTTATAGTTCGAAGACTGACTAGGGTTTACATATAATGCAAACTAGGCCTAGAAAAATTTTATAGTCCGGAGACTGACTTTTATAGTCCGAAGACTGACTAGGGTTTACATATAATGCAAACTAGACCTAGGGAAATTTTATAGTCCGAAGACTAACTTTTATAGTCCGAAAATTGATTAGGGTTTACATATAATGCAAACTATACCTAAGGAATATATTGGGCTTAAATGGACTTAAGATTTGGATTGGATTAGACTTAGAATTAGATTGGAATTGATCGGGAATAGACTTGGACTAGACTTCACATTAAGATGCAAATGGGTCTAGATTTTGACATGAACTAGACTTATATGGGCCTAAAAACGACTCTAATGCTAGTGAATGAATCACTACTAGAAAAATGCTGATTTGCGTCGGATACGAGGCACCATTTGCGTCAGACATGGGTCCGACGACACAAGTCTCGACGCAAATGATGGAGACATGATCTGCATCGGACTAGGATGCGCCGCAGATTTAGTGCTATTTGCGTCGCATGTACTGCATAGTCCGACGCAAATGACCTTTAGCCCCAGCCCAACAGCACCATCTGCGTCGCATGATGGTCTGTGTGCGATGCAAATCATCCATTTTATATTAAAAAAAAGTCAATCTGCGTCGGACATTGAACACCATCCGACGCATATGTCTTTTTTATCAAATTGAAATTTGAATTTGCGTCGCACCATCACAACATCTGACGCAAAAGTATCAATTTTAAAAAAAATATATATATAAATCAATACCCAAACTAAAACAATAATTCATCAGTATCCAAACCTTAAAAAGAAAACTAAGCGAGTTGAATTTGTGTATACAAAAATGAAAACTAAAACAAGGATGTAAATCAGTACCCAAAATATAAATCAGTAAGAATTTTAGCAGGTTCCTTCCTTACATTATTGCTTATGTATCCCAAAACATCAAACTTCAAAGTAAAAAATTACATGAGAGAGAAGATGGTAATAATATCCAGCCTACACAAAACTCAACCAAAATTTTTTAGATCTTCACTACCCAGAATCAGAACTGTGCAACTGGTTTGTCTTCTTCAGCTAGTTCGCATATCTCCTTGAATTAACTTCTCGGTGGTGAATCCCCTCTGTGTATCCCAAATCAACATAAAAAAATTCAATACAAACTAAACCCATAACACCAAGCATAGACGTATTTCAGGATTATTGTTAGCTTTTAGGTTCAAAAAAAAAAAAAAAAAAAACTAGATCTCATAATATCAACATCACTTGTTGAAGAATTGGTATATTTTCAACAAGAAAAATAGAGATAGAAAAAATTAAATTTAATTGAGTTGAGAAACTAAAAAATTACCAGAACAAGTAATAGATTAGGCGAAATCCAATTTATTTTCGTTGCATCTTATACTTCTCTTCCGATCACTGTCACCACCGCTTCACCACCTCCAACTACTGCACGCAGTCAGGCACCACCGCCGTCGCAACCGATGCACCACTCACTTGATGTGTGCCGCTACCGCAACACGACTGCACCACACATACCGTGAAACTAATGATATCTTGGCTTCTTATATGGATATGGAGAAAATTGAGAATTTTGGCGAAAAATCGAAATCAACTTGTGAAACTAAATAATAATCAGAAACTTAGGCATTGCTTTTCGGTGGATGAGTTTTCTGGATTTTCAAGTAATAATGGAGAGCTTGAAGATTTGAAGAAGGGGATGGAGAGCGGCGGATTAGAGTGAAAGAGTTTTAGGGTTAGAGTCTTAGATAGAGAGAGAAAGTGTGAGGGAACTAAGGAACTAGAAAATAAAAGGGAGAATATGATATATTGAATTGAGATGTGCGTCGGATGGGACTCTTGGTCCGATGCAAATCTCCTAAGCCCAGTAATTTGCATTGCACATTCATGAAGTCCGACGCACATCGCTTGTCCAGTTTCCCATTTCGTTTTAGTTATTTGCGTCGAACCAAGAATAGCATCCGACGCATATGAGTCTCCTATCATTTACTTTAAGTATTTGCGTCGGATGTACCTAAAATCTGACGCACATGAACCATGATTTGCGTCGCGTTCATGCCGCATCCGACGCAAATGACACGGCCCTAGCCGTTTGCGTCGTTTGTCCAGTTGTGTGGCGCATATAAGGAGTCGCAAATCAACGTTTTTCTACTAATGAATGGACTCAAATTTAGACGGGCCTAGGATGAATGTAAAATGGACTCTAATGCACATGGGCCTAGAAATGAATGCAAATGGATTAGGTTTAGTCGATTCGATTGCATTGAATGAAGGCGTTTGGATTAGGCTTGGAATTTTCGAAATTCGTTTTTGAAAGGAACCCCTTGTTTTTATCTTTTGTTAGGAAAAGATGATGGATTAATTTTGAAAAATATTTTTTAAATGTCTTGTATGATGATGATTAGTAAATATTTTTGAAAAAGGTAGGATAGACATGGGTGTAGGATTGATTTTGAAAAATGTAAGCTTTTGACATTGATTGAATATGATAGTGTAGGATTGATAGGGAAGATTAGTTGGATTGCAGGGAGAAGGTAGACATGTATGATGATTCTGACTCTACCATGACCACTTTTCTAGATGCACTTTTTTGGACAGGCTGGACCTTGCATGAAAAGACCGAATATTTTTTGAATTAGGATAGAAAATGTTGTCTGGTAAAATATGGAATTAAGGATACTCAAATTCAGTGCACAACAAATAGGATTAATGCACTACACGTAGATATTATGCAAGACGAAGGGAATGAGAGCGGATTGATGCGCGCGAAGCAAGGAAAGCTGCGTACGACGCAGGTTCCAATGCGCGGGACACAAGAAGAAGATCGGGACTCAATAATATGGCGCTAAACGTTGGCAGACGCGGGAGGAGAAGATGCGCAGGACACAGGAAATGCGTGGAACGCGGTCCTGGCACGGATCGCCTTGCTTTTTTCTGTTTTTTAATCGCGTAAAATTCGTTTGACGACATTCGACTCGAAACATTGATAATACGAAATAATTAAAGCCACGCACACACAAATATGCACAAGTAAGATAATAATATGCAAAGTTCCAACCTAAAGTCCAGTTCTATGTTTGAAACTAGGTCAGGTTTAGGTTAAGTCTGAAAAGGGTCCATGACTAAGAGATTGATCTCACGCTTCGTACCACTGCTTAAAGAGGTGGCCACGTGTAAGACACACTACAGTTCTCAAGTTAGGAACAAGAGAACAATGACATGGTTGGGTAGGTTTGCTTATGACTAAGATCCAACACTATCGCTCAGGAAGCTTTTTGGAAGGACAAAGCGCAAACCCCTCGGGGGTGACCTCACACATAGAACATTTGCTAATGAGGCAAGGTAGATTGTCCTTATGGTGGCTGAACAATAGCCATGCTTATGCAAAATAATATGTTATTCTAAGACATAAAAAGAGAATGGATCGTATTTTCATGTTTCACCCACTCATTTAAAAAAATTTAATTTTTTAAAATCCTCCCCAGTGAAGTCGCCAAATTGTAGGCGTGTTTTTATTTCGCCTACGCGGTGTGAGCATGTATTTGATTTGATTACCCCATTATTAAGGTTTTATTGAAAATTGTTTTGAAGTCGCCAATAAGTCTTTAAAGGAAGACTCATAAACCTAATTGGATATTGAAAACTGTAGGGATATCTTAGGGACTTATCCAATATACATTTCCCCGTCCTAACTCCATAGATGGTCAAAATGAACCAAAGATTGAGTTCGGGGGTGAGGGTACGAATACGGTCATATATAATGAACCACATTCGCCCATTGCTGGCCTCTACTAAATATCAATTCATGTCAATTTTAATGCAATAGAATAATCAAATAATATTTTTATGCACCCTAAAAATAATTTAGTCTAGGTTGGTTCATGAAACACATAAAAATACTATTTTTTAGTGATATGTTATTATGCAATCAATTTACAGGGAACCTAGCAAATTGTCCAAATTAATCTGATTAATGTTAGAACATTTCTTTATGTCTTGATTAACAAAAATAACATGTGGGTGAATATTGCAACCAGGCATAAAAATTATTATTCATGAATAAGAAAAGAAAATATTGCAAGAGTTAGTATAATATACAATACAAAATACTTACAGTTGTAGGATTATGTTAACAATCTACATCATGAATAAACTGTTCGTAACTTCAAGAAAATAATAAAAAGTACAAATAAAGAAATGAAAGTTTGTTAATTTAGTTGACCTTCAGAAATTATACCACCGTCTGGGGTCGTTAATTTGTACGGATCTTGGATCGAATATAATACTTGAGCCTTAAAAATAGTTTTGTTGTCTTGCGTTATATATTGCGTCGAAGAAACAAAGATTGGTCTGCTTCCTTCGTAATTTGCGTGGAGTGTATTGATGTATGTAGGTGTTGGTATGTATATGATGAAAGGTATGTATGCGTTGACTTTAGTTTTAGAATTGATATGTTGTTGCTAATGATTTATATGTAGGAAAAATTGACAGAAGTCCCAACTATGGGCGTTCCGCCATTTTTTGTCCCAACTAAGGATTATTTCTGAGCAGTCTCGACTATATATCATTTTTTACAAAAATGTTCTCATTAGGACAATGACCTATTATTTATAACAGCTAAAACGATTTTTCTTTTATTTTTTCCCCCACCTCTCATTTTCTCTCTCGTCTGGTGGATCATTGCCCACAATTGCTGATGTTGTGGGCTCGCACACCCTCCCTTCCTCCACCCTCCCCTCCCCCACCATCCCTCAAAACTGCCACCCCCACCCCCCTTCGAGACACCCTCCCTTACCACCCTTCCCTAACCCCAAACCTGCCACCCCCTTAGATTTCCCCTCCCCTACCTAAGAAGCAAATAAAATTGCCTCAATCTTCTGCAAAACCCCTCATTTACAGATTTGGGGGTAAGAGCTCCTTAGCAGAGAAGAAGAAAAATGAAGAAGGTGCAAAATTGGTGGACAAATTAAGAAAAGGAAAATGAAGATGCAACTGAGTATGAGAGAATTAGGGAAGAGGAGATTCGATAAAGTAGAGAGAGAATGGAGAAACTGGGTATATTTTCTCTCTTTTCATTACTGAAAAGTCGGGTCGGGTTCGCCAGAAAAAATCCACCACCAAAGAACAAAAGATATTCCCCTTTTTCCTCGTCCTCGCTCTTATAATTCTTCCAGAAGATCTGCTAGGTGTTATTTTCTTACTTTTTGGGTTTTTTATTTTCTTTTGTTTTTAGGGTTTGATGAGTTTTTATTTGTGTTTGTTTATTGTTTGAGATTGTGAAATTTGAGGTATTTGTTCATTGTTTTGAGATGGATTCTTTCTATTCTGTAATTGTGTTTGAGATATTTCGTTTTTGTTTGTTCTTATTTGGATATTTGATTGGTATTGTTGGGTTTGCCAGTGAAGTTGATAGGGGAGGAAGAATGGTGCGTGGCAGGGGAGGGGGAGGGATATAGGTGGCAGTGGAGGGAGGAGGGAGTAAAGGAGGAAGAAGAAAATCGGTTTATGAAAGAATTTGACCTGGTGAACAGGTAACCAGTCAATTGGGAACGTTTCTGTAAAACATACCCCAAAATTGGGACTGCTCAGAAATAATCTTTAGTTGGGATTGAAAATGGCGGAACGCCCATAGTTGGGATTATTCATATCAATTTTTCCTTATATGTATTAGATGGTGAATTAATTTAGAGAAGTGTATGGTGATATTGGGCGTTAGTATGAAAATAGGTAGCAGTATTAGAACAGGTGAGAGAGTTAGTTGTGATGTTAGGCGGTGGAGTTGTAGAATGTGTCGAGGGAATTATGGCGTAGGAGTTTGGCCGTGTATGATTGTTATAAGATGAGGAGATGTGAATTGTTGTGCCGTGAGAGGGTGTGGGATGATAGAATTATGAGTGACTATATATAGGTTAGGGTGTTGGGGAGCTATAGGTTTCCGAAGACAATTAGGTTTCTAAAAAGATTAAAAAGATTATTTATCAAAGATTTTAGAAAATAGTTAGATAAAGGATATTTAAAAACACTTTGGTAGAAAGATGATTTTTTTATAAAAGATATTTTTATTAATAAAAGTAAATAATATAATTACTTAATTCTATTAATTAAATTGGGCTTTCACAAAAAATTTCTTAAAAAGGTTTTCGAAGATGGGCTACTTTAAAAAGAGTTAGAAAATGGTTTTGGGCTTAAAAGATTTTATTTTAGGCTCGTTCTTTATTCTTTCCTCGATCCGTACCAACTAGACCGGGGTATTAGTCATCATAGGGTACTAAATGGGGAGACATGATTATGTGTCTACACCACCCTTTCATCGGCCACTGCAGCACCACCCCCTGCCTTCTCCCTCTCTCGCATCCCTTCTTCCACCTCTCCCCACGCAACTCTCTCTCTTCCCCTGCCCTGGTCCGCTGCTGCACCACCACCGCGCAGCCACTGTGCCCCACGCGGCCACCAGAATACCCCTCCCCCGCCTTTGAAACACCCTCCCTTCCCCCCCCCAACCTCCTCCCCCGTCCAAAAAAACCCCTCCCCTCCCCCGCCCCCGAAACCCCTCTAAAGCCAGTAAAAAAAATTACCATTTAAACGGTAACCGGTCCACTTGGACCGTTTTTGTAAAGCACCCCCAAAGTTGGGACGACTGAGCAATAATCGAAAGTTGGGATCTTTTATGGATTGGGAGGCCATAGTTGGGACCGCCTTTGTCAATTTTTACTTCTTTAATTATCGAATCGTTAAAAGATTCTTTTTATCTACTTTAAATATTATTATCATTTAAAATCCGAAAATCAATTATCTAAGGAGATAGAATCAAATTTTCTTGAAATTCTTTATCTTAGAAAATATTTATTAAAAATAATAATAAATATTATTATTAATCAAGAATAATTAATTGGTATTTTTAAAGAAGTGGGCTCAAGATACAATTAATTATCAGGAATAATTAATTGGACTTTAAAAATCAGGTTTGGAATCTTTTAAAGTAATTAAAAAGACTGTATGATTTTAATCACGGTTCTGGGCCTAACTCTTTGAATTGCTGTCCTTTTGATCGGCCAATTAGAACGACAGTATGTATCATCATCGGGTACTAAAATGGGAAAACACGATTATGTATCTACAGAAGGGGTATTAGTTTGTTTTCATTTCATCATTTCCACTAAGGACTAAGGTATAATGGTAGAGTGGGAAAGCATAAAAAAGATAATGGAAATCATGCTTTAAATAGAAGCGTTTTAAGTAGATTAGGACAACTACATAGGGAAATTATTGTGATTAAATTGAGATGGACACAATAGTTTAATAAAGGAAAATTTGTCAGAAACAACCTTTTAAATACAAGTTTTTGCGAGAAACAACCTTTTGAAAAAAATTTGGCAAAAGAAGACCTTAATAAGAAAATATTTTGCGAGGAATAACCTCGACCCATTTTCCGGCATTGACCAAGCATTTTTCAGCGTTGACTCGTTCAAACCGAACATGTGGAGTGCACGTGAACTACATCTCTTATGTTTCAACCCTGTTTTTCTCCATTTTTCGACATTGACCAAGTATTTTTCGACGTTGACTTTATCAGTATATGAAGGGGAATCGGGTTGAAACATAAGATATGTGGATTACGTGGCTTTGCCATGTTTGGTTTCAGTGAGCCGAAGCCGCAAAATACTTGGTTAATGCCCGGAAAATGGGTCAAGGTTGTTCCTCCCAAAAATATATATTTTTAAGGTCTTATTTTGCCAGATTTTTATAAAAAGTTTGTTTCTCGCAAAAACTTGTATTTAAAAGGTTGTTTCTAACAAATTTTACTTTAATAAAATTATTGGACATCTTTTTTTAATTCATTAATCAAATCTCCTTACAATTGTTTCTCTCTCTTCATCTCACATCTTCTCTCTCTCTTCAATTTTGACCGTCTCCTTATTTTGGCTGGAAAATAAAATTAAATAAATAAACTAAAGTGAAATGAAATGAAAGAATAGTTTTTTAGTTGTTTAGTTTGTTATGGTCAAATAATAATTTATTAATATGATTTTAAAAACAAAATAGAATCACTAAAATCTAAATTAAATTAGTTGTGTCGTCAATTCTTACCATACTTAACATATATGTTTGTTTTTTATATGTAAAACAACCCAATATCTCATAGTCTCATAAATTAGCCCTCATGCAACCTTGAGGTGGTTCATATGAGGATAAATGAATTATTTATATACTTCTCTTATATTTATTTTATTATTGTAGCGAAACTAATTTGTAAATTTTCATTCACATACTGTTGTAAAACATATACTCTCTCCGTCTAGAAATAGTTGCACAATTTAAAACTTTCGACGCATGGCGATCCATGATTTCAACCATTAAAATCTTTAATTATCAACAAGTAAAGATTATAAAAAGCTATTTTTCTAAAAATATGCACTGAGGCGAATCTAACAATATTATAAAAAACTATGTTTTCCTATAATATAAATCACCAAATACAATCTAAGTGTAAGATGTGAATTATGCACAAAATAGAAATAGTGCAACTATTTTTATACCGAATAAGTTATAAAGAAATGTCATTCAAAAAATCACATGCACGCACAAGGAGAGAAAAGGGAGAAGCTATGTCATTCAAACTTTCATTGAGGATGAGGGTCTCCTCCTTGTCGGGTGTGTTTTCACACTATAAAAGTTGAGTAGTGATAAAACGCTTATCATGAGCGGTTATCACTACCCACTCACAGGGGTAAATGCATAATTTAATATTAGGAAATTGACTAGGGAACTGAAGTGGAAAAGAGATACACAAACAGAGGTTGAGTTAACATAAATATGGGTTTCAAACACACAAACACTGGTTGATTTTACAATAACCAGGGTTTCAAATACACAAACATGGGTTCGTGTCAATAATCAAATGTACTTTTTTTGGAGGGGGGGAAAGCTGAATGGGACACGCAAATCAATGCTAGTTTTTGCTTTATGTCAGATATCACATGTTTACTTTTTTCACAAACAGGGGTTCAGTTAACAAAAGCATAGGTTTCAAACACATAAATAAGGGTTGGTTTAACAATAACCAGGATTTCAAATACATAAACATGGATTCTTAATTGTACTTTTTGGGGGAAAAGTTGTCAGTGTCACTTTTTGACTTAATATTATTTTAATGCGTCCCATAATTTTTTATTAATATTTTTTCTGACAGAGGTGCCACACCAACCTTTTTTAATAATGATTGGCTGTGAGTGGGCATATAAACCGCTCACAATGAGCGTTTTATCACCCCTCATAAAAGTTCTCCTCTTTGAGGGGATACCTTCCTTGTAGTAGAAATCATCATTCTCTTGAATACTATTAATGGAATGCAAAACAAATTATCAAAAAAAAAAAAGAGAGAACGAAATGTGAGTGGAAATAACAGCTTCCTACAAAGCATTTTCAAGCATTTCCTCATGGATTCATTACAATGGAAAGAGAATATACACCATTAAACGGCTAAACCCATGAAATTGAGCAACTTAAGAGGGTACATGATATTTTTTGCCTTTTTCTCCTTTCTTTTATACATATTATGCTGTGGACCTACATACAGCATCCCCATTCCTAAGCCCACCCATGACTTAAAAGAAAAGTAAAGATGACTAACTTTTGCCAAGGAAAAAGTGGGTTAAGAGGATTTCATTCATTTAGAGTAACCAAAGGTTGGAAAAAAGCTCTAGAAAAGCTTGCACTATTATACGCTTTTTCAGACGTGGCAAACCCAACCAACTAACTACTCTCATCATACAACATTCATCAACGCATAAACTCATATTTAGCCTCTAAATTGGTCACTAATCAGCCGTTGCTTAAACAAAGTTTCAGGTTCACCCATGCCAGATTCCAACAAGGCGTTTCGTATCGGAGTAAAAACGAAAATCACAGAAGGAAATGGGAGAACTGTTTGGTCAATTTTGTGTTAGAAATATGGGGGCGACGTTGTATTGTACGTGATTGACTTTGTTTGAGCTAGCCACGCCTAATCCCAGTGAAATAATTGAAGTCATGGTGTTGGACTCTAAGTTGTTTTAGCCAAGAATCAGCAACACTGCAAAGTGATACAACCCTCTCCTGGTCCCGACCACCCTTACCGGAGACCCACAGGCTCCCTTGCATTTTGTAAGTGGCGAGGCCAAATGCAGGCAGAGGGATGCCTTCACCTTCCTTCCTCTTCTTTATCCATTCCGGGGCCTCCATGTTGTCATCATGGTCCATGTCTAATATCATGACAGCCATATTATCAGTGAGATTCACGTTTGTGTTCAGCAATTATATCACAGTAGTACAGCAGTATTAATTAATGTGAATACAGGAAAACTATCCATTTTCAAACATGACAATCAATGATAAGGCTCAGGTTGAATCAGGAAATCAAGATAAATGGTGAATAATAATACTAATAACTCTATTTTAGTAGGCAGCTAAACATGAAGTAGAAAAAGGGGTGTGCCCCCACGAAGACTACAGTGACAAAAGTGGACCCCACATGAAAATATGACAACCAATGATAACAAAGCTCAGATTGACAATAAATGAATACTCCTTCTGTACTATTTATTTGTTCTCCTTTCAATTTTTACACTATTTAGTACTCCCTCCGTCCCTTAATAGAGTGTCCATTTGTTCTCCTTTCAATTTTTACACTATTTAGTACCAACTAACAACTCTACATCCTAAGAACTTTAAATTTTGTGTGTCCATGCTAACTAAACAAGCACTAAATAATTATGACCATTACCTTGAAATGAGGATGAAAGGGTGTGGTAAGTCAAGAAACATGTTGACAAATCCTTAATGGTTCTCCCCATTGGAATGTGATATATAGGATACCTGCACCAATGTTGACATAATTAGCGTCATTGTACTAATTGTAGAGTGCATTAAATGTTAATCTTATGAAATTTACGCACCAATGTTGACATAGTGAGCATAGTTGAACTACTTCCTTCCCATTTATAGTTGGTACAATTTCTATTTTTAGGTGCTTTTATATAGTTGTACTCCCTCCGTCCCATAATATAAGTCCCCTTTTCCTTCTTTTAAAGTGTCCCAAAATATAAGTCCTGTTTCTATTTTCAATCAATAATTATGCCCAAAATGCCCTCATGAAAATAATTTAATTCCCAAAAAGTCCTTATAATTTCAGTTTCCAATGCACCATTATTAATGATAAAATGGAATCTTATACCCCATTATACTCTTCTACACATTAAACCATGCAACATTAATGTTCAGCTTTTATTTTTGTTAAAAAGAAAAAAAAAACAATGTAGGTGTTTCCCAATAAAAATGAATTATTTTATTCAAATAAAACAAGATTCCACTTTACCTTAATTCCCGTGTAAAAACAGAATCAGGACTTATATTATGGGACGGAGGGAGTAATATTTATTTTCTTGATAAAAGTATTAGGACAATTTGACCATTATATCCCCACTTTATCTATCTCACATTCAAAAAGTGTGGATAATTAGGTCAAATTTTACTCTATCCTCTTTTCTTAATATTTGTACCAAAAGACATTTGTTACAACAAAAAAAAAGAGGTAGTATATTACTAAATGCCATTTTAAATTGTGATTATAGGAAAAAGGCAAAAAGCTACTCCCACCGTCAAATTCTTTTCCTTTATCGTTTTTCTACGTCGGTTTTGGACCATTTCCTCATGGCCTCATAGTCTAAGACCTAACATTTACATTAATAAAATTATATATGTCCAAAAACTATATAAAAAGACAAGTTTTAAAGATATAGTCTAACATTATATGTCGATGAGTTTTTATATTATTATTGGTCAAAGAATATAGATGTTGATTAGTTGGCCGCTAATCAATACAATACAAATAATATTGTAAATTTGGATAAAACTAACAACTGGGTTTGTACATATGCGGAAACTGGAAAGACCTTGTTCTTACTTCCACCCATGTTATCTCTTCCATTATGATGAGATTATGAGTAAAAAACCATGTCTATACTCGCAAAGGCTACACATACACTGGGTATATGTAGGCCACACATATTCTGGGTGTATGTAGGCCACACATACACTAAATGTATGTGTTACTACTAAAATTTATATATTGTGTATGTGTTACTACTAAAATTTATAATATTACTAAAAATATTACAAACTTACAATATTTCAACAGGTAATTTGGTTTTAATGATTTGTTCTTTATCTTTGTTTAAAAAAATCTGTTTTATGAAATTTTATTTGTTTAGATTTGTATGAATCCTTCATTTAAAACTAAAAAATAAGAAATGTAATTTTTTTTCTAGATTATTCATATATTAGCTTCATCTTATTCATCTTCACCATTTTTCTACTATTGATTTTCTACTAAATTTTCCTGTCGTTTTCAATTATTTAATTTGTTTGTAGAAAAATAATGTTATATTTTCACCTCTACCATGTAATAAAATTCAACTCAAGATATAGTATTTCAATCATTTAAATACATAAATTCAAATATCATTGAATAACAAAACAGGTTCAAATGATTGTAATTTTATAATTTTTTTAGTAACAATATACATTTTAGTAGTAACACATACAAAAGATATGCATTTTAGTAGTAACACATACATCCAGTGTATGTGTATCATCTCTCTGTCTATACCCCAACGGTGTCTATACCTCAGCTTCCGTGATTTTAGCTTTCACCTATTTTTAATTCTTAAAAGGACCATGTCTATACTTGAACTATCATAATTTTTTAGTTTGGCATTTAACTAAGATGTTTGAGTGCAAGGGGAAGATAATAAGGGGATCGCTACCCCAAGCACCACATTTGGCGGGGTTCAAACTCAATACGTTAAAAATCTTAGCTAAGAGTATTGCCAAATGACCAATATTGGTTTTTTTTTTTTTTTTTTTGACGAGTACCAATATTAGTTATGAATCATATAACTGGGAGAGAGATGGCAATAAAGCCAATAGGATTAATAATAATATAAAAAAAGACTTTCTATCTATGACTCAACCCAAGAGAGATATGTTACAAGTATTGTAAAACATCTTTAAAAGAAAATATGTTGCAAGTATCAAAATACAAAAAGATAACAAAGCATTGGTAAGACTTTCATTCGGATCAATAATATAATAAGACCTTTTCTCTCTATGACAAAATGAGAACAATGCCTTGGTAATTTATATCACTCGAACATGGGTATTCAAGTCGATCATGGGTTATGTCCAAGTGTTGGCTAGTTTTATAAAAAAAAAAGTTCATTATTTAGGCGTAAATTGGGTGTCGAATTGCCTACGACAAATGACAAGTGTTGTGGATTCAATACGGATGTTTAAGGTAAGATAAAAAGCACGAAGTAACATAGTTGGTAACAATATTAAGTTTGGCAAAAATGAAATATACCATGCAACAGCCATCCAACTAGCGGGCGAAAGATCGACGCTCCTCAACGACATCAATCCAGCGTATCTGCGAGCTAATTCACTTATCTGTAAACAAAAGAGTAAAAAAAATAGTATCAAAAAATTAAAGAATATTCTTTGTGCTCTCGATCGACCATTCAACAAACTTTTGTATGCACATTTATGAGTCACAATCAAACTGAAAAAACTTTAACATTATTTGCTCAAGAGTCAAGACCCACTTTTTCTTTTCCACAAGAGTATAGAAAAAGAAAATGTTAATGGACTTAATAATGACCGCAGTTTACAAGCCACAAGGTATCCTCAAATATGGTCACTACTAAGTACTGACACATGAATAGTTGCTTTTTTTTTAATTATATTTTTCACGCACGCTTGGCATAATGGCATTTCATAATCATCCACTGAGATAAAATTAAAAATTTCATTACTCGGAGGTAAACTAATGTGGAAGATTTTTCCAAATGCATTCACTCTAAAAGACTAAAATATTCCAATTACTGATTTGGAACTTTATGTCATTTTTTCATTATTCCTTTTCATTTTTTTTGTTTTATAAAACAAACAGGGCATTAGTTCCACTACAAATTTATAATTAATTATATTCCTTGTTATCTTGATCACGTTTAGGTGTGTTATCTTTAATTAAATGATTCCTATTAGTCTATTGATAGATCCTATAACCCATTTTAACTTATCAGTGTATTCTATCAGTTTCTTTTTATTTTAACTACAAGTGAAAGATAAACTAAAGAGTAGGTTAAAATATTAAAAAGTGGAAAAAATAGATGTAACATGTTACCGAAAAAAAAAAAAAAAAAAAAACAGTGTAGATACAAAAAATAGACCAAAAAGAAATTGAGGGATTACGAATTATAGCGTTAGGAAGTGAAAGAATGTGGAGTTATTTAATTGATATTTGATAATAACATAGGAAATTATATATTGTAGGCAAGTTCTACTTCCTTAAAATGGAGGAAATTACTTACCTAAATTCCTAAGTGATTGATTTTCTAATGGAATGTAAAACTTGACCGTGAATCGTGATCAAGCAGATAAATTTTGCACTTCATAGATAATATTATATGGGAAAAATAACTTGCTAAAATTTTTGCATTTCATCAATAAATTTTGCAATTCTGATTGTTGTGATCCTTATTAACTTTAATCTGAACTTAACTAAAGTCTAAACTTGTTTTTTGTTAGCTAAGTGAAAATAAGGTGGAAAAAAAAAACAATCATTAATACGACTATACTATACCCAATCTAACATAAAGATAGAAACTACATACTCCTATTATTCCTTGGATTTTTTGATTTTAATAATGCAACCTTTTGGCCATTCGCAAATAATAGACCAACCTTTTGATTATTACACAATAAGACAACCTTTATACCCTATTACCTATGGTAGGTCAAGTTGACCGGTTACCTGAAGAAATGGTAATTTTTTAATTAAAACCCATTAACAACCTTAATTCTAATTAATAATATTCAATAAACTTTAATAAAAAACCTAAACTAAACCCACCCCCCTCACCCCACCACGAAAACCCCCTCCCTCCCCTTCCCCCAGCCACCCCACCACGAAAACCCCCTCCCTCCCCTTCCCCAGCCACAACAACCCCTACCTCCCCTTCCCTAGCCACTGCCACCTCCATCCCTCCCCTTCCCCAACCACGACAACCCCCTCCCTCTTTCTCTCTCCTCGCCATCCCCGACCCAGATATTAACAACCATCCCCTAACCCCACCCCCTCCGTCCTCGACTCCAGCCCCACCTCCCCCACCCGAAAAACCGTCGGGAAGCCTTGAAAAACCACGGCCGCGCGAGGGGGGGACTCTCTAGGGTTGGGTTGGTGGGTCAAGTAGAAGAAGGGAGGGGGCAAAGATGGGGTGGGGTGAGGGTGGCGGTGGACTCGGCGGTGAGGAAAGAGATGGCTCGGTTGCGCAGAGGGCGGCTGGGGTGGGGGGAGGAGAGAGTGGTGTAGCAGTGGGTGGGGGGAGGAGAGAGAGGGTTTACGGTGGGGTGAGGGGATTAGGGGGGGTTTTATCCTTTTTTTTTTTAATCTTTTGTTTTTAAAATTTTTTTTTTAATTTGTTTATGGAACCAATTATTATGCGACACGTGTCCCATTTTACCTATTCTTCAGGTTATAACCGGTTTTGACCTACCCAAAGTTAATGGGGTACAAAAGTTGTCTTATTGTGGAATAATCAAAAGGTTGCTCTATTATTTGCGAATGGCCAAAAGGTTGCATTATTAAAATCAAAAAATCCTTATTCCTTTATAATCTCAGTGTTAATTTTCTAGATCAAAATTGAAACCGTCAAAATCTTAAATTTATGCATTAAAAAAAACCTTTTAATTATAATAAAAACAAAAAATTCTATGTTTGCCACTTCAAATTAAATTTCACGAGAAATGGAGGTTTGGGCTCTTGAAAGATTTGGTGTAGCTCATAATTTACAACACAAACTACCCTATATATTAGTCATCAATATTCCCCCTTTGTTCTGTGAGTTCACGTCCGATTAAGATTGACCAACTCTCATCTTCAAAACTACTAGTACTAATTATTTTATAACTATATTGATACCAATAAAAAAAGTCGGTCAAAGTATGTTTAAGTAAGAGGATTAAAAAAAAAAAAAGACAGAAAATTAATTTTGAGATGCAAAGAGTAGTAAAGATCAAGGAAACTAATAAAAAAATGTAGAAAAAGGTGGAATGTAATGAGGAGAAAGACAAGTGAAGAAGTAATGAGAGGTTACCTTGTCCATGAGAGGAACTCTAGCATACGGAGTTAATCTCTCAAAGTATTGACAATAAAGGTAACCCAACCTTTCATTTAATTGCCACATCAAGTTTTCTTGCTCAAACCCCCCATTCCCATCTTCAGATGAACATCCATCCCATCTTGACAATTCACTATCATCACTACATGATTCGCTATACGATGAATCACGAGTCTCCCCGTCTGCTGAATCTGTGTCTTCCCTGTAATAAATATATACAGTAACCACTATTTATTTACCAACCTTATCTCACATTTTTTTTCACAAAAAAAATATAGTCAATACTGGTTTTATTAAATCTTTTTAATGTATACTTTTATAATATTAACTTTTTATTTCCACCAAAAAAAAAAATATCAACTTTTTATAATTTATATATTACTCCATACATAATTAAAGATATTAAGAAAACAAAGTCGCGGCTGGATAGCGCGTAAATTTTTGGATTGAGAAAAACTACCTGAAAATAGGAGGAGAAGGAGCGCTGGTAAAGATTTGGATTGCGGAGAGATAAGGAACATAGTATTGCACAAGAGTCTCGGCGTTGTCGGAAACAATCGGAACTCCCGCACCATAAGCACTCCATTCATCATAACAATTCCAAAGATCACTCAAACGGAAATATTCAACATTTTCTCTCTCCCACGGGTGCCACAGCCTGTTCAAACTCCGCATCTCCGACTGCAAGATTTGATCATCAACAAAATTGTGGTAAAAAAATAATCGAATCAAGATCGCAATTGATCCAATTCAATAATTAAAAATGACACGAACCTTGGGAAGAAATTGCGATGGAACAGACGGAGTAGTGCAATGAAGGAAGCAATCGAGATTGGAGTGCATTGATGCTTTTTCTACCACCATGATTGATCGATCAAAGGGAGAAGATAGAGAGAAGAGAGAGAGGGAGAGAGGGAGGCTGTCTCCCTAAACTCTAAAAAAAAAAGTTGAAAGGGAAAAAAAAAAGAGAAAACAAAAACAGAGGAAAAATAGGGAAAGAGATATTATAGGAGGAGAGAGATAAAAGAGAGGATATAAAGAATTATAGAAGTATTTGCCGGTTTAGACAGCGAAAACAATAAAACCCAACAAAAGAGAAACTTTGCTGGAATTGGAAATATTGCATATTTTCTGCAACCCAATAAGTAAATTAGATTGATGATGGAATTGAAAACACTTTAAGCTAACTCAAATTCTTTCTTGCCCATCAAAAATTGTTTATCTATTCTTTAAAAAGGAAGAAATATTGTAAAAAAATTATTACGCAGAATAATGAGAAGAGAAAAAACACGTGAAATTCACGCAATAGGATAATTCAACAGAAATCCAGGTTTTCTGAGACCTTTAACAAATTGATCTCTTCTGTATGAAGTAGGGAGTTTGTTTGTTTCTTTTTTTGTGCATATGAAATAGGGAGTTTATAAGATGGAGGAGAAACAGAAATGGAGGAGGTGGGAGAGAGATATAACAGATCTTATAATAATTAAATAAAATGGTAAATTTTTTATATATATGTAGATATAGAAAATAAATGAGTATATCAAGGCTACAGTCTACAAGAGTGGAAGAGTTTATGTCATTTGTTAGTTTCATCTGTCCCACTCCAGGATTTTTTTTTTTTTTAATTACTTTGTTCTAGATTCTAGTGTTAATAATATTACGAAATTATTTGAAGTAGTAAGTTTTTGGTAATAAAGATTTAGAGGACTGAATTTGGTTTTTTTTTTTTTTTTGGTGTCATGAAACTTTTATATAATTACAAGCTACTATGTTTGTGGGGTACGATTTTGACGTTTTGTGCAGGACACGACTGGGTCTAGACTTAGCTGTCTTAGGAGCAAGTAAAGGTTTCGGATTTTTTCAATGGATTCCACTTCCATGGGTAGTACATTTATTTTAATCTCAAAGACTAATAATTACAAGGGACGAAATAATCTTTCACGCGGTCTGTTTTGCGGAAAACTGTGGTGCGGAATATTGAGATGTAGCGAACCGCCAAGTATCTTTCGTGAGAAATCTGATCTCCTCTTTTTAAGAGTATGTTTGGTGAAATTAGCGATTTTAGTAGCATTCAACTATTGCAGTAGTTATAAGTTTGTAATTGTAGGTAGTGGTATTAAAACATATTCTCAAACAGGTTTTGGGTGTACCTACGGCGAATCAGGTCAGACTCGAACAGATGAGGATTCTGACAATCAGTGCCCCATGTCGTGATTGGTTAGATTTTGTTCAACTTGGTCGATCACATTTGAATCATGGGATTGTCGGGTGCCGGACAGGTCTGGGAGTTCCATTTACAAGTCGATCCATTCCCGGGTATGATAACCAGTGTACATTTTTTAACCGGGTTTGCGCAGGTCGTATTTGGGTTTCATGTACGCTTGGGTAGAGTCAAGTGTACTCGGGTTGAATCACTAATGACCTTAGTTCGATCATTGTGACGGGCTCATTAGCTATTGAACGTCAATGCAACTTATTCGGTTAACTCCTGGTAGGGTCATTTTGATTTTGTTATGGATTTTGTAAATGGATCATATTATTAAAAGTATTAAGATCGACATATATATATATATATATATATATATGTGCGTGTGTGATAAATATATGGATTATAACGAAAGTCTAATAAAAACATTATATTGTTTACCGTGATGTTTAGTGTATTCTCTTAATCAACTCTTATTTCGATTAATCAACTGCTAAAACCACTCTAATGAGTAAAGGAGTAGAACGACTCTTCATATGTTCTAATATTATATATTATAACCAACGACAATAATAACGAGTAGACAATCAATTCCAAGCTTTATATAAATGATTTATTATCATAAGCATTATGATTGATATATAAGTTTGTAAGTAGCTATGATGATAATGAGAATCATAATAATAATAAACATAAAGCGATGATGATGATAATAATAATAATACAAATATTAACAGTAATAGTAACAATGCTAACAA
This sequence comes from Beta lomatogona, assembly GCA_947646795.1. Lineage (NCBI taxonomy): Eukaryota > Viridiplantae > Streptophyta > Magnoliopsida > Caryophyllales > Amaranthaceae > Beta > Beta lomatogona. The sequence continues at coordinate 1,281,228 of CANSNZ010000929.1, forward strand.
TAGCAATAGTAATACAAATAAGAATAGGAATACTAACAATAACAATAACAATAATAATATTGATAATAATAATAATAATAATAATAATAATAATAATAATAATAATAATAACAACAACAATAATAGTAATAATAATAATAATAATAATGGTTATACTATGCTAATTAATAAATGATAATTATACTTAAATATAATCATAATAATTTCATTAAAAATAACCAAAATTTCAAATTAGAATAAAATAATTGACTAATTATTAAAGTTAGTAAGTTACTAAACCAACACAAGAATGAGTAAGATTATAAGAATATAAGATTTTCAATCATGTGCTAGGTCATCAATCCATATGCTAGGCCATTCTCTTTTCCTATTGGCCAAAAAATAATATCATGGATCATCAGTTAGAACCCTTGATTGGACGTTTCTAACATGGTCTGAATTGATTTTAGACCATGGGGACAAAACAATGTGAGCCACACATTTGCGTTTGTAGGACCCCCATTTGTTTTCTTTTCCCTTTTCTTTTAATTGCCAAAACTATTTTCTTTTGATTTTGTTTATTTACCAAAACTTATGAAATTAATTTATGAAAATTGAAAAAATAATTAAATTTTTTTTTGAAAAAATCCGAATTTTTTTTAAAAATTATAATAAAATAATTGACTAATTATTAAAGTTAGTAAGTTACGAAACCAACACAAGAATGAGTACGATTATAAGAATATAAAATTTTCAATCATGTGCTAGGTCATCAATCCATGTGCTAGGCCATTCTCTTTTCCTATTGGCCAAAAAATAATATCATGGATCATCAATTAGAACCCTTGATTGGACGTTTCTAACATGGTCTGAATTGATTTCAGACCATGGGGACAAAACAATGTGAGCCACACATTTGTTTTTGTAGGACCCCCATTTGTTTTCTTTTCCTTTTTCTTTTAATTGCCAAAACTATTTTCTTTTGATTTTGTTTATTTACCAAAACTTATGAAATTAATTTCTGAAAATCGAAAAAATAAATAAATTTTTTTTTTTTGAAAAAATCCGAATTTTTTTTTTCCAGCTTCCAAACAGTAATTCATGTTTGGAAAATGAAATTTAAGCAAATTTTTTTTACCCATTTTCTCACTCCTCCTTGTTCTTGGTGTTCTTCACCAAAAAATTCAAGAACACTTCTTCTTCCGCCATTCTCAACCGAATTTCTCCCAAATTCGACCCATTCTTCCACCTTCTCCCTCAATTTCGACCCTATCTTCCATGTTCTTCCTCCATTTCGACCCATTCTTCACCTCCATTTCGCCCCAAACCCTCACCTCCATTGTTGAACTTCACCTCCATGGATTCCGATCTAAACTCTTCACCCGTAGATGAAATGGATGTAAGTTGACTTGAATATTTCGCATATAATAACGAATTAATGATTTTCTATCTTCATTTGTGTGTTTGAGTAAGATTAAACTTGCAATTTATGAAAATTTTCCCCAAAAAAATCTAGGGTTTTAGGGAAAATAAAATACCGGTATTCTAAATTGCTTTAAACAATGCACATCACACTTTTATGCGACAATTTGTGGTTACATTTGAGTAGTTCATACTTTAGTTTAGCTAGGATGCAAAAAAAAAAATTCAGATTTTTCGCGACCTCTATGGGAGGTTGAGCTGGTTTTCTGTCTAAATTACTGCAGTAATTTGGTAATTACTAAAGATATTTTAGACATGACCAAACATAGAGAAATATTGGTAATTACTAAACATATTTTGGACATGACCAAAAATAAAATTAAGGTGTGTGAGATAATTGCAATAAATCAATGCACTTCACACTTTTATTGGGTTATATTTGATGCAAAGATCATACTTTAGTTTACCAATTAGATGAAACAAATTTTCATCGATAGAATGTTTATGTGAAACAGGATTGACATGGTGGAACATTTTCTACAAAGAATCCTCTCCCTTATAGTGGAATGTCAAATTTTTTTTACGCAAGTTACTGCATGATTTATGTAATTACTCAAAATATTTTGGTCATGACCTAACATATCCACTATATTTGTTAGGTAATCACCTAATTAGATTAGAATCTTACCAAAACGCTTAAGTCATTACCTAAACCATTTTAGGGCATTACCTAAAATAATAATTGTCTTGGGCAATTGCCTCAAATCATTTGACTATAACATATATGATGAGAGAATTGTATGGTTAAGATGTGGGTTATTGATAACCTAATCCATGAGATTTTATGTGGTTTAAATGATAAGATTGCATCGGGCTAAAACGTTGTATTTTTTCCTTTTTATTTTGCTTTCAAATGATTGAATTGAATGACTTTCGTGATATGAAAGGTTCATCGATCGAATGTTTATGTGAACAGCGGATTGAAATGGTCGAACAATCTCTCAAAAGAATCCTCTCCATTATAGTGGAATGTCAATTGTTTTTTGTGCAAGTTAATGCAAGGTTTACGTTATTACTAAAGATATTTTGGTCATGACCTAACATAAGCACTATATATGTTAGGTAATCACCTAATTAGATTAGGATATTACCAAACATTTTAGGTCATTGCCTAAACCATTTTAGGGCATTACCTAAAATAATAATTATTTTCTTGGGTAATGGCCTCAAATCATGTGACTATAACATATATGATGAGGGAATTGTATGGTTAAGATATGAGTTATTGATAACTTAGGCTCTGTTCTTTTGGACTGAATAAGTCTGAACTGAAATGAATAAGTCTGAACTGAACTGAACTGAAATGAATAAGTCTGAAAAGAACTGGACTGGTCTGAACTGAACTGAGCTGATCTGATCTAAACTGAACTGAATTGAGTATTATTAATAATTACAAGTAGAATCATATTTTTATCATCATTAATAATGATAATAACTAATAATATTAATGATAATGATAATAATAATAATAATATTAATTATAATGCTAATAATATGCATAATAATAATATTCTTACGAATTGAGTAATATTAATAATAATATTAATACTAATACTAATAATATGCATAATAATAATATTCTTATAAATTGAGTAATATTAATAATAATATTAATACTAATACTAATAATATGCATAATAATAACAATATTCTTATGAACTGAGTAATATTAATAATAATAATAATAATAATAATAATAATAATAATAATAATAATAATAATAATATGCTACATTGTTTAAACTTATTTATTTGGAGTTGTTCACCCACCAAAAAGTAATACTCCCTCTGTTTCCAGAATTTATGTCTACTTTAACCAATTTCTTCTCACAAAACTATTCAAAATAGGAACAACAAAATAAATCGGAGGGAGTATTACTCTTCTATCTTTCGCTTCTTTCACCAAAAATTACTCTTTTTATCACTTGTTCCCCTTATTTTATATCAATGGGTCAAGACGTACCATCCAAAAAGCTTAAAAGTGACATTGTCAAAAATCTTCACAATAATAATACCAATAAGAATAAGAATAAGAATAAGAATAAGAATATATAACAACAACAACAACAACAACAACAACAACAACAACAACAACAACAACAACAACAAGAATAGCAACGGCGAAGAAGAAAGAAGCAACAACGATGCAGTAAAGAATAAGAATAAAGAATAAAGAGTAAAGAAGCAGAAGAGCAAAGAAGAGCAGCAAAGCAGCAGCGGCAGCAACAACAACAACAACAACAACAACGGCAACAACGGCGAGCAACAACAACAAGAGCAACAAAAAGAAGAACGAAAAAGAACAACAACAACAACAACAACAATAACAACAACAAACAATAAATAATGAAAAAATCATAGGGAGTTGCTATCTTCTCTTAGCCGCCCTGTACATCGAAATAATTAGAGTAGTAAAATACAAATTGCACATGTATATATTTCCATTTCCCAAGTTTGAAACTTTTAAGTACAAAATTCTTCCAAAAAATGCCAAATTTTAATTTTACTTCTTTTGGCTATAATAGAAATTAAAATCTTGAGTTTTATTTTATTTGGGGCCAGACTTCATAAAAACTTTTCAAGGGAATAACGTGCAAAAAGTTCAAAATTAAGACGAACTTGTTAATAGTATTAAGTATAGAACTACTCATCATTTTACAAAGATGTGACTAAAGTTTTGTTAGGGTGGAACCTAAGCCCTCGGTATAGTATATGCATAGTTATAGATACCAACTACAAATTAGATAGTTATATCAGCCTTTTGCCATGCAAATAGACAAAAAAAATTTCTGTATACCTTTCTTCTTTCTTTTTTATTCTTGGAAAATGATAGACGATGTTGTGTACATAGGAAAAGGAAAAGATTATATTAGAGTCAATTAGACCTCAATCCTCGTGGTTTCTTGGGTTAGTTTTTATATGCCGGACACTTGAGAAAAAAACAAAAAAGTATGGGGATCCCGAACCCCAAATATCTTCACTACGTATTTCTCTAGGATTTTTGTAGTACCAAATGAGTCAAAACATGCTTAATACATAGTAAGATACACCATGGTGTATCTTCTAAATTGTATTGAGTGCATTCACCATACACTTTTTTGCTCACTTGCTCATTAGACAACTTTTTAATCACCTAGAAAATTGCTTTAGGTGTACCATGCTCACGAAATACATTTAGATGTATGATAATAGATTTATAGTTGTATCATGGTGGGCCAAGTACCCCCAAATAAGGAAAGTTTAAACAATGTAGCAATTAAAAAGAAACAACCATTTAAGGAAAATGTAGCAATTAAAAAAAAACAGAGGGAGTTGTTATCAAAATTATACGATTTACCTAAACAGCTTATGATAGAAGCCATTTTATCTTGAACTGCCCAAGGGCCTGTTCTCTTCGGCATAAACAACAACAACAACAACAACAACAACAACAACAACAACAACAACAACAACAATAATAATAATAATAATAATAATAATAATAATAATAATAATAATAATAATAATAATAATAATAAAAATAATAATAAGTTGTAGTCTGAACTCAACTGAACTGAAATGAATAAGTCTGAACTGAACTGATCTGAACTGAAATGAACTGAAATGGTCTGAACTGAACTGATCTGAACTGAACTGAAATGAATTTCCATTTATTCAGTCCAAAAGAACAAAGCCTTAATCCATGAGGTTTTAAGTGGTTTATATGACAAAATTGGATCGGGCTAAATGTTGCATTTTTTCCTTTTTCTTTTGCTTTCAAATGATAGAATTGAATGACTTTGGTGATATAAAAGGTTCATCGATAGAATGTTTATGTGAACAACGGATTGAAATGGTCGAACAATCTCTAAAAATAATCCTCTCCATTGTAGTGGAATGTCACTTGTTTTTTGTGCAAGTGAATGCAGAGTTTAGGTAATCACTATAGATATTTTGGTCATGACCTAATACAAACACTACATATGTTTAGGTAATCACCTAATTAGATTAGGATATTACCAAAACTTTTAGGTCATTACCTAAACCATTTTAAGGCATTACCTAAAATAATAATTGTCTTAGACAATGGCCTCAAATCATGTGACTATAACATATATGACGGGGGAATTATATGGTTAAGATGTGGGTTATTGATAACTTAATCCATGAGGTTTTAAGTGGTTTAAAATGATTGAATTGAATGACTTTGGTGATATGAAAGGTTCATCGATAGAATGTTTATATGAACAACGGATTGAAATGGTCGAACAATCTTTAAAAAGAATCCTCACCACTGTAGTGGAATATCACTTGTTTATTACACAAGTTACTGCATAGTTTAGGTAATTACTAAAGATATTTTGGTCATGTCCTGATACAACCACTACATATGTTAGGTAATCACCTAATTAGATTAGGAGATTACCTAAACCATTTTAGGGCATTACCTAAAATAATAATTGTTTTGGACAATGTCCTCAAATCATGTGATTATAACATATACGATGGGGCAATTATAAGGTTAAGATGTGGGTTATTGATAACTTAATCCATGAGGTTTTAAGTTGTTTATATGATAAGATTGCATCGGGGTAAAACGTTGCATTTTTTTGCTTTTTCTTTTGCTTTCAAATGATTGAATTGAATGACTTTCGTGATATGAAAGGTTCATCGATCGAATGTTTATGTGAACAGCGGATTGAAATGGTCGAACAATCTCTCAAAAGAATCCTCTTCATTGTATTGGAATGTCAATTGTTTTTTTGTGCAAGTTAATGCAGGTTTTAGGTAATTACTAAAGATATTTTGGTCATGGCCTAACATGACCACTTTGCATGTTAGGTAATCACCTAATTAGCTTAGGGTGTTACCAAACATTTCAGGTGATTACCTAAACCATTTTAGGGCATTACCTAAAATAATAATTGTCTTGGGCATTGGCCTCAAATCATGTGACCATAACTTATATGATAAGGGAATTGTATGGTTAAGAAGTGGGTTATTGATAACCTAATCCATGAGATTTTATGTGGTTTAAATGATAAGATGCATCGGGCTAAAACGTTGCATTTTTTCCTTTTTATTTTGCTTTCAAATGATAGAATTGAATGTCTTTCGTGATATGGAAGGTTCATCGATCGAATGTTTATGTAAACAGCGGATTGAAATGATCGAACAATCTCTAAAAAGAATCCTCTCCATTGTAGTGCAATGTCACTTGTTTTTTGTGCAAGTTGATGCATGGTTTAGGTAATTACTAAATATATTTTGGTCATAACCTAATACAACCATTACACATGTTTGGTAATCACCTAATTAGATTAGGATATTACTAAAACGTTTAGGTCATTACCTAAACCATTTTAGGGCATTACCTAAAGTAATAATTGTCTTGAACAATGGCCTCAAATCATGTGACAATAACATATATGATGGGGGAATTATATGGTTAAAAATGTGGGTTATTGATAAATTAATCCATGAGGTTTTAAGTGGTTTACATGATAAGATTGCATCAGGGTAAAACGTATCATTTTTTCCTTTTTCTTTTGCTTTTAAATGATTGAATTGAATGACTTTGGTGATATGAAATGTTCATCGATAGAATGTTTATATGAACAACGAATTTAAATGGTCGAACAATCTCTAAAAAGAATCCTCGCCACTGTAGTGGAATGTCACTTGTTTTTTTATGCAAGTTACTGCATAGCTTAGGTAATTACTAAAGATATTTTGGTCATGACCTAATACAACCACTACATATGTTAGGTAATCACCTAATTAGATTAGGAGATTACCAAAACTTTTAGGTCATTACCTAAACCACTTTAGGACATTACCTAAAATAATAATTGTCTTGGACAATGTCCTCAAATCATGTGATTATAACATATATGATGGGGGAATTATATGGTTAAGATGTGGGTTATGGATAACTTAATCCATGAGGTTTTAAGTTGCTTATATGATAAGATTGCGTCAGGAAAAAACGTTACATTTTTTCCTTTTTCTTTTGCTTTCAAATGATTGAATTGAATGACTTTGATGACATGAAAGGTTCATTGATAAAAATATTAATGTTAACAGCGGATTGGAATGGTAAAAGAATTTCTAAAAAGAATCATCTCCATTGTAGTGGAATGATACTGCTGGGTTTAGGTAATTGCTAAAGATATTTTGGTCATGACCTAACATGACCACTATACATAGTAGGTAATCACCTAATTAGATTAGGTTATTACCAAACATTTTAGGTCATCACCTAAAATAATAATTGTCTTGGACAATGACCTCAAATCATGTGACCATAACTTATATGATGAGGGAATTGTATGGTTAAGATGTGGGCTATTGATAACCTAATCCATGAGATTTTATGTGGTTTAAATGATAAGATTGCATCGGGCTAAAACGTTGCATTTTTTTTTCTTTTTCTTTTGCTTTCAAATAATTGAATTGAATGACATTCGTGATATGAAAGGTTCATCGATTGAATGTTTATGTGAACAACGGATTGAAATGGTCGAACAATCTCTCAAAAGAATTCTCTCCATTGTAGTGGAATGTCAATTGTTTTTTGTGCAAGTTAATGCAGGTTTAGGTAATTATTAAAGATATTTTGGTTATGACCTAACATAAACACTATATATGCTAGGTAATCACCTAATTAGATTAGGATATTACCAAACACTAGTGGAAAAATGCTCAAATGCTCTGGTTAAAAATCCCATAAATGCTCCGTTTTTTACGCGTAGCAGACGTCACACGAGCATTTGAGAATTTTACAAATGCTCCGGTTGTAACCGGAGCATTTGGTAGATTAAATGCTCCGGTTCTTAAAAAATCGAAGCATTTGAACAACAAATGCTTCTGTTGTTGTGGCAAAACCGGAGCATTTGTAGTCACACATGCTGCGGTCTTTTAAACAAACGGAGCATTTGTATCCCTTTAGTGATAAAAAAAATAAATCTTGCTAGCTGCCAGGTCAGACTGCCAATAGTGGATTAAAGTCAACAGGGCCAACAGTAGATTAAAGTTAGTAGAGCGAGTAGTGGATTATAGTCAGTATAAGATAATATTAAAATAAAGCTTGCCTTACATACATCCAAACTTCTCAACTTCCAATGTACTTTCCCCAACTTACAAATGATATTTTGGGAAAACAGAATAGTATAAAATAAATTTAAAAAAAGAAAACATGAAAAGAAAACATGACCCTCTCTTCAGTGTTCACCATAACTTGCTATGCAAACTCATCCTCCCCATCATCAACTATTGTCACCTTTACACATTTAAAAGCATCTGCACGAATCACATTAAAAGTTGTACATGGCACATCTGTTCAGATTTCAAGTGTTATTTTTTTCTCAATATCCGGCAGTAGCTAGGAGATAAAAACCACTGGCTGGGAAACACAATCCAATGCAACTATTGTAACATAAGAAGATATAAACGAGAGGTCATACAAAAATAAAACAAATGTAAAAGCACACAGGGACAAGAAAGTCACCTGCAAGCCAGTTTTTTGACTGCACATGGTCATCCAAGGTATTACATAAATGCTATGGTTATCCATGTTATATGTTCTCTTTATTACATAGTCTGACTTCACATCATGACTTAGTAAGCAGTACATGTAAGTAAGACTGTATCAATTGAGAGTGTTTGCCATATTGTTGTCTTTAGATTTTAGATTTGACCCTGAATAAATAAATACCTATATAGAATGAAGACAAAACAATAGATATATAACTGCATATGACTAAATTTATAAGATAGCATATATTCACCTAAGTTGTACATAAGGAGACTCTTTTTTACAACGTCATAAGACGATAATATATATATATATATATATATATATATATATATATATATATATATATATATATATAGGGGTAGGATCCACTGAAAACAACTGTTAATCTGAAAACTGAAAACATGGTAACTTTTAGCAATTTTTGGGTAACTTTTAGCAATTTTAGTATAACTTTATATATATACTTCAAGGGTAACTCTTAGCACTTTTAGGGTAACTTTATATATATGTTCAAGAGTAACTTTTAGCACTTTTAGGGTAACTTTATATATATGTTCAAGGGTAACTTTTAGCACTTTTAGGGTAACTTTATATATTTTAAGGGTAACTTTTACCACTTTTAGGGCAACTTTATATATTTTAAGGGTAACTTCTTTTAGTGTAACTTTGATTATAGTTAAACCCATGCAGGATTCAAACCTACATCGTTGTGTATTACACAATGCTCTACCAATTGAGCTAATAGGTTGTATGAAATTCGCCAAAGATATGTGAGAGAGAGGAGGTAACAAATAGCTTTAAAACAACAACTAATAACAAGATTTGGGAAACTAATAAAACACATATTATGCTACACCATAATGAACAAGATAAAAATAACAAAGAGGACGCCAAAAGCATAAAACTAGACATTACCACATGAAACGAAAGATTTTGACAATTAAAATTGCAAGAAGATTGATTGCATATCAGTCAAAGTTACTGTTATAATACTCAAAGTTACCCTAAAAGTGATAAAAGTTACTCTTATAATATATAAAGTTGCCCTTGGAATATACAAAGTCATCCTTAATATAATATAGTTACCCCAAACTGGTAAAATTTACCCTTAAAATATATAAAGTTGCCCTTGAAATACATAAAATTATCCTTAATATAATCTAGTTACCCTAAAATTGGTAAAAGTTACCCTTAAAATATATAAAGTTGCCCTAAAAGTGGTAATAGTTACCCTGTTTTCGGTTTTTCGGATTAAGAAATGTTTTCACAAGATCCTATTCCTATATATATATATATATATATATATATATATATATATATATATATATATATAATCAGAAGTAAAGCAAAATGCTCACCTGGGTATCCATGAGGTTATGTAACTTGATGCCAAACTGGAAATAAAACGCCTAAAAATTAGATCGTCACCACATAAAATTAGAACTAAGCAAAGAAAATATCAATTATAAATTGCACTAAAAGGTAAAAATAAAATAAAATCAAGTATTAACAATGGATAAACAAATTAGAGACCTCACTTTCACGTTAGCAATCATGTATACTTTTGTGATGTATCTAGATTCAAGAGCAGGTTTACATGCTTCTATGAGCATGTCTCCATCTTCTATGGTATCCACAAGATATAAAAAAAATTAAGATTAAAAATCATTAACAACTTGCTTCCTCAACTAAGAAGGCATCGATTATTTTTTTTTTTTGATACGAAGGTTTTGTTCTTTAGGACTTAACTGAACTAAATTTGTTTGAACTGAACTTAATTCGACTGAAGTGAACTGAAGAGAAGTAAATGAACTGTGAGAGGAAACTAACTGAACTTAACTTAATTGAATTTGTTTGAACTGAACTGAATTTCCATTAATTCAGTCCAAAAGAACAGAGCCTAAAAGCAAATAAAAGGACTAGGCTGAGAGTCAATCAATTCCCTAAACATTTATACATAAGCTACGAAAACAACTTGATTAAATAGTTCTCCATCGAATAGGAGATTAGTATTAGTGACCTACGTGAAGATAAATGAAGTGCGAGCGTATGTAGGAGGAAGTGTCACTGGCGCATAATTAAGAGAAATGGCACCACACCTCCATGTAAGTTAAAACAACAATTTTTGAAACAAAACATAGAAAACATGGTTTGAATGAGCAAAACCATGTTTTCTACTAGTTAAAAGAACATTCTTTAGCTGCTAATATCTCTTGTGGAACAGTCTTATAGTATTTGACATTTTGACTCTTTACATATAACAAAACCATCACACACAAAACCTAACAACTACATCTGCTTTAAAACAATATAAACTTATAATTACTCATAATTCAATCAACTACATCAACACATAAACATGTTAAAAAAATCATAGCACATGAAAATTACCCAAAAATTGAACGAGATTTTACAAAACTTAGCAAAATAACAGCACCTGAAAAATATAACAACAATCAAATAAGGAAATAAGTGAAAATCTAAGGAAATAAACAAGAAAAAGAGGTGTGAGAAAGAGATGGACCTGAAGGCTATCACAAAAGGAGCGAGAAACAGGGACTTTTTTTTGTCTTTATCCTTGTTCAATCCCAATGATTTCCCCGTAATCAAACCCTTTGCTGCTTCTCCTGACATGGATTTTGTGTTTCCCTCCCAAAAACAAATGAAACACTGTTATGTTTCTTGGGATTTTGATTAGAGAAAAACTGGTAAAAGCAACTATTCTAGGTGTGTCACTCACTACAATTAGGATCATTGGTGCAGCCCTTTTTAACCTTATCATAATTCATTTGAATATTATCTCAGGGATATTCACATTAACAATGTCCTTAGTACATCCAGCAACATCAATACCAAATTTTGAGATGCAAGACTTGAGATGAGATAAAATCTTCTAACAACAGAGTTAGAGCGATTACCTTATCCGTTGACTCTTTGTAATCCAGCTGTTAGTGGCAATCCCAGAGCATGTTTGAACACAATGATGACTTCGTAAATCTTCTTCAGAATGAGGAGCTCCAATGTCAGGTGGCAAAGTTCCATTGACTGTAGTGTGTTTTCAATTAATCACAACTTTTAAGTTCTTATCCAGAACTGAGCTACAGATAACTCCTTAGATGATTGCTCACCCTCCGATGTCCCTTTAGAGACCGAATGCTTACATTTCGTCTCCATTAATGGGCAATGTTGTTGGTGTATGATAGCAAGATGACCCTCATTATAATAGACAGAATTATGCAAACATCTAATCAAACTGCAGATCAGATAAAGCTTGAAAATAGAAGACAACAATTCCATCAAACAAAGAGAAATCAGAGCACATGCACATTAGAGTATCAGAATATAGACACTGGAGTCCCCCTGCTGCAATACTAAGAGTTAGGTTTACACCGTCCAAGAATACTGATTTCCTGTATGAATCATTTCGAGTTAGTAAACAAAAAATTCCCAATTATATCAACATATCAAGCTCCACTATTTTGCAATTAGATCTAATAGTATTAGATATGATGCAACACATCTTTTATTTGACATGGCACATGAGAAAGACCAATGCTAAATCTATAACACGACCTCTGACCTTACACAGTTCATTAGCAGTTACTTCATAGAGCATTTAAGCACTAATAACAATTGGAATGTGAGTGTGTTTACATGAAACTCTGATATGATCAGCCTTAAAGATGAATATGGACACATCAGTACTCTATAATAAATCAAATGCATGAGTAGATTGAGAAAACTGGAAAAAAAAGTTTTATAGACCAGGGTAACCTACTAGAGATTGTTAAATACCTTCATGGAAAGTATTCCTAAGACCCTACATACTTGAAAAGCATGGTTTGTTGAAGTCTTATAACAGATAGTATATGCACAAATATATATGCACAAACCTTGAGGCTACAAGAAAAGTATAATCCAGCAAGTGTGAAAAGCATAAGCATATGCATGTAGTTACAAGATGGAAATTTACCTCTGTTTGGAGCATAAATCTTGATAAAAAAATCTCACCTGCTACTTCTCCTCGAGATTTTGCTCTTCACACTCAGTCAAAGCCTCACCTCTGCTTAATTCCCTAGTACACCAATCAAGTTATCTTCCTCTCAAAATCATGGATCATCTTTTTGTTTTGTTCTTCAATTTCAGAGTAACAATCAATTACAAACACAACCCCAAAACTTCATTTTATTCCAATTAAAATTCAGAAACTATAAAGGCAAAATAAAGAACTACTAAAAACTCACATTAAACTCCAATTTTGAATGCATCTCTAATAGCATCAGCAGGAGCGCAGTGTTTCGGCATGCTCTGGAACAGCACTGGCTCATTGTAGTGACCGAAATGGGAATCGAGCTAAGAGAGAAAGTTTTTGAATCAAACAAAACCCTAAAAAAATAAAAGAAAACCCTAAAAAAAAATCCCTAAATCTAGGAAACCAATAAAAACGAACCTAAAATAGCAATAAATTAAAATACAACAATAAAATTCGAATTAAATTACCTCGACATGCATTCGGAGAACCGGATTGAGAGTGAAGCGGGGAAGAGAGAGAGAGAGAAGCTGAGAAGCAGTTTTCTTTTTGTGGGAGAGAGAGAGCAATTTGATATTAGTTTGATAGGGAAAAAGAGAGAGAGAAAGCGCGATGATATTAGTGGGGGAAGACTGAAGAGTTTTAGACTTTTGCGTTTTATTTGGAATATTAAATTAGTCAAATGCTTTGGTTGTTTTAAAAAACCCGAGCATTTGCGAAATTTCTTTTTTTAATTTTCAAAAAGTTATCAAATGCTCGGGTTTTATAAACAACCCAAGCATTTGTAATGTAGCAAAAGAGGTTTTTTCTACTAGTGAAACCTGTTAGGTCATTACCTAAACAATTTTAGGGCATTACCTAAAATAATAATTGTCTTGGGCAATGACCTCAAGTCATGTGACTATAACATATATATGATGAGGGAATTGTATGGTTAAGATGTGGGTTATTGATAACCTAATCTATGAGATTTTTTGTGGTTTAAATGATAAGATTGCATCGGGTTAAAACGTTGCATTTTTTTCTTTTTCTTTTGCTTTCAAATGATTGAATTGAATGACTTTCGTGATATGAAAGGTTCATTGATCGAATGTTTATGTGAACAACGGATTGAAATGGTCGAACAATCTCCCAAAAGAATCCTCTCCATTGTAGTGGAATATCAATTGTTTTTTGTGCAAGTTAATGCAGGGTTTAGGTAATTACTAAAGATATTTTGGTCATGACCTAACATAACCACTATATATGCTAGGTAATCACCTAATTAGATTAGGATATTACCAAACCTTTTAGGTCATTACCTAAACTATTTTAGGGTATTACGTAAAATAATAATTGTCTTGGGCAATGACCTCAAATCATGTGACTATAACATATATATGATGAGGGAATTGTATGGTTAAGATGTGGGTTATTGATAACTTAATCCATGAGGTTTTAAGTGGTTTATATGATAAGATTGGATCGAGATAAGACGTTGCAATTTTTTCCTTTTTCTTTTGCTTTCAAATGATTGAATTTAATGACTTTGATGACATGAAAGGCTCATTGATCGAATGTTTATGTGAACATCGGATTGAAATGGTCGAACAATCTCTCAAAAGAATTCTCTCCATTGTAGTGGAATGTCAATTGTTTTTTGTGCAAGTTAATGTAGGGTTTAGCTAATTACTAAAGATATTTTGGTCATGGCCTAACATAACCACTATATATGTTGGGTAATCACCTAATTACATTAGGATATTACCAAACCTTTTAGGTCATTACCTAAACAATTTTAGGGCATTAGCTAAAATAATAATTGTCTTGGGCAATGACCTCAAATCATGTGACTATAACATATATGATGAAGGAATTATATGGTTAAGATGTGGGTTATTGATAACTTAATCCATGAGGTTTTAAGTGGTTTATATGATAAGATTGGATAGGGATAAAACCTTGCATTTTTTTTTTCTTTTTTCTTTTGCTTTCAAATGATTGAACTAAATGACTTTGATGACATGAAAGGTTCTTTGATAAAAATGTTTATGTTAACAGCGGATTGGAATTGTAGTGGAATGTCACTGGTTTTTTGTGCGTGTTATTGCGGGGTTTAGGTAATTACTAAAGATAATTTGGTCATGACCTAACATGACCACTTTGCATGTTAGGTAATCACCTAATTAGCTTATGGTGTTACCAAACATTTTAGGTCATCACCTATCCATTTTGGGCATTACCTATAATAATAATTGACTTGGGGAATGGCCTCATATTATGTGACTATAATATATACGAAGTGTTAATGTGTATATCTGAATTTGTTGCATGATGGTATTCTATTAACTTGTGTAGCTTTTTGTGCAGATGGAAGCAATGTGTGTTGAACGTTTACGCGCTTTTGCCATTATTTTTTTAAGCAAACATAACCAAACCGATATAGCTCGATGTTGTCGCGCTAAGTTTGTTTGCATTGCGCTTAAATAGATCAATGCCTTGGTATTGTCTTGTCGTTCGACTTGGTGTACGTATTTTTGTAGACATATGACAATCTAACTTAGTAGATCAAAGAATTCACTTCTAATGTAAAAGTCTAGGTAATTACATCACTTAAATATGGTCATTACCTAAACTTTTGATGGCCCACTCTGTCCATTTTTTGTGTAAATAGATCAATGTCCATTAGTAGATCAAATTAAATAGTTTAAATGTAAAAGTTTTTGGTAATTATCAACTTTGACTATAGTCATTACCTAAACATTCTATGCTACAGTTTGTCCCTTTTTGTTTAATTAAAATTATGTGGCTTTTAAGTAATTACCAAACATGCTTTGGGCATCACCAAACATATCCAATCACAATTCATTCCCATTACTCATCAAAGCAATCCTATGGGGATTGAACAATCATACCACTGGGTCCATTAGGCCCAATACCTCACCAAACCCCATTGACATGAGTTTTGGCCCCCATTGTCCAGCCTTGTACTAAAAAGCCCAAATTAACCCCATATCATATATAGTTTTAGGTAATTATCAAAACTATTTTGGGCAATACCAAACCTACTTTGGCTTATATAGATTAACACATTTATATCATATTGATTAATTTGTACTTAAGATTGTTGATTTCAATTGTTTATTTTAATATACTTTGGAATTGACGG
Organism: Beta lomatogona; assembly: GCA_947646795.1. NCBI lineage: Eukaryota > Viridiplantae > Streptophyta > Magnoliopsida > Caryophyllales > Amaranthaceae > Beta > Beta lomatogona. Next base: position 1,297,385 of record CANSNZ010000929.1, read on the forward strand.
TTTTGAGACTTCTCTTAGTTTCTGTTAAGCTTTGGTAATTACTAGAACCCCTTATAGTAATTACCTAAAGTTTCCGAAGTATTTGAAGGTTATTTTTTTGCTTATAAAATGTTTGCTTCAAATTATGAATACATTATCCACCACATGCATTATGCACACTAAAACATCCATATTATATACTAAACTAACATCCCATCAGTGTTAGGATATTTAACTAAACATCATAGTCATAAACAAATTACATGGAAAAGAAATAATATACAAACATATGTCTTATAAATAAAAATTATCCAAACCAGAAATTGAAGTTCATAAATATTATCCAAACCACAACCACGAAAATAGTTTTTTAGGGAAATAATGCCTTGGCCACAACCTCATCTTTGAGAGTATTATGCTCCCAACAAATGGCATCGACCAAGGTGTCGATGCGGTACCTGTCCATATCCTACATTAAGACAACAAAAACCAAGTTAATGAAACACCTTTTATGAAAAACAAATTGGTGCTAGGTAATGACTGAAAAACTATAGGTCATTGCCTAAGACTGCAAGAAAACCAAATAAAAAGTTGTAGATGTTTTTGGTAGTAATTAAACATGTTATAGTAATTACCAAATAACCCCAGACCACTACCTTAAAATGCTGAGGGTTGTTCCAACCTCCAACTTCCTTTGTCTCCAGCAGCTTAATAACATACATCCCACAATCGTATCTGACAATGATTTAGCAATTAATTAACATGATTTCTTAAACCCAAGATCACTATGTTCACAGTAGCACACTAAGATAAGAATTTTTAAAGTTATAAATGACCTATATATTGGGAAATTACCCATTTTCCTGAACTGGAATACGGACAGATTTCAGTGGCCAAGTAGGCATATCATTGATCTTCTTACTGTAGGCATCCTTCTTTCCAGTCGACAGAAATTCAGACAACTTCTTCACCTACGTTGGTCAAATTTTAAAAAATTTAAACAACTTAAAATATTAACCCTTCGTATAAAGTACTACTCCCTCCGTCCCAAAATATAGTTCCCATTTTCCTTTTTTCACGGTAATTTATGCAAGTAGAATCAAAGAGGGATAGTAAAGATTTTTTGTTTATTTAAATTAATATTGTATGGGAAAAGATGATTTTAGGAGAGAGAATGAAGAATAATTGGTGAAAGAGCATTAATTGTAACACTTGGGTTGAATAAACAAAGCAAAAAACAAAATTCAAGAAGCAAATAAATGATGGGACACGGTTTTTCTAGACAAATTACGGAAAAATGTGGAACTAAATATGGAAATGAGAACTATATTTTGGGACACCTAAAATGGAAATGGGAACTATATTATGGGACGGAGGGAGTAATAAGATTTGTTTCGAAGTTAGACCTGTTCCCCGGCATACTTAAATCACTTTTTAGAATTTGCCCCAGGATCCGAATCAAAGAAGTATGTACAACATTGCGGCAATGAGATAATAATTAGGAACCAATGATTTGGGTCCGGCAACCACAGAGGAACAAGAAACTACATCATAAATATCGGGACCCCAATAAAAGAGAAGTTAGGAAAATATATTTTGTCTAAGGAGTGCATAGTGTATACCTGACGGCATCGAGAAAGTACTGTAGACAGGTAGGTCGTCTTAACAAGTGGATTATACGGCAATAGTCCTTGCTTTCCATCAGCTTGTTCTTTCTTATCAAAATTTGCCCGTTCCATGTACTTAACGAAAATAACACATAGTAAATAATTAAAAAGTGTAAGGTAAATAAAATAAACATACTACATAATTTAAAATTATAAGGAAAATAAAAGATGAAAACATTTTCTATATAAATAACGTACCTGGAATGTTATTGAGATGTAGAACGAAGATGGGTTTTTCACACTGACTCTGACCCCAGCTACATTGATAGCCTGCATGTGTGCTTAATATCAGTTAAATATTATGTTTATGTGTAATTAATGAAATCACATAGATGCCCATACCGTTTTCGTGACAAACACTGTAGGATATAGAGTACGGAGGTCGGAACGTGTGGCCTGGATCCACTCAGAATCAACTAATAACTCACTGCTTGCCAAACAAACAAAATCACCTTACATTATATAGTAATGACAAGCAAATAAAGAAACTGATAAAAGAATTATCACAAAAACGCACTCCATGTCCTTTGTGTCATCAAAAACATACTCCACAATATCCTTCTGAGTCTTTTCTAATCCGCGCAATACGTGACGGATTATGGCAACCTTATCTTGAAATTCCACTTCACCTCATCCTAAATGCAATCATTGATGAAGAATTTTTTTTATTACTTGTAAAAAAGAAATAGTTATGTTTGGTTATTACCTAAACCTGTTTGGTAATCACCAAGCAGGAAAATAGTGAAAATTGTATTTCTGTCTATGTTAAGTTATTACCTAAATAAGTTTGGGTAATGATCAAAGTTGAATCAGTCATGTTTGAATATTACCTAAACCTCTTTAGGTAATCCCCAAACAGTAAGAAAGTTAAATCAGCCATGTCTTGGAAGTACCAAAACATTTTTAGGTAATCACCAAATTTTATGAAAGTGAAAACTCAGCTCCTGTCATGTTAAGTCATCACCTAAACATCTTTAGGTTATAACCAAAATAGAATCACTAATTTTTACTTACTACCTTAACATTTCTAGGTTATTACGAAACAGTATCAAAGTGAAAAATGTACCTTAAGATTTTTGTTTTTCTTTCCCTTCACAGTAGGGTCTTTATCTTTGTCCTCTTCAGTTGGTGCTTTGGTAGTGTCATCTGGAGGATTAGGCTCACCCCCTTGCTCCATAGGAGGCTCCGAGCTTTCCTCGGCCTTATTCTCAGACGAAGTCCCACCTACACCATTGCCTTTTCCTGACGCATTGTCATCATCATTGTCTGGTTCATTTTTCTTGTCCTTCTTCCCATCTCCCTCTGCCTCAGTCTCCGTTTCTTCATCTTCCTCCTCCTCAACCTTCTTTTCCTCCTTCTCTTCCTTCTTCTCATCCTTCTTCTCATCCTCCTTTTTCTTTTTTCTTGCCTCATGCTTCTTATCTTCCTCCACCTTCTCTTGTTCCACCTTTTTCTTTTTTTTCTGTCTTCTACTCTTCCTTCTTTTCTTGCTCTTTCTTCTTATAAACCTGTTCTTTGTTTTTTAGTGCCTCTTTTTTTTCCCTTCCCCTTCACATCGCTTTCTTTCTCACTTCCTTTTTTCTCTTCAACACCCTTAATTGAGAGAATAGGGTTGCTTTAAACTAAGGACTCAACATCAACATCACCAATCTCCTCAGCACCAATTACATCCTCATCTCCTTTTTGAGTTTTCTTAATCTTTTGTTGTGCCCTACCCTTTTCAGGTTCTTTAGGCAATTGAGATGTTTTTTTTGGATTTAGGTGTAACCTTCCAATCACTCTTTGTTGGTGTCTTACCCTTTTTGGGTGTCTTACTCTCCTGAGGTAGATTGACAAATGTCAACTTCTTTTTTCGTTGAGTTGGCTGCTGCAACTCCTCGTCATCGCTCTCACTAGCAGAATCCGTGCCAGCTTTCTCACTCTGAGACATAGGGCTGACATCACTTAATTCTTCATCATTATCTTCATCATCATGACCATCTGAGTTTTGGGCAACCTGTTTACTGGTTTGTTCTTCATAAACAATCAAATGATAAGATTAGAAACAATCAAATAACAAAGATCAAAGCTAAAACTTCTCTAATTTATAACATTTCATCCTAAGATACAATCATAAAAAAACTTTTGTTTGGTCAGACTTGGTTTGGTAATCACCAACTCAGTTTTAGTAATTACCTAAACTTCATCACAAATGTATATGTTAGTCAGACTTTGTTTGGTAATCACCAGAAGTGTTATAATAATTACCTAACACTCTTCAGAATACAAGTACATAAGGTAATTACTTAAACTAATTTGGTGATTACCAACAATGTCAGATAGTAAGTAGATGGAGTGCTAGGTAATCACCAGAATGAGTTTGGTGATTACCAAATATATGATAGGTAATCACCAAACATAGTTCAGCCTATATATTTATCATGATATCTCATGAACCAAACCATACTCTAAATTTGCATATCGTTTATATTTTAACATGATAATTAGATTCTTGCATTTTATTTTATGAATGACGACATCGAGACATAAACTTCGAATTTAAAAGGTTTAGAAGTTCAAAAACTACTTAATGTTTATCAAACAATACACTGATAAACACCAACAAAAGTTTACGAAATCACTGAGAACTTTTATTATATCAACGTACACCATTATAACTACCATCATAATTGATCAACCAATCTACATAAGAAATTAGCATCTTAATTTAACCACCATAGAGCCCAAATTAATGCAAGCATAACATATTACATAAGAATTAAACTATTAGAGAGCGAACCTTCAAGCATCCATTTGAACATTTGGTTGAAATTCTACGAGAGTTGGTCAATTTTGTTCAATATGACAAACTGCATCTTCAAGAAATTTGCCGCGAAACCGCTTGGCAAATTTACCTTGATCAACTCCTTCTCATTTTCAATCTTGTTCATCAACTGAGATAAACAAAACAATAAACAATTACTTTCATAAATTGTGAGAAAACAATTTGAAAAGAAGGACTTAATGATCATTTACAAACTCAATTTTTGGGGTTCTGTAAGCATCTTGCAAGTCAAGGACGGCGTCATTCAAGCGCTTAGTGTTGGCATCACTCCAGTCAACCACTCTTGGAGTCTTAAACCTCCAAATCTCATCAAGGCCAGAAACCGAAGAGTACTCAGTGAAAATCAACTGTTACAGATATAACGATTCCAAAATAATTTTTTATTTACTCAAGGTAAACCATAGAATGGAAAATTTTATCATATACATTTTGCTTTCACCTAAACATGTTGGTAATTATCAAATATGTTAAGAAGACAAATTAATCAGATGATTATGTGATGATATGCCCTAAATCATTTAGGCAATGACATAAACCATCAGGGAAAATTCCAAACTCAGCAAGAACACTATATTGTGTTCTGAAGAGGTTTCGGCAATTACTAAAACTATTTTGGTGATTACCAAACAATATCAGACCAACTTATATACTTCTGTTCTGAAGAGTTTTAGGTAATTACTAAAACACGTTTGTTGATTACCAAACAATGTCAGATCAACTTGTATGTGTTCAAAAGAGGTTTAGGTAATTACTAAAACCATTTTGGTTATTATCAAACAATGTTAGACCAAAAATTATACATGTGGAGAGGCAAATAAGTAATGAATACTTACCATCCAAAACAGGAAACAACCACCAACATTTGCACCGGATGGCTTGGCTTGAAATTTAGCCACTTCACTGACCGAAGTGTCGAAGATAAACTTGGCGTAATTCCATTGCGGAATCATCTCCGCGTTAACCACAGCATGAAGCCATCCCTCCTTGGGTTTACGATCAGGAGTGGGTGAAAGTAGTGCAGTCATCATGAAGAGGGTGAACAACGCCTTGAACAACTTGTCATCATGATCAAGTTTGCGTAGATTGACAGCCATATTATCTAAATCCATATTAGCCAACCCCATAAACCTTTCCTCATAATCATCGTCAAGCATTTTACTCTCAATATCAAATCCTACGCTTTTAAATCCCAACAACCATTCCACATGCGTCGGAGTTATTACAGTTTGTTTCCCATGAATATCTAAGATGTGTGTTTTAGGATCGAAGTGGTCAATCACCCACTTACACATCGTTTTCCTTATTACCTTGCAACTTATGGAAAACAAGCAATCAAAACCAAGTTGGATCAAAACGTTCTTCTTGTCTCTCGGAAACTTTTTAATGACATCAACAAACAGCTCAACATCTCCTAAAGTTGACCATGTACTCTGTGTGGATATTATGCAGTATTAATTATTAATCAAATTATAGAGTTTCTAAAAAGGCAACAAAATTCCTTAAAGAATTATAGTTGTGTCCATACCTTGCTTGTGGATGCACTCGGCATGTTGGTTTGCCGTTTAGCAAGAGGTGTGACATCTACCTCATCTGATTCGGGTTGCTTTCTCTTTGACATCGTGCCTAACAACATTAAAAGAATCTCAACATTTAACAAATATCACAATTACTTGACGGTTTTGATAATTACCAAAACAAGTTTGGTTATTACCAAACTTATTACAGGTATCACCAATCAGATTTAGGTAATCACCATATGTTGCATCTTATTGATAAACAAACCACATCTGAAGCATAAATAGCAACAAATTTAACGAATATATTACCTTAAGAATTCAGTGTCACAAAACTTTTTTGACTCAAGATTGAAGAAAAAACAAAGAAGTCGACAAATGAAACAACTCGAATAATATACATCATTCCCAAAAATTAAGGTAATTACCAAAATTCTCTTTGTAATCACCACACATTCAAAATTAAATGTTCATCAAGGACCATCCTAAAACCACAGTATAATCAAACCCATAAAATAGTTATTTTACAACACTCGCAACTTTTTAGGGCAAAATTCAAAATAAGTACTTATCATAACAAACCAACCCAGTCATATAATTCAGTCACAAAATAAATACATTCAAACATAGGAAAAAAACCATTCAAACATAGAAAAAACAAAACAAAAACAAGGAACAACACTATACTTGCCCTAAAACATAAACCAAAAATTCATGGAAATGTGGGAGGAAAATAAACCTCGTAAAGCGTTTTCCGGCGACTTGTGCAGGTTTTCACGCCGGTGGTTTTTCACGGTGGTTGTTAGGGAGGAGAGAGAAACGAAAAAAAAAACAGGGGATGATGTAGAGAGGAAAATGGCGGTTAGGGAGGAGAGAGAAAATGAGAGTGAGTAAAGAATGAGGAAGAGTGGGAAGAATACTAAAGGGGGCGGTTTCCCTACAATGAAAAAATATCAAAATTTTTTAACAAAAAAAAAGGTAAAAGAAAATATAATTTTTTTTATGCCCTGACCTATATTTTCTTACTTTTGTAACACAAGCCATCAACTCAAGTCAATTCTAGGAAGTCAAGTTCATTCTCCATTGGAGGAAACCTTCATCCAATAAGAAAAAGGTTAGATTTTTTATATCCTAAATTTATCTTTTTGTTCTTAAACTATGAATTATTCATTAATGTTACAAAAAGACTCTTTACTTCCATTATATGAAATCACAATTTCCTCAAAATATTATCATGATAACATTCATAATCATCATCTAAAGCATTTATTGTTTTTTTATGGTTGTAACAACAATAAATGTAGTATTTGACTTTGAAAAAATCAATAAATGCTTAAGATCTAACTTTTATAATAGGAAAAATTCACACTAATAATCGAAACTATTGAGTGTCTTCTCAAATTAATCCCAACTACGTGTAATTCTGATATAATCCATACTTTGGGGATGGTCTTCCCATTTTGCTCCGTTAACCTTTTGTAACCTGTTGCAGCAGGTAACCTTTCACTCACTACCACCAACCATCTCTTCCACTTGGTGTCCACCGTCGAAATACACCACCACCCCATCTTCTCCCCAAATCCACCACCACCCCCTCTTCTCCCCAAATCCACCACCACCCCCTCATCATCAATCATCTATGTACCTTTGTAATTCAACAACAACAGTAGCACGACAAGAAGAAACAGTGCTGCCCAGAAGAGGAGGGGGTTCGGTGGTGGTTCGCTGATGCCAGTGCTTGTGGTGCCGAGGTCTGTGATGGTGATAAGCACCAGAGCAGATTGTCGGTGGGGGGGTTTGCATATGGGATGGACGTGGCGGGGGGTGCACGTTGGCGGGGGTGGAGAACGCATGACTAGTGCGCTGGCGTGGCATGGCGAGAACAGAGCCCGGATTACGACGGTGATGGTTAGTGATGCCGGCGATGGTTGTGGGTGGTCGGAGGCGGTGTTGTGTGGGATATGGGGCGTCGCCTGTAGATGCAAGGGAGCTGTAAAACTGCTTGATGTTTGTTCAGTAGATCACGGGCCACCCGTGGTGTGGTGATGAATCCCACGGTGGGGCTGTGGTGTTTACTGTGCTGCTACAATGTCACGATGTCGGTGTTATTCAAGCGCCTGCTCCGGTGTAGCGACTCATGTATTATTTCGAGATGAGCGTGAATAATGTCGGGTCGAAGGTTGTTTATATGGGGGGGCTTGGGAGGATTTTGGTGAAGGTGGTTTATAAGGGGTGGGTTTCAGGCGGAGTTTGAGGCGGTTCAGGTGGTGGAGGTGGTTAGGAGTGGTCTAAAATTAAATAGGGTGGTTTGGGGAGGTGGGGAGTCGGTCTAGGTGGCTATAGGCTAGGGTGTAGGTGTGGCTAGATGGGGGGGTGGTCAAGTGGTGGGTAAGAGAAGCAGAGAAAGAAAGGGTGAAATGAAAAGAAAAAAAAAACCGATTTTTTTTTTTACCTGTTTAACAGGTAGCTGGTCATATGGGATCATTTTGGGAAGGGGTACCATGAAGTTGGGATTATACCAGAATAAACCATAGCTGGGATTAATTTGAGAAGACCTCCAATAGTTTGGATTATTCCTGTGAATTTTTCCTTTATAATATTATAGTTCTACATAAATTAAAAGTAAAAAAAAAAATGTAAACCCTAGAAATTTTGAACTAAACAAAGCATTTCATTTTATTTTTGGGAACAAAACAACCAAAGTGAAGATTCTAAGTTTAAATAAAGTGGTGAAACTTAGCTTTCTCTTTTAATGGTATTTTTTTCCATAAATAGTGGTATAAATGTTTCATTGTACAGTTCATGTTTAGTAATGACTGCATATATTTAGGTAGTTACCAAAAGTATATAGAATTTCCTAACACAGTTAAGGGAATTCAAAAACATAGGACAAGCATAAACCTAGCATTATTATAGCCATCATTAACTATTCATAAACCAATCAATACTAGCGTAATCAGTTGAAAATTTACAATTCATAACACCAAAACAACTTCTACAATTTTTTGATAATCACCAAACATACATCCGGTAATTACCAAACACAAGTAAGGCAACACTAGCATATATTACCTTAAGGGAATTGAAAAGTCTAGAAATAGTACAAACCTAGTCTTATTATATATATCATTAAATATTCATAAATTCTACAACACTAGGATGCATGGATTACATGAATTCTTCCAATTCATAAAATCACTACAATTTCTGGAATGTTTTGGTAATCACCAAACCTAATCAGGTAATAACCAAACACATGATTGCATTGACATTGCACTTAATTTTTATGATTGCATTGGCTTTAGCATTTGATAATGATGGATTTCTAATTACATTCAACATTTTGCATTCAAAGGTTATTGGAGTGCGTATGAACAATACGTAAACTCATGGCGTCAAAGGAGCACAATGAATATATAGGTGGCTTGGATGACTTGGAGTTTACTCAAAAACATGATGTAGAAGACGAAGCTATTCATTCACCAAGGTCCGTAAAGGGTGACGATACTTAACATATTGATGACTTGGATGACTTGGAGAATACTAGCAAATTTCACGAAGAAGAAAAAGCTCGGGATACACCTAACTCTCGATGGATAAGGATATTGACGCCACTGATACTTTCTTTGATATGGAGATTTGGGAGAAATTTGACAAAGATCTAGAAGATTTCGATGAGGAAGATATGAAGCGATTATACTTTGACACTCTTGAAAACTGTGTTCGGTTTTATATGTTGTATGCCAAGGTTAAAGGATTTGAGATCCAACACAAGACCTCAAATAAGAGTACAAGTGGTGATCACTTAACCACAAAAACCATATGGTGCAATAAGCAAGGTTTTCGGGATAACCAATATTTGGAAAATCCAAATAGAAAGGCTTCCGAAAGACCATTTACAAGATGCGGTTGTCAGGCGATTGTTAAGTTTTCAAATGGGATAAAGTTCAGAAAAAATACTTTATCAATGAATTCAACGATGTCCACAATCATGATCTTGTTCCCCCACACCAAGTGCCATTCTTAAGGTATTTTCAGTATGGGTTCATTACATTTACTTCTTTCAACATGATGTTTCCTAAGGTATTATATTCATTGTTAGGTAATTACCACAACTTGCTGGGTAATGACCTAAACTTATGGTAATGATTTGGACAAGCAACTTGTTTGGAGTTTGGTGTGGTTGATAATATATAATGATAAATAGGAAGTGGTAGAACTATGTTTAGTGATTACCTATCCTGTAGTTAGTAACTACCTAACCTGTCCAGAAAATGAAAATGTTTGGAGTCTCTAGTTTTTTCTACATTTGGTAATTGTCAAACAATGTTTGGTTATAACCTATCACTCCATGTATTTGTTTCAGTGATTATCCGAGTTGCTTTTGAATACTACCAAATATGGTCAGTAGGTGGAGATATATGATCAGTAAACATGATTTATATCATAAAATGTGCCATTGTGTGGTTCACATTGACAATTAAAATATTAACAAGTTATGATAATCATTTTTTTACAGCCACCATCGTAATGTTTCCGAGGCTGACAAGAGTCGTATTAAAGCTATGATCAATTCGGGAGTTTCTCCTTGTGTAACAATGCAAAATTTCATTCAAGAAGCAGGAGGTCCAGACAAAGGTTCTTTCCTAAGAAAGGACATGTACAACACTATTCACCAGTTGCAAAAGGAAGATATTGGCGATGGTGATGCAGAGGCGGTAATGGCATACTTGCTATGTGCACGAACGCATAACATTGAATTTTTCTTAACATACACACGGGACAAAGACAAAAGCTTGGAGATGATGTTTTGGTGTGACGAGACGTCTCGCCGTGATTACAAAACATTTGGTAATGTCATTGCGTTTGACATGACTTTCAAGTGCAACGCTTACAATAAGCCATTAGTTGTTATCATTGGCATCAATCACCATGGGAATCAGTCCCATTCGCTGTTGCTTTGGTTTCAGATGAAACAACGGAGACCTATAAATGGGTTTTGGAGCAGTTGATCCAATCTGGGGAAGGAAATATACCACACATGGTCATAACTGATGGGGACAAGGCCATGGCCGCTGCAATCAAGATTGTCTTATCAAATGCCCACCATAGATTATGTTTGTGGCATTTGATGAGGAATGTAAAAAAAATGGAGGAAAACGGTTTGGTAGCGGCTTCATGAAATGCGTTGACAAATGTCGAACAACAGAAGAATTTGAAGATGCATGGCGTGAACTTGTTGTAATGTACAAATTGCAAGAAAAACAATGGGCTAAGAATTTGTACAAAGACAAGGAAAAATGGGGAGAAGCATTTATGCATGGCCAGTTTTTTGCCGGTAAGAACAAATCCAAATTATTCCCTCCATGCATAGCTTTCTAATGTTTAGGTAATTACCATACCTTATCTAGGTGATTACTAAACAGTGAATACCAACTTCTTAGTACACACTGAAGATCACTGTGAGAGTTTAGTAATTACTTAACATGTTTTGGTGAGTATCTACCATGTTAACTAACTACTTATGCTTGTTCCAATAATTACCTAAATTATTTTTGTACAAAGTTCTCACTTATTTAACCAATGAATAGGCATGAGAAGCACACAGAGATGCGAGTCAATGAACCACACTTTGAAGACTGTTCTTCGAACCAAAATAAAGTTGTATAGATTTGTTGCATTGTACGACATATCACTAAAAAGAATCAGATTCACCGAGACAGAAGATGATTACATCACGGAACACACATCTCCGGTAATCAAAGGAGTCTTGAAGAATGTCAAACAATATGCATCAACTATATATATGCGGGGTGCTTATAACATGATGTGCAAAGAACTTGACTATGAAAGAATGCACGTCGTCATTGATACTCAAGTTGAACATTTTCATCCTGATGGTCCAGTTACATGTTATTGGCTATCACACTCCGAGCACAAAGATGCACAGTACATTGTTGCTTATTATAAAAGAATTGAGACAATGTATTGTTGTTGTATGAAGTTTGAATCGATTGGTTTCCCATGTCGCCACATGTTTGCTGTCATGAAGTGTGCTTATTTTGATCGTATTCCGGTGGGAAATATTTTCCGTCGACGGACAAGACATGCAAAGACAATTTCTAATCCAAGCGAGGCCATGGATCAATTCAAGAGCGATGACGATGCCGCGATACTTGGATGATTTGCGTACCTGACATTGGAAGCAAAAAAACTTTGTAGGGCGTATTCCAAAACGTACAAGTCATCACAAAAGCTGAAGGCAGCTTTCTTCAAGCTTCAGTTGTCTGCTCCACTAGAGATAAATGACCATAACTTAACTCCAAGGGTTTTGGTAGGTTTAAATGATCCTAAGGTAGTGCCGGTAAAGGGTAAGCCAAAAAGGAAGAAGGCAAAATGTTTGTTCAATGAGCCCTCCACGCCTAAGAAGAATGCGGAGGAGAGCGAAACCGTGTCATTCGACCTCAACAAGACACCTCCCGTTACTCCGCACAAAAAACCTGAGGCAAGCAACTCCCCCAAACTTAGCGACATCCTAAAGAATCATATGCCTAGAACATTTATGCCTGGAGAAGCAGCAGAGTGCATTTCGTGTTATGAAGTTTCTCACTTTGACAAGGATCCACTAGTTTTTGCTTTGGGGCCCCAACCATTTTGGTAGTTATAATTGGGAAAGATTGACAACAGAGGTCTCAACTTTGGGTGATAATTTTTAAAAGGTATGAACTATTGATTAACCTGTGTAGGTCCCAACTTTAGGGGGTCCTAACTTTTAGCGGGCCTTAGTGACGATAAAGTTATTGGTTGGTGCCCGCAATCATTTTGGGAATCATGATTTTTTTTGTATCTCTTTTTGGATCATGATATTTTTTTGAGTATCTTTTGGAAAGCTATACAAAGCAATCTCAATATACATTTTCACCTAGTGTCTGACATTATTTAGTCATCACTAAAATAGTTTTAGTAGTTACCTAAACCTCTCCACAAATGTATTTGTTGGTCTAAACTTGTTTGGTAATCACCAAAACAGTTTTAGTAATTACCTAAACCTCTCTACAAATGTATTTGTTGGTCTAAAACTGTTTGGTAATCACCAAAATGTTTTTGGTCATTACCTAGAACTCTTCAGCACATAATTACACAAGTTGGTCTGACATAGTTGGTAATCACCAAACATCATCAAACTGATAAGCCTATTATTCATAATCTGGTCAAGTTAGAAAATTACCAAGCATGCTTCAGGCAATCACCAAACATTTTTTTTTGGGTTATCACCTAAAACAAAAATGCCTTATGCACTATATATTTTTGGTGGGTAAAATAATAATAAATAAATTAAATTCACTTTTAACTTTTGAGATATAAACCCGCCCCTTTACTAGCTATTTATTTTTTCAAACGTTGATTATTTGATGACTAAGCAAATCACCAAATAAATGAATATTTACACATTAATCGCAATTTTTGATAAATGAATATGTAGACTTTGTTTGTTTTTGGTGATTGCCAAACTACTTTAGGTAATAACCAAACCTCCAAACATGAAATCACAAAATATAATTATAAGTTTTACTACGAATAAGCAAAGGAAACATTGTGCTTCAAAACCAAATACAATCCATATATCCTAATGGAAAGACAGCATTACAAACTTAATAGTAAGTATGTCCACAAAAGCTATAGTACCAACTACCTAAACAAACATTATCATTCAAAACCAAATAGAATTCATAGATCCTAATTATAAAACCATATTATAAATATGTAATTCAAGCACCAAATATTACACATCAATTTAAGTCTCCGGGTCAGAGGCATAGGTCTTGTTTGCTTCTCCACCATCTTCATCTTCTTCTCCATCACCGTTACCATCAGCATGATCAGAACCTGTGTACATTCAGTAACCAATTCAATCAAATATATTGTGATTAATAAAAAACTGGTAAAGATTGAAAATCATTACCTAAAATTGGCATAATACCTACTCAAAAATTTTAAACATTTAGTAATTCCTAAACAATTTCAGGTCATTACCAAACTATGTCAGATAACATAATCCTAAAACTTGGCAGCCCACCTATCACCAACTTTTTAAGTTTTAGAAAATGCCTAACAATGTTTATGTCATTACCAAACAATATCAGATTACCTTATTCCTCTTCTACGTGTCTCATTACCTATAACAAGCATAATACCTACCCTAAACTTTTTAACATTAGGTAATTACTAAACTATTTAAGATAACATAATCCTAAATTTATCAGTCTTAGGTAATGACTAAAACTATTTTGGTGATTACTAAATGACGGCAGAATACCTATCACTAAATTTTTAAGTGTAAGTAATGCCTAAACATATTTATGTCATTACCAAACAATAACAGATTGCCTTATTTCACATTTATATATTATGTAATGGCCTAATAATCGAAAAAGTATGACTTTAATAACCAATTTAATAATTATTACCATAATTTTCATCTCCGCTATCTACGGTTTCCTCTCCTGCCTGTCGAGGCCCCGTTGGAGCGGTCCCTTTCATCACCTCCAAATGCATCCTATTCTGGAGATCATGCATGAAATCATCGGGAAAAAGTTCCGGATATGCATGTTTGAGCATTTCTTGTACCATTTTGGCCTCCACAAGGACATGTTGTGTGTTACTCAACGTCTCAACAACATTTCTCCCAATCGATGGAATAACTCCAGCAACCTCTACTCCACTTGGCCCATCGCCCCTTTTCCTCTCCCCTTTGTCAGCTACAAGTCCACCCCTCTTTTTCACCTTCACCCATTTATCAGCCGCTTCATCAAAAGTGAAGCCTAGAGCACGAAGGATGGTCCTATAGTCAAATGGATCATGATCCATCTCCTTTACAACCTCATCTTTCAAATCCACTTTAAATTTAGTAAAAACCGCAGTCAACCACATGCCATAGGGCAAACAGGACTTACGACCTTCGATCTGCTTATATGGGACATTAGCTCCACCATGAAATGCGGCATGTTCATTTTTTTTATTTGAAATGACAAAATACATAATGAACATGTCAGCCTACGTTAATGTTGATTTTCCCCCTATCTGAGCATTGAAGGACTGCTGAATGACAAGGAGGAGGAAACGAGTCTCGAGAGGAAGCTCATCAACTTGAGGCTTACGGGTCATCTCGTCTTCATCATCCATCAACAACAGCTTGCTGCACTTCTGAACATCAAAATCATCGACTTCACTGGGTTTGTTACCGGGGTAATCCTTGTCACCATCGACAGGCATATCAAGAATTCTTCCAAGTTCTATATCATCGAACGAGATTTCGACACCTTTCACCCAAGATGTTACTCTGCCATCATCAGTGTCATCGACTTCAAGATGGGTGTAGAATATTTTCACAAGTTCAGGATAGCAAGGAAACTTAGTCTGAAGTAGTTTATGCCATTGTTTGTATGAAAACCAATCAAAAAAGAAGTTTGCACAGTTAGTTTCCAAAGACCCAAAGTCCACTGTCCTACCTGAGTGCACCTGACGGGTACCAAATTTTTTTTGTAACGTTGAGCATGGTCTGGGGTGCGAAGCCTTTTGTTTTTATCAACATTAGTTTCGGGAACGATAGGATCAACACCCGAAAACACACGTTTCCTTTTCTGTTACCTATCAGAAGTAGATGCCTCTTGCGTTTTTTTAGCTTGACTTTTTCTAGATGCAAGAGGTGGGAAATAAGGAGGTGGGGATTCTTCGCCTTCCTCGGAGTCCACATAATCAGAATCATCGCCGACATTCTGCTCCTTATTCTTTCTCGTAAGCCTCATTGTTGTCCTCTTTACCCTTGCCATCTCACTGCCCAAAAAAAATATTATAAGCATATTACACATATTGACAGGTTAGGTAATAACCAGACATGGTTTTGGTAATAACCAGACATGGTTTTGGTAATAACCAAAAAGCATACAACAGAGAAGCACAATTTCTGGAATACTTTGGTAATTACCAAACATACATCACCACAATTTCAATAAACTTTTGATAATCACCAAAGATATTCAGGTAATTACCAAATACAGGTGAGGCAACACTAGCACAGATTACGAAACACAGTTAATGCAATTGCCAAACTCTAGGACAAGTATAAACCTATACTTATTATAGATACCATTTATTATTCATGAACCAGATAATATTAGCATAGATTACATGAAAACTTACAATTCATAACATCACCACAATTTCTATAATGTTTTGGTAATCACCAAAAATATTTAGGTAATTACTAAATAAAGGTGACAAAATACTAGCATAGATTACCAAACACAATTAAGGGAATTGAAAAAGGTAGGACAAGTATAACCCTAGCGTTATTATATATACCATTTAATATTCATGAACCAAACAATATAAGCATAGATTACAAGAAAACTCACAATTCATAACATTACCACAATTTCAATAAAGTTTTGGTAATAACCTAGACTTATTATAACCATCTTTACAAATTCAAAAACCAAACAATACTAGCATAGATTACAAATAAACATAAATCCCTATTCGCGAAGCGTTTAGAGAACCACCCAACAAAGTTTGAAACATCACCACAATATCTTTCTAATTCATCAATGAAACCATGGTCCAAACTTCGATCTTTTCTAAAACTAACATGATAATTACATTCTTACAAATTTCTTCTATTGTCAATTTCTAAACAAAACTTACAACAAAACCCTAACTTTCACTCTTCAAATACTTAAATCAACGGTTTTTTCACCAAGTACCCCCGAGCTTTCAAAAAATTCACGTGGTACCCTCCAACTTTTCAAAATACATAGGGTAACCCTAAATTTCAAACTAATACACAGGGTACCCTCAAATACCCTTAAGACTAACGGCGTTAACCGCCGTTAGTCATTAACCCTAATTTTCTATTTTAAACCCTAATTAACCTTCTAATGCTAACCCTAATCTTAACCCTTACCTCTAACCCTAACCCCAAACCCTAACACTAACCCTAACCCTAACCCATCCTCCCACCACCCACTCCCCCACCCTCCCACTACCCCACCACCCACTCCCCCACCCTCCACCACCCCTCGCCCTCCCTCCACGCCAGCAGCCCCTTCCCCCACCCCGCAGCCCCCCCCCCACCCCCCACAACACCACCGTTTCTCCTGCCGCCCCGCCTATCCCTTTTCTCTTGTGGCCTACCCCGTCGAAACCTCCCCCCCTCCCCTAATTTCCGTCGAGTTCGCCCCCTCCCCGACCTCTGTTAGTCTTGAAGTTGTTCTCACGGGAGTAATTACGGCAGAGGAATTCGAAGGGCCTTTGGGGTTCGACGGGGGGGGGGGGGGGCGAATTCAACGGGCCTTTGGGGTTCGACGGGGCGGGGAGGGGGCGGAATTCGACGGGCCTTTGGGGTTCAACGGGGCTAGGGGGCGGGATTCGACGGGGTTAAGGGAGGGGAGGCAGGTTTCGGCGGGGTGTTGGGTGGAGGGGGAGGGTTACGGGAGGTGGCGGAGAGGGGGGGGAGGGGCTGGCGGGGAGTGGTGGGGGCGGCTGGGGTGGTGGGAGGGGTGGGGCGGGGGTTAGGGTTAGGTTTAGAAGTTAGGTTAAGGTTAGTTAGGTTTAAGGGTTTAATTAAGTTAATTAGTGTTTAATTAGGTTAATTAGGGGTTATTTAGGGGTTAATTGGGGTTAAGACTAACGGGGGTTAACGTCGTTAGTCATTAAGGGTATCTGAGTGTATTAGTTTGAAACTTAGGGGTACCCTATGTATTAGTTTGAAACTTAGGGGTACCCTATGTATTTTGAAAAGTTGGAGGGTACCAGGTGAATTTTTTGAAAACTCGGGGGTATCTGGTGAAAAAACCGTTAAATCAATGGACAACAACAAATCGCCACAAATCAAAATCCTAAATTTCAATATTCATATCCTTAAATCATATGTTTCAGAATTTTGGTAAGCACCAAATTAATGTGTTTGAAACGCACAACCCAAAATATCAACACAAGTTCTTTAATCAATTCAGAACAACATAATCAAGTGCTAACAACAAATAATCTAATATCACAATTCCAACAAAAATCGAAATTGTCATATCACAATTCCAATAAAAATCGAAATTACCATAATCAAGACAAAACATTAACTTTCACTATTCAATTACTTAAATCTTATATTTCACAATTCAAATTCATGAATGGAGTTGTATGGTACCACTATTCAAAACTTCCAAATTGCCCAAAAACATTAAACCCAAGATTGAAACTCACCTTCAACAAAATTTAATGCCGAAAGTGTTGCTAGATTTGATGCGAAAAAACGCCGAGCGTTTGTCAGATAACCGGTGTGTTTTTTTTTTGGGAGAACAAAGCGGTGGTTGATGTGAGAGAATGTGGAGGAAGTTGAGAATTATGGAAGGTTTAGGAGAGAGATCTAAGGGAAGTTTTAGGAGAGAGAGAACGAGGGAAGTTTTAAGAGAGAGAAATTGAGGGAAGAAGTTGGCGGTTCTTTGAAATAGAGGTCGATAAAAGTACAATAATGCCCTTAGTATATTCGATTTACAAATTATTTAAAACAATTCAATTTTTAATTTTCGTATTTTACCCCCAAAACAAATAATTTAGGTAATTACTAAAACGGATTTGGTGATTACCAAACAAAGTCAGAATCTAATTTTTACATAAAAACTACTCAATCATCAATCCTTACATAACCAAACTGTGCAGACTGTTAAGACCTAGCCACCAATGTCATTCAAATTTAATTTAATTTTCAAAAAGTAATGAAAATTCTAAGTTTGAGCATTATCAAACCTATCCAATCACAGTCCATTCCCATTACTCATCAAAGCCATCCTATAGAAACTGGACAATCATGCCCCTTGGTCCATTAGGCCCAATGCCTCACTAAAGCCCATGGACTTGACTTTTGGGCCCTCATAGTCCCTCCTTGTACTAAAAAGCCAAAATTAACCCCAATCATATGCTTTAAAGTAACTACTAAACATGTTTAGGAGATTACCAAACCCACTAAGTGAAGGATGTTCTCCCAATCTCAATCCTTTATCATTAATCATCAAAGCTATCCTATGGGATTGGACAAGCATGTCACTGGGTCCATCAGGCCCAATATTTCCCACAACCCTATTGACTTGAGTTTTGGGCCTTCATTATCCCTCCTTGTACTAAAAATCCCAAATTAACCCCAGATCATATGCTTTTAGGTAATTACCAAACATGGTTTGGGCATTACCAAACTTATCCAATCACAATCCATTCCCATTACACATCAAACCCATCCGATGGAGAATGGACAATCATAACCCTAGGTCCATAAGGCCCAATACCTCACCAAACCCTATTGACTTGAGTTTTGGGTCCCATTCTCCCTCATTGTACTAAAAAGACCAAATCAACCCCAGATCATATGCTTTTAGGTAATTACCAAACATGGTTTAGGCATGACCAAACTTATCCAATCACAATCCATTCCCATTACATCTCAAACCCTTCTTATGGGGATTGGACAATAATGACCCTGGGTCCATTAGGCCCAATACCTCACCAAAGCCCATGGACTTGAGTTTTTGGGCCCCATTATCCATCCATGTACTAAAAAGCCCAAATTAACCCCACATCATATGCTTTTAGGTAATTACCAAATAATGTTTGGGCATTACCAAACCTATCCAATCACAGTCCATTCTCATTGCTCATCAATGCCTTCCTATGAGAATTGGACAATCATGCCCCTGGGTCCATTAGGCCCAATACCTCACTAAAGCCCATGGACTTGGCTTTTGGGCCCCTATCGTCCCTCCTCGTACCAAAAAGCGAATATTAAACCCAATCATATGCTTTAAGATAACTACCAAACATGTTTAGGGGATTACCAAACCCACTAAGTGAAGGATGTTCTCCCAATCTCAACTCTTTATCTTTACTCATCAAAGCTATCCTATGGGGATTGGACAAACATGTCATTGGGACCATTAGGCTCAATACCTCACCAAACCGTATTGACTTGGGTTTTGGGTCCCATTCTCCCTCATTGTACTAAAAAGACCAAATTAACCCTACATCATATGCTTTTTGGTAATTACCAAACATGGTTTGGGCATGACGAAACTTATTCAATCACAATCCATTCCCATTACACATCAATCCCATCCTATGGGGATTGGACAATAATGACCCTGGGTGCATTAGGCCCAATACCTCACGAAAGCCCATGGACTTGAGTTTTGGGCCCCCATTATCCCTCCTTGCACTAAAAAGCCCGACTTAACCCCAGATCATATGCTTTTAGGCAATTACCAAATAAAGTTAGGGCATTACCAAACCTATCCAATCACAGTCCATTCTCATTGCTCATCAAAGCCATCCTATGGGAATTGGAAAATCATGCCCCTGGGTCATTAAGGCCCAATACCTCACTAAAACTCTTGGACTTGACTTTTGGGCCCCCATTGTCCCTCCTTCTACTAAAAAGCCAATATTAACCCAAATCATATGCTTTAAGGTAACTACCAAACATATTTAAGGGATTACCAAACCCACTAAGTGGAGGATGTTCTCCCAATCTCAATCCTTTATCATTACACAACAAAGCTATCCTCACACAACCCTAATGACTTGAGTTTTGGGCCTCCATTGTCCCTCCTTGTACTAAAAAGCCCAAATTAACCCCATATCATATGCTTTTAGGTAATTACCAAACATAGTTTGGGCATGACCAAACTTATCCAATCACAATCCATTCCCATTACACATCAAACTCATCCTATGGGGATTGGACAATCATAACCCTGGGTCTATAAGGCCCAATACCTCACCAAACCTTTTTGACTTGAGTTTTGGGTCCCATTATCCCTCCTTGCACTAAAAAGCCCAAATTAACCCCAGATCATATGCTTTTGGTAATTACCAAATAAAATGTGGCCATTACCAAACCTATCCAGTCACAGTCCATTCTCATTGCTCATCAAAGCCATCCTATGAGAATTGGACAATCATGCCTTTAGGTCCATTAGGCCTAATACCTCACTAAAGCCCATAGACTTGACTTTTGGGCCCCCATTGTCCCTCCTTATACTAAAAAGCCAATATCAACCCCAATCATATGCTTTAAGGTAACTACCAAACATGTTTAAGGGATTACCAAACCCACTAAATGGAGGATGTTCTCCCAATCTCAATCCTTTATCATTACTCATCAAAGTTATCCTATGGGGATTGGACAAGCATGCCACTGGGTCCATTAGGCCCAATACCTCGCACAACCCTATTGACTTGAGTTTTGGGCCTCCATTGTCCCTCCTTGTACTAAAAAGCCCAAATTAACCCCAGATCATAAGCTTTTAGATAATTGCCAAACATGGTTTCGGATGACCAAACTTATCTAATTAGAATCTATTCCCATTACACATCAAACCCATCCAATGGGGATTGGACAATCATGACCCTTGGTCCATTAGGCCCAATACCTCACCAAAACCCATGGACTTGAGTTTTGGGACCCCATTATCCCTCTATGTACTAAAAGCCTTAATTAACCCCAGATCATATACTTTTAGGTAATTACCAAATAATGTTTGGACATTACCAAACCTATCCAATCACAGTCCATTTTCATTGCTCATCAAAGCCATCCTATGAGAATTGGACAATCATGACCCTGGGACCATTACGCCCAATACCTCACTAAAGCCCATGGACTTGATTTTGGGCCCCTATTGTCCCTCCTTGTACTAAAAAGCGAATATTAACCCCAATCATATGCTATAAGGTAACTACCAAACATGTTTAGGGGATTACCAAACCCACTAAGTGGAGGATGTTCTCCCAATCTCAATCCTTTATCATTACTCATCAAAGCTATCCTATGGGGATTGGACAAGCATGCCACTGGGTCCATTAGGCTCAATACCTCACCAAACCCTATTGACTTGAGTTTTAGGTCCCATTCTCCCTCATTGTACTAAAAAGACCAAATTAACCCCACTTCATATGCTATACGGTAATTACCAAACATGGTTTGGGCATGACCAAACTTATTCAATCACAATCCATTCCCATTACACATCAAACCCATCCTATGGGGTTTGGACAATCATGACCCTGGTTCCATTAGGCCCAATACCTCACTAAAGCCCATGGACTTGCCTTTTGGGCCTCTATTGTCCCTCCTTATACTAAAAAGCGAATATTAACCCCAATCATATGCTTTAAGGTAACTACCATGCATATTTAAGGGATTACCAAACCCACTAAGTGGAGGATGTTCTCCCAATATCAATCCTTTATCATTACACAACAAAGCTATCCTATGGGGATTGGACAAGCATGCCATTGGGTTCATTAGGCCCAATACCTCACACAACCCTAATGACTTGAGTTTTGGGCCTCTATTGTCCCTCCTTGTACTAAAAACCCCAAATTAACCCCATATCATATGCTTTTAGGTGATCACCAATCATTGTTTGGGCATGACCAAAATTATCCAATCACAATCCATTCCCATTACACATCAAACCCATCCTTTGGGGATTGAACAATCATAACCCTGGGTCCATAACGCCCAATACCTCACCAAAACGTTTTGACTTGAGTTTTGGGTCCCATTATCCCTCCTTGCACTAAAAAGCCTAAATTAACTCCAGATCATATGCCTTTAGGTGATTACCAAATAAAATGTGGCCATTACCAAACCTATCAAATCACAGTCCATTCTCATTGCTCATCAAAGCCATCCTATGGGAATTGGACAATCATGCCCTGGGTCCATTAGGCACAATACCTCACTAAAGCCCATGGACTTGACTTTGGGCCCCCATTGTCCCTCCTTGTACTAAAAAGCCAATATTAACCCCAATCATATGCTTTAAGGTAACTACCAAACATGTTTAGGAGATTACCAAACCCACTAAGTGGAGGATGTTCTCCCAATCTCAATCATTTATCATTACTCATGAAAGATATCCTATTGGGAATAGACAAGCATGTCACTGGGTCCATTAGGCTTAATACCTCACCAAACTCTATTGACTTGAGTTTTGGGTCCCATTGTCCCTCATTGTACTAAAAAGACCAAATTAACCCCAGATCATATGCTTTTAGGTAATTACCAAACATGGTTTGGGCTTTACCAAACTTATCCAATCACAATCCATTCCCATTACACATCAAACCCATCCTATGGAGATTGGACAATCATGACACTGGGTCCATTAGGCCCAATACCTCTCCAAAGCCCATGGACTTGAGTTTTGGTTCCCCATTATCCCCCCTTGTACTAAAAAGCCAAATTAACCACAGATCATATGCTTTTAGGTAATTACCAAATAATGTTTGGGCATTACCAAAACTTTCAAATCACATTCCATTCTCATTGCTCATCAAAGCCATCCTATGGGAATTGGACAATCATGTCCCTGGGTCCATTGGGCCCAATACCTCACTAAAGCCCATGGACTTGACTTTTGGGCCCCCATTGTCCCTCCTTGTACTAAAAAGGCAAAATTAACCCCAATCATATGTTTAAGGTAACTACCAAATATGTTTAGGGGATTACCAAACCCACTAAGTGGAGGATGTTCTCCCAATATCAATCCTTTATCATTACTCATCAAAGCTATGCTATGGGGATCGGACAAGCATGCCACTGGGTCCATTAGGCTCAATACCTCACACAACCCTATTGACTTGAGTTTTGGGCCTCCATTATCCCTCCTTGTACTAAAAAGCCCAAATTAACCCCAGATCATATGCTTTTAGGTAATTACCAAACATGGTTTGGGCATTACCAAACATATCCATTCGCAATCCATTCACATTACACATCAAACCCATCCTATGGGGATTGGACAATCATAACCCTAGGTCCATAAGGCCCAATACCTCACCAAACCCTATTGACTTGAGCTTTGGGTCCCGTTGTCCCTCATTGTACTGAAAAGACCAAAGTATCCCCCCAGATCATATGCTTTTAGGTAATTACCAAACATAGGTTAGGCATGACCAAACTTTTCCAATCACATTCCATTCCCATTACACATCAAACCCATCCTATGGGGATTGGACAATCATGACCCTGGGTCCATTAGGCCTAATACCTCACCAAAGCCCATGAACTTGAGTTTTGGCCACCATTATCCCTCCTTGCACTAAAAAGCCCAAATTAACCCCATATTTTATGGTTTTAGGTAATTTCCAAATAAAATGTGGGAATTATCAAACTTTTCCAATCACATTCCATTCCCATTGCTCATCAAACCCATCCTATGGGAATTGGACAATCATGACCCGGGGTCGATTAGGCCCAATACCTCACCAAAGCCCATGGACATGACTTTTGGGCCCCCATTATCCCTACTTGCACAAAAAAGCCTAAGTTATCCACTGATCATATGCTTTTAGGTAATTACTAAATAAAGTTTCGGCATTACCAAACTTATCCAATCACAGTCCATTTCCATTGCTCTTCAAAGTCATCATATGGGATTTGGACAATCATTCCCCTTGATCCATTAGCCCCAATACCTCACTAAAACCCATGGATTTGACTTTTGGGCCCCCATTGTCTCTCCTTGTACTAAAAATCCCAAATTAACCTCAATCATATGCTTTAAGGTAACTACCAAACATGTTAAGAGGATTACCAAACCCACTAAGTGGAGGATGTTCTCCCAATCTCAATCCTTTAACATTACTCATCAAAGCTATCCTATGGGGATTGGACAAGCATGCCACTGGGTCCATTAGGCTAAATTCCTCACACAACCCTATTGACTTGAGTTTTGGGCCCCCTTGTCCCTCCATGTAATAAAAAGCCCAAATTAACCCCCGATCATATGCTTTTGGTTAATTACCAAACATTGTTTGGGCGTTACCAAACTTATCCAATCCCAATCCATTACCTTTACACATCAAACCCATCCTATGGGTATTGGACAATCATAACAGTGGGTCCATTAGGCCCAATACCTCACCAAAACCCATGGACTTGAGTTTTGGACCCCATTGTCCCTCATTGTACTAAAAAGCCCAAATTAAACCAGATCATATCCTTTTAGCTAATTACCGCATATGCTTTGGGCATGACCAAGCTTATCTAATCACAATCCATTCCCATTACACATCAAACCCATCCTATGGGGATTGGACAATAATGACCCTGGGTTCATTAGGCCCAATACCTCACCAAAGCCAATGGACTTGAGTTTTTGGGCCCCATTATCCCTCCTTGTACTAAAAAGCCCAAATTAACCCCAGATCATATGCTTTTAGGTAATTACCAAACATGGTTTGGGCATGACGAAAGTTATCCAATCACAATCCATTCCCATTACCCATCAAACCCATCCTATGGGGATTGGAAAAATATGACCCTGGGTCCATTAGGCCCAATACCTCACCAAAGCCCATGGACTTGAGTTTTGGGCCCCCATTATCCCTCCTTGAACTAAAAAGCCCAACTTAACCCCAGATCATATGCTTTTAGGCAATTACCAAATAAAGTTTAGGCATTACCAAACCTATCCAATCACAGTCCATTCTCATTGCTCGTCAAAGCCATCCTATGGGAATTGGAAAATCATGCCCCTGGGTCATTTAGGCCCTATACCTCACTAAAACCCTTGGACTTGACTTTTGGGCCCCCATTGTCCCTCCTTGTACTAAAAAGACAAAATTAACCCCAATCATATGCTTACGGTAACTACCAAATATGTTTAGGGGATTACCAAACCCACTAAGTGGAGGATGTTCTCCCAATATCAATCCTTTATCATTACTCATCAAAGCTATGCTATGGGGATCGGACAAGCATGCCACCGGGTCCATTAGGCCCAATACCTCACACAACCCTATTAACTTGAGTTTTGGGCCTCCATTGTCCCTCCCTGTACTAAAAAGCCCAAATTAACCCCATATCATATACTTTTAAGTAATTACCAAACATGGTTTGGGCATGACGAAAGTTATCCAATCACAATCCATTCCCATTACCCATGAAACCCATCCTATGGGGATTGGAAAACCATGACCCTGGGTCCATTAGGCCTAATACCTCACCAAAGCCCATGGGCTTGAGTTTTGGGCCCCCATTATCCCTCCTTGAACTAAAAAGCCCAACTTAACCCCAGATCATATGCTTTTACGCAATTACCAAATAAAGTTTAGGCATTACCAAACCTATCCAATCACAGTCCATTCTCATTGCTCGTCAAAGCCATCCTATGGGAATTGGAAAATCATGCCCCTGGGTCATTTAGGCCCTATACCTCACTAAAACCCTTGGACTTGACTTTTGGGCCCCCATTGTCCCTCCTTGTACTAAAAGCCAATATTAACCCCAATCATATGCTTTAAGGTAACTACTAAACATATTTAAGGGATTACCAAACCCACTAAGTGGAGGATGTTCTCCTAATCTCAATCCTTTATCATTACAAAACAAAGCTATCCTATGGGGATTGGACAAGCATGCCACTAGGTTCATTAGGCCCAATACCTCACACAACCCTAATGACTTGAGTTTTCAACCTCCATTGTCCCTCCTTGTACTAAAAAGCCCGAATCAACCTCATATCATATGCTTTTAGGTAATCACCAAACATGGTTTGGGAATGACCAAACTTATTTAATCACAATCCATTCCCATTACACATCAAACCCATCCTATGGGGATTGGACAATCATAACCCTGGGTCCATAAGGCCCAATACCTTACCAATCCTTTTTGTCTTGAGTTTTGGGTCCCATTATCCCGCCTTGCACTAAAAAGCCTAAATTAACCCAGATCATATGCTTTTAGGTAATTACCAAATAAAAAGTGGCCATTACCAAACCGATCCAATCACAGTCCATTCTAATTGCTCATCAAAGCCATCCTATGGAAATTGGACAATCATGCCCCTAGGTCCATTAGGCACAAGACATCACTAAAGCCCATGGACTTGACTTAGGGCCCCCATTGTCTCTCCTTGTACTAAAAAGCCAATATTAACCCCAATCATATGCTTTAAGGTAACTACCAAACATGTTTAGGAGATTACCAAACCCACTCAGTGGAGGATGTTCTCCCAATCTCAATCCTTTATCATTACTCATCAAAGTTATCCTATGGGGATTGGACAAGCATGCCACTGGGTCCATTAGGCTCAATACCTCACCAAACCCTATTGAGTTGAGTTTTTGGTCCCATTGTCCCTCATTGTACTAAAAAGACCAAATTAACCGCAGATCATATGCTTTTAAGTAATTACTAAACATGGTTTGGGCTTTAACAAACTTATCCAATCACAATCCATTCCCATTACACATCAAACCCATCCTATGGGGATTGGACAATCATGACCCTGGATCCATTAGGCCCAATACCTCACCAAATCCCATGGACTTGAGTTTTGGGTCCCCATTATCCCTCCTTGTACTAAAAAGACCAAATTGACCTCAGATCATATGCTTTTAGGTAATTGCCAAATAATGTTTGGGCATTACCAAAACTATCAAATCATAGTCCATTCTCTTTGCTCATCAAAACCATGCTATGGGAATTGCACAATCATGTCCCTGGGTCCATTAGGCCCAATACCTCACTAAAGCCCATGGACTTGACTTTTGGGCCCCCATTGTCCCTCTTTGTACTAAAAAGCCAAAATTAACCCCAATCATATGCTTACGGTAACTACCAAATATGTTTAGGGGATTACCAAACCCACTAAGTGGAGGATGTTCTCCCAATATCAATCCTTTATCATTACTCATCAAAGCTATGCTATGGGGATCGGACAAACATGCCACTGGGTCCATTAGGCCCAATACCTCACACAACCCTATTAACTTGAGTTTTGGGCCTCCATTGTCCCTCCCTGTACTAAAAAGCCCAAATTAACCCCATATCATATGCTTTTAGGTAATTACCAAACATGGTTTGGGCATGACCAAACTTATCCAATCACATTCCATTCCCATTACACATCAAACCCATCCTATGGGGATTGGACAATCATGACCCTGGGTCCATTAGGCCCAATAACTCACCAAAGCCCATGGACTTGAGTTTTGGGCCACCGTTATCCCTCCTTGCACTAAAAAGCCCAAATTAACCCCAGATCTTATGCTTTTAGGTAATTTCCAAATAAAGTGTGGGAGTTACCAAACTTTTCCAATCACATTCCATTCCCATTGCTCATCAAACCAATCCTATGGGAATCGGACAATCATGACCTTGGGTCCATTAGGCCTAATACCTCACCAAAGCCCATGGACTTGACTTTTGGGCCCCCATTATCCCTCCTAGCACTAAAAAGCCTAAATTATCCACCGATAATATGCTTTTAGATAATAACCAAATAATTTGGGCATTACCAAACCTATCCAATCACAGTCCATTTCCATTGCTCTTCAAAGTCATCATATGGGAATTGGACAATCATGCCCCTTGGTCCATTAGCCCAAATACCTCACTAAAGCCCATGGACTTGACTTTTGGGCCCCCATTGTCTCTCCTTGTACTAAAAATCCCAAATTAACCTTTGTCATATGCTTTAACGTAACTACCAAACATGTTTAGGGGATTACCAGACCCACTAAGTGGAGGATGTTCTCCCAATCTCAATCCTTTATCATTACTCATCAAAGCTATCCTATGGGGATTGGACAAGCATGACACTGGGTCCATTAGGCTCAATTCCTCACACAACCCTATTGACTTGAGTTTTGGCCCCCCTTGTCCCTCCATGTAATAAAAAGCCCAAATCAACCCCAGATCATATGCTTTTGGGTAATTACGAAACATTGTTTGGGCATTACCAAACTTATCCAATCACAATCCATTACCATTACACATCACACCCATCCTATGGGGATTGGACAATCATAACAGTGGGTCCATTAGGCCCAATACCTCACCAAAACCCATGGACTTGAGTTTTGGACCCCATTATCCCTCATTGTACTAAAAAGCCCAAATTAACCCAGATCATATGCTTTTAGCTAATTACCAAATATGATTTGGGCTTGACCAAACTTATCCAATCACAATCCATTCTCATTACACATCAAACCCATCCTATGGGGATTGGACAATAATGACGCTGGGTTTCATTCGGCCCAATACCTCACCGAAGCCAATGGACTTGAGTTTTTGGGCCCCATTATCCCTCCTTGTACTAAAAAGCCTAAATTAACCCCAGATCATATGCTTTTAGGTAATTACCAAATAATATTTGTACATTATCAAACCTATCCAATCACAGTCCATTCTCATTGCTCATCAAAGCCATCCTATGGGAATTGGACAATAATGCCTCTGGGTCCATTAGGCCCAATACCTCACTAAAGCCCATGGACTTGACTTTTGGGCCCCCATTGTCCCTCCTTGTACTAAAAAGCCAATATTAGCCCCAATCATATGCTTTAAGGTAACTACCAAACATGTTTAAGGGATTACCAAACCCACTAAGTGGAGGATGTTCTCCCAATCTCAATCCTTTATCATTACACACCAAAGCTATCCTATGACGATTGGACAAGCATGCCACTGGGTCCATTAGGCCTAATACCTCACACAACCCTATTGACTTGAGGTTTGGGCCTCCATTGTCCCTCCTTATACTAAAAAGCCCAAATTATCCCCATATCATATGCTTTTGGGTAATTACCAAACATGGTTTGGGCATTACCAAACTTATCGAATCACAATCAATTTCCATTACATATCAAACCCATCCTATGGGGATTGGACAATCAAAGCCCTGTGTCCATAAGGCCCAATACCTCACCAAACCCTATTGACTTGAGTTTTGGGGTCTCATTGTCCGTCATTGTACTAAAAAGAGCAAATTAATCCCAGATCATATGCTTTTAGGTAATTACCAGACATGATTTAGGTATGACCAAACTTATCCAATCACAGTCCATTCCCATTACACATCAAACCCATCCTATGGGGATTGGACAATCATGACCCTGGGTCCATTAGGCCCATTACCCACTACAAGAAAATAGGTTTTGGGCAACGAATATTTTCGTTGCCCAATGGGACAATTTTGTTGCACAAAAGTTTGGGCGACGAAATTTGCACGCCCCAATTTCTTCGCTTTAGGTTCGACGCCCATTGTATTTGGGGCGTCGAAAATTGTAATCGTCGCACAAACCACATCTTGGGCGTCGAGTTATATGCGTTGCCCATAATGGTCGTTTGTGCTACGAGCCTCGTATCCGTTGCACATTTATGGGGACAATTGGGCAACGAATTTCTTAAATCGTTGCCCATACTTCACTAACTTTGGGCAACAACACCTTAACTTTCGTCGCCAATATTACTGAACTTTGTGCAACAATTACTGTTTTTGGTCGCCCATTATGTCTTGTAGGCTTACATGCATGATGTCTTGGGCAACACCAGTTTCGTCGCCCAAAATACTTTAGGCTACGAATTATTGTACATAATTTTCAATCTCGTGCTAAATTGAAATGACAATGGTATGGACTACGAATTATTGTTATCGTGTAATCTATAAGCTTTTTCCCTGTTCATATATATTATATGAACTATTAAAAACAAAAGCATGACATAATAAAAGAAGTATTCGTGGAATAGCAAATTGTATATAATCGGAGTACAACAAATAATATTCAAATTTGACATCCAATGTAACTTGAATAATTCAAAGTAAATCTAAAAAAACTAATTAGCTGTACCCAAAATCTACAAAGAAATTCACATAATCCAAGCCTTATCATAGCTTTCCTCTGCTAATTTCGGAAAATAATCACGACCCATTGTTCCTAATAAAATAAAAAACGTTATAATTAGATACACATATGATTAAAAAAGGGGGGGGGGATTAATGATCTTTTTACTCTCTCTTGAAAAAAAAAATATATAGGTGCACTAATATAACAAGTATTAACTACAATCACAACGAAACTTCAAGTAGATCATCCAAAAGAAATGCAGGTCCAAAATCATTCATAACCACCATATTTTAAAGGTCAAAACAACATGATAACCAAAAAAATCATCAAAAGAAATGAAAACAGATGGTTCAAGGAAAGGAGCCAAAATGGTATAATGACATATAAAATATAGGTAAATGGTATATTGAAAGCTAAAATAGAAGTAAATGGTATGACTAAATTGCGTATGTACTGGAATTATCGTCAAAAAATAGACTTTCCTCGAGTTACAAATAGTCAATAGTAACACACTATATTGGGCTCACAAAATCAACAGAAGATGTCTAGATTCTAACACTTACCCAAAGCAAATGCCTAACCAATCCATCTGCAAATAGTTTAGCTCGTGGGCAATACCAGATGCAGAAATGAAGAATTACATACAAGCAACAGGTCGTGACTTGTATAACAAGCAGGGCACTGTTTCAGATATAACAAGCAGCGCAATAGCAGATGCAGAAGATATGCTAGAATGGGCAGTAAATGAGCTAACAAACTTATACCTCTGAATGGCTCAAGCTAAAAGATCCTATGTTGCTATGCACTACAGCAAGAATGTACACAAACTAATATAGTTTAAACAGACCACCACCAAACGAGTAGTAATTATGGAATCCAGAACATATTGCTTGATCTTGAGTATAAAAAGGAACAGAACAGGGCTAAGCTAGCGCATCTGAACAAGTGCCTAATATTTCCCTATTAGGTGAGGATAGAGAACAACTTTTTGAGAACAACTTTTTGAGGATAGAGAACAACTTTTTGAGCAAGTAAAGCCTCCCTTTATTTGCACGTCTAGATGGCCAATGTGGGCGACTTCTCTCTCAGAAAGGATGATTTGTTCTCTATCCTCACCTTTCTGGACACCCCCTGCTACCCCCCCTTGCCGCCACAACCCCTACGGACCCCCCTTGCTGCCCCCTCCTTCGGGCCCCCTTTGCTGCCCCCCGCACCGCCCCCGCGCACTCCCCCCTACGGACACCCCCTGCTACTCCCTCTTACTGCCACCAACCCCTGCAGACCCCCCCCTCTTGAAGCTACAAGTATTTCTTTTATTATCCTAGGGGTTTCTACATACAGAATATCCACCATCAAAAGAGAGAAGAGAAAAGATAGTCAGCTAAGCTTGTTGTAATCAGCTGCTAACGTAGGGAAGGGATAAATGTAACTGATTTCTCTTGCATCTGTGTACTTCCAACCAACAAAATAACGATAGAATTGTTCTCATACTAAACTTTACTAATGTTAAACTAACGTTAAGCTCACAGCAATAAGGAAGTCAATAGTGTAATACTATGAACAATATGCAGGGAATTCATGTTGTACTTTAGGATAAAGAAATAAATTTTAATCAAGTCGTGGATCATGTTTTGAATCATCATGTCTAACCCTCTTAGGTGCAGCACATAGGTCAAAGCTATAATCGAAACCTATAATCTGAACAAAGGCAGTTTACATCTAAGAAATATACTATGAACATTAAGTCAAAGCTTATAATATACAACGAACAAATTTAACGAATATCAAACAACTTACATAATACTTCAGCAACAGATATACAAGCGTGACTCAGAACTGAGGCAGAGATATTAAAAGATACTATAACAAAGATGAATTTTTAATTTTGGCAGTTGGAGGCTGGAGTGGCGTGGCATGTAATTAGGGATTTTATTTCTTTTTCTTTAAACAAACAAATGACAGAATTGTTCTCATACTAAACTTTACTAACGTTAAGCTCACAACAATTAGGAAGTCAATAGTGTAGTGGTACTAATGAGAAACCAATAATATTTTTTGTACTATTGGCAAAAGTCCATAATTGGAGGGTACCAATGAGAATTTCACTTACAAAATTCTAACAGTAAGGTAAGCAATATGATCAATAGGGTGAAGCACGGTGCATCCAATTGCTTTTATCCACATTTACCAACAAATATGTACAAAATTTACTCAATTCAGGCACATAAGCTCATTACTAAAGTAATACTACGAAACATTTTCCATTCACATACCGAGTAAAATAATAAATAAGCTAAAAAACTCATGTCCTGAAACATCTTCAGCATATCTTCTCTCATTTTCTTTTCACGTTCAATAGCTTCTTTGTTCATTTTAGAAAATTATGCTCTAAGCTCTTCATTGGATGCCTTGAACTCTTCATTAGATGCTTTAAGCTCTTCATTAGATGCTTTAAGCTATTCATTTGATACTCTAAGTTCCTCGTTTGACGCAGCAAGAGTGTCAACTTGAGTAGACAATCGTTCATTGTTCTCTCCAGTTCTACCTTTTTTTGGTGGTCGAGCTCCAGGACCAAGTCCTCTCACATACCCAGATTTACATTTTAAAGCTTTAATGTAAGCATCTTTCACATTGAGTGTATCCTCACCATGCTCCTGAATCTGAGTTTCATGAAGTTTTTTTAGTTCTTCATAATTTTTTTCAGCAATTGGTTCCCAGCAAGTAGTCCCATCCTTATTTTTATGCCAAGCAAATGAAATTTGCAATTTTTTAGAATTAGCTTCCCATAATTCTCCCCTTAGATAAAGACTTGGCTATTATCATCTCTATTAAATGAAAGGCATATTAGGGAAGGCAGGGACTGTTTCAGATATTATTAGCTAGTACTCCCTCCGTCCCAGAATACTCTTTACAATTTCCTTTTTCATCTGTCCAAGAATACTCTTTACACTTCTATTTTTGGATATGACCCACTTTATTTTAATCCTTTACCTTTTAAACATTGGCCCACACTCTCTCTCCTCCAAATAAAATAATACCATTCCTATTACATACCAACTCTAACCTTGGCCCACATTCTCTCTCCTTAAAATAAAATAATATTACTTTTACTAACTACTAACTCCTATCACATCTATTTTTCAATAAAATAACAATTGATAACTAAACAACAACTTATCATCTAAAACTACGTGTCTTGATAAGTGTCAAGAGTATTTTGGGACGGAGGGAGTATCATTTAGATAATTGAGCTACATGATAACTACATTTAATATTACCAATGGCACCATTCATGAGTCAACAATGACAAGCAGGGGGGAGCCGGGGGGTTTGCAGGGGGTGTGGCAGCAGGGGGCAACAAGGGGGGTCTGCAGGGGATGGTGGTAGCAAGGGGGGGTAGCGGGGGTGTCTCGGGGGGAAGTGCGGGGGGAGTGCGGGGGGGGAGAGTGCGCGGGGGCGGTGCGGGGCGGTGGGACGGTGTTACTATATAACTACTTCCAATAGACAACAAGAATGATAAGAAGAATGTTAGTCAATGCAGAAAACTAACACACAAAAAAATTGAATAACCTTACTTTTTGGTCTTATCAAATAATCTGACATAGATGGGTTCTTGCTCCACTTCAACGGGCTCCGATGATCCTTCAAGATCTTGTGTCGGAACAACGGGTGCCTCATTCATCTACATATAATATAACAAATGATTACATATATACCAAAAGAAACATATAGTACATCATATAATAAAGAAAGCGAAAATTACAGACAACGGAAATTACCGACCATGTCATACATTATTCTTGCTGTAGATCTTGAACCATTGGCTGGTGTTTCAGTCAGCTTTAGCTTGTTCCCGTATTAATTTTGCTAATACGCTACAAGTGCATGTGAAAGTAATCAATTGGGAAAAAATCTTAGTAAATTAAAGTAGTACGAAGTATAGTAAGATGAGTCATTAGATCTTAAGGTGAAAATTCAGGTGCATATAATAGGACAATGGACACTTGTTGCTGGAAACAACTACTGGTGTACACCTGCTTTTTGAAAGTCATTATAGTGCACTATGACAGACGATAGTTTGCTACCAACACAAATCTCTTAAATTGTTTTGAAAAGGGGGAACGCGTCAAACCAACAATTGCTTTTTAAGACCTCATATGTTATGGATGTAATCAGTATAGCAAATTTAATAAGTAAACGGATAACATGAGAAAGGAATTAACATCTTGTTTTTCAGTACTCCAATGATTGTCAATCAACCAATCCAATTGGTCTTCATCAATAGTCAAGGGTCTGTTACGTCTTGCTTGTGACTTTGTATAGCCTCTATAGAATCTTTCCTTCAGCCTAAATCTCCAAAGTCTATATAAAGATGAACATTGAAAACTCAATGCGTCAACAATAACCTCTCCACCAACCTTTTTAGGTAAATTATACTTTCCCTGACACCATAAATGATAAACCAATAAAATTCCAGCAAGCATCATTCTATGTTACGAAAGGAATCTTGTTAGAAGTTTACATAATTTATCAATGACTTACCAAGATCATGTCATATAACCTATGCTTCTTATCAAAGAATTTCATTCATTACAAAGCTTAGAGATGTGTTTTACGCATAAGAAACACTATAAATAATAAAATAGAGTAAACATAGACATACTTAGTATTTAGGGGACAAAACTCCTTTACCCACTTGCTACAATCACATAGAAATTCAACTGCCTTTTCACCGATCACACGTCGAACCTCATCCATGAAACTGACTGTGATTTTTTCTTCAGAATTTCTTGGCCTTTTAGTGTAATATTTCATGCCCCTAGTAGGCCCACGCCTCTTACGATCGGGAAATTTTTTGTCGAAGTTCATCTTGATCAAGTCTTCGTTGCTCACGGTAAGTAAGCTTTGGTGGTTCATCATTAGGTTGATTTTGTTCGGATGATGTTGGGACGAATGACATTTTCCTAAAAAAAAAAGTTAGTTGACTTTAGATGAAAAGATAGAGAAGATATATAACACAACACATTTGTAAGAGAAATGAGATGAACATATGCTTGCCAATTTGAAGTATTATTAGTGAAATATAATAATAGAATTACATATAGATATCAAAGTACAAGCAGTACACAAATCCAAGTTATATCTTTTCTTATAATCCAGACAAATAAACACACAAACATAAATTCTCCAAACTCTGAACTATAATCTGTAATCATTATGTCTCAAACAAACAAAAATAGTCACTGGGAAAAAAACACAAATGGTCAAAAAAAATATGGTATCTCGATATTTGCTAAAATGTAAATTAAACAAAAAGAAATATAGCTTTAATATAATTCCTGAATCTGCCTCCTCCTAGAATTGACGTAACTCTTACTATCGCAACTCTTCAAACATTGTAAAACAAACAAAATTTTCGCTATTATCAAAATAGTAAATTGGTAATAATAAAGTAAACTTAAACGTTACTTAAAAAATTAAAATTAAAGGTTAAAACATAATTTTTAGAGTATTTTTCGATAAAATATACCATTACTCAATTGCTAGTAGATGAATTACTAGAACTATCACTTTGAGACCCCTCGTCTTCAAAAGAATTGTAAAAATCATGCAAGATAGGTTCATCTTCCGTGTCCAAAAAATCATCCTCACTTTCTTCGATCTCTTCTTCATCTTCATCCTCCTCATGTTCATTATCCACTTCATTCAACAAATCTTCTTCGATATGAGCCTCAACCAAGTTATATTCAACATCATTTCTCACTATTGGAATATCCTCATCTTGAACATCTCCGTAGTTGGTTACAAATGGTGGCACTTGTTCCCATAATGATTCAATTTCTTCAGTTTCTTCGTCATTAGGGAAATCAAAAAAGTTCCTTGGATTTGCCTTAATAGCAAATCTCCATTGAGGCTCATTATGACATGGTACATAGAAGACTTGCTCAATTTGAGAAGCTAATGCAAATGACTCATTGGTTTTTAACCTCTGAGTAACATTAATAAGCACTGCTCCTAAATTACCCTTTTTAATTCCTTTTCCCTCGTCGAACACATTAAACCACTTACACTTAAACAACACGATATTTGGACTAGTTCGATTCTTAAGTGCATCATACTCTAGCACAATAACCTTCTCTAAAACCCCATAGAATCCTTTTGCCCACTTTCCTCGTCCCTTTCACAACTACGCCACTATTTTGAGTTTTTCGATTTCTTTGCCGCTTTTTGGTGTGAAATCTAAACCCGTTAATGACGTATCCATCAAAAGTGACAACACTTTTCATCGGTTCTCGTGCTAAACACAACAATTCTTCGGTAACTCTTGGATGCCCTTCTTTCCATAGCTTTGTAATCTACATATCATTCTTAGTTAACCACGGAAACAAAAAAAAAAAGATACAAAAAATAAAGCTAATGTGTTCACTTACTCTATCTTCAAAGCACTTGCAAAGGTCAATCCTTTGAGAAATTGGTACATGCCCATACTCACTAGACATAAGAATGTAAGCAACTAATTAGTTCTATTAATGAAAAAAAATCCTTATGCATGACAAATAGAATCACACTTACGTCAAGAAAGGTTTTGCTTCATCACAATTAAACATGACATAAAGTTGAGCTTCTCGTCTCTCCTTAGCAGTCATTTCTGTTAGACTTGCCTTCCCTAAAGGCTTGCCTATTTTAGAGAAGACGGACAAGTTACAGGATTGAGGATGGTTAATGTCATCATTTCGATCTGGACGATTGTGTAACGTCTCAATCTTAGACATATATCTCGAGCAAAATGTCAAACATTCCATTTCAATGTATCCGCTAGCAATTGAAGCTTCTGGGTGAGCTTTGTTCCGCACGAATGATTTGAACGTCTGCATTGCCCTAAAAAAGAAATATTAGTAAAACACACTACATGTATACAATCCTATGATAACCATAACTACTAACAACTGACCTTTCAAAGCGATACATCCAACGATAATGTACAGGACCGGCCATTCTAGCTTCAGTAGCCAAGTGAATCGGGAGATGTATCATCACATCAAAGAAGGCAGGAATGAATACGCGCTCCAGCTTACATAAGGTGATTGCTATATTCATTTCCATCTTCTCTAGTTCTTCTACCTTTAAGGTTTTAGAACACAATTGCTTGAAAAAATGACTAAGCTCTTGTAAAGGCGTTAGAACATTCTCATCTAAAACACCTTGGAAGGGAGATGTTAGTAAGTCTTGCATGAAAACGTGAAAATCATGAGTTTTCATTCCCATTACCTTTCCTTCTTGCAAGGAGGCACACCTTGAAATGTTTGATGAATAAGCATTTCGAAAAGCTAATTTGCATAGAAATGTGACTATTTTTCTCCTTTCATTCAAAGTCAAGTTGTAAGGTGCTAGTGGGACTTGCCATTTATCATTCCCGAGTGACTTTGGACGTAGATTATCATGCATTTTCATGTCTTTTAAGTCTAGTCGGGAATTCAAGGATTCCTTATTCTTTCCCGGTAAATCAAGCATTGTGCCTAATATACTTTCACAAACATTCTTTTCCACATGCATCCCATCCAAGTTGTGTCGAACCAAGAGATGTCTCCAATAAGGTAATTGGAAGAAGACACTACATTTTTTCCATTGATGCACGATATATCTTTCACCTCTCTTGCGTTTTCCCTTAGAAGCTTTTCCAAACTCCACATTTGAGTATCCATTTAATTGCTCCAAAACATCAAACCTCGTTAGAGGAACTGGAGGAGGACCCCTTTGTACCTTACTACCAAAGGAGCTCCTATTAAGCCTCCATTTGTGATCGATTGGTAGCCATCTTCGATGTTCTATATAGCAATATTTGTGACCATGCTTCAAATAATGAGATTTTGTGTCTAAATGACAATTAGGGCATACAAGGGCCCCTTTGGTACTCCAACCAGACAAATTAGCATAAGCTGGAAAGTCATTATTGGTCCATAACAACACCGCTCGCATATTAAAAGTCTCTTTCGTATAGGCATCAAACGTTTTTACCCCAAACTCCCACAGTTCATTAAGTTCATCTACTAGAGGTTGCAAAAATACATCT
The DNA here is from genome assembly GCA_947646795.1 of Beta lomatogona. NCBI lineage: Eukaryota > Viridiplantae > Streptophyta > Magnoliopsida > Caryophyllales > Amaranthaceae > Beta > Beta lomatogona. The sequence continues at coordinate 1,336,133 of CANSNZ010000929.1, forward strand.
ATATCATCTCCTGGAGATTTAGGGCCAGGAATTAATAAAGATAATATTAAATTATCACTCTTCATGCACATCCAAGGGGGTAGATTGTACGACACCAACATCACTGGCCAAATATTATATCTACTACTCATGTTAGCCCCAGGATTAAACCCATCACTAGCTAAACCCAATCGTACATTACGTGCATCTTTAGCAAAGTCTGAAAATGTTGTGTCCAAAGACTTCCATGGTTCTGAATCTGCGGGGTGTCTCGTTATCCCATCATCCTTCTTATCATCTTTATGCCATCGCATATGCCTTGCTAACTTGGAAGATATAAACATCCTTTGTAGTCATGGAATTAAGGGGAAATGACGCAAGATTAGTTGAGGAACTCGAGTTGTCTTTTGGACATCCTCGCCATTTGAATACTCATCACCACCTTACACGACTTTCTCCTTCCATCTAGGAGCCAGACATTTAGGACATTTTTCTTCATTCGTAAATTCCTTTCGAAACAAAATACAATGGTTAACACAAGCATCGATCTTTACATAATCTAACCCTAGTGCTTTTGTGTATTTTTTTGCTTCATAAGCATTTGCAGGAAAATTCTTGTCATAGTTAAAAGCCCTATGCAAGGTCTTCAATAACATTGAAAAAGATTTATCACTCCATTTATTGCTAACTTTATTGTGTATCAATGAGATAATAAACTCTAATCTATTGAATGTGGTACACCCCAGATACAACTCGGCCTCCATGTCTTCTACTAATGTCGTTAAATCCTTAGGATATTCATGATTGTCTGACTCTTTATTGTTTCCATTATCATCGAACACAGAATAAGTAGTTGAATTCCATGCATTTGTTGCTTCAAAAATTAATGGAGCCATGTCGTCAAAGGGCATTTCTGTTTTATTTTCCTCGTTATCTAAAACCACCTCTGTTTCGCCTTCAAGCTCAACTAATTCTCCGTGACTCACCCATGGATTGTAACCATTATCGATACCATGTACTAGTAAGTGAATTTACATTGCTTTTCGATTTTGGGCAAAAAGCAATCTACATTTCACACAGGGACATTTCAATGATGTTTCATCACTTTTTTCTTTAAAAGCAAACTCTAGAAACTCATCGACCCCTGCTTTATACTCCGGTATTCGCCTATCCTTTGTCCCACTATGATTCATCCAACTCCGATCAGTATTCATTCTTTCAATTAAGTAAGAAAAAATCCTTAAGAAAGGAAAACAGAAGATGTCTCTCATTCAGTTAGAAAATTAAATTAATTATTTCCAAACTTACTAGCTTAGGTAATTGAATGCAAAAAAATTTAGTTAAATTAATTAACATATTCACTAATCAGGCTATAATAAAATTTTCCAATCATTTTGACAAAACTAGAAAATTCTTTAATTTAACGCGCAAAGGAGTTGTACTGAGGAGCAGTTTTGCTCATTTCTTACCTATAGGACTTCATGAAACCATATTTGGATCAATCACACTAAACTAGGATTAACTGAGATGCATTGAAGAGCACTTGTGCTCATTTCTTACCAGAAAAGAAGATGTGAGAATTTTGTTAAGGTTATATATAAAAGTTTGATCAAATGTATGAGGATGGCTGATAATTTCATGAATTCATTCCTTTCAACCTTCCATTAAACTCCCTTCAATTAGTCTCCACTCAGTATCTGCTCCTCCTCTAATTACAATTCCTATAAATATTTAGACTTTCTATATTCCATATTTCCATCATTCTACAATTACTTCTCATTTATTTTCTTGTGTTAACCATAAGTTTCAGCAACACTTTCAAGCTTTCATAGTCCTCTCTCAATTACAAAGGAATGGAAAAATTAATTCCATTTTTATACTCAAATAATCACCAATGTTTCCTATGTCAAAGGGCTAATTATTCTATCATTTTTATATCTCATAATTGTTACTCATCATTACAGGCGGAAATTGAGAGACAAAGAAAGCAGCAGGTAAGCCTTTATACTTTACCTTTACGAAAACTCCATGACTTCACTGAGCTGGTTATATATGATTTCTAAAACTGATGAATGATGGCGAAGTAATGTTTTTTCATGCATTGGCTTTACAAAGTGATAGATTAGATGTGTCTTTGGACATAATGTTTCCAAGAGATAGTTAATGTGATGAATTTACTCTTGGCTCGCAGTATAACGAGGAGCAGAACTTACAGGTAATACTAAGCAGGGCACAACGAGCTCAAGATAAACTAAGAGCGATGAGGAGGAGTCGAAGCTCAACCCTTTAGATTGAAAGAGAAACCAGAGTTCTGATATAGTAGTAGTAGTAATTAGCTAGTGTTATTATGGAAGTTGATCTTCAGAGATTAATAATGTAGTTTAGTTGTTCTTTAAGGTTATATTATATACAAAGCAGAATACCCTTATTATACGTTCTCGCACACAACCAAAAAAATAAACACAAGTACGAATTGCATAAAAAATAAAACAGAGAAAGCCAAAACAACAATGCCATAACAGAGATGCCGAGGATTAAAGATGGGATATGAGTGAAGGAGAAAGGAACGCATTGAACTTGAAAAATACCAATCAAAACCATCTAATTTACTCGTAAAAACAACAAAATCTAAACAATTCAAGAAAACATGACAATTTCATACCAATAATTCAAGGGTAAACAACTGTTTTGCTTGACAAGAAGGGGGGTTGATTCGTGACTTAGGGTAAATAAGAAGAAGATACCAACCTTGCCGCTGAAATCGCCGCTAGCCTCACCGCTGATCTCTGGCAGCCACCCACATCACCACCTACGTTATTGAAAAAGTTAGGGCAGAGCACAATTGACTATGAACCAAAATTTCGATCATAATTAAAGTATTCACCAAAGAAACATCACCTGAGAAACATCAAGAGGCTGAGACACGTCGAGATGCTGAGCAACGTAAGGCAGTTGAGAATGTCGAGAAACCTGAGAAACGTCACATGAGATACATCAATTGTCGCAGGTTGATTCATGAGAAACGCAATTGGCCATCATAATTAAACTCCTCACCTGAGAAACGTCGAAGTTCTCGTCGGAATCGTCACCAATTCACTGGGAAAAGGAGAAAGATGAGGGCGTCACCGACCCGGACTGAGAAAGAGTGTGAGTTGAGGATGAGCAGTTGAAGTCTTGAGGGCGTGAGTCTGTGAGAGGAGTACGTGATAATTTAGTGGGAATTTTTTGGAGCGGGCTTTTTTCCGCTATTTTCTTTTGAGTATGGGCAACGAACTATAAATTTGAATTTCCATTCACTAAACAAGGGCAACGAAATACATTGTTTTGTCGCCTAATTAAGCGAATGGGCAACTCAAACTTAAATCGTCGTCCAAAAATGATTTTGGGCAACAGTAAAAAAATAAGTCGCCCCATAATGTATACTAGGGTAACAAATTCAACTCGTCGCCCTTGTTTTCAGCTATGGGCCACGAAATACAATTTTGTTGCCCTTGAGTATCAAATCCGTCGCCCAAAACCTATTTTCTTGTAGTGACTTTACCAAACAGTCATGATTTTCTTAAGTAGCATTTTGATCTTGTCCAATCGCTACCCGCTATCTAAAACACTAGTGCCAAACAGGGCTAATACTCGTAATTTTGAAATATATACAAGGATATTTTTAGGATAAATGAGAAGAGAGCTATAGACATATAAAAGAAAATTTTATATGCTAAAAGAGAGAAAAAGAAAATATATTACTAAAATTGCCAAAGGTGCAAGTAATAGATAACTTATTAAAATGAAAATCGTTGTAAATATTCAAAAACAGAGGAAGTACTTCATAATTCAGATGAAAAAGTTATTAGAGAGGCTAGTCAGTAGAGGTTGCAGAGAGATTATTGAGTAATCTAGAACGAGTACTAGTCGAATTACTTAGAGTTGGGTCTATTTCGAATATGTTCATTTTAGGATTGGTTCAGCTTGGATAGGGTTTTTTTTGGATCTATAAATCGGGTGGGATTTGGGTAAACTAGGGTCTGGTAGGATTGGAGTCAAGTCAATATTTGAATTAGATATGTAATCTAAAGCAAATATAATAACTTAAAATAGAAAATTTAAAGTCAATAATTATAAATAAATTAGTTCTAACGAAGGTGCAATTCCATTCTAAATAATAACTCGCTAATCCATAGGAGATTCCAACTAAACATATCGATTACTTCTTTAAAGTAATTAATCGTAATCGATCCTAAAACTACGTTATACCTTACAAAAATATGCACATTACTTAGAGGACATACCTCCAACAATCTCCCACTTGTCCTTTAAAACAAGTGTGCCATCTATTATTTCGTCTCATTCATGTCTCTATTCAAACATAAAGTAAGGCTCTCCATCATCCTTATTATGTTCAAATTATTACTCAAACTCACAAGTCAAACTGTTAACACAAATGATCACTTTCTAATCCATACGAGTACGGCCATGCAATTTCACAGTTTTAACTCTTTGAGAGGCCTATAAGACAATGATCCCAAAGTGGGGAGGGACAATCAGTTGCGGATCCAGGAATTTGGGAATAGTTGGTCACACTACCATTCATCACCCACAATACAACCAACAATCGGTTCCTTCGCCAATAGTAATTAGAAACTATTACAATGGTTCTCGGCTAGTTATCATATATTGATAAATAATAATTATTAATCATTCAATTAATTTTCATATCAAATATCATGCTCTCTAAACCCAAGTTTCCTCAATTTTTATTCCCCAATCAAAGCCTCATTCGCTCAACCACTAATTAATTTTAACTCTTATAAACTACAAATTTCACATTAATCCAATTGAAACAGAACACTAAAGTGGTGAGTGGAGACTGCAGACTAGTTATATTACTAGCTAATTAATCCATTTGAAACTTGATGGACTTACTAAACAGCCAACTAAACGAGTAAACCATACAATAAACAAGCAATTAACAAGAAAATTTGATATTTAACTTAAACTAGCTAGTACTGGGATACTGCAGACAATGGCCAGCGAAGGGGTAAGCACATTAAAAATCCAACAAAATCAACACCCATCTCATCAAAACTCTTATTTTTTCTAACATTTAATTTAAACCAAAACCTACCAAAATCTTTGTTGATTGCTTTGTTTTGGATCCAACTTATTAGCTACCATAACTTTAATTGTTTCTTGCAAACCGAGAGTAATTGAAATTGTCAGCTTTTCCTCAAACCAAAATTTAACTTCTTCCACCTAACCAAGGTAATAAGATGAATGAGTAACAACGAATATTTGGTTGCCTCAACTTCAACTATCATCATAGAAAGAGCACAATTCTCAGGAATCAAACACTAAAGGCAACTCATCATCATCTTCAACAGGCCAATTAAGGAACATCATAAAATAAAATATGACAAAAAACTGACGCCATTATTAACATCACCACCACCACATCCACATGTTGACTGAAGTCCAAAAAACATAATCTTAAGAGAACAGAAAATAGTTCACAAACCATAATACTTGTAGAAGCCAAACAAAATGAAGCCGACTCACCATTCTACGAATAATTCGCCACTGACTGTTGATAATCTTTCTTTCCAAAGACAGCAACATCAGGCTCCACAAAATTGAACAATTAAGTCGACAGTAGCCACCCCTCTAAAAACAGGGCGTACTCTTTCCGCACAAGCCCATCTCCAATTTATCAACTCTAACTCAAGTACCCAACTACCCAAGTTTCATGCCCACCTCCCTATTCCTACAAACAAGACGCCTCTCCTACATTTTTCGATTTTGAATCACCAACACACAAGTTTTTCCCCAAATTCTAGGGTTTTGAATGATAATTTTTTATCGCTGAAAAAAGTAAAATGGGTATCAATCGGTAGATCAAGGAGAGATGATCATTTTAGTTGAAGATTTGAAAGAAAAAGGAGATTCATGTAAAAAAAATTCAAGAATTTTAGTTGAGGACCTTGAGGTTAAAGGAGAGAGGAAGATACGTGAGAGAGGAAGTGGAGTGCGTGTTGGGGACTTGGGGTTTACCTTTGTCAGTCAAACTCAAACGCATGGTGTGAGTTTAAAAAAAAAAAAAAAAATCCCAAATTAATAGTTGGTCACGTGACCACCGGGGACTAAATATAGTTCCGCCACTGGGGACAATACGAACCTTGTACATTCAATTCTATCTACTAGATTCATAGCAACTCAGCCATTGTCTTAAGTGTCTCCTTTTTACAGTGGAACGTTTGATTAAATCAAAGCATATATACTAATCGAACAATAAATAAAAATGAATTACTTAGGTAGTGAGGCATAGTCTCTGATTGCTTAATAAAATATGCTTATGACATTTTAAAAATTCTTAAAGCATATTGATAGTGGACCTATCCAATATACGCTCTTAGCTTTATCCTTACAAATGATTTATGACATCCCTGTCAAAGCCCATGAAATAGCACTGTAAATCAACTTGCAAACTAGTATTTTGTGGTCATTAGTGTACATTCTCAATGATCCAAATACTACGGATAATTTTAATCTTAAACTTCCAGTCCACTTAATAGGGTTTCATTATCCAAGACATCGTCTCGATAACCTATTTGGAACTAAACGATTATTTTTTGAGCATTCATTTTCATACTAAACCAAAATTTAACGAAGATAAGATTTTAAAAAATAAATCATAATATAAAACCTCCATAGGAATCTAAGCCAGTCACCAATGTGCTTTATTCCTATTGCAAATATATATATTGCTTTAGTTGTAAAATTAGCCATTGTATTCTACTTAGCGCTCTTCCAACCCACTGCCACTCGATTTAGACAGTAGATGTATGATGTATCCACATTGAGATTTGGAATCATCTGTATCTGTTTGATAGCTCACATCACTATAGCTTGTAATGACCAATTGAATTGCACCACCGTATACCACCAATTTATCTTTTGTCCAGTTAAGGGACTTCAAAAATATCCCTAGTCGCAGACCAGTGCGCTTCTCTAGGATCTCCTCAGTATCTACTTGTAGCACTCGATGCATATGAGATATTGGGACGAGTATATATCATGGCATACATGATGGATCCTACTGTAGATGCATAAGGGATCACACTCATTGGCTTTCACTAATAGGCGTTTTAGGAGCCGGAGTCTTGCTAAGCTTCATGCCATGAGTCATAGGAAGAAAACCTTACGGCAATTCATATTGAACCTATCAAGCACCTTACTAATCCAAGTACTCTGACTCAATTGAGTCGTCCTCTTAGATCTATTTCTATAGATCTTGATGCCCAAAATGTACTGCGCATCTCTTATATCCTTCATTTAGAAACATTTTCTAAGCCAACACTTTATAGATTTCAGCATTAGAACGTCATTTTTAATAAGGATAATGTCATAGACATATGATACTTCGAATGTGATTTTGCTTCCACTAACCTTTCTATAAACACAAGATTCCTCAACATTCTCCTTGAAGCTAAAAGCCCTTCTGGCTTCGTCGAAGCGTATATTCCAACTATTGGATACTTGATTCAATCCATATACGGATATTTGAAGCTTACATACCTTCTCTGAGCGTTTTAGGATCAACAAAACCTTCTGGTTGAGTTATGTAAACATCCTCTTCCACAATTCTATTATGGAAAGTGTTTTAACATCCGCTTGCAAAATTTCGTAGTCATAAAATGCTATGATTGCTAGGAGTATCCCTACAAACTCTATATGTTTGAAGTACTACTTCCACAAACAATCAGAGAACAAAGTTTTTGTTGCTCGTGACTGTTTCTTTTTAGAGAATTAATTTCTTTAGAAAATGACAAGTGGGAGAAAAGCATACCTCGATGAAATTCGAGATGAGCAACCACAACTAGAAATGGAAAATGAGACTCCAAATAATAGTTAAACACCTATTTCAACTAATGGAGTTGAGTAGAACTCTATAGTTGCACATACCCCTCGTAAGTTAGAGGTATAGTTCGGCCAGAAAGATACATTAGTGTCTTAATGACTGAAAGCTATGAGATATTGCTTCTAGAAAGCAATGAGCTTACTACCTACAAACACTGGCGGATGCAGAGGGGGAAGTGATTTTTTTTTTTTTGTGAAAATTAAAACCTGAAGAAGAAGACTTAAGAAAGAGATGAAGCTGGACCTGGGAGAAAGAAGAGAGAGAAAGATGATCTGCTCATCTCCTTGCGCAATTGCAAGGGTATTGATGCGATGAAGCTGGGGAAAGTTTTCCCGAGAAAATACCGAGGGAAGAGGAAGAAGAAGATGGGGGTGGGGGGTCTTGTTTTGTCTTTTTATTACTTTTTCATTGTCTTTTCTTTTTCCTTTTTTTTTCCTTGCTTTTTCCGTTATATGTTGTACTGTGTACAGTACTTGTCATTGTTTTTATTTTTCTTTTCTTCACCTTTTTAACTCCTTTTTCTATCTTCCCTTTGTACTGTTTTTCTTTTCGTTTTCATTAGAAGACTTCATATCATTATCCTTTTTCCTTTTTCTTTTAATCTCTTTACCACTTTCTATTTTCTATTTTCTTTTACTTTTTTTAGAAGTAGTATCAATACTCTTAACTCTTATATTTTTAGAAGTTTGAAGTTTTTCATTATTCACCACTCTTATATTTAGAATAATTTTCAGGTGATTAAAATGACTTAAATGATAAGTTTAAATTTTTGCCTTTTCATCATCAGGTGACTGGACTTTTAGAAAATATTTTTAAAATTTTGATAATAACTAATTTTGCCAAAATATTTTACCAACTTAAGCAACTAATTTATCAGTTTCAGTTTATTTTCATCTAATATTGCCAAACAGAGCTAGTTTATTTGTTTATTGGGTATATAAAATGACACATGGATCAAAAATTAAAGGGACAACAAGCCATATCTTCGACAATTTTTGTAATTTTACTCATTTATTTTCATATTTTGAGATTTATGACGTTAAATATTGAACAATATTTTGGATTGTAATATTTATGACGTTAAATATCGAGACCAAGGTTTATTTAAGTAATAATAGTACCCCCGATTTGAAAATCCTGGATCCGCCACTGCCTACAAAGAAGCTATGATGATTGAAGATTCCGACAAATGGCTTGAAGCCATGAAATATGAAATAGATTATACGTCTGAAAATCAATTACGGAACTTAGTTGATTTGCCATAAGGGATTACTCCCAAAATTGAAAATAGGTCTTCAAGAAAGAAAAAAAACGACATGGATAGAAACATTTAAATTTTGGTTTTGAAAGCTAGGTTGAGAATGGCTGCAAAAGGTTACAGATGAATTCACAATGTGGATTATGATGAAACCTTTTCCCCAGTCGGTATTATTGAGTTTGTCTGGATACTCCTAACAATCATAGCATTTTATGACTATGAAATTTGGCAAGCGAATGTTAAGACCACTTTCTATAACAGAATTGAGGAAGAGGATATTTACATGGCTTAACTAGAAGGTTTTATTGTCTGAGAGAAGGTATGTAAGCTTCAAATAGCCATATATGAATTGAATCAAGCATCCAATAGTTGGAATATGCGCTTCGACGAAGCCATAAGGGAACTTAGCTTCGAGAATAATTTTGAAGAATCTTGTGTTTATAGAAAGGTTAGTGGGAGCAAAATCACATTTCTTGTATTATATGTCTATGACATTATCTTTATTGAAAATGATGTTATCTAAGAGGATGATTGAACTGAGTCAGAGTACTTACATTAGTTAGGTGTTTGATGGGTTTAATATGAATTGTTGTAAGTAAGGTTTTTTTCCCATGACTCATGGCATGAAGCTTAGCAAGACTCAGGCTCCTAAAACGCCTGATTATGAAAGCCAATGAGTGTGATATATCCTTTATGCATCTACAATAGGATCCATCATGTATGCCATGATATATCCTCGTCCCAATATCTCATATTTATTCATCGAGTGCTACATGTAGATACCGGGGAGATCCTAGAGAGGCGCACTGGTCCGCGGCTAAGAATATTTTTGAAGTCCCTTAACTAGACTAAAGATAAATTCGTGGTGTATGGTGGTGCAAAGCAATTGGTTGTTACAAGCTATAGTGATGTAAGCTATCAAACAAATACAAATGATTCCAAATCTCAATCTGGATACATCTAATGTCTAAATGGAGGGGCAGTGGGTTAGAAGTGCGCTAAGTAGAATATAAAATCAACGCCAGTCACCAACGTGCTTTATTACTATTGCAAATGTATGAGCCTCATGCTTGGTTTGCGGAAGGTTTAGTTAATGAATCGGCAACATTATCCATGGTTACTACTCTGCAAATCTTAATGTCACCCGCCTTAATGAAATTTCCTAGAATGTGAAACTTTCTCATAATATATATTTAATAGAGAGACATTGAGTCAGCATTGCTAGGGACATATATTTTCTTTTTCTCTCTTTTAGCATATATAATTTTCTTTTATTTATATATCGCTCTATTCTCATTTATCCTTGTATATATTTCAGAATTGTGAGTATTAGGCCCTGTTTGGCACTATAATTTTGGGTAGCAAGTAGCGGTTGCCCGGTTGGACAACATCAAGACGCTACTTAAGAAAATTATGAGTGTTTGGTAAGGTAGCGGTTGGAGTAGATTATGGATAGCGGTTGTAGAACGTTACTACAAGTAACGTTCGAGATTTATAGGTAGCGTTCTAGAGAATACACACTATTATAGTATACGGTAAAATTGTTTACCAATGTTTTGTTAATTTTTTTTCCCTTTTCTGTTTATTAATTGATTTTTTATGGCAATGCATAGCATGGATGTAATTTACATATTTATTTCAAAGAGAAAAAATAACTAATATTTCACAATATTTTGTACTGCATATTCCACAAGCACTATAACTATGGAACTAACTAATGAAATTTTTGTAGTTCATTTCATATTTCAATAAATGTCATTCATTGTCTTTTACAATTTCAACAACTGCTTTGAATGATAATCGCTAACAGCTACTAGTTGACAGCTAGCAGCTATCCCCAATAGCTACAACTACTGCAACACCTAACTGCTACAAAATCTGCTAATTTCGCCAAACAGACTCTTTGCTTATTTGCTTATCCTATCATTGCTTTCTTTCATATGTTATTTTCTTAGTACAACGTGATAGTGATTAATTTCAATCCAGACTTGGTTTCGAATTATCTTATGCGCACCGAAACTAGACACACAAAACACCATTCCTTGATGTTTGACCCTAACTTGCCACTACAGTTGTTTTTGTAAATTAGGTCTTATAAACTTTTGTTTATAGAGGGGTTTGCTTGTTTACCAATGACCTTGCATTTTTCCCTTCTTTAATGTGGCGATGTATAGTCTTATAAAATAGGGCGAGAATATGGAATAAACTTTGAAAACGTTAATTTGAGACTCATTCTTTATTTTTATTTTTTTTGATCTGGACTAATTAGATGGAGGTATTAGTCATCATCGGGTACTTAAATAGGGAGACAAATTTATGTGTTTGCAATAATACTTCCACAAATAATCAAAGAGCAAATTTTTTGTTGCTCGTGACTGTGTCTTTTTAGAGAATTGAAAATGACAAGTGGGATAAAAGTATATCTTGATGAAATTTGAGATGAGCAACCACAACCAGAAATGGAAAATGAGACTCCTAATAATAGTTAAACTCTTGTTTCAACTGATGTAGTTGAGGAGAACTCTATAGTTGCACATGCCCCCGCGTAAGTTAGAGGTATAGTCGGCCAGAAAGATAGTGTCTTAATGACTGAAAGCTATAAAATCTTGCTCCTAGAAAGCAATGAAAAGAAGCTATGCCGATCGCAGATTCCGAGAAATGGCTTGAAGCCATGAAATCTGAAATAGACTCTACGTCTGAAAATCAAGTACGGAACTTTGTTGATTTGCCATAAGGGATTACTCCCATAAGATGAAAATAGGTCTTCAAGAAAAAAAAAAGGGACGTGGATAGTACTTTTAAATTTTAGTTTTGAAAGCTAGGTTGAGGATGGCTGCAAAAGGTTACAGATGAATTCACTGTGTCGATTATGATGGAACCTTTTCCCCGGTCGCTATAATTGAATTCAATATTTATTTTCCAAAGAACTTACACAGAAATGGACTATACGACTTTTTAACTACTCAAAGAAATGTATAAATTTAAGATAATATTCAACTCTATAAAAATTATATTTTCTAAGACTGTACATCGCCACATTAAAGAAGGGGAAAATGCAAGGTCATTGGTAAACAAGCAAACCCCTCTATAAAAACAAATTTATAAGACCAAATTTTGCATAACTAGTGTAGTAGCAAGCTAGTGTTAAGCATCAAAGAGTGACGCTTTGTGTATCTAGTTTTCGTGCACATAAGATAATTCGAAACCAAAGTTTGGATGGAAATTGATCACTACCACTATTGTACTAAGCAAATAACATATCAAGCAAGTAATGCTAGGATATGCAAATAAGCAACGTGATAGGGAAATTCAAAACCGCTCCTAAGCTAAGCAATTGGATAGATGGGAATGCACTAACAACTATCATGCAATGATTAACTGAAATAGAAGCTCAACAAATTATGAAGATGCTCCCAAATCCTAAACCTAGTTCTCACGACAATCTAGCAATCAAGATTCAAGAGTATGTATGAATCCCAAATGAAGTATGAGTGATGCAAATCATGCACACATACTCATGCCATACATGATGTACACTCCTTGAATATGCAATCACCAGTTTGATCACTCCTAAAACATGCACAATCATGAAAAATCTATCATTTAATCAATTTAATTGCAAAATCGAAGTTACTTCATCCCCAAGATTCTGCTTGCACCTAGAAAGAACTCTAATCACTAATAATCATTAAATTAGATTTGACAAGTTCAAAAGAAAACAAATCTACATCAAAATCCATGATTAGGCAAACAAACCATATTCAAGAGAATTTCACTAATTAATTGAAAAACAAAAGAAAATGGGTAATAAAGGAAGAACAAATAAAAAGCTATTGTAGGCGTGTTTTTATTGCCTATGTGATTTGAGTCCGTATTTGACTACCTCATTGAAGGGTTTTATTGAAAATATTTTTCGAAGTAGCCAACAAGTATTTAAAGAAGACTCATAAACCTAATTGGACATTGAGGAATCTTAGGGACAACTTCGGGACTTATTCAATGTAGATTTCCCCGTCATGACTCCATAGTTGGTCATTGAACAAAAAATTGAGTTCGGGGGGTGATGGTCCATACATGATCAGGAATCACATTATCCCATTGCTGGCCTCTACCTATAAGATTCATAGCAAGTTTTATGCAATTAAACAACCAATTAACATTTTCAAGCATCCTAAAAAACATTAGTAAATTAAACACATAAAAGATTACTTTTAGTGACATGTTATATAAGCATTCAAAATTACTTGGATCTTGAACAAATTGTCCAATTATCATATTAAGCGTTAGTACATTTATTTAGGTCTTGTAATTAGCAATAATAACATATGAAATGATGAAAGCAATAAGCATGAAACCATGAAAATATGTATAAAATATAAAGAAAGGAGTAGAGATTAAGAATGTACAAAAGACATGAAATTGCTTAAACACCTACATCATGAAAAGAAGGTTAGTAACTTCAAGCAAATAAATAGGAATTGATTAATTTAATGGACCCTCAGGGATAATAACTTTGTCGCCTAGGTCTTGAATAACGATTGACAAGAGGAGCAATCTTGAAGCTTAAATGGCGTTTGAATGTAAATTGATTGAGTTTGAATGTAACTCAATGGAGTTTGAATATGTGTTTGAATATAAGTTTGAAGTGTTTTCGTAGTTTGAGAGTATGGGAGTGTCGTTGAAAGTTCATATGAAAGTGTATGTGAAAGTTCGTATTACGCCCGTTATAAAGTACGTGAAAACGTTCGTAAAAAACAAGACTATTTATTGGAGAATCCGAAAATCACCCCAGGATAAGAGAAAAAGTGGTGCGCCTAGCGCATGACTGTTGTGCGCCGCGCAACCACCGTATACCTGGCGCACCACCGTGCGTCTGGCACAACATGGCTATGCTCCAGGCACCGTGCTATGTGAGACGCAACCCTTGCTTGATTTCCTGTGTTCTGTAATTGTTTCGATGTTGCGCGCGCATCCTGGTGCGCGTGACACGACGGAGATCTGAGTGGTTTTCCGAAATCAAAAGATTCTTTTTATCCTTTATCAAATATTATATTTTGAAGTCCTAAATCAGTTATCCTTAGGAATAAAAATCTGATTTTCATAATATCTTTTGATTTGGAAAATATTTATTAATTATCAAGAATAATTAATATTTATTAAAAATGCAATTAATTTTCAGGAATAATTAATTGGACCTTATGAAAGTGGGATTGAAAATAAAATTAATTATCATGAATTATTAATTGGACTTTATAAAAGTGGACTTGAAAATAAAATTAACGGTCATTTCACCAAATACCCCCGACAAATCACAAAATTCACCATATACCCTCAATGTTTCATATATTCACCATATACCCCTGAGTTTTTCAAAACTGTGTAGCATTTACCCTTTTCGCTAACGGACGTTAACTCGTCGTTGCCATTATTTACGATTTTGCCACTATTAACCCCTAACCCTAATGCCTAATTAACCTAACCCCCAAACACTAACCCTAATTAACCTAACCCTAACTCACCACCCTCCCCCTGCCAGGCCCGCCACCCCAGCCCAACCCAGCCGACCCCGGCCCCCCCCCCTCCCCCTCCACCCCCGTAACCACCAAGACCACCGCCGACCCACCCCTCCCCTCCCCCTTCTCTTCTTTGTTTAGGTCTCGCCCAAAACCGGACGCATCATCTGTTCCCCTCACTGGAAGCCTGACCTGAACCACCGTGCTGCCACCCTCGATCCAGCCCTACATCCGACCACCATGCGCAAACCTCACGCGTCCCCAAACGCACTCCCCTGCTCTCGCACTCTCTCGCTCGCACTTTCTCTCTCCTCTCACACAAACTCCCTCTCGCTACTCTGGGGTGGAGGGGAGGGGAGGGTGGGTTAGGGGTTAGGATTAGGGTTAGGGTTTAGGGGGTTATGGGTTAGGGTTTGGGTTAGGGGGTTAATAATGGCAAAATTGTAAACATCGCTTACGGCGAGTTAACTTCCGTTAGTAAAAAGGCATTTGGTGAACGTTTTCGGAAACTCAGGGGTATATGGTGAATATCTTAAACATCGAGGGTATATGGTGAATTTTGTGATTTGTCGGGGGTATATGGTGAAAAACCGTAAAATTAATTATCATGAATAATTAATTGAGCTTTTATAAATTCAGCTCAGAATCATTTTAAGCAAATAAATAGACTTTAATTTCGTAACACGAATTTAGGCTTAACTTTTCAAATCGCTCTTCCTTTGGACCAAACCAATTAGGACGATGTTATGTTTCATCATTGGGTACTCAAATCTTTTTATATATTATTTTATTCTTATGCATGTTGTATGCTTTAATGCTTTCATCATCGCACATGCTTATTATTGTTATAATCAATGACCTAAATAAATGTTCTAATGCTAAATTCAGATAATTTGGACAATTAGATTAGGTTCTCAAGAATTTGATTGCATAATAACATGTCACCAAAAATTAGTCTTTTGCGTGTTTAATGAACCAACATAGATTAATTTTTAGATTGCATTAACATATTGCTTGGTTATTTAATTGTATAAATCTTGATATGAATTAAGTAGAGGTTAGCAATGGGCGAATTTGATTCCTAATCATATTCGTACCCTTACCCCCCGAGGCCCGAACTCAATCTTTGGTTCATTGACCATTCATGGCCGGAGTCATGACGGAAAAATCTACATTGGATAAGTCCTAAGTTGTCCCTAAAATTTTCCAATATCCAATTAGGTTTATGAGTCTTCTTTTAATGACTTGTTGGTGACTTCTTCAATTCAAAACATTTTTCAATAAAACGTAGTCAAATACGCATTCGTCCCGCGTAGGCAATAAAAACGCGCCTCCACTCACCTACACGAAAACCAAAGCACAAAGGTAGAAACGAGACATGTTAAAGTAATTAAATGGAAAACGAATAATAAAAACAAGAATAACTAACAGGAAATAAATAAATACATAGAAAATTAATTACGAAAACTAAACTAAACCATTTACAAAATTACTAAAAGAAAGGAAATAAATAATTCATAAAAATAAGAGCTAAAACAAGTTAAAAAAAATCACCAAATAGTTTCAATAACGTAAAAACATAAAGAAGAAGAAATAAAGGTTAAAATAGATAAAAATAGATAATATAAATGAAAATAAACTAAAAACTACCCCTAAAAGTGACATGAATGTCATTTATCACTTGTGGATCTGCATTACATAAATTTGAGAAAAGAACACTTATATTGACTAAGCATATTGCAATTGAATTATTGATTACCTTCGTAGTACCGCATGACAAACCGTAGACACAAAATTGTGTCTCCACATGTTGTACGGAATGATGAAACATACCGTCTCCTAATTGGTCCGATCCAAAGGAACAACATTTGAACAAATTAAGCCCAAAAGTATTTGGAAAATATAAAGTCTATTTATTAAATCCAAGCTCAATTTTTAAGGCCTTTATTAATTATTCTTGATAATTAATTGTATTTTAAATATTTTAATATTAACTATTCTAGATAATTAATTTTTAATGGATATTTCAAAAATCAGATTTTTATTCCCTTAGATAGCTGATTCCGGATTTCAATGGATAGATTACATCAAAAGATAAAAAATAATCTTAAAACGATAATAAACCGGCCAAATCAACGTTGCGTCTGACGCAACATATTGCACTCGCCAACGTCAATGTCGTACCCAAAATCTAATAATGCATAACTGTAACACCCCGACTCTTCCGGAGTCGAGTATATCGTCACCAATGCGCATCTAGGGCCAACAACTGTCCTCAATAACCAACACAAGTTCTTCTGACGCATTTTCTCCTCACTCATGAGCTCCCTAAAAGAAAGATGTATCTTGTTAGAATGAGTAGCCTGCTAAATGCCTTTAAGGCAATCATGAGCGGTATTACAATAACGAATTGCGCATGTCGCACGCTCTGTGCGCCTAACGCACGGTTTTGTTTACGTCGTTTTCAGTTCCCTTTGCCTACAAATAGCTACATATCTACGAACGTTTTTCCAATATTTTTCCCCATACTTTTTCCCTATGCTTCCGAATGCACTTACAACACATAATCAAACACATTCATATTACATGCAAACACTTACAAACACATTCATACATTCAAATTCATATTTCAAGCTTCAAGATTGCTCCTCCTATAGACCGTTATACAAGACCCAGGCGACAAATGTATTATTCCTGAGAGTCAATTCCAATTTAATTACTTTTGTGCTAACAATATACTTGTCATAATGTAGATCTGAAAGGAATTAACACTTCTTGTATATTTTAATCTCTATTCTTCTCTTTTCTTTTATATTTTCTATATATTATATTATTCATATGCATGATTGTATGGTTTAATGCTTTCATCACCTCACATGCTTATTATTGCTAATCAAAGACCTAAATTGATTTTTCAATGTTAAATTCAAATAATTTGGACAATTGAATTAGGTTCCTAGTAATTTGATTGCATAATAACATGTTACTCAAAAATTAGTCTTTTATGTGTTTAACGAACCAGCATAGATTAATTTTAGATTGCATTAACATATAATGTGGTTGTTTAATTACATATAATGTGGTTGTTTAATTACATAAATCTTGACATGAATCAATATTAAGCAGATGCCATAAATGTGCGAGTTTGACTCCTGATCATATCTGTACCCTCATGCCTGAACTCGATCTTTGGTTCATTGACCATTCATGGAGTCATGACGGGGAAATCTACATTATATAAGTCCCTAAGTTGTCCACATGGTTTCCCAATATCCAATTAGGTTTATAAGTCTTCCTTTAAAGATTTGTTAGCGACGTCTTCAATTCAAAACGTATTTCAAAACAAAACCTTTACAGTGAGGTAGTTAAATACGTGCTCGTCCCGCGTAGGCAATAAAAACATGCATGCACAAACCATATGTGAACCATTAATATCCATACTCTGAAAAATTGAAGATCTTGAAATCCCTATAAAAGGAGAGAAAACCTACCAATAAATGGGATACACAACTCACATAAAGAAAAACAAATATAGATTTATTATTAGGTACTGAAAAGTAAGCAGAAAATTAAGGCTCACCATCACCAAAATTGGTTGATAGGAGCTCATTGAAGAACGAGGAGGCTAGGTTTTTTTTGGTAGAGAAAAAGGGAAAAGTACATAGAGTATTAAATATACACAATCGACGTTGGAGATAACAATTTTCAATTAGTATGATAATTTATAGCCCAATGGCAAGCACTCAAATGACGTCTACATTCAATAAGAACCATCACATATGACCAACTTTTCTTACGATTTTCCATGAAAAAGAGAATTTAAAAAAGTTATTCAAATAGTTGAAGGTATATTTTGCTATAAAGTTCTCATTGATTCATTTGAATACTATAAAATATAAAATAGTTTTTGGATTGGTAAGGTAAAAAAGAAACAATTTTTCGAGTTTACGTATAAATAGATTCCGGTCACAAAAAAGGAAATTTTAACTTAACACTATCAGTCTCAATTATGGTCAGTTTACTTTAATAGGTCTCAATTATGGTCAGTTTACTTTAATAGGTCTCAATTTTTACTTATCTCATAGTAGTCCCAACTTTGGAGGGTCTCTTTCAAGAACGGACCTTCAATTTATTCAACTTGCTAAATCGTTTAATTATGACGCATTAAATCATACATTAACTTTGATTAATTAAAATAAAGGATTATTAGATGTGTCATGTTATTAATTAATGTATTTGACAAATTAATTAAGCTGAAGAACTGATTGTGGGAAGAGAACCATCATGTTAGGACCGTTATGAGATAATTAAAAGTAGGAACATTTGTCAGAAACAACCTTTTATAAGACACTTTTTGTTAGAAACAACCTTTTAAATTTTTTTCTCAAGACAAACCTTAAACCAAAATATTTTTGTCACATTAAACCTTTGGCCGAAAAAAGACCATTGACTTAGTTTTCAGGCGTTGACCATCCGAGCCCCACCCACGAAACCACCCCCTCCCCACGAAATCAACTCCCTCGCTTTCCCCCACCCTCGAATTCACCGTTTTCTTCCCCCCACCCTCAAAGACACCAACCCTCACTTCCCCCACCCCCAAAATCGACCCCCGACCCCTCCCTCCACCCTCAACCGTGCCCCTCAAACCCTTAATCCCCACCTGAACAAACCTAAACCCTAACGAAGAAAAATGAAGGGGTGGTTTTGGGGTGGGGGGAAGTGAGTGTTGGTGGTTTTGAGGGTGGGGGAAAGCGAGGGGGTTGATTTCGTGGGGTGGGGGGTGGTTTCGTGGGTGGGGCTAGTATGGTCAACGCCTGAAAACTAAGTCAATGGTCTTTTTCCGGCCAAAGGCTTAATGTGATAAAAAAAATTAACTTTAAGGTTTGTTTTGACAAAAAAAAATTTAAATGGTTGTTTCTGACAAAAAGTGTCTTATAAAAGGCTGTTTTTGACAAATTTTCTTTAAAAGTAGAGTTTTTTGTCAGAAACAACCTTTTACAACAACTTTTTTGCGAAAAACAACCTTTTAAAAGTTTT
This sequence comes from Beta lomatogona, assembly GCA_947646795.1. Classification (NCBI taxonomy): domain Eukaryota; kingdom Viridiplantae; phylum Streptophyta; class Magnoliopsida; order Caryophyllales; family Amaranthaceae; genus Beta; species Beta lomatogona. The sequence goes on from CANSNZ010000929.1 coordinate 1,355,829, forward strand.
TTTGCAACTTACAACCTTTTTTGAAACTTTTTTGCGAGACGAAACCTAAAACAAAATTTTTTTGCGAAACGAAACCTTTTCTGGAATTCCGACATTGACCGTTAAATTTTGTGCGTTGACCGTCAGTTGCACCCTCTAATCTCTCTCCTCACCCCATCTCCCTCCCTGAACACCATCCCCAGCCACCACTCTCGTTCATCCTCCTTGCAACCACCACTCTCCTTCCCCCCTTTCCCGAAATCACCACCCCCACCACCCCAACCTCCACTTTCCTTCCTCCCCACCATCCCGGCGAAACCCCACCACCACCCCGCCAAAACCCCCCCACCACCCCGCCGAAACCCCCCTCCCCCAACCCCATAGATTTTCATCCCCTCTCTCTCTCCTCTTCATCCTATTCTCTCTCCCTGCGCTTTTCATCAACTTCTCCTTTTCATCCACTCAATTTTGTCTCGGAGAAAACCGTTTTGAATAACCCCCCCCACCCCGTCGGATTTTGGCAGCCCATAAATCGATTTTGGCGGCTAAAAAATGGATTCCCTCATCGACAGAGAAAACGAGTGGAGGCACTCGGATCTGTCGATGAGAAGGAAAGTGGAGGTTGGGATGGTAGGGGTGGTGATTTCAGGAAAAGGCGGAAGGATAGTGGAGGTTGGGGTGGTGGGGGTGGTGATTTCAGGAAAGGGGGGAGGACAGTGGAGGTTGGGGTGGTTGGGGTGGTGATTTCGGGAAAGGGGGGAAGGAGAGTGGTGGTTTGAGTGGTGGTTGCAAGGAGGATGAAGGAGAGTGGTGGCTGGGGTTGGTGTTCACGGAGGGAGATGGGGTAAGGAGAGAGATTGGAGGGTGCAACTGACGGTCAACGCACAAAATTTAACGGTCAATGACGGAATTCCAGAATAGGTTTCATTTCGCAAAAAAAAATTGGTTTTAGGTTTCATCTCGCAAAAAAGGTTGTAAGTTGCAAAAAAACTTTTAAAAGGTTGTTTTTCCCAAAAAATGGTTTGAAAAGGTTGTTTCTGACAAAATACTCTTAAAAGTATTTTTCTTTTAAAAGCAAATTGGTTAAAATTCATCATTTTCAAGTTGGGTCGATTTTTTACTGGACTACCTTCACTATCCTGGTATGTTTGTCTGTCGTTTATATATGTATATATATATACTTCTTCCGTTCTTTTCAACTTACAACATTTACATTTTCACACTTGAAGAGGCACAATTTTGGTCGTTAATGACTTTAGTTATGTATTTGTAAAAATTATGCAAATTAGATAGTAAAAAATAACACTTTAAGACGAATCAAATAAATTATCATATGAATATATTTATACTTATGTATAGATCATTATACATAGGCCTAGCGATCAGGTCGGGTTGGGTTGGGTTCGTGTTCGGGTCAAGTAATATCGGGTCGAATACCCCCTAACCTGAACCTGATCTGTTTTTATTTTCGGGTCAAGATCATTGACCATAACTTGATATGAAAATTATCGGGTCAACCTGACCTAATCTGTTTGACCTGATTTTTTTAACTGGTTTTACGTGGGTCAACCTGAACCTGTTTAACCCGCTTTTTTCAGGTTGACCCGACCCATTTAACCTGATTTTTTTCTTCAAAACAGTATGAATAACTCAAACAAGTTCATACTTAGCTAACCAAGTTCAAAATAGCAGCATCTCGAAATTTCAACAAAGTCTTATCATAAAATATTAGAAACCAAGCAACGAGTTTAATAAAATAAAACAAGATTAATGTATCCTTCCTCTTCCTCTTCGATCTTGAGGTTCATGACAGCTCCGCATAACGCCTCAAGTTGTGGATCCATTTTTGCTACACAATTTAAAAAAAAAACAGATTAAAAACAAAGCAAAGAAGAAAAAAAACTAGAATAAACTAGAAGAAAAGATAGGAAAACAGAAAAATAGAAAAAATATACAGAATAAGGCATAAATTAAATACAGAAAATATACTCAATAATTCATGAACATCTTAAAAATGGAAATTATATTTCGAGAAAATATACAAAATAAGGCATAAATTAAAAACATAAAATATAGAAAAAAATACAGAACATTAAAAACATATGAAAACAGGAAAAAAAAAAAAAGACCAACGAAGAGCTAAGAAAATCAATAATTCATGAACAAATTAAAATTGGAAATTATATTTCGAGAAAATATACAAAATAAGGCATAAATTAAAAACAGAAAATATAGGTAAAAATACAGAACATTAAAAAAATAGGAAAACAGATGAAAAAAAAAAAAACAAAAATAGCAACGAAGAGGTAAGCAAATACGAATTGAAGAAAAAAGATAGGAAAAAAAAACGAAGAGCAACGAAGAATACCTGATTTTTGATGTTGATCTCTTGATGAAGAGCAAGTGAGCAACGAAGAAATTGAGATCCGAAACTGTGTATGTGAGAGAGAGAGATAGAGAGAGAAAGAGGTGAGTGATTGTGTCTGTGAGAGAAAGAGGTGAGTGAGAAATTGAGATATGAGAATGACTGCGTAAGAAATTATTCTAGGGTTAGGGGACTTAGGTTATGTTCAGTTCACCTTATTTTTGTTTATTTCAGATCAGACCAGATCAGATCATATCAGATCAGATCAGAAAAAATAAGTTCAGATCAGATCAGATAAGTTCAGATTATGCTTATATTTAAAAACTTATTATTATTGTTATTATTAACATGATTATTATGATTATTAGCATTACTAATGCTATTATTGTTATTGTAATAATTATTATTATTGTTGTTGTTGTTGTTATTATTGTTATTGTTATTATTATTATTATTATTATTATTATTATTATTATTATTATTATTATTATTATTATTATTATTATTATTATTACATTGTACAATTACTATTACGATTAATATTACTATTTACTAGTACATTTGTTCAAAAAGATTATTATTATTGTCGTTGTTGTATTTATTAATTATTAATATTGGTAATTATTATTAATGTCGTTGCTATTATTATAAATGTCATTGATATCACTATTTGAAACTATTTGTGTTCAAGAAGAAGAATATTCTTTTTGGCATTTGTATGTGTTCTTTTTTATATTTATTCTAATTAATAATTTTGATATGTGATGTTCTTTTTGATGTTGTACATGTAACGAACATAACAATAGTATATAATGTTTATTTTTTAAAACAATTTTGGTAAAATGATATAAATTATATATTACTAGTTTATATAAAACAAGAGTAGAATGGGATAACCTAATGGTGTTGTCATCACGTTCAAAATTTTCCCTACAAAGGATTTCAACTTATCTTTAAAAACAAAGTTTATATAGAACAAGACAACGATATAAGAAGAATATTTAACCATTTTGTTCAAGATCATATGATTATATATATTTATAGGTTTATTTATAATAAAAAAAGAACAATTTATTGATATAACAAAGAACATGTTGTTAGTTAAATCCAAACAAGTCATCAATATAAAAATAACATATATCTTTTATTTTTAAAATGTGTTCTTTAAATAGATCTTGTATGCTCTTTCAGTATATGTTCTTTTTTTAATATCATTATATGTTCTTTTCATTACTACCTAAATTCTTATTATTAACGGACCTTGAACATGAACAATATGTTTTCTTCACCATGAACAATATGTTTTTTTTATTACCTAAAATGTGTGTTCTTTTATTTTTAGTTTTTTTGGGCCCCCTTCGAGAACCCCGTCGTAAGATAAATTTTCTCTGGCTGCCCTCGCACAAGGTCACTCACCTAAAGACCCAACAAGCCCCAACCCCCCTCCCCCACCCACAACAATATTGAAATATATGCTTACACCAAGATTTGAACCTTGGTCTCCCATGTGTGAGGTAAGAAGCCATACCATTGGACCCAAAAGTCCTTAGTCTTTTATTTTTAATTGTATGTTTATATACTAATGTGCTCTTTTTCAAAAAAAAAAATATAACTATGCTATAATAATAATAATAATAATAATAATAATAATAATAATAATAATAATAATAATAATAATAATATTAATAATAATATTTATAATAATAATAATAATTATTATTATTATTATTATTATGTTATCTATATTATTATTATTATATTATTATTATTATTATTATTATTATTATTTATATTATCATTATTATTATTATTATTATTATTATTATTATTATTATTGAAAGTTGTGCATAGTAATAAAATGATAGTAATAGTAATACTAGTAATGAAATACAAAGTAATAATAATATTAGTAATAATATGTTTTGTAAAAGATAAATTCAGATCAGATAAGTTCAGCTCATATCAAATCAGATAAGTTCAGATCAGATCAAATCAGATCATAAAAAATAAGTTCAGATCAGATCAAATAAGTTCAGATCAGAAAATTTCAGGTGAACTAAACATAGCCTTAGTTAAGAATTTGTTTTTGGGCTGGGCTATCTTTTCATTTTTGGGTTGGGTATTGGGCAAACCAACAACTTGTTTTTTTAAAAACCATAATTATTTAGGTTGGGTTATACGGGTTGACCAGACCTGATTTTGACCCATTTCAAAATCAGGTCATGCGGGTCATTTTCAGGTCAGAAATTTCGACCTGAACCTGACCCATTTATCTTTCAGGTCGGGTTCAGGTAGACCAATTTAACTAATCGGGTTGAAAATCTCAACCCAAACACGCTAATTTCAGATTGGATTGTCGTGCTGGGTCAGCTTTTGCAAGGCCTAATTATACACGATCAAAGTGTGATTTATGAATAACAGAAAAGTTAAAAGGTCACAATTAGGAAAAAAAAAGAAAGTATAGAATATTTATCTATAACCTTCAGACTTCCTTCCCAATAACGGTACAATATCACCTTTACTTTCAAATTGCAACATCCAGGTGAGCCCCTCCACGCACAACTCACAAGTACCCGATTCCATCCTCCCCCCTTCAATTCTCATACAGACCATTCACACTCAAAGATCAAACCACGCATCTTCTCAATCTCTCAATCACAACAAACCATGAACAACTCCACCACCTTAACCGTCCCAAACAACCCATACCTCCACGCATCACCTGCACCTCCACCAACAAACACATATGACAATCTCAGCCGAAAAGTGGAATCCGCCGCAAAAAAAGCTGAGTCATTTGCGGGAAACCTCTACAACCATCTCCGCACCGGACCGGGCCTCGTCGATGTCGCGATGACCCGTCTCGAGCAAGCGAGCAGGGTCATCGGGGTTGGCGGATGCGACAAAACTTTCAGCCGAGAATTTGGACATATACCCGGTGATAAGCTCAAGAAATCTTTTGTATGTTATCTATCTACTACTGGCGGGCCGGTCATGGGTACCCTTTATGTTTCTCACAAGCGAATCGGGTTTAGAGGTGATTCACCGGTCTGGAGTGGCCCGATTGGGGGCCCAGGTCAGTGGGTTCACTACAAAGTGATGGTGATGGTGGATCAGGTGTTGGCGGTTAACCCTTCGGCTAACCCGGCTAAACCTGCTGAGAAGTATATTACGATCTTGACGAAAGATGGGCATGAGTTTTGGTTTATGGGGTTTATTTTTTATGATAAGGCACTTAAGAATCTGTACAAGGGATTACAGCACTGTAATTGATTTGTAATTGAATTTTGTTGGAATTTATGTATTCAGTAAAAGTTTATCTGGTCTATTTTATCGCTTGAGAGTTGTCCATTTCATATTTAATATGAACATCATTTTTTTTTGGAAAATTTGTCAAAAAAAAACCTATTAAAGGTTTAATTTTGCGAGAAAAAACCTTTTAGAGCATTCTTTGCGAAAAAAAACCACAAACTTAATTTTTCTCGCAAGATGAAACCTATTCCCATTTTTCGGTGTGGTTTTTGAGATGCATAGGGGTGGTGCTGCAGTTAATGAAAATAGGGGGTTAAAGAAAGATAGAAGGATTAGCGCCGGAATTGAGAAAAAAAACACCGGAAAATGAGAATAGGTTTTTTCTTGCAAGAAAAATTAAGTTTGTGGTTTCTTTTCGCAAAGAATGCTTTATAAGGTTTTTTTCGCAAAATTGAACCTTTAAAAGTTTTTTTTGACAAATTTTCCTTTTTTTTATATATAAAAAAAATGGTATATCGATATAATAAATAATATATGGAATTATAAAAGTAGCACTAGCATATCAAATTTAAAAATATTTGTTTGGGCAACTTCAAAGATCAGCCCAATTCTCAAATGAAGTCTACTTTCTTACTAGACACGTGGCAGGCTGGCAGTTGTGGGTCCCACCATGAAGTTGACCTAACCCCATGGGGCTTGTGAAACACCCATAAGCTATGAAAAATTTCCTTGCCTTAAAATGAAACAAAACCTCCTACTTCTAGGAGTGCCCTTATTCCTAGGGTTAATTACCAAGGGTATAAATTAGAGCTGATCAAAAAAGCCCAGCCTGCGGGTTCGGCCCGAATTTTAGGCGGGTTTGGGCGGAATTTGTTGGCCTGGCTCGACCCGAATATTTTTTTTTAGACGGCTTTTGGGCAAGCTAAAAATGATTTTTTAGTCTATTTTTTGGGCCGACCTGATTTTGGCCCGAAACGCCAACCATTTTTTGCCCGAAATAGTGGGCTTTGGGCACAAAATTTCGGCCCGAATTTTGGCCCGGCCCGACCAACGGGCAATTTTTTGAGGCTTGGCTCGGCCCGAACCCATGATCACCTCTAGCATAAATAGCACAAGTCTCATCAATAAACAAGTATTCAATTATCACCTACAAAAACCGGAGCATCTCTCTTGACATTAACTGACTTTCTCGCTCTACCTCGATCACATCTGACTGAGCGTCGGAGGGGCTATCCTGGAATAACCCCTAGGGTAGTCTAACTTTGTTTTGCAAAATTCCGGTGTACGGACACTAGAGCAAAGACACATCTTCCTGGGGCCCGCAGCAAATCTCTCAACCTATCACAATCCCTTTATTTCTTGACAGAAACAATTTGGCCCCGTCTACGGGGAAGTTACAAACAAAGTTACTTCGCTACCACTCGGCAATATGAACCCCTATCAAGAAGACACGCTCCCAAGTTAACTCATCCGGAAGAGCACAAGCATCCGGAAGGGCACAAGCATCTCATCATCGTACCCCCACAGTATAATAATCCCTTGATTCTCAGGATGAGGGTTCTACACCCAACGAGGACAACCCCCGACAAAACGAGGTCGGTCAGCCTGCGGCATCAAGTCAGCTACAAGCGGCTGATCCCCCACCCATAACTGCAGCAGACATCACTCTTATTGCTGCTCAAAAACCCTTCAGCAGAGCTGGATGTAGACCTGGGCATAGGCCGGGCTTGGGGAAATGGCGGGCCGGGCCGGGCCCGAGCCCATGAGTGGCGGGCCGTACCGGGCCTGGCCTGGAATTTTCAGATTTTGTCCACGGCCTGGCCCAGGCCCACGGGACCGCGGGCCGGGCTCGTGCCTCCTGCGGGCCTTGCCCGTGTTTTATGTTGTTTTTTTTTGGATTCTTGGCAGTTTTAAGCTAAAAAACAAAGGAAAGGGGTGTTCGACCCACGGGCCATATAGGCGGGCTCGTGCCGGTGCGGGCCTGAAATAAAATTTCTTGTCCATGACAGGCCCACGGCCCATGTAGCGGACAACGGGCCTGGCCGGGCCTCGAGCGGGCTCGTGCCGGGCCGGGCTCAAACCGTGCCTGGCCGGGCCGGCCCGCGTGCCGGCCCGGCCCATGCCCACCTCTAGCCGGATGGATACGGTTGCCGCTTTGCAGCAAGGGCGTCAACACCTCCAACCGAATCCCCATCCTTCTCATGGTCATGGAGGAACCATCGTATCCTCTCGCCGAGAAGAAACTATCCAAGCCTCTCAGCATGGTAAGCCTAACATGCAAAGATCAAGGGCGAATGAGGACGGTTAGCCCCATCGGCAAGGGTCCCGACCGAGAGAAAACGCGCTTCGCCCTCCAAGAGACAGGCCCCCTCGGCAGGGGGAAAGTCGCCCGGGGGCAATGGCTCTCAGCGACCCAAGGATGCCCATCACTTTCTCAATGAAAAAAGCTTAAGGTATAGATATGACGCTAGGTACATCCTCAATAAAAAGGCAGCCTTCTGGGAACACAATTCTAGAATACCCAACTGAAGAGAGGGGGCATTGGTGATTCGGCACAACACAACCCTCTAAGAATCAACAATGGTGCCCTCAAGTTTATGGTCCCATTCAGCCAAGCAATTCTAGATGCCCCCAGTCCGGACAAAATCAAGAAGCCCCCCATAGAGCCGTTCGTAGGCTTAACCAACCCCGACGACCACATGATCAACTACAAAGCCAAGATGAGCGTTCAGACCAGTTGTGAAGCTAACTGGTGTCGTTACTTTCTAACCACGCTGAAGGGGCTAGCACTGAATTGGTTCCGGGAACTGCTAGCAGGCATCATCACATATTTCTCCGTATTAGAGGACCTATTCATCCATCAATTTGTCTTGGGGAAGAGACAGAAGAAGATCATCCTTCATTTAATGGCGGTCAGACAAGAGAAGAACGAGGGTTTGGCCAACTGCATCAAGCGATTCAATGAGGAATCACTCAAGGTTTCAGATCTACAAGACGCGGTAGCATTCGCCGCTCGGATGTCAGGGCTGCTACCCGAACATTTGAGATGGTCATTGGCTGAGAACGAAGTCAAGACCTTCTCAGAAGCAATGAGTAGGGCTCAGAAGTTCATCCAGGCGTCTGACATATGTCGCCACTCGGATGATGGAAGTAAGAAGAGGAAGGAAGAAGGAAATCACAAGGATCAGACGTAACATCAAAAGACAGGGTGTCGGTCAGGTAAATTAAGTGAGCATGGCAACGACCCCCGGTTCAGCAAGAACAGGAGGGAGATCTACCTGGATATCAAGGACAATCCATGCTCCCAAGGCCTCCCTCCATCAGAAGATCAAACACTAGACATGATAAAAGCCAGTGGTGTGAATATCACAAGGAATTTGGGCATACGACGAAAGACTGTCGGGAATTGAAGAAATCCCTTGACCAACTAGCCGATCAGGGTAAACTGAATCGTTACCTCAAGCACTCAAGGGTGGAGAAGGGCAAGCAGAAAGTGGAGCGGCCAGATAAAAGACGGACGGATTCATTGGGGTCATAGCTGGTGGCTTTACGTCAGGAGGCCTCACCAGCCAATTTGGCAAGGCCCACTTACAAAGTCTCAAGCATGAAGCGCTTGACGTCCACGAAGCCGGCCCCGACTGTTCTGTAATGACATTCGAAGAATCCAGTCGGTCCCTACACACCCCCCATGATGAACCCCTTGTAATAGATATCAAGGTGGCAAACACAAGGGTCAAAAGAGTTCTGGTAGACAGTGGCTCATCTGCCGACATCATAACGATAGAATGCCTCAAGCAATTGAAGTACAGCGAAAAGGATGTGTCACCACTGAATCAGACACCGATAGGCTTCGAGGGAAACTCAGTCCATCCAGTCTGGTCAATCAAGCTGCTCACTACAATTGGCGAGAAATGCAAGAGAAGAAGCCTACCAATCGACTTCTTAGTGGTGGACATCCCCGGGCCCTACAATGTCATCATGGGACGACCAACTTTAAACAAGATAAAGGCAGCAATCTTAGCCTACCAGCTTCTCATGAAATTTGAGACGAATGTAGGTCTGGTCGGAAAGGTTCAAGGAGATCACCAAGTAGCGCGAGAGTGTTATGTCAACAGCCTAAAAAAAAGAAACTCCCGAAGACTGGAAACAGAGAAAGCGAGAAGAGAGCTAACCGACCAACAGCTAGGGGTGTTCATAAAATACCGAAACCGAAAAACCATACCGAAAACCGAAAAACCGGTCCAAATGGATGGTAACCGTACCGATAAAAAAAAGTTTTAACGGTACGGTTACCGAACCGGTAAATTTGATTGTTAAACGGTACGGTTACGAACCGAAAAACAAAAATATTTTTTTTTCCTCTATTTAATTATTGTGAAACATTTTCCAACAACTACATTAATTCTAATATTTGTTACTAAGTAACAACAAATAGAGGAAGTATGAGATTATTTGCAAACTTTAGTACTAATTTAAACACTATAACTAGGAAATGGAGTAAATTCCTAATGTTATTATGTTTTCAATGGATTTATTATCCACTCTATAATACATTTTATATTAGATTATATATAATATTATAGTATATGCACAAAAAAATAGAAAATATATATTTACATTAATTAAAATATATAGTATAACTTGAATAACGGTTAATGGTTAACCGAAAAGCCGTACCGAAAAAACGGTTAACTGCTTAGGCGGTAACCGGTCTAAACGATTACTGTTACGGTTCGCAAAAAGAGCGAACCGAAATGTTGTTTCGGGACGGTTAACCACCCATGAACACCCCTACCAGCAGCCTCAACATTTACATAACCAAGAATCCTAATCAGCCCACCGAGGACGGCAAGGAGATAGTCATCGACAAGTCCCTTGGTTTGACACTAAGGGTAGGCAAGAACATGGATCGGCAAGTAAGTGAAGTAATTATCCAAGTACTCACAGAGTATAAGGATGTGTTTTCATATGAAGCCTCGGAGATGCTAAGAATCGACCCCAACGTCATGTCCCACGAACTCAACATCAAAGATGGGAACCGACCCGTGAAACAGAAGTTAAGGCACCAGGGCTCCAAACGGAACGTATCAGCAACAACTGAAGTCAAGAAGCTGCTCGAGGCAGGGTTCATAGAAGAACGCCAGTATTCAGAATGGTTGGTTAATGTGGTCCTGGTCAAGAAATCAAGTGGGGCTTGGAGAATGTGCGTGTATTTCACCGACCTGAACAAGGCTTGCCCAAAAGACAACCACCTTCTACCCAAAATTGACAAGCTGGTCAATTCAACAGGTTGACATGCAATCCTCAGCTTCATGGATGCAAATGCCGGGCATCATCAAATTCCGATGGCGCCAAAATATAGGGTCCACACCGTCTTCGTCACTAGCCAAGGAAAGTATTGTTACAAAATGAAATAAGATCTTCAGCGAGCAACTCGGGCGGAACATCGAAGTATATGTTGACGATATGATCGTCAAAAGCAAAATCCAAACTGATCATCCCTCAATCCTAAGGGGGGAACTCTCTGGTGCTACAACATGATGTTGAATCCCAGAAAGTGCGTCTTCGGGGTTAAAGGGGAAAAGTAACTCAGTTTTCTGGTGGATGAGAGGAATCGAGGCCAAGCCGGAAAAAATCAAATCAGTTATTGAAATGAAGTCCCCTCGGAATGTGCACGAGGTACAACGCCTAACCGATTGTTTGGCAGCCCTCGACCGTTTCCTCTCTAGGTCGGCAGACAAAAACCTCTATTTCTTCAAGGCTCTAAAAAGAAAGAAATTTACATGGGACGAAGAAGCTGAGCAAGCATTCGCCTCACTCAAAACACACCTATCAACTCTCCTCAAACTAATCTCTCCCTTGCCGGGGGGAACTCTGTTCATATGTTTGGCAGTATCGGATTACGCGCTCAGCGCTGTGTTAGTAGCGGACGGGGAAGACAAGCAACACCCAGTTTACTTCATCAGCCATGCCTTCCAAGGGGCAAAAGCAAAATGTTCAGAAGTCGAGAAAATGGTCTTCACCCTCGTTATGGCCAGTCGGAAGCTGAAACCCTACTTCCAAGCCATCCAATCAAGGTCCTCACTGGAGGGCCACTAAGGAAGCTGATAGAAAGCAGGAATCACTCTAGTTAGATGGCTGATTGGGAGGATCAGCTAGTGGACTTTGCGCTAGAATACGAACTGAGGAGGGCAATCAAAGCCCAGGCCTTAGTTGATTTTATAATGAATGCTTTACTAGAGCCCTGGAAACCAAGAAAGCTGGGAACTGCAATTAGACGGTTCGTCTACCAAAACGGGGTGCGGAGTAGGTTTGGTCATTAAGCCCCCCGTCGGGTGAGAAAATGATTATGCTATCAACTTTGACTTCCTGAGATCCAATAATGAAGCAGAATACGAGGCTCTCATCCTTGGACTCCAGCTCTGCATCTTAGCCGGGGCCACATCTGTAAAAATCATGTTCGACTCGCAGCTCATTGTGGGGCAGGTGTTGGGTGAGTACGTGGCGAAGGAAGATAACATGAGGATGTATTTGGCCAAGGCCTAAGAGTTCATTAAGTAATTGTCCCAATTCAGCATCTCTCACATTCCGAGGTCGGACAATCAATAAGCCGATGCACTCACCCGGTTGGCCAGCTCTGCTGAAGGGTTGGCCCCCTCGGACTATCACATGGGAGGTCCTATGTCAACCAAGTATTAATGTTAAGAAACAGATGGTGTTGGATCGATCATATACCTGGATGGCAACGTGATCCATTACCTAAGGGATGGTAGTTTTCCCGAAGAAGATAAATAGGCTGATCGGATTAAACAGAAGTCGGGGTGGTTCCTACGGCATGATGATCAACTCTACAAAAATACTTACACTCATCCCCCTCGTCAAATGCGTAACTCCTGAGGAAGACGATTATATTTTGAGAGAGATACATCAGGGTGTTTGTATAGCCATCAAAGGAGAAGAACCAAAGCTGGAAAATCCTTGAGAGCCGGGTACTATTGGGCATTGGCCCATGCTCAGAGAAGATGCCCATAACCTGGTCCGGAAAATCCCTTCATGCCAGTTGCACTTGGACATCTCTAGAGCACCCTCCAATCCCCTGACTATAATCCAAGCGGTTTTGCCATTTGACAAATGGGGGATGGATCTAGTCTACCCATTCCATCCAGCATCAATACAAAGGAAGTTTCTAATCGTCGCCATCGACTATTTTACTAAGTGGACTGAACCGAACTGCTCGCTTCAATCACTGACAAGCAGGTTCAGGCATTTATAAGGAGGAACATCATCACCTGCTTCGGGGTTTCGAGGGCATTGGTATCCGACAATAGGTACCAATTCAACAGTGGGCCGACCTAGGAGTATTGCGCCAGATTCGGGATTCAGCTAGGTTCTCAACAGTATCGATACCACATACCAATGGGCAAGCCAAATTGTAAGAATAAAAACCAGTGCCGCAAGTGCACAGTGTACGATATAGCACAACTAGCAAATACAGATCGAACCCACAAAGATGTTGATATTCAATCGTATTACCCACTTGATTATATGAAGTTAATCAATTAGAGTCAACTAAAATTAAATCTAACAAGAGATTAACAAAAGCACAAAAATGAAGTAACTCAGACTAACTACGACCAACACTAATACTAATCATAGTACACTTGGTACTGCATCCAGCAATATCAAATAAAGAATACTATTAGAGAATTGAAATCAGGAGCAAATTTAGACTAAAACCTAGAATAGAACATATAGCAAAATTAAGAAACTACCAAATCCAAACTACAAATAAACCAAATAAAAATAATAATGGAACACCACTAGGAACTAAACTAATAAACTAACAATCAGACTTACCCGTAAGAACCATTAATCATAATGTAATTTGAGATAAGACAAACACAACAAAAATCCAAATATCGTAAAGCAATTAAGATGCAAATTAAAATGCCAAAGATCATGATGAATGAAGGAGAGACTAATTGACGCAGCAAATGAATTAACCAGAAACAAGACTAGATCAAAAGTTAACTTTGATACTGCCAAAGTCCACAATGCTTTACCAATAATCAAGAACAACAAACTAGATTGAGTAGAAGACGATAAAGTAAAACTAGACTAAAATCAATTAAAGCAAAGGAACGAAAATACCAAAAGTCTGGAAATTAAACTAGAAACAAGAATCTGAACTAAAGTCGTCGGTTGCCAATAACAATTCGGCCAATAACCCAATAGAATGTAAAAACTAAAACCTATTAGCTAGTGTGTGTGTGAGAGAGAATATTCCCTCCGTGAATGGAAAATAAGGCTAACTTTTTTTTGAAATTAAAAATTAATTCATTGATTCAAAGTCATACAACATCTACAATAGAAGTCAAAACTAAACAAATACATATCAAAATGAAATAAATACAATTCTAATATGACAAAACCACGATCGTTGAGTAGATCTAACACTTCTGAAAACCCTCGTCTTTCACATCGCTGTCTGATGCAGCCTTCTGCAAGGGGGTCTATCGATATTTTGTAGTTTTGAAGTAGAACTGGATTCAATTCAAGTGATTGTAAACGAAGTATTGACATCTGTTGCAACCCCGCACAAATTTCAGTCAACAAATCAACCTCTTGAATCACATAAAAACCCAAAAACAAAGTCTCCAAATTCTCACATGGAGAGAGATAAAACCCAATATATGGGTAGATATAACCCAATAAATGGGTAGAAAAACCCTCCATTAGAGAGAGACTGGAGTTTATTAGAAACATTAACATAAAAAACTAGTAACAAAAGGAGAAAAGGGGCTTACCACCGCCCAAAAGGGTGGTGGTAGCCCCTAGGTTGAAAATTAGGGTTTTGTGGGAGATGAAAGAGAAGAGAGAAAAATAAGGGAGAGGAGGCGTCAAAAAAGAAGTAGCTTATCTCTTATCGATTGTTTGGATTTCGAAAAATAGGGCTAACTAATAATATGATAACTAAGGAAATAAAGGTAAACTCCTAATATAAGCTTAATTCGTATCTTTGGGATTTTTGCTTGGAGAAGGAGTAACCCCCTTGAGTGCTCTCCTTTACTTTGATAAATATTGTAGACTTGTGTAAACTCTTAGACTTGGGGTCTTATTTCCTTGCAGCCTTTGACTTGGGTTGTTTGTTATTTGGGCTTATACTCACTTTTCCCGAAACGAACACCTATCATAGAATAAAACACTAATTAAGCTCAATAGGTGATAAAAAATAACTAAAAGGAATACGTACGCAATAATAAAATTCATACTAAAACACATATATAAATATAAAATATATTCAAATAACTAAAATATAGGGGTAAAAGTATGCAATATAATGAGCTAATCACGAATCAGCTAGCAAGATCATCCCCAAAGGTATCAAGAAGTCGTCGGAAGGAGCCAAAGGGGTGTGGGTCGATGATCTGCTCGGTGTTCTGTGGTCCTCTCGGACCACTGTCAAAGAAGCAACGAGTCACTCTCCTTTCAGCCTCGTATATGGGAGTAAGGCGTCCTCCCCGTGGAAGTCGGTATCCACTCACCCCGAGTGACATTCTATGAATTTGAGCAGAACGAGGAAGAGAAACCCGTCAACTTGGACCTGCTGCTAGAAACCAAGGGCAATGCATTGCTAAGGCCTATTCAGTATAAACAACACATCACTTGATATTTCAATAAACGAGTCAAAGCCAGGCCTATTGGGCTCGGAGTTTGGGTGGTTCTGAAAGTTGAAGCAACAAGCAACTCACACCTCAAGGGGAAACTAGGGACAAAGTGGGATGGTCCCTACAAAGTAAAATAAGTCATCAAGCCTGGGACGTTCCGACTATAGTCCCCCGAAGGAGTTCCCCTCGCCCGCCCTTGGAATGCCGACAACTTGAAGAAATTCTATGTATGATGTTTGTTAGTTGAAATAGGGGAACAACATGTAGTAGCCGATGGGATTCCAACAGCCTGGCTCATCTTTGTAAACAAGTTGGATGAATGAAAGGACATATGCCAGCAATTAACCAGTTCAAAAGCTAAGTAACTTAACCAGATCAAAAGCTAAGCAACTTAACCAGTTGCCAGCTGCCTAATTGATTCAGCAAAATTATATGGTACTAAGTTTACTTAACCAATTATCTAAGACAAAATAGGTTAGTCACTTGGATCAATGTGTCAGTCAATCGGATCAATACATGTTAGTCAATCGGACCGCGCACGAAGCAGTTCGGACAGTATTGCAACAAGAACATGGAAAAGTATAAAAAAACGAAGGGGAATGGAAATAACAATGTTCATTACTTGGCAAATTCATTACAAAATACGTTCATTACAACTGTAATCATTACAAAAGAGTTCGGCGGATCGGACCAAACAAGAGTACAAAATTCAAATTGAACCCTAGGCGGCCAGATGAGGAGGGTCACTTTCGGCATTGTCAACCATCATCATCATCATCATCATCGTCGTCGTCATCGTCATCTTCTTCGCCATTATCATCGACCATCTCTCCGTCCTGATCGCCTTGCTCACCCTCGGCCTGAGCGCCATCACTCATGAGCGTAGACTCGATGGGGGCAATCTGCTCCAGCGTTGCCAGAAGCTCTGCGACCTCAGCAACACATAGGCTGATTGGTACTTCACAGAAAGGGTGGCCAAGTCGAGGTTCGGGTGCTCCTCGGCCATCACTTTCTTCATTCGATCTAAGGCTTCATCCTCCCCTATCTTGTGGGCTTGGTGGCCGACCTCGTTGTAGTAGTTGGTGCAAGCTTCGGACTGTTGCCACTCGGTAAACCAGCCTTCCTAGCCCTTCTCCAGCTTCTCCTTGGCCTCTTTCAGTGAGGCCTCGGACGCTGCCAGATCACCTTCGGCCTTTTACAACTTGGCCTCCAATTCTATTCTTTCCTTCAAGGCAATATCCCGCTCGGTAGGGAGGCTGGCCTTCTCCCTCGCGAAGCCCTCCTGCTCGAGGGTGAAGTCCTTCTGGTCTTTCTTGATGGCCCTTTCATGATTTTGATTGGTTGAGTATTCTCTATTTTTCATGGATCTTCATGTTCGAGTCTTTGATTTTCCATGATTATAATGTATTGGAATTGTCATTAAATTGTTGCTGTATTATATTGTTGTAAGTATTGTGATGATTTCTTGGCTGTTAAATCTTGCTTCTAATGCTATCTTGATTCTATTTGTTGTGGGAGAATTGCTAGCTACTCCCTACTGATTGTGGGTTTTTTTTTTTTATATACTTTGGCAGATGGAGTTGAAAGTTAGATTGATCAATATATAGGCTCGGGAAGTGAGGATAGGAAGATTATTTAAGCTTGTTGTTTTGGTTTTAGTAGATGACATCTATGATGGATTCAAGAGGTATTTTAGCCTCATATGTGTTAAATAGGTTGGATGGTTTTGTTTTGTGGATTGTTTTGCCACAATGAGTTTTGACTTTTTTTTCATTATGATGGGATTTGTGGATGTTTTCTTAACCTCTTTTGGATATTATGGATTTTGTTTGACTTGGGTTATATTTCACTTTATAATAATGGTGTCTTTAACCTTTATAGTGACATATCCGTTTCGGCGATATTTTCGCTATTGTATTTATATTACGGTTTTTTCACCTGATACCCCCGAGTTTTCAAAAAATTCACCTGATACCCTCCATGTTTTCAAAATTCACCTAGTACCCCTCAGTTTTTTGTAAATACACCCATATGCCCCTACTGTCAACCTTCTGTTAGAGCTCCGTTATAGCAAACTTAAATTCACAAGGTACCCTTAAATTAAAACTTTATTCACCAGGTACCCCTAAATGTTTTGAAATAAACCTGCAAGTTAACGGATAGAAACTGCTTTAAAAAACTAGCCGTTAGGTGCTTTTACTCAGTTTATTTATATATTGCGGATCCTTCTTTTAACATCCTTACTGATATTCCTGTTGAATCTTTACAAAAGGTGGTTCAAGAGAAGTTTAGGGTGACAGTCAAGAAGAGGTTGTTTTACAAGGTGAAAACAATGGCCAAGGAGGAGATTTATGGAGGGTTTGCTGAGGCTTACAGCTTACTCCCTACTTATGCTGAGGTGATTAAGTCCACAAACCCAGGGTCATATGCCCTTATAACATGGACAGGGAGCACAGGGTACATAGCACCTAGATTCAAGGCCTGTTTTTTTTCGTTTGCATCACAAGTGATAGGGTTTTTAAGGGGTTGTAAGCCTTTAATAGGTATTGATGGAGCACACTTGAGTGGATATTATAAAGGGATCCTCTTGTCTGCTCTAGGTGTGGATGGCAATAATGAAATATTTTTGATTGCATATGGGATTGTTGATACTGAGAGCATAGAGTCATGGGAGTACTTTTTTAGGAACTTGAGGTTGTGCTTTGAAAAAGAAGGGTGCAAAAAGGAAGATTGGTGCTTCATTAGTGATAGGATGAGAGGGGTTGATGCTGCTGTACATGGGGTGTTTCCCAAGGCTACTAGGAGGGTCTGCTGCCAGCATTTATACATGAACTGCAAGAATTTAGGCTGGAATGGATCAACCTTCCACAAATTATTCTGGATTGCAGCAAATGCCTACAACACATATGTGTTCAACAAAGCAATGGAGAAGATCTTGGCTTTTGATAAAGATGTTGTTGCCTATCTAGATAGCACCACAGAGTAGTGGTCTAGGCATATGTTTGACACAATAATTTGTTGTGATCACAATACCACAAACTTTGTGGAAAGTTTCAATGCATGCACCAAAGCTCACAGAGATTTACCTGTGCTCAACCTATTTGAAGGTATACAGTTGCAACTTTTATATTTTTCAATTTTTCCAATATTTGAATTATTATTCATCTAACAATTTTGTTCACTTTTTTCAGCCATAAGAGTGTGGTCAATGAAGAGGATTGGTGCAAGGTTTGACAAGGCTATTGACATGGAGCCAGGGCACCTCACTGATTATGCTACAAAAGTGCTGGAAACTAGGAGTGCTGATTCAAAATTATGCCATGCAACAACTTGTGGAGGAGAGGAGTTTGAAGTCAAAGATGGGAATGTCGGTTTCCCAATTAACTTAGCTAGGTTAAGCTGTGGGTGTGGCAAGTGGCAAGGATGTGGTATCCCTTGCAAGCATGCCTTAAGGGTGATGTACAATGAGAGAGTTGACCCTCTTGCCTATGTTTCTGATTATTACAAGGGGGCAGCTTACAAGGCCACTTATGCTGAGCACATCCATCCCATGGCTGATCAATCTCAATGGCCAGCTTTTAACCTCCCACTAATTCACCCTCCAAACAAGAAAAGAGGTGCTGGCAGACCTCCAAAATAGAGGAAATGAGGTGTGAATGAGGCTAAGAAGGCCAAGAGACACAGCTCCGTGAAGTGCAGCAAGTGCAAGGAGATGGGCCATAATGCAAGAACATGTGGCAGATGGGATGCAGGAAAAAAGAGATCAGGGCCACAAGCTGAGAGTGAGGCTAGCACTTCCAAGAAGACATAGAAGAGAGCAAGAAAGGCCACCTAAGCAACCTAGCAACATTTGCATCTTTTGAACATATTGTTTTTGGGTTATTAACTTAAATCAGTTTTTTTGTAAAGCTACTGTCATATATGGGAAAATTAGTTTTTGTAGTGTCCTTTGTTATGGTGATTACGGGAAGTCAGTTTTTTGTAATTAAACTATACTTGGTTGATCTTTTTGGCTGCACATACATGTTTATGCTACAATGAATATTATGATAAGCAACTTTATTTTCATTCTTGTGGCAAAAATTATATCAGTCACTTCCAAATTATAAAGAGAAGCAATACAAACATAATTAACCCTAACTTTGTTATAAGCCTAACTAACTTCTTTTGTTCTTTAAACTTCTTCTTCATTTGCTTCAGCTCTTCTTGCATATTCTCATTCTCTGAGTTTCCTATGCTCTGTGCCTCATGATGGAAGCCTCCACTTTGCTCCACCCAACCTTTGCACCACCTAAAAGTGTCACAAACATCACACTTAAAGTACAATCGCTGTGGGTTTAAACTTGAATCAGAACTTCTAATCGCGAATTTCCTCCCACATCTACACAACCGATTTGGAACCCTAATGTATGTAGACTCTTGGGTTGGGGAGGATGTTTTAGAGAGAGAACTCATTAGGATAATTTATGGAGATGGTAAAAAGAGACTACTAGTAAGGATGTTAAAAGAAGGATCCACAATATATAAATAAACTGAGTAAAAGCACCTAACGGCTAGTTTTTTAAAGTAGTTTCTATCCGTTAACTTGCAGGTTTATTTCAAAACATTTTGGGGTACCTGGTGAATAAAGTTTTAATTTAAGGGTACCTTGTGAATTTAAGTTCTCTAACTGAGCTCAGATAGAAGGTTGACAGTAGGGGCACTTGGGTGTATTTACAAAAACCTGAGGGGTACCAGGTGAATTTTGAAAACATGGAGGGTACCAGGTGAATTTTTTGAAAACTCGGGGGTATCAGGTGAAAAAACCGTTTTTATTATTATTATTGTTTATCTCTTTAATTTATTTCAGTATAAGGACAAAGTGTTACATCATGGGTGGTTTTGGTCCAGCCTAAGAGCAGCCTTAATAATGGCTAAAAATAAGATTGTGATATTAATCTCAAAATTTTAGGCCCTTAACAATGGTTGAGAAAAATATTGTGGTACGATTCAACCCATTTGGGAGCATGGGGCGATCAGAGTGGTGATAGCCATGGGGTGGGGCCCATAGAGCTGGTAAAAAAATATTTTTTTGGACACGTACCGCACAACCAAAACGACATCGTTTTAGTTAGATCAGAGCCAAAACGCGACATTTTGCCTAGCAAAAAGCTGAAAAAATAAATATATTTAGCATTTATGACTCTCGCGTTAGAACAAATCAGCCACTGCCACTTGTCATGTTTTGGTAGGAAATATCTAAAAAATACAAAGCAAAAAAAAAAATATCAATAGCTCTATTTTTCGAGCTCTACAAATGGATATCAATTTTGCAATATTTTTGGACAACTTTTTTTTTCTCCTTTCTTACTAATTTTATCTAATTTTTCTTATTTAAAGGAAATTCCATCCAATTTTCATTTCAAAAAAATCTGAACTGAAATATTTAAAATCTCATTATGCATTTATTTTTAGTTTAATGTTCTATTGATAATCCTCTCAAGAAAAAATGTTCTATTGATAATTAATACTATCATTTACTAACGGAAATTTTATATTATTAATAAATAAATTTTATATTCTATAATGGTGATTGCTTGATGGGAGAGAAAAAGTAATTAGGTAGGGTAAAAAAACATAAAAGAGAGAAAAAGGGTAGTTAGGATGATTTTTTTTGTTCATGGTTAAGGTGAATGGTTGGGGATATGGGGTGATATTTTTTTGAGAGAAATTAGGAGAGGGAGTAGGATAATATTTTATTTCAACATCAATGATGGTGCTCTAATATTAACGTGGACCAGATTTACACAAGACTATTCAACTCCGTATGATGGTAGTGAATTTTGATGTTATTTGTGCTTAAGTTTCAAGTCTACAATATTTTGGATTGTACTTGGACTTCAAAGTCCAATCAGACCCATTTTACACCCAACCTTAGCCAGGATGAAATTTCAGATTAAAAAAAGGTCAGCTACATTGAACAACTGAAACAGAAATAAGCGGTTCGAAAATTATGAAACAAAAAAATTGCCAAATAAAGAAGGTTGTGGAAAGGACAAGGTCATCTATACATTACACAAGAGCTTTGTACCCACAAAGAAAAAAAAAAGAAAAAAAAAGAAAAAAAAAAAGTACAAAAAATGGATACATTATCATGGGAAATGAGAAGCACGAATGTTAGCCATATATCTACTCATATCCTTTACATTTGACTGGTGCAAAAAGCAACTATTACACAATACACGACGAACAGGCACAAATTCTCTTCAACATTCAATTTTCTCCAGGAGAGTACTTGACTTCAGAGGACTTGGTTGGGCCAGAAAGCATTGGGAAACAAAGCTCTATCGATGTTTGAATCATCAAGAAATGGATCCTGAATTTGGCCTTTCTTCTGAAAACCTAGGAAGCTGAACAAGTGAATTGACGCGCGTTACCCCTTCCAAACCAGACCAATTCTGGTCTTCAGTTAGAACAGATCCCACAGTTGTAATTACTTCCACTGGCAATCTTCGGAAAGAGTCATTTTCTTCCGATGATCTGACGGTCATATTCCTCTGGAAAGATGGTTCTGAATTGTGACCATCATCAGATTCCAATGCTGTACCAGAATGGTTGCTTTGGATTGTCACAGAGGAGTAGCCTTGTTCGTCATAATCTGATTCCATATCCATTTTCCCGTCCAAAAATAAACAAACAACAGCACAGTCATCCATCTTTGAAGTTGGATATTTGAGCTTCCATTCACGAGCAGCTGAATCAACCAGTATACGTGCTGCTGATGCCCGGGAAGGGGCTGTGGATACTATTTCTACCACTTCCTCATTACTCAATACGTCCCAAACCTATGAAAGAGATAACTAAGATAAGCTAGCCTCAAAATCTTCACCATACAATGCAGAAAGTCGGAACTTCAGAACAATTTTTACAGGAGATACAAACATGTCATATCCTGTTGTAAGCAAGTTACTAGTTACTAATATAGCAAATAGCAAATAGCAAGTCACTAGTTACAACATGATAAACTGCTCCACAAGTTTTAAATTCTTTGCGGAACTCATAGGTATACTGTATACATACATCACTGTACTTGGTCCGCGTTCAGTTTGGGGGAGATCATTGTTTCAGAAAACGATCATAACTCTTTCTATCATCTGGTTTTCGAAAAGGTATAAATTAACATGAAGGGAATACTTGGACTATAAAATGAAGAAAATGAAGATGAATTTAGGTAATAGTTGAAGAGATGATGTAGAAAATGCGAGAGGGATGGAAGAGAGAGCTATTATCCTCATTTAGGGGGTGATACATTACCTAGGGGGGATGGGTAACTATTGCCCCAAAATGAGGGTAATAATAATTCCCCCTCTTTACACAATTGACACTTCTCATATATCACAACCTCCTTTCATTCACCTTCATTTCCGTAACTTTTTCTTCTATTACTTCCTTAATACATTAACCTCAATAAAAGTATGCCCTAAGAAGGTCCAATAAGCTTTCCAAGGAATCAAAGCTGTCCTTCTAATGTAAGGAAGGGAGGATTGCACGAGGCACTAAGGGTTCCTGGCCCTAGGTGCAAGGCGAAGCACGCACATCCTGTAGGCGAGGCGCGATGTCTTTTACTTCTAGGAAACAGAAGCTGGTAAGGAAGAGAATGCAATTCCTGGCCAAGTTGAGTTCATGCAGTGGCTGCAAGAAATCTAAATCACAACCCAGCATGGCCATTTGTAAGTCTTATGCTACTGCAAAACTAAGGCTGGTAGTAAATTTGTCATGTGGCTCAAATTGCTGTCCCCATTGTTGTGTATCCCCTGATAACATGGTACTCATAATCCCCCTCTGCTTTTCTCCTACTCTGTGTGCAAAAGGACAAAACTAGCTACACACTAAATACAACTCCTACAAAAGTAAAAGAACGAAAATGGGAGTAATAAAAGGGACGCGGAAAGGAGGAAATTTGTGCTGAAAAAGGATTAGGATTTGAACAACGTCCCACCATATAACTTACAAACAAGGAGTACAACCAAAAGACACTCCTACTGGCAATACAAAGCAACCACCTTCAACTATTGAAAAAGTCAGCCACAAACTAGAAATTATTAGTGGATGACCAAATACCATATAGGTCACAAAGAATGGTGGTTATCTCTAAAATACCAGTATTAAACCCGAAACATACACGAAGTAAAAGTTCAACACCTCTTATGAGCTCCAGGCATACACAATAAACAGAACATGTCTCTTCAAATGTTTCTTAACATGGGATTTGATGTATCAGAACCCCCGCCCCGTTATCATTTTCGTTACATGACAGTAGAGCAAAAGACCAACCATCAAAATGCTTCACATGCCCCCAACCCCTCCACTTTTATGTCTTTTGGGTGGTAGTGAAAGATATGCACAGCTTATCATCGATCTCCAACCATATCAAATTTACATTATCAATTTACAACTATCCCATTGTGCAAGTTTTACCATTCAATCAGAAGTTAGGGAGGCTCCAAAAGGGCGGTCGAAAACCTAACAACATATCTATATTTTCTGCTCCCACAAGATTTTCAGGATGATTAGGCGGAACTCCAACAGTAGTCAACTTTAACTTGTATATCTCAACATCTTCTAGAAGGAACAATAAGATTGCAGAGGCATGCAACAACAGCTCAAAACAATTACTGCCCTACACGATTGGTCCACTCTCTGAAAAACCATGTATCAGTCCCATCTTTGTTTCAATCGCATCTAAGATGCCTAGTTTTCAATTTGTTTCAAACAAAGTTGAAACTATCTACACAAACTCTGACTAGAAATTCCGTCATATGTAAAATAATTCGCCTTCTGTTAGTAACTTCATATGTTCGCTGCATTCGGAGAAAAGATATTTAATAAATGCAGCTGGTATGGAGTTCAGATAACCAACCACAGCCCGACGCAATGAAGCTCCAACAGAATACATTCATCATACATAAGCAGTAAACATTCAAAGGAGCCAATAGAGCCATACATTCCTTACTGATTAAAGACGGGATGATATCTTTTTCCAAAAAAAAAGTACCCCTTCTAATTAGAAATTGCAATGGGTTGTTGCTAGATCCAAATCTGACCCCCTAAGTACATAAGCAGTAAACATTCAAAGGAGCCAACAGAGCCATACATTCCTTACTGATTAAAGACGGGATGATATCTTTTTTCAAAAAAAAAGTACACCTTCTAATTAGAAATTGCAATGGGTCGGACTCGGGTGGGATGTTGCTAGATCCAAATCCGACCCCCTAAGTAATCAGACCTCCATTATATGTCCGAATAAATGGACTCAGGTCAAACATTAAGTCGGATCGAACACGTGTCGAACTCGGTCGGACTCATCATAGGGTCCAAGTCCAACTCACCTCCTATTTGGATTCAGACATTTTTAGCGGACTCGGATTCGGACTTTTTTCTAGAGAATTTGGGTCGGACTCTTTCCTTCAAATCGGTCAGATTCGAACACAATTGCCATTCCTACTTCTAATCTTGGTTCTAGGCTTGAGATGGTGTTGAGCGGGTTCAGATAGATTATGATGAATGTTCATAATTGCCTCTTACAAAGTCCATATACATACAAGGAAAGCTTTTGAGACCAGTCAACAAAAAATTTCAGTCAAACTTGACAAATTGAAAACACTTCCACGACCTCAAAGGAACCAATTTTGGACTTGATGTGGTAAATTTTTCTCGACTCACTAGGGACAGAGGCAATTAGTTTTTATCCTTGATTTGAAGTTTTGCTTAGCTCACTGTTCACTGAGGCAGTTTAAATCCTTGATTCATTGGTAATGCTTATAAATATTCTCCACTAAGTACATGAGACCAACCATCCTATCATCTAATTATTGCCACCAGGGATGAACTCAAACACTTGCAAAACTCTATTTCGATAGTAATACAGTGAACAGTAAGCACTCAGTAAGTCACCCCAGTTTTTTGGGGAATTGACAAGACCGTAACTTCAACCATTTTATGAAAGGAAAAAAATAGTCTCAAACTAATTTCATAAAATCCATAAACCACCACAAACAAAATCAAAGATCAGTATATTTCTTTGTATCACTGACAACTGCAGAGTGCAGTCAGAAAAACAATCAGAACAGCACTTTTTAACATGTAGGATGAGTGACTGACCCTAACGATACCCCCGGGTAGTTGCAACTTGCAAGTCCTATATTTGACGAGTGATGAACAATTGTTGCAATCAAGTTATATATGGTGTCAATACATTCTAGATCGATTCTGGTTAAAGGGAGGTGAGAAGTCATTTACTCAATTATACATATGTCATTGTAAATTAAATACATGAATTCCATTAAATACCCATACTATCTTGATTTGTAAAAGATACGCAATAAGATTGTGATGTATTGGTGTCCAAGTCTCTTCTATCCATACTTCAAGTCATGGGTTCAAGATCTTATATGAGGTTGATGTGAAATGCAGGTAATTAAAAGAGGAAGAGTACCACGTGGCATATATACTAATATAGAAATCATGGCAATTATGAACACCGGCAAAGAATGAATAGGCATATCCATGCTTACCCCATCAGAGGCCAAAACAATGAACTGGTCTCTATCTGTCAGAGTCCTATGTGAGAATTCTGGTACAGAAATAACCCCGTATTCCTTTAGACAGAAGTCACCAAATGCTCGGGCCATTGCTAACCCCGGGGCATCATCATATGGCAGCCAAACTCTAGGAACTTCAGGTTCATCTTGCAACGCAAACACCCTGCCTTTGCACCGCTTTATCCTTTCAGCTTCCCCTAATAATGAAGATTTCACAACTTTTGGATTCGTTCAACAAGCAAAAAATTAGAAGGTTTTACAAATATTTGCACTTACTCGGTAGATCTGGCTTCAAATCAACAGTCAATTGGATTGCTATCAAAGCATCATTGCTGTCCTTAGATGCCATGATTGCCCGAGAATCGCCAATGCTTCCCATGAACAGATTTTGACCCTGCAGCAACAGATATAATGAAATTTGGGGCTTATACATTTCCCAAAGTATCAATAACATAAAAATAACTTGTGGACAATGACTACTTGTTTCACAATAGTAACAGCAGTGCTCCCACTGCAAAAGCAATCCAGATTAGGATGTGATCTGAGCTCTTTATCCATAGCCTTGTATGACTTAAGAAAGACGTCCCTCCACAATGAACTGAACTCATCCTCAATTGAACCATCTTTCTCAGCCTCTGCACCCTCAGTTTTTAGATCTCCATTACAACAAGTACCACCTGACCCATCTTCCTTTGTCTGGCAAGAGTTGAGGAATGACAATAGCTTTAATGGCAAAGCATCCCTCACTCGACGAGCAACGAGATGACCATGAGGCCCATGCCCGTCAAATACACCAACAAATGTAACATCATCTGCCATAAAATCCTGCAAAGAAGATTCAAAAGTTAGATACATACTAAAGCTCCAAGTAAAAATCAAGAGAAAGAAAAAGCTGAACATTAATACTCACTTCCCACACTATCATGGCATCCTGGTTTATCCCCTTGCGACCCTGCTGAGTGAATAAACAAGAACTACGACTCTTCCCATTCACGAAAACCCGGTTCGGTATTGACGATAGATGCTGCAATGTAGCAATATGGTCGGAAAAAGTTCTCTTACTTCTCTTCCGACCACACAATCCCATCCCTAAACAAGACGACGACGACACTGCCTCTCCATTGCTCCCACTACTACAAGTGCTCTGACTACTAGTGGAAATGCAGCCACCCATTTGCTCAAACCCACAAAAACCGGCACATTGGATTAATTCAATTCAGGAAGATTCCTCCTTTAATTTCCTCCTAAAAATGGATCTAAAATATTAGTCAGTCTCATAGTCAATCCGACAAAAGAGCATCAACATTCAACCAAATTCTTGAACTTGGAAACAATAGCAAAACAAATGACCTCATTGCTTTTTTACTCTTGGTCAAATTTGTCGACTCATTGGACGCTACGCTTAACGATGACCATACCAACTAGATATCACAATGCCAGCATTAAGCAAATCATACCCCAATACTTTATTCAACATATACCACTAAGGACATATAAAATGACTCAACATAACCAAATCTCCCCTACTAATTAAAGAAAAACAGTATCACTATTATAATGTTCACCATGTGGCTGAACATGAAGAATATAAACCAGGGTGTGTCCTCATCATCTTGTCCTCATCCCATTCGTTGTTTCATTATCTCACAGAGTATAAAACTGTTCCTGAGACTCCAACCATTAGCTTAAGCTTTTGGTTGATACGATTTATTCCATTGTTTGCCCCACAAATAGAATTCAAATTTTCAAACTGAACCCAAAAAATAAATTGCGGACCTCCACTATTTTCCCCGTTCATGCATTCCGAGCCGTTGATCAAAGAAATGGAGAGGATCCCAACTCGTATAAACATTCTACTAATGCCTACTAAGGTATCAACACAAAACTCCAAGTATAATTGGACAAGTAAAAAAATCGGTCAAAGTAACAACAAAATCTACGGAAATTAGTTGACTTGGAGTAATTAAATACTATCTCTGACTTCCTAATTTTTCTCAACCCTTACTCCAAAATAAATTGAGCACTTCGAGATTGAAAGATTTAAATAATCATCAGCAAGATAATAAACAAAACAAAAAATTAAAACAGAAAAAAAATACAAACTTGATGAGAAATTTTACCTTAACACCAGGCAACTCAAAACCCTAAGGTAGATTCAAAATTGGACTGAAGATAACAAAATGTTGAAAAGATAGAGAGAGAAAAATAAAGAAAAAGGCGCAAAAAATGAAATAGAGAAAAAGTAGAAAAAGACGAAAAAATGGTAGGATTAATTGGTAAAGCACTATCTGATAAAACCGAGGAGCAGTAGGAAAAAAGAACCAAAAAAAACAAAAGAAAAAGGTAAAAGACACATGAGATCCACCATTTAGCAAAACAACAAACATAAAAAGAAAAAGAGGAGTTTCTCGACTTAAAACCTTTGAATATTCGTAAGAAATATAATCAACTGTTTCATACAATCTGAACAAAGTAACCTACCTTTTGGAGAAAGAGATGAAGAAGATGAGGTGCTGTGGAGTGAAGACTGAAGGAAAAGGAGAGAGAAAATAGGTTGGGGAGAGATTGAATATTTATAACGGGAAAAAAAGAGAGGGGAAATATTTATCAAACATTTAGACATTTAGTGTACACGACATGTATCATGTGTGCATGGTACATTTAAGACTTTTTTTTCTTATTTGACTTTTATCTATCATGAGATGTGAAACGGGCAATGAACAAATAAATAATCTTGTAAGTTGCATTTATCATACTCACTTTATACTCGAATGTAGTATCTAAAGTTGAATATTTATTTTTATTATTTTTTTTAAAATTTGGTAAGATAAATTACATTAACGCCCTTTCACATGACATCTAAATACAACTTACCCTAAAGCCCCTAAACCCCTTTGATGAGAATCGAACCCACAATATGTTGGTGGAAGATGAAAGGGCTTACCACCCTTCTACTCTCTCATTCTGTAGAGTTGTATATTTATGAGAGGGTAGAGGGAGATGGTGCATTGATTGCGAAAGCGAAGCAAAAAGTGTGTTGACAGGGTAAGAGTGGAGGGAGTGTGAAGGGCAATTACTGTTAGGTTGGATGAGAAAGGAAATGATGGTATTGGTTTGGTAGTCGATGGACAGCTGAGAAATGTATGTCCACCTTTTTTAATGTTTTTTTTTGTGTTTCTGGTAAAGGTTTGGCAAATTGCAAAAAAAAAAAAAAAAAACAGAGGTGATCTTTATCATGCGCTTGTTTAAGCCAAAGAGAGAAAGACTATGAGAGTTGGGTTGGATCACTCTCCACACACACACAAACTCTTGTGAACTTTAGCAAACATTAGATAGACATTCGCTTACCTACTTTTGCATCTCCATTTAATGTTCTACTTTTTGGTGATTTAAAGAATTATATTTTTCAAAAGTGATATATTACAATCTAAGAAGTCCATATTTTCATAGGATAATTATTTAAAGTCCTGGTAACATGTGTCCCTTCATTTTTTTTAAAATATTGGAGACTTTTGGGGAAAAAAGAAACAAAATAAAAAAGAAAACTTCAAGGTGTATATGTGTAATGGTCATGTATTAACCTCCTCGCTTTGACTCTTTGCTAGACAAAGAGAAAATGAAAAAAAAAATGCAACTTTCTAGATTTAAACTCAAAACCTAATGTATTATAAAAGAACCTCAAAGATACTACCTTAATTTGAGTCTTACTAGATAGAGAAAAGAAAGCATGGTTCTCTAACACTTCATGGGACGAAGCATGAGGCTCCCTCTCCTTCTAAACTAACCTTACACCTTGCTCTCCTAGGCCCCGCGTCTCTAAAGGCATCTTTCATAAAGTCCCTAGCGTTGGTCGGTCTTCTACCGTCGCAAAAAAAAAAAAAAAAAAAAAAAAAAAGATAGAATTGACTGGTCTTGATTTAGGCCCTATTCTTTTGGACTTATCTTTAGTTCTGTTCTGTTCAATTTAGTTCAGTTTCTCTCAGTTCAGTTCACTTAAGTTTAAGTTTCTCTCAATCCAAAAGAACGGGGCCTTAGTTATAGCTATATTACAAGCTCACATTTTACGATCTTAATCTACAAATCTCCATCAAAATTATTATTTTATTTATAATTGAAGGCCTGACCGGATATCATGAACAAAACAAAAACAAAATGGTTTTCAGTGGTCATTCATGAAACCTCAAATTCCCACGGTCCAGCATGCATTATGCCAAGAGGTCTCATCCCTATTCCATAACCTTAATGGTCGTCCCTTGGTTGCCGAAGAGTGGACGTAAAAGAGCATGCACCAATCGTAAGCGCTGAATAAAAGTTTTAGTCACGAAGGCCATAAATTGACGAAGTAAATTAAATATTCCTATAATAAAATTGTTAAAACACTCGATTATTGATGATAACATAATATAACTTCACTCGTGAATTCGAAAATCATGAGTTTTCAAAAATGATTAAAAATTACAAATAATTTAAATACAAGTTAGATAACTTTTCGAAGGTTAATTTATGATTGTTGGTTTTTTAAAATTTTTTATATTATATGGTCGGTTGATTTCAGTTCCCCACCAATTTTACAATTTTGAATCTACCTCTACATACTCTGTGTTTAATTTTTGGATCCATAATTTATTTCATTAAAGATATAGCCCACATGACTTTCATAATAGCAAAAGTATTACAACAGTCCATTCCTCTAATATTCCAACAACCCGAGGTTTTGGAGAGACAAATAAATGAAGAATGCAACAAGCTATTGGCCTAAAGTCCTTGACTTATGAGGCATTATGAACTTTTAGCATAGTGTAACAATAATACAATTGACAGGGTTATACATGACACATTATGAAAGAAATTAGAGAAAACATAATTAATGTTACCTTTAATGACATGTCATTTTTTTTTACTTTTTGACTTTAAGTATCTTATAAGGTCAACTTTTTTTTTCAAACAATCACCTTATAACACTTTCTTTTAAATAACCACCTTATATGATTGTTTTTATTTTAGATTACCACCATTTGATAGATTCTGTTGAATAAGTCGTCAATTTTCACATAGAGTATTCCAAAATTCATAGCCCATACACCAATTAATACAACTACTATTGTGTTGGCCCGGGCGTTGCCCCGGGTGTTACCTTTTTTCTTCTTCACAATTGATATGTATTTTTTTCCACTCTTGTAAAAATTAATTTAAAAAAATCTAACATTAAATTTACTTTATGTTTACAATGAATATATAACATTATGTGGATTTATGAAGTACTAAAAAAAGTTGGTTGAGATGGTAAGGACAAACTTCTCTTTGCAAGAGGTCGCATGTGCAAATCTAGTGGCAAATAATATTTATTTTTTAATATGACGTAACAATTTACATGGCACGTGGCACCGTTCCTTTGATAGGAACATCTTTTAATATATAGTATAGATTTGCAATGCAAAAGGTCTACATTAGATAGCCCACATTCTCCGAGCTCTTGCCATTTACATTAAATAAGCCCCGGTCTAACAAATAGCAGCAAGTGACAAAGTAAACATATGCAGGAAGAGCTAGCGTTTTTGATGAGCCCAGCATTTGAGAAACTCAGGCATTTACGTTCAGTCGTTCACCATGGCGTAATAGCTTTATAAGGAAACTATAACATTATTGCCAAGCCTGCGTAGGAGGCAGCTTACTAGTGAACCGTCACCCCACGAGACACCAGCTCTATCAATCTCTCTATCACACCACCTCTATCGTTTTAATCCCAGAGTAGAGGACACTCATTCCAACTTGTTGGTAATTCTTGTTCGCAATCCCACCCAGCAGTTGAGCTCGCCTAACCATGTATGAAGTCATGTACGATGTACCCCCGTGGTAGGCATATGCTAGATGCATGTGATCCACTGATCATCGACAGTGAAAACCGAACATCTATAACTGCTTAACTGAAATTGTAGGAGAGTCGAGAGCTGCTCAGTTGCACTACCTTACAAACTCCTTAAAAAAGAAATGACGCAAAATTTTTAATTTTGTTATCATAGTGGTGAAAGTGCTAATATCAGACAACTTCCCATCCCCCCCCTTCATTATTGCCAAGCCTACGTAGGAGGCAGCTTACTAGTGAACCGTCACCCCACGAGACACCAGCTCTATCAATCTCTCTATTACACCACCTCTATCATTTTAATCCCAGAGTAGAGGACACTCATTCCAACTTGTTGGTAATTCTTGTTCGCAATCCCACCCAGCAGTTGAGCTCGCCTAACCATGTATGAAGTCATGTACGATGTACCCCCGTGGCAGGCATATGCTAGATGCATGTGATCCACTGATCATCGATAGTGAAAACCGAACATCTATAATTGCTTAACTGAAATTGTAGGAGAGTTGAGAGCTGCTCAGTTGCACTACCTTACAACTCCTTAAAAAAGAAATGACGCAATTTTGCTATCATAGTGGTGAAAGTGCTAATATCAGACAACTTCCCATCCCCCCCTCCATCGCACCCCTTTCCAGATTGAAGCCTCATTAGGAGCATTGAGTAAAGGTTCATATCATTAATATCACATTGTATTAATAAAGAGGTACAATTTATAATCGGCAAACAAAAGTGCTAAGTATGTCAATCACTTCCATCAGCCATCCGATGTTTGCATCCACCATCATCAGCACTGACCAGCAACGCGCCCCTTTCTACGCGACTTTGTTTTGTTTTTATTTATTTCTGTATTAGGTGAAATGTACGAGCTCTTGAGGCTCCTTTACGTTTATGTGTTTGTTTTAGTTTGGGTTGTATTAGCATTAGGCTGTACTTCATCTTTTAATTAATGTATGATTTCTCAGTGTCAAAAAAAAAAAAAAAAGGAAAGATCTTAAGCAGATCCTGAATATAATCCTATCAAAAGAAAAAAATGAAACAAAAACAGAAACTGAATGTAACAATATGATTACTGAGTCCCATAAACTGAAATCAAAATATTCAATTATAAAGTCGGAGTAAAAACAAAAATTAACCAGTAACCACTACAAAATTGTCATGAATGAAATGGCTGGTACTACTTTTAACTTAACTGTAACTATTAGCTCTATGTGTGAAGTAGTCTTGTACTCTTGTAAACTAAATCCGACCAACCTGTTGTACTTCAAATTCTTGTACATATGAAGTAAATCACAAAGAGCAGCCTGCAAGAGATGCGAGCAATGGTTAATACTTAATACCACTGATGAGAATAATAAAAATGTTGGAACATTTATAGGGTAATGGGTTTTGTTAGCTCATATGAGTATATACTAGAAGAGGAGGAGGTCTAGTATGTTGAGATTAGAATGCGCCCTTTCGCGACTCGCGATCTGTATCACGGGTCGCGACGTGTATTCTGTTTTGGGGCGTGAAATTTTGCGTGGACGGTTTATAACCGTTGTAATGCATTTGTTATCCGTTTTTAAGATGATTAAGTACTCTTAATCAGGGGATTAAAGAGGGATGAATGCTGTAACAGCTCTAATCAAGAGGGAAGATTATTCATCACCCTTGTTATGTATATGAGTTAAGAGAGAGAGAAAATCAGTTTTCTTCTTGAGATTCTAATCTTCTTGCTTTGCTTGAGAGAAAACTTGCTACTTTCTCTTGAGTGTTCTTCACAAACATCAAACACAAAGTTCTTGTTGATTCACTTAGAAGATCATCTAGTGAATTGTTTTCTCCATTGTATCTCATTAGTTATTTCGTGTTAACCCGGTGATCCTAGAGGGGCGAAATTAAACTAATAGGAAAGCGTAGTTTCCGTGCCTTGGAGTGGATATCCGGTTCCCTTGTTTGTTCTCTCATATAACAATCTATTAGTTTAATTTTCCTTTTTTATTTCGGATATGGCTCAATCACTCAAGGACATGACTATGAACTTCCAAAAGTTGGACAAGTTTGAGGGGGTGGGTTATCGAAGATGGCAAAAGAAGATGCACTTCTTGTTGACAACTTTGAATGTGGTGTATGTTCTATCAACACCCATGCCACCATTCCCGAAAGATGGAGAGGAAGAGTCCGTGGAGACTACAAGGAAGAGGACAAAGTGGGAGAATGATGACTACATTTGCCGGGGTCACATCCTCAACTCTCTTACCGACCCTTTGTTCGATCTATATCAAAATGTGGAGAGTGCAAAGGAACTTTGGGATACTCTTGAGGCCAAGTATATTTCTGAAGATGCTTCAAGTAAGAAATTTCTTGTTAGTAATTTTAATTCATTTAAAATGACTAATGATCGGTCTATTATAGAGCAATTTCATGAAGTTCATCATATTTTGAACCAAATTAGATCACATGTTATGGTGATGGATGAGGCTATTGCCGTAGCCTCAATCATTGATAAATTACCAAATTCTTGGAAAGAAACTAAGCATTCCTTGAAACATAGGAAGGAAGATATTTCCATGGAGCAATTAGGAACTCATCTTCGTATTGAAGAGGGTATCCGGGCTCAAGATGGGGTTAAGGATACTACTCCTAGTATTCCTAAGTCTACCGTGAATATGGTAGAGGTTGGTGGGTCTAGTGGGACCAAGAAATCCAACAATAACAACTCTAAAACCAACTTTGCAAACAAGAAGAATAAGACCCTCACTTGTTGGGTATGCAATGGACCTCATCTCAAGAGGGATTGTCCTTCTAAGAAGAAGAAGACAAAAATTGGACAACC
This sequence comes from Beta lomatogona, assembly GCA_947646795.1. Lineage (NCBI taxonomy): Eukaryota > Viridiplantae > Streptophyta > Magnoliopsida > Caryophyllales > Amaranthaceae > Beta > Beta lomatogona. The sequence goes on from CANSNZ010000929.1 coordinate 1,390,348, forward strand.
TAGTGTTGTTCAAAACCAAGGTAAAATTGCACATGAACATGTAATTGAAGAAATGAATTTTGTGGCTATGATTTCGAAATTATGTTTGTGCGGAGTTGATGATTCTTGGTGGATAGATTCGGGGGCCTCTAGACATGTGTGCAATAATAAGCACTTCTTCAAGTCTTTGGAAGAATTGGATGATGGTCCAATCTTGTATATGGGGAATGATTCTACGGTAAAGGCCAAGGGTATAGGCCAAGTAGAATTGTTGTTAACCTCGGGAAAGACTTTAACTCTCCGGGATGTTGTTTATGTACCGGAAGTTAGGAAGAATCTTGTGTCGGGGGGTCTTTTGAATAAGTTTGGTTTTAAAGTTGTATTTGAATCGGATAAGTTTATAGTTTCCAAGGGTGGTATTTTTGTTGAACAAGGATTTTATTGTAATGGAATGTTTAAATTTAGTATTAATAATAAACTTGATACTAGTTCTATTTTCATGCTTGATGTTTCTTCTCTATGGCACAATCGTTTATGTCATGTAAACTATCGTAGATTATATGACATGTCTAAGCTAGGTTTAATACCTTCTTTCGATTTAAAATTAGAGAAGTGTAAGACATGCATGCTAAATAAGATTACAAAAAATCCTTATCCTAGTGTGACTAGACAAACGGTATTGCTTGAATTGGTACATAGTGACTTGTGTGATTTTCATAGTTCACCTTCTTTGGGAAATAAAAAATATATTGTAACTTTTATTGATGATTATTCAAGGTTTTGTTACATATATTTATTATTTACTAAAGATGAAGCACTAGAAAAGTTTAAGATTTTTAAGACCGAAGTGGAACTTCAACTTAATGGAAAAGTTAAAAGACTTCGGACGGATAGGGGTGGTGAATACTATAATCCTAGCTATTTTAGTTCCATTGGTGTAATTCATGAAACAACCGCTCCATACTCACCTCAAAGTAATGGTATAGCGGAAAGGAAAAATAGGGTTCTAAAAGAAATGGTTAACACCATGCTTTCTAATTCGGGTCTAAATGACGGTTTTTGGGGTGATGCAATTTTAACTGCATGTTATATATTAAATCGAGTTCCTAATAAAAGGAATAAGACTACCCCTTATGAACTTTGGTGTAACAAAAAGCCTAATCTCAATTACCTTAAGGTATGGGGTTGTAGGGCAATTGTCAAATTGACGGAACCTAAAAGGAAAACTTTAGGTGATAAAGGAATTGATTGCATTTTTATAGGCTATGCGGTACATAGCAAAGCCTATAGGTTTTATGTCATTGAGCCAAATGATGTTGTCTCTATCCATTCTGTGATAGAGTCAAGGGATGCAATATTTGATGAGACTAGATTCTCATCGATTCCGAGACCAAAGGACATGATACCTAGTACTAGTTCCAATGTTGTGGATGACATTAACAATGATCATGATACTACAACACCGGAAATTAGGAAAAGTAAAAGAATTAGAAAAGAGAAATCTTTTGGACCGGATTTTCAACTATATTTAGTTGAAGGGTCAAGGGAGTCTATTGTGACTCAATTTTCATATTGTTACAATATGGAGGAGGATCCTAGGACCTTTGATGAGGCTATGAAGTCTCATGATTCGCTTTCGGAAAGAGGCGGTGAATGATGAAATGGATTCAATAATGGGAAATTATACTTGGATTTTAGCTAATTTACCCCCCGGATGCAAACCTTTAGGTTGTAAGTGGATTTTCGTAAGGAAAAGGAAGATTGATGGAACCATACTAAAACATAAGGCCCGGTTAGTGGTCCAAGGTTTTAGGCAAAGATATGGTATCGATTATTTTGACACTTATGCTCCGGTTGCTAGAATAGCTACCATTAGACTTTTGATAGCATTAGCTGCGATTCATGGTCTAGTAATTCACCAAATGGATGTTAAAACTGCTTTCCTTAATGGTGAATTGGAGGAGGAAGTGTACATGAATCAACCTGAAGGTTTTGTGGTTAAAGGTCAAGAGACTAAGGTTTGCAAATTAGTTCGATCTTTGTATGGTCTTAAACAAGCACCTAAGCAATGGCATCAAAAATTTGATGAGGTCATTTTGTCTAGTGGGTTTAAAATAAATCAATCCGATAAGTGTGTATATAGTAAATTTGATAATAACGGTAATGGAGTTATAATTTGCTTATATGTTGATGATATGCTCATCTTTGGGACTGATTTGGAACAAGTGGAAAAAACCAAAGTCTTTCTCTCTTCTAGCTTCTCCATGAAAGATTTGGGTGAAGCGGATGTTATTCTAGGTATTAGAATAATGAGAGGTAAAGGGTCAATTTCTTTATCACAATCTCATTATATTGAGAAAGTGATTAAGAGGTTTAATGAATCGAATTCGACTCATTTTGCTACTCCGATGGATCCTAGTGTTCACTTGGTTCCGAGTAGTGGTACTCCTATTTCTCAATTGGAGTATGCAAGCTTAATTGGAAGCTTGATGTATGCTATGACTAGCACTCGACCGGATATAGCTTTTGCTATTGGTAAACTCAGTAGGTATACTAGTAATCCTAGTATGTTGCATTGGCAAGCATTGAGAAGAGTGTTAAGGTATTTGAATAAAACCTTGGATTATGTCATAACTTACAAAGGAGAACCTTCTATTCTAGAAGGTTACTCGGATGCTAGTTGGATTTCCAACAAGGAAGATTATTCATCCACAAGTGGATGGGTGTTTCTTCTTGGAGGAGGTGCTATTTCATGGGCATCCAAGAAGCAAACATGTATAACGGATTCCACTATGGCATCGGAATTCATTGCATTGGCATCTTGTTGCCAAGAAGCGGAATGGCTAAGGAATGTGTTGAGTGAGGTTGACTTGTGGGTCAAACCTATGTCACCTCTTGCTATTCATTGTGATAGTGCATCAACCATAGCTAAAGCTTATAGTGAAGTCTACAATGGCAAGTCAAGGCACATTGGAGTTAGACATAGCTATGTGCGTGAAATGATAAGGAATAGTTGTATAACTATTAATTTTGTTCGGTCTAGTTTGAACTTGGCGGATACGTTTACTAAACCGTTGTCAAGGGAACTAGTGAACAAAATGAATAAAGGGATGGGTCTTAAGCCTATTGAACAACCTATGGTGAAGGAAAACTCAATTTGATGTCTAATACAACATTAGATCTCAAATTCAATGAGGAAAGTACATCTCTAGAAGGTTGGGAGCACTTGTTTAACACATCCCGAGGTTAGTGCTTGTTACTACAATGTTAAGAGGTTGAATTTATTTCTTAATAAATCTTTGATAAGTGCTCAATTGTAGGAGCATGTTCGTAAAGATTTACCTATATAAGCTAGAGGTTTGGCCGCTTCACCAAGTCTAAGGCTTGACTTGGAACGCTTATGAATGGATATGGACACCAAGGCTTCATAGGTGTCGGAGGTTAAGAATTATGTTTTATGCTTATGTGTATTAGTATCTTCAATGATTTGTGGTGGTTATATGATTCAAAGCTTTGTCTATCATTATGATCGAAATTGTTGTAAAGTTACTTTTACTAAGCGGAAATTCAATCGTAAGATATTTCCATGATGCATGAGCATGTTTTGTTTGTGATTTATAGCAAGTTGAAAACTTTTCAACATTACCCTATAAATGGGAGGAGGATTGTTGGAACATTTATAGGGTAATGAGTTTTGTTAGCTCATATGAGTATATACTAGAAGAGGAGGAGGTCTAGTATGTTGAGATTAGAATGCGCAAAATCACGTGGATTAAATCAAGCAAGACAGAGGGCTGGTCGCGAGTCGCGACCAGGAGGCCGTCGCGGGTCGCGACCTGCGCCCTTTCGCGACTCGCGATCTGTATCGCGGGTCGCGACGTGTATTCTGTTTTGGGGCGTGAAATTTTGCGTGGACGGTTTATAACCGTTGTAATGCATTTGTTATCCGTTTTTAAGATGATTAAATACTCTTAATCAGGGGATTAAAGAGGGATGAATGCTGTAACAACTCTAATCAAGAGGGAAGATTATTCATCACCCTTGTTATGTATATGAGTTAAGAGAGAGAGAAAATCAGTTTTCTTCTTGAGATTCTAATCTTCTTGCTTTGCTTGAGAGAAAACTTGCTACTTTGTCTTGAGTGTTCTTCACAAACATCAAACACAAAGTTCTTGTTGATTCACTTAGAAGATCATCTAGTGAATTGTTTTCTCCATTGTATCTCATTAGTTATTTCGTGTTAACCCGGTGATCCTAGAGGGGCGAAATTAAACTAATAGGAAAGCGTAGTTTCCGTGCCTTGGAGTGGATATCCGGTTCCCTTATTTGTTCTCTCATATAACAAAAAATTCAAGCACAAACAAGTGAATTTGGAAAGAAGGTCCCTGGAAAAGCCTAGCCACAACTACTACTCAATTTAAGCTCCTGGCAATGTCAAAGAATTATTATGCAAGTTCAGCTTGAGGGTATGCTAAAAGCAAGTATAGACGACCCAGAGAAATGTCGCATTCACCAATTGTATGATTTCCTCATGAATCATGCATAATTCTTTGCAACAACACATTTTCCTCCCTCCAGAAGCCGGATCCAGAGAGCTATTTACCCATAACCGTTATGTAATTTGGAGGTCTGCTACTCTGCTCTATTGGAATAATAAGTTTTATAATCTGTTTTCCATATTATAAACATAGCAAAGCAAAGAACATTTAATGTAACTAGTGTACAGCGCACCAAAATGCTCTACATAGATCATTAGATGCTGGCCCTGCTATATTCTAAAAGTACACTTTTTGGCCACAAGTGTTATAAGTATCATCATACAAGAGAAACTATCAATCTTCCAATTCGTAATGTTAAAAAGGAAACAACAAAAGAGAAGTAAAAACATATAATAAAGACACTGTAAAGGAATTACAATCTTCATATGATTACGCTTAAATTCATGGGGAAAAATTTCTAAGAGTGTGTTTGGCTAGGGTCAGGGATATATTGGAGGGAAAGGAGATATTAATATTCCCTTGTATAAGTATAACATGGGGGAATTGAATTTGAATAATTCCATTTCCTTTCCTTCTTAATAAACCAAATCCTTCTAAGGTTGGAAAGATTTGAGAGAAAATATGCAAGCTCACTCTTCTCTCTCCTTCCCTTCCCTTCCCACTTCTTCATTCCCCTACCTTACCCTCCATAATTGTTATCCAGATAAAGTGTAAAATACCTAGGAAACAGGTGTATCGATATCTAATTGTGAATTTACAATCTAAGCATGAATACTCCTAAATGCATGGAAAACACATGTTTCCTGAAATTCTAGAAATAAAATTTATCCATGTAGGAAAATAAATACCAAAAATGTACTCCATAATGTTCCTCATAACCAGGACAAAGCCAAGGGCCAGCTACAAGCAATTTGAGAGTCCATATATCTCCAAATACTTTCAAATGTTTTAGCATCATGTATCTACATGCGCGTAGAACTGTAATTGCACCAAAGGATAGGTGACAGATGTATATAACAAGAAGAAAGATACAGTAAATTTTATGATTATGAACTCCAAGCAATAAAAGATAGCACAAAGTATAGTCTGTTGACCATGACACACTTGAAATATGCATATAACCAACTTGAAGTTAGCAGGTCAAGCAACCATGAAAAGTTTAAGACAAAGTATACACCACAAATACAAACAGGAAACAGGTATCTATATTTGCCAACAAGGTCCTAAAAGGCTAAAACAGAAAAACATGATTAGACTATAGCAATCCAATCTTATATAGCATCTGATAGGCACTGGAAATGCATTGGTTCTTGAGTGACAATAGAGTTCTTTCATGGCTGCGCTACCTGTAACAACAAGAAGTCAAAGCCAATTTTTTCCACCACAAGTTAGGTTTGGGATGGTAATCATGTAGAAGCCTAATTTTTAATTAGTGAGAACTTATGAAGCATGAACACTCTTAGGAAGGTCACATTTCTAGTTTCCAGACATGAACTCAAAAACTCAAGGAAACTCAGGGAAGCAGCAAGTTCCCCCCCCCCACCACCTCCCCCTTTGAAAATCTTCAGGGTCACAAAAGGACCTTTTCGTTCTAAAAAGACCTCTAGAAAAACCAATCTAACTTGATACCTCTTTATTTATATTTCTGTTAATGCTAAACAAAGCAATTATGAGTTTTTACAGCTTAAGGTGTTATGTATTACTTTTAGGCTCCGTTTGGTTGGGCGTAAAACATTTTCAGTGTAAAATGATTTTCATGGAAAACACAATTTCAAAATTAGTTTTCCGTTGTTTGGTTCCTGTAAGAACAATGATGAAAAGAGAGGAAAATGAAAGGGAAAGTAAGGAGATAGTGAGAGGAGTGTACAAGAGAGATAAGGAAAACAGTTTTCCCTTTATTTTGAAGGGAAAATGGTATTACATCATTGAGAGAGCAATTTTACTTCAAAGGAAATGGATTTACACTCCTTTGCAAACCAAACAATGTAAAATTAAAAATAGAGGAAAACAGTTTTCTAGGAAAATGTTTTACGCCCTACCAAACGGAGCCTTAGTTTAAGCGTTTCTAAGTTTCCTAATTTTATGAAACTAGGTTTCCCTCTTTCCCGCAATGCATTCCATGCAACATAGGTCAAGACTAGAAAGGAGTTAGTTCCAGAAGAGTCTCAATAGATAATATACTCCATAGTCCATACTATGAAAACAAGAACAACCTGTCGACCAAGACTAGGGATAATAAGGTCATAAGTCATTCTTCAATTTATGTCACATAGTGCAGACAGACTATTATCGAATATACAGATCAATAAGCATATTATTACGCTTAGACAACTTTAAAAAGCTAGATATAGCACAACAAATAATTTGGTTCCTTGACCAACACAATCAAATAATTTGGTTCTTAAAGACCAGAGAATCAAACATAGAATAACAAGTTAATCATTCTGCAAAATACCCCAGTTAGTTCATCTTTGCCTCAGCTTTCAGCCTTGTAAAATATCAAATCAATCATGAAACATTATGCTAAATTTGTCCGATTTGTGATCAAAGGCCACCACTTCGTGTATTTGACAATTGACAGCTATAATCATATGATTACTAAAAAGACAACAGATGGAGTGAATCTGGCACCAGAAGGAAGAGCATTCTATATATCATGCATTCTATATTCAGTTAATGAAATCAACAACAAGATCAAGGCCTCAATCCCGTCTTTGAAACGGAGTTGGCTGCGTAAGTCAAGATTTTATCTTTTGGGTTATCTATATTGCTAAAAAAAATCAGCTTGTAAATAAATGCTATAAACTTTAATCATTCGTTCCACCATATCAATTGCAACGTCTACCAAATAATCAAATCATTCCCAATAATAAAAAAAAATATATATATAGAATTGACAATGAACATAATAAAAAAAAGGTACATCGGGGGAGAATGAAATGACCTGAAATGTGGAGATATTGGTGGAAATTGAAACAGGGGTTGAAGAAAGTGATTCAAATCTAAATTTGGAGTAACTTGAGGAGAACGAAGCAGAGGAAAACGAAGAAAATGAAGAGGAAAAGATAATCTAGAATTACAAAGAACTTGGTCGAGGTTGACCCATTATTGATCTTCTCCTTTTGATTTTTCACCGTATTCTCGGTCTGGTCCAGTTGCTCCAGTGTTGCCATGATTCTCGTCTCTCTCTCTCTCCTTTTCTCTTTCTCTGTTTCTGATATGCAAACAGGATTTGTGTTTGTAGTCTTGAGCGCGTCCGCGGCTTCTTTCTTGATCTCACGACTATTCTCAATTCGGCTTGCGTGTATCTCGTTTACAATAAAACTAGTGTGCACCATGCCAACGCACGTGATCCGGTATTCAAGACAAACGGTAATACTTTTTCTACTTTCCAAATTTGACATTATATTTCTAAATATTCCAAAATTTCTTTTTCTTTTCAGTATTTCCAAAAATTCCACAAATTATTCTTTCTCTTCATTCAAATTGTTTCTCAATTTCATACAAAACCTATTTTTAAGAACATATGTTTCATAATCGAATTATTCTTATTTGAAATCGAGCATTCAAGCATAATATTGATCGAAATTGATTCTCCAAAAAAAAGTAGTGATTGACGAACTTAATGGAAAATTCGAGTTTAATTGAGCAAATATACCTCAACTAGAGGATTGAAGCATATAATATCGAGGGCGAACTGATAGAATATAATATACTTAGGATATATTATGTTCTTATAATTCTAATCTGGATAGGTGGCGGGCGCGGATGTGTCGTTGTGCACCGCACCCGGCCAAAGATAATATTTCTCCTACTCTCTTTTACACTAAACTAGTATAATGGAAGTAAGGGTCGTATCCACAGGGAAACAGGGACGAGTTTTATATTCGGCGTGATTCAAAACCTAGATTAAGCTAAGGGCCGAGAAACCTAATAATAATAACAAAGAGGGGTTTCAAGTAGATTATAACTAAACTACAACTAACTAGCATATAAACAAGATGAGAAATCAATTATGGGAAGATCTTGAATCCGATTAACATACACTTCAATTCATTATCGATCCTTGAACCTCGACTCTAATTTTCCATGAGTATCTATTGATGAGAATTAATCTCGCATTCTCCTTATTCTTAGTTGAATAGCACGATCAGCGTGACTATAGAACCCTAACTAAAGGATAACCTAGTCCGATAGCGTCTAAGTTCAATCCAATAGCAGCAATAAACACAGAGAACCAATAGACCTGCTAACGTCATACAAGCGATAAACATTCAACAAGTGATTCAATTTCCCCAAGAAATAACCAAGACGATCTGCATCTAAGTTACTCCCTAGTTTGCTACCAATTGATAAAAGAATAAAACAATCCGATTCTATTCTTAAATCTAGCATTAGATTAATTACACAATCAAACTAGTAACGTTCCTAGCATAATTATGCAAAAACCATAGAAAACAATCATAGAAATTAAACCATAATCAAAGAAACTAAATAGAGAGGAAAGATCTCACAATAATGCTTGAAGCTCCGTATTAATCTCGTTCAAGAACGGTTCAAGCTACAATCGGCATAGCATAAGCCAATCCCATAATTGAAATCTACGAAAACTAAACCAGAAAATAAAAACTAAAAAGAGAAGACAACAATAGAGGAGTGGAGTTTTGGAGACTCCCTCCCCTTGTGGCTGCTGCCCCCTTAGGTCCAAAAACAAGTTTGGTATTTATACTAAAGCATAAATATCAGCCGACAATTACACCGACCTAGGGGTCGCGTGGTGCGGTACAGGTCGCGAGGTGCGATGAGCTACTGCCTTCGCAACGAGCTGAAGAACTGGGCCAAGCCAAGAGGTCGCACCGTGCGAGGAATCTCGCGAGGTGCGAGCAAGGCAGGTCGCGAGGTGCGAGCGCTGGGCGTGCCTGCTGCTGAGCGCTGGGCGAGCGCTGGGCTGAGCTGGGCGAGCGCTGGGCGCTGAGCGATGCTTGCTGGGCTGGGCAGCTTGCTTCGAGCGCGCGCTGGGCTGGGTGCTGGGCATGCTTGCGATGTGGTTGCTTGGAACTTGGTTGTGGCGGAGCTTGGTTGGTGAGACGATGTTGTGGAACCATTCATGCTTCCAAAAGCTCGGAACTTACAACTTTAACAATAATTAATATATAAAATTCCGAACTTCCGCTAAGGTCGATTTACATGCAACATTAACAATTACAAATAAATCCCCTAGCAAAGTGTACCTAAAATACCACAAAAACATCGTATAACTTGAGCGTATCAAATACCCCCACACTTGAACTTTACTCGACCTCGAGTAAACTCAAAAATGAGAAATACCAATTAAATCATCGCCCAAGTTATCGACACCAACCTACACTCCCCATCAACTACATCATCATCATCACATCTCAACAAAATACGCTCAAAACCTAAACGTAAGGGACGATGATTCCCCCACACTTAGATTCAAGCTCACCTGAAATATACAAAGACGCGACAACAACAATAACCAGCAACACCAACAAGTTTAACCAGCAACACCAACAAAAATCAAAATGTCAGCTCACGACACATTAAACTATCAGTTCTCCCAAACCTCCAAAAGATGATCTAAAACTACTACTACTACAACTAATCTAAACAAGCAAGCCATGGAACAAAGACAAAAAGGAATATACTCCATGCTTACTCCCAAAAACAAACGATCAACCAAAAGAATGTGAAAGCCATAACAAATCTTCACAAAATCGAGGATGAAATAACCAACCCAACCCGAAAGCGCCTTCCGCCTTATGACACCAAATCCGGCAAATGATTTTTCAAAATACATAATTCTCTCTTTAATCTCTCATTTTGCCTAGGAGCCCTTTCGGGTTTTCATCCTAGCTTCTCACATTTTTTTTCATCTCTCTTCTTTTTCCGGCTCACAAAACTTACCCGCTCAACTAGCTCTTTTTTTGCATAGGCCGCCCTTTCGGGTTTTCGACCTATCCGAGCCCCCAATTTTGCCCGAGTCGCCCGCCCTTGCGGGTTTTCAACTCAGCGGGATTCACTTCATCATCATTCATTTTTTTTTTTTATATTTTTTTTTTCATTTTTCTATTCAAATTAAAAGTAATATATACAACATAGATACATGAGAATGAGAGTACCCTCCCCCCAACTTAAACTACACATTGTCCTCAATGTGTCGACAATTAAAAGAAAAAGTAAACTGAAAATGGGGGGAAACCGACAATCGGGTAAATTGAAGATCGAATGCTCAAAACTCATGACAAACAATCCGTCAAACTCAAATTTCTTAACAACACTAACTCAAATCTCATAACTCAACTCACAACCCTCTTCCTCGAATCACTCAAACAAATGACAAATTAAAATTTTGTTTAAATTTTTGAGATTTGCACCTAGCTTAAGAGATCGAAAAGATACATTAACAATCTCAATCCTCTAGTGTTACCAACTCCTAGCTATTGAACTCTTCCCAACGGGTTTTCTTTTGTGGACTTGGGCTCAAAGTGGATTAAGATTTGTTGTGGTTCTTTTGAGTGGGTGGTTGGTGGGTGAAAGAAAATTTATTGTGGTGGTGGAAATTTGATGAAAAATAAAAGAAAAGAAAGAAAATAAGATGGGTCTCGGGTTGCCTCCCGAGAAGCGCTGTTGTTTAAAGTCGTTAGCTCGACTTATTACCTTAAGCTCAATCATTGGACTTGTGCTCCATGTGTGACAATGGCGGTTCCATGTCAATCTCCACTTCAAGTATCTGCAAAATTGATTGAGAAGAACTTTTGCAATGCATAAACAGAGAGCACAAGTAATACCATCCAAAAATCTCGCTAAATACAAACAAGTAACACCGTTTCCCCGGCAACGGCGCCAAAATTTGGCGGGCGCGGATGTGTCGTTGTGCACCGCACCCGGCCAAAGATAATATTTCTCCTACTCTCTTTTACACTAAACTAGTATAATGGAAGTAAGGGTCGTATCCACAGGGAAACAGGGACGAGTTTTATATTCAGCGTGATTCAAAACCTAGATTAAGCTAAGGGCCGAGAAACCTAATAATAATAACAAAGGGGGGTTTCAAGTAGATTATAACTAAACTACAACTAACTAGCATATAAACAAGATGAGAAATCAATTATGGGAAGATCTTGAATCCGATTAACATACACTTCAATTCATTATCGATCCTTGAACCTCGACTCTAATTATTTCCATGATTATCTATTGATGAGAATTAATCTCGCATTCTCCTTATTCTTAGTTGAATAGCACGATCAGCGTGACTATAGAACCCTAACTAAAGGATAACCTAGTCCGATAGCGTCTAAGTTCAATCCAATAGCAGCAATAAACACAGAGAACTAATAGACCTGCTAACGTCATACAAGCGATAAACATTCAACAAGTGATTCAATTTCCCCAAGAAATAACCAAGACGATCTGCATCTAAGTTACTCCCTAGTTTGCTACCAATTGATAAAAGAATAAAACAATCCGATTCTATTCTTAAATCTAGCATTAGATTAATTACACAATCAAACTAGTAACGTTCCTAGCATAATTATGCAAAAACCATAGAAAACAATCATAGAAATTAAACCATAATCAAAGAAACTAAATAGAGAGGAAAGATCTCACAATAATGCTTGAAGCTCCGTATTAATCTCGTTCAAGAACGGTTCAAGCTACAATCGGCATAGCATAAGCCAATCCCATAATTGAAATCTACGAAAACTAAACTAGAAAATAAAAACTAAAAAGAGAAGACAACAAGAGAGGAGTGGAGTTTTGGAGACTCCCTCCCCTTGTGGCTGCTGCCCCCTTAGGTCCAAAAACAAGTTTGGTATTTATACTAAAGCATAAATATCAGCCGACAATTACACCGACCTAGGGGTCGCGAGGTGCGGTACAGGTCGCGAGGTGCGGTACAGGTCGCGAGGTGCGATGTGCTACTGCCTTCGCAACGAGCTGAAGAACTGGGCCAAGCCAAGAGGTCGCACCGTGCGAGGAATCTCGCGAGGTGCGAGCAAGGCAGGTCGCGAGGTGCGAGCGCTGGGCGTGCCTGCTGCTGAGCGCTGGGCGAGCGCTGGGCTGAGCTGGGCGAGCGCTGGGCGCTGAGCGATGCTTGCTGCTGGGCGCTGAGCGATGCTTGCTGGGCTGGGCAGCTTGCTTCGAGCGCGCGCTGGGCTGGGTGCTGGGCATGCTTGCGATGTGGTTGCTTGGAACTTGGTTGTGGCGGAGCTTGGTTGGTGAGACGATGTTGTGGAACCATTCATGCTTCCAAAAGCTCGGAACTTACAACTTTAACAATAATTAATATATAAATTTCCGAACTTCCGCTAAGGTCGATTTACATGCAACATTAACAATTACAAATAAATCCCCTAGCAAAGTGTACCTAAAATACCACAAAAACATCGTATAACTTGAGCGTATCAATAGGTTTCCTAATCTGTATAGGACTATGCTTAGGATTTAAAACTATAAATAATGATCAATGGTCATCACTCCAATTACAGAGTTTCTCTAAATCTAGCATGGTATCGCAGCTTTAGGTCCACATAAAATATTTTTTTCTTTCCTGCGCCTGCGCCTGCCCCCCTTCGTGCGCCGCCTAGTCTTTCGCCTCCATGGCACCCAACGACCAAGCCGAGCCCTCAAAAACTGAACCCCCCACCACTGAATACCACCCTGCAGTTTCCATCACTAATATAAAAATTGTATTCCTTTGATCCTTGATCGTGAGAAAGTTTAGTATTCAAATTGGGTTGAGTTATTTGAGTGTCATGCTCATGTCTTTACTGTTTTAGATCACATAAATACTACCGCCACATGTCCTTCTGATGTCTCAGATGCCTTATGGGGGAGTCTTGATTCCATTGTCAAACAATGGATATATGGCACTATTTCTTCAGATCTATTACAAACCGTTCTTTGTCGTGGAGATTCTGCACAACAACTTTGGGACAAGTTGAAGGGAATTTTTCAGGATAACAAACATACTCGGGCAGTATATATTGAAAATCAATTTAATGCTCTTCACTTAGCAATTTTTCTAATGTTTCCTCTTATTGCACCCAACTAAAAAATTTGAAGGATAAACTTGCCAATCTTGATCAACCAGTTTAAGAGCAAAAGTTGGTTCTTAGGCTTGGTTCTGGTCTCAACATTACTGATTTCGATGTTGTGGCAACGATGATACAACAAACAGAACCTTTACCTTTGTTTGAATATGCAAAATCCCGCATTTTGCTTGAAGAATCTCGTCGAGCATAGGATTCGGCTCCCCAAAACTCCTCTTATGTCGCACACGGACAACCGGCATTATCAAACGCCACCACTGCAACAGCAGCCACCGATTGGACAGCGAGTGGTGGTCATGATCGCGGTAGGGGAGGCCGACGAGGTCGAGGGCGTGGATGAGGCAACACCCAGCAACCCGCACAACCACAACCGCCAGCTTAGGCTGGCTCGCCTCACCCGTAACAACTCCAATGGGCCCCTGGCCCATCACCGTACCCCTAGCAGACCGCCCAGCAGTATCGAGCTCCTGCTCCGGTCTCTTATGGGCCCAACCCAGCCCCTTAGTATGCTCCCGCGCCTCATGGGTTATATTTGTCCTATCATCCTTATGGGCCTCAAGCCTACTATGCCCCTCCTACTACATATCCGGATAGTGTGCCCCTCATGACTCCGATGGAATTGAGCAATGTGTTTGCTACGATTACCCTTCCTAAGGACAACTCCTAGTACATGGATTCGGGAACGACATCTCATATGACAAACTCATGCATCAGGTACTCTCATGCCCCTGTTTAATTTAATCACTCCTAATCATATTTTAGTTGGTAATGGTCATCGCATTCCTATTCTTGGTTATGGTCAAACATCCCTCCCGACTCCTCACCTTCCTTTAGCCCTTCGTGATGTCTTGTTTGTCCCACAAATTATCAAAACTTAATCTCTGTCCGAAAATTTACAACCGATAATAATGCCTTCATTGAATTTGATCCTTATGGTTTTTCTATGAAGGATCTTCGCACGGGGAATATACGCGAGATGCAATAGTTTGGGGGAGCTATATCCAGTGACCACTCAACCATCTACATGTCTAGCATTAGTTTCCTCATATGAAGTTAGAAAGAGAATAAACTAGTCCTTATTAGTAGTATGAAAGGTATTTGAGATAGTTTTATTAATTATGGATTAGATTATTGAGAATGTGTTTACTAAAGGATCTCAATTCGATAATCATAAATGGAGCGACATAGGAAAGTATAGTTGTTTGATTAATGTTCACTAAAGTAAGTTAGTAATGAATTTAAATATGTAAGTGAATATACGTTTAAAGAAGCCTCACCTTGAGTGGTTTACTAATAGTTCGTTGTTGACTCTAATAAATTGGAATCTAACCTATGTTATAGCATGAACCTTGTTTTATTGGATATGGATTTCGTATTTGTCTTGTGGTTCATGGTTTAATTCATAAGTCGACTTGGAGTTGTATTTTTTATTATATACTGAATTGTGTGGAAATGAATGTGATTAAGAACTAATCATGTAAAGTGAAAGAATGACAAAGGTTAGAAGGAGCCTTTGAGGGTCGCTTCTGGTGGGCCCCTCATTGGTTATGAACACATGACAAAAGGCTTAGGGCTTCTCTGGTGGTCGACCCTAAGGACCTTAAGGATTACTCTATGGTGGAGTGTCTTAAGAGGAAACCCTCTGGTGGGATATTATGAGAGTCGCCTTAGACGTATTACCTCTGGTGGGTTGCTTCAAGGGGTGTATACACTAAAGACTACGGTAGGCCTTATATCTGGTGGGAAGACGTTCCCAGATAAGCGATGTGTCTGCAATCTGGTGTTACCACCTTCGCGTCATTCTCTTACCTATTGCCAAATAATTGTGTCAAAAGAACCATGAAGTCTCCAAGAGTATTGGATGACAAGTTTAAAACATGTGTAGCGGTTGCTATTGTTAATACTATTGTTATTGATGTTGCTTTGTTGTTGTAATTGTAATCGAATGAGTTTCAAGAAAAGAAGCATCAAAGCATGTTTTAAATCTATTTGATGGGTTAGTACTCAGCTTTGCTGATGTGTATACGTTGTGTTTTGTCATTTATGTGGCCTGTCACTTTGTGGGTGGCAGTGTCCTATTTGTTGCAGCTTGGAGTGGGCTTAAGTGCTTAACTGATTTTTTTTTAAAAAAAACTCAATGCTTAAGTGTTGCTGTTGCATTCTTTGTTGTTGAAGTGAACCTGTTGTATTCTGTGTTGCTGGACTAACCTCATGTATTCAGTTACGTTCTGTTGTAATGAATAGCCTATGGTTTTTTTATTAGTTTATTAGTGGAATATGGGGTTTGTAATGAATTGTGAATTTGTAAATTATAAATCTATTGGGCTGCTGTTGTCAGCTTGTCACGCTTAATTTATTTCATTAGAAAAATAGAGTTTTAAAAAATCGAAGTTTCAGATCGGATCCAATCTAGAGTTTGAAAATTCAGATTGGATTGGATCGGATTCAAACTCTAATTGGTTTGGATTCAGATTGGAAAATTGAAATCCAAATTTTGTTCGGATCGGATTGGATTAGGCCCAAGTCCAAACCGTACACCGAACTTTCACCCCTAGTTGCAGGTTCAAGACGTGAAGTTTATTATTTACAGTTGAAGGTTCGTGAATGTTAGAATTACGATTGTGTGTAACAATTTGTATTTCGAAGCGAGGTTGCTCAACCTTGTAATAGTAAGACATTAATTAGTTGTTTTCCGTTTTTGTATTTGTTAGGCGTTAATGCTCTTGATTCTCTCTTGGTATTGCTCCGCGGAAGCGTTGAGGTTGTTGGGTGTTGGAGTTGGGAACATTTTATTCAATTGAAACTGTGGACATGTTTAAATTATTTCCCACTTTAGGGTTGTTCTATTTTCAAAGGAAACTCTGCCGGATTTGCAGAGGTATTTATTAGGACAACATCTTAGAATCAAAGCGTTGTTGTAATAGTTAACTCTAGTTGAGTAGAGTTAGGATTTTGGTTTCCATATTATCTGATATAGTTCAGTGAGTGTCATGGTAGCAATTGGTTAGCTTGACCAAATTCTTTAATTCCACTGTGCATTAATCCTTTGTAAGCTGGTCGAAAAGAAACGCCTGTTACACACACACTCAAATGTAAGTGAGCCTAGTATGAATACATGGACTTGGATTAGGTTGATAGGATCAAATTATTTCGACTGGATTGATTTGATTGGGTGGATTGGACTGGGCTTAGAATTTTCAAAATTCATTGTTTTTAAAGGGGCCCCTTTGTTTTAATCTTTTATTGGAAAAGATGATAGTTACTAATGATGGATTAATTTTGCAAATGTTTTTTAGGTGATTGATTTTGAAGATGATTTTTTTGAAGAAGGATAGGATGATAATAAAGTTTTTTGAAAAACGATAAAATAGAAGAGGGTAGGATAGGATAGATTTTGACAAAAAAAAATTAAAAATAGAAGGAATATGATAGGACAGATATGTTGGAAAAGATAGGTTAGATAGGTTGGATAGAAGGGATAAAATGGGATAGGATGAGATGCAGATGACTAAAATTCTATCATGACCATTTATCTAGATGCACTTTTAAGGATAGACTCAATCATAGATGGTATGCATGGAAAAGGTCATTTTTATATTTGAATTAGATGAGTTTTATTTGAAAAGATGACCTAAAAGTGATCATTAATGATGATGCAAATATGGATTGCAAACCGACAAATAAACCGTCGAAATTAAAACGCGGAAAAACTATATATCTTGCGCCACATGCAACGGGCTTACGTGCCACGCAAGGTCATGCATTAGGCGCATGTTTCCTGCGTGTGATGCAAGCCTCGTGCATTTGGCACATGGTCTTCTCGGAGCGATTTTTTCGTTTCGACAGTTATTGGTCGTTTTTCGATGTTTTTTGACTACTTCGAGGGGAAAGCATGTTGAACATAGGAAATAGGTAATCAAGAATGCAAATAGGCAAGAAATAGTATGCAGTTCCAACGTAAAGTCAAGATCTATGATTTATACTATGCTCAGGCTTAGGGTTAGGCTTAAAAAGGTTCATGACTAAGAGGTTGATCCCACACTTCGTATCTTTGCTTAAAAAGATGGCCACGTGTAAGACGCATTCCAGTCTCAAGCGTGGATAAGAAAGCAATGCCATGGTGGGGTAGGTTTGCTTATGACTAAGATCCAACACTATCGCTCATGAAGCTTTTTGGAGGGACAAAGCACAAACCCCTCGGGGGTGGCCTCACGCATTAAACATGCGCCAATGAGGCTAGTACTAGAACTTATAGTGGCTGTGTAATACCCCTCATCATTGCTTTAAAGGATTTAGCAGGCTATTCATTCTAACAAGATGAATCTTTCTTTTAGAGAGCTCATTTCCTTAGTTACTCCACAGTTAAGCGTGCTTGGCTGGGAGTAGTCCAGGGATAGGTAACCTCCTGGGAAGTTTCTCAGGATGCGCATGAGTGAGGACAAAATGCGCCGGAAGAACTTGTGTTGGTCATTGAGGACAGTTGTTGGCCCTGGATGCGCATTGGTGACGATAAACTCAGCTCTGGATGGGTCGGATGTTACAAATGGTATCAGAGCAACCCTGCGACCGCGTGCTGATCGTGTGGATAATTAATCCAAGATTTGTCGCCTAGTGGGGGAGGATTATGGGGCTATATCACCGGCTGCGTGTTGAATATGGTATTAGTTTCCAGGCTGGGGCGACCGACAGATCGTATGTCGAATATGTGGAGTCCTCAGGTGCAACCAGGGCGTTGCTGTCCTCAAGTGGGGGTGTATGTAATACCCCTCATGATTGCTTTAAAGGATTTAGCAGGCTACTCATTCCAACAAGATGCATCTTTCTTTTCGAGAGCTCATTTTCTTAGTTACTCCACAGTTAAGCGTGCTTGGCTGGGAGTAGTCTAGGGATGGGTGACCTGTGCGCATGAGTGAGGACACACTAGTAGAATAATTGCTTATTGCTGCGGTGGTATTGCTGCGGTTTTGCCCATGCGCAGCAATAAATCACGTGAAAAGAAAAGGTAAAATATAAAATAAGGATATTGCTGCGGTTTTGGGTGGAAACCGCAGCAATAGATGTCAACGGGAATTTTTTGAAAATTTATTGACTGGTTTGACCAGATTTATTGCTGCGGTTTCCACCAAGAACCACAGCAATAGAATAAAATATTATTAAAAAAAATATATTTTAATCTATTGCTGCGGTTTTTCCAAAAAACCGCAGCAATATGTTCAGTAGGGTTTTTTTTAAAATAGGGGAGCCTTATAATTGAGCGCCGTTTCCATCCCTCATAGTCAAAACCCACTGATTCTCTCTCTCTCCTCTCTCTCCTATCTCTCTCACTCACGCCTCCCTCTCACTCAAGCCTCCCTCACTCGTCGCCAGTCCTCACACTTCGCCGGTCCTCGCCCAGATCGTCGGCCGATTCTCCAGATCTCCTCGTCGTTCTTCGAGATTTGGTTGCTCGATCTCCGGTCTCGTCCTCCTCTATCATCATCTCGCATCCTCTCTTCCAACCGCCGACCACCGCAAGACCGACGTTCGACCACCGCAAGACCCAACCTCCAGCATCGGTTTTTTTCAAGATGCTCCCAAAAATCACCAAACCTTTCATTATTGCTCTTCTTGGTCCTGCTTTGTTTCACACCATTGGTCATATCTCTGCTTGTGTCTCTTTTTCTAAGGTGGCTGTGTCATTCACCACTTTCCTCTGAACCTGTTTTCTCTGTTATCTTCTCCACTTTCCTAGGCAATTCGGACCTATTGTTTTCGGGTGCTCCCTTGCCGCTGTCACCGAGGTTTCCTTCAATTTGCAAGACCACCACAAGACCACTGCAAGATGACCACAAGATCTGATTTTAAGTTTGCTCGAGTTGTTTTTAAGGCTCAGATCTGATTTTTAGTTTGCTCAAGTTGTTTTTATTATAGATCTGTTTTTTTTTTTTTTTTTGCGATTTATCATATCTCTGATTAATTAATAATGTGTGTTTCATTTTAAGAGATGAAATTACATACTCAGTTTACATTATTTAGTTTGATGATGGTAGATTTTCTGGTAAATTTGTACCAAATGTTGGCAGTAAATTCAACTACTTTGCGATTTATAGTAGTGCTTTAGGTTCTATTTTCTTGCTCCTTCTTTCTTGGCAGTAATTGGGTGTTATAGTTTGAATCTTCCATCTATTTTGCGCCAACTATTTTTGGATGACAATTTGCCTTTAAAGTTTTTTTTTAAAAAAAAAAAACAATATTGCCTAGTTTTAATATTTCAAGTTTGATTAGAAAATACAAAAAAAAAAAATTTTTTTAGCTGTACTATGACCTATTGCTGCGGTTTTGTTCAACAACCGCAGCAATATGCTGTATTTTTTATAATAAAAAATATATATTGCTGCGGTTTTCGGAAAAAACCGCAGTAATATCCATATTTTTATAATAAAAAAATATGAATATTGCTGCGGTTTGTCCCATAAACCGCAGCAATATGTTGAACCGCAGCAATAGTTTAATTACCTATTGCTGCGCCCTTTATTGCTGCGCGGTCAAAACCGCCGCAATAGGCCACTTAATGACCGCAGCAATAAGCATTTATTCTACTAGTGACAAAATGCGCCGGAAGAACTTGTGTTGGTCATTGAGGACAGTTGTTGACCCTGGATGAGCATTGGTGACGATAAACTCGGCTCCGGATGGGTCGAGTGTTACAGGCTATGAAGAATATCCATGCATATGCAAAACTGTAATGTCATTTAAAGGCATAAAAATAGTATGAATCGCATTTTTCGAGTTTCACCCACATATCATAATTTAATTTACATCAACTCCCCAGTGAAGTCATCAAATTGTCGACATAGTTTTATTGCCTACGCTGGACGAGCACATATTTGACTACCTCATTGTAAAGGGTTTTAGATTTAAAAGCATTTTGAAAAAAGTTGGCCAACAAGTATTTAAAGGAAGACTAATAAGCCTAATTGGATATTGGAAAACCATAGTGACAATTTAGGGACTTATCCAATGTAGATTCCACGTCATGACTTAGCAATTGGTCAAATGAACCAAAGATAGAGTTCGGGGATGAGGGTACGAATATGATCATGAATCAAATTAGCCCTGTAACACCCCGTAATTTTCACCCTTTATTTTTGGTGTTTGTTTACATTAAAATGATATTTTTCGTAAAAATAAATAATTTATTATTTAGATTATTTTGGAACGTGTTGTGAAAATGTGTATATATATTTATATGATGTGATATATGTATATATATATATTTATTTTAAGTTTTTAGTTATTTATTTTAAAGGTTATATTAGTTTCGTTATTTATCTAGGCGTTTAGGATGCAGTTTTGCCGCGTAGCGTTTTTGTATCAATGTTGGACCGATTTGAGTGATGAAATGGTACATCACGTGTGGCATGTCATGCTGGCCAGAAATCAGCAATTATGGAGTGGAGGATGAAGAGTTTTGGTGCTTATTAAGCTAACCTTTGAATATCTTGTAACCGCTCATTTAATCCCTCATTAACTTTCTCCTAAACCCTTCATTTTTCCTTACCATAAAATTCTGATTTTTATTAAAAGAAGTTCAGCATCATTTGCATTTAACCCTCACCGTTTTCAAGAAAAGAAAGAGAGAAAAGGAAGAGGAAAAGAATAGAAAGGTTCAACCCGGTTTTTCCTGTCACACCTTCACGAAAATAACCGTAGCTGGAGATCTAACCGTTGGATCATCTTCAAATTTGGACAGAATATTTATAACATCTTGTGAATACTGTATAAAGAAAAATAATTTTCGTCTGATTTTTAGTATTTATTTGATTTAATTGGTGTTTTGTGCGTTTTTGGCTTATTTGCATAATAATTATTAAACGAATGTTAAAATTGCTGAAACTATTTTTCGTGGATCATGTTATATGTGTAGTATGTATTCCATGCCTTAGAATAATTTTTGCCTACTGTTTACCGGTTTATTTGATTGATATATCTGTTTTTGCAATTTTGTTTCTGTCAGTATATAAATCATGAAAATTATTTCTGGAGGCCGAAAATTTTATTTCTTTGTATATTATGTATTTCCGTGAGTTTATTCATGTTATGTATATTTTTGGTAATTTTTGGGCGTTTATTTTTATTTTTAATTATTATATTGGCTTTATTGAGTAATCTATATATTCACGTTTAAAAATACTTTTAAAGTCCGAAAATTATAAATAAAAATTTTACCATGTCAGTAGAGCCATTAGGGTCGTATGATAATTTTTTTGTGATTTTACTGCTCGAACTTATTACTTTAATAATTATTATTGTGTTTTTGTTGTGAAATTGAGGATACTCTTTTAAATTATTTAAGAGCTTTTTAATCAGAAATAATTTGTGATCTTTTATGTTCTTGGATGCTGGTGTTTAGTAGGTTGCTGTAAGTATTATTGGGTATCATTATGTTTATGTTTTATTTACATAAAAATGATTAATTGTGTGTACTATTCATTTATTTAATAAGCCTTGGAGTTAATTGGTGATGCATTTCTGATTGATACTGTTAGTGCTGTAAAAACTATTTCATTATTATTGTTGATGCTTAGTGATGTTCAAAGTATTGTGGTTGAAGATATTTGTTGTAAGTTTGTAAGTTACTACTTTGAGGATTTTTGAAGAATTACTTTTGATGAATTATGGGTATAAGGCCGGGTGGCATCCCTTTTGACGAATATTTTTGAGCTGAATGATACTTTTATGATATTTATGATTTTATTTTGAGATAAGAATATCCGGTGGGATAGATGTAGTCCCCGGTGAAGAACATGCCAACCACCTCGTTTGCGAACTAGGGGTACACCTGGGTTAATTGTTGTCGTCCGAGAGGTCAGGGAGTTCTGCGTGTTCTACCCTGCATCGGGAGTTTGGCCATTCTTAGACACAGGCAGTGGGGAACGTAAGCCCATAGACTGACCTGGAGATTGCGATCTGACAAACCTTAGGAAGTGAATTGCGATTCGCTAGCGTTCGGTTTCTGACTCAATAACTTGTTTTACCTATATTTTATTTTTATAAAAGTACTCTTGAGATGATTTATTTATTTTTATCCAACTCACTTGCTATTTATTATTCATTTGCGTTATTTGTGAGTTATATGGAAGTGAATGTATATTGTAGTTGACTTGACTTTATGCTTTCCTTTCTTATTAATCTATGTCTGAATCATGCTTTGATTTCTTTTGTTCTGGGAGAACTGCTAGTTACTCCCCACTAATTGTGGATGTTTGTTGTATATTTTGCAGGATTATGTTGATGGGAATCTTCTTTGGTTTTGGGCTCGGGTTGAGTTGTGAGCATAAAAAAAGCTAGATGTTTTAGGCCTAGACTTTTAATTAGTTTGAGAGTCAGTTTTCTCTTTTGGATATTAATCTAATTAATTTATTTTATTTATACTATTTATTTATATTGGTTTTATCACTTAGTTATTTAAACGCATTTCTTGTAGTAGTGACATTCCCAAAAGATGATGTTTCCGCCATCGTCCTATTAATACTATTATTATTTCTTTCTTTTCCGCTTTGAAATTCTGGGGTGTTACAAGCCCATTGTTGGCCTGTACTCAATACGATTCATATCTAGTTTTATGAAAAAAAACAACCAAGCAGTGTGTTCATGTAATCTAAAATTATCTATGTTGGTTCATTAAACACAAAAGACTAATTTTTAGTGATATGTTATTTGTTCAATCAAATTATAGGGACCTAACAGGTTGTCCAAATTATCTGAATTTAGTATTGGAACATTTATTTAGGTCTTGTAATTAGGAACATAAACATGTGTGGCAATGAAAGCGATAAACATACAAGCATGGATATGAATATAATAATGTATAAAAATAAAAAGAATAAAGATTAGAGACGTAGAATATACAAAAGAGCATGAATTCTTCCATGATCTACATCATGAAAAGTTGATTGTTAGTATAATAAGAAATAAATTGGAATTGACCCTTAGGAATTATACCTTTGTCGCCTGGGTCTTGAATAGCGGTTTGCACGAGGAGCAATCTTGAAGCTTGAAATGAAACCAATGTAAAGTCGAAAGTATGTATGAAGTATTTAAAGTGTTTTAAGAAACTATTTTCTTAGACTATGTGAGAATATGTGAGTGAGAGAGCATATGAAAGCGTGAAAAACTAGTCGAACACGAGGAAATTTATAGGAAACAATTCCGAAAATCGCGCGGAGGATAAAACAATAGAGGTGAGCTTGACGCACGAAGCATGCGCTTCACGCACCGCCGTGCACCCAGCACACACAACCTGCGCCTGGCGCATGCTTTCTTCGTCAGTGTAAGTGCTTTTTGCGTTTATGTATTTCGCTGACTATCTCGATGTTGCGCGCACACATGCTGGTACGCTTGACACATTCGCCTGCGCGCCGCGCAACCACAGATCTAACCGGATTTTCTTATACGAAATTAAAATATTCTTTCTATCTTGTATTAAATAATATATTTTGGATTCGGAAATCAGCCATGTTAAGGCATAAAAATCTGATTTTCATAATATCTTTTAATTTAGAAAATGTTAATAAAAACGGTTTTTTCACCATATACCCCCGACAAATTTTTTTTTGCACCATATACCCTTTCAACTTTTAAAATGCACCATATACCCTCGACGTTTCAAAAAATACACCGACATGCCCTTATGACTAACGGCGTTAGAGTTCCGTTAGTCATTAGGCCCTAATCCTACCCTAACCCTAATTAACTAACCAAAATCTACCCCTAATTCTAACCCTAACCCCAATACCTTAACCCTAACACTTAACAGGTTAACACCCTCACCCCCCGCCCCACCACCCCCATTGCACCACCACCCTTCCCACTCCACTCCTCCCCGCAACCCCCTTCCCATTCCCTTCCCCTTCCCCTTCCCTTTCCCCCGCCATCACGCAACCTCGAAGAACAAATCTCGAAAAGTGATGGAGGATTTTCGCAACTCTTCGATTCATACACGGAGGAGAGAGATGTAAGGACGTCGGCGAAGGACGAGAGATTTGATTCAAAATCTGGTTCAAAATCGACGTTCTCTCTCACCAGCGCGCGCGGATTCGAAGAGGGGGGGGGAGGGGTCATGGATTCGAAGGGGGTGGGGGGGGGCTCGGGATTCGAATGGGGGTGGGGGGAGGGGTTGCGGGATTTGAATGGGGGTGGGGGAGGGGTGCGGGATTCGAATGGGGGTGGTGGGGGTTTTGCGTGGATGGGGGCGGGCTGGGGGAAGGGGGAGGAGGGGGGGGCTGGGGGGAACTGTTGGGGTGGTGGTGGGGGGTGGGGCTGCGGGGGAAGGGGGAGGGTGCGGGAGGCTCGCAGGTGGGGAAGGGGAAGGGGGTCGGCGAGGTTGCGGGGAAGGAGATGGGGGTCGGCGGGGTTGCGGGAGAGTGGGGAAGGGGAGGGGGTCGGCGGGGGAGTGGGGAAGGGGGTCGGCGGTGGTGAGGGGGTGGTGGTTGGGGGTGGTGGTGAGGGGGGTGGTGGTGAGGGGTGGTTAGGGTTAGGGTTAGGGTTAATGTATTAGATTAGGGTTAGGATTAGGGTTAGGGGTAGATTTAGGTTAGTTAATTAGGGTTAGAGGTAGGATTAGGGCCTAATGACTAACGGAACTCTAACGCCGTTAGTCATAAGGGCATGTCGGTGTATTTTTTGAAACGTCGAGGGTATATGGTGCATTTCAAAAGTTGAAAGGGTATATGGTGCAAAAAAAATTTTGTCGGGGGTATATGGTGAAAAAGCCGTAATAAAAAATACAATTAATTATCAAGAATACTTAATTGTGATTTTAAAAAATGGGCTTTAACATACAATTAATTATTATATGTAATTAATTGGGCTTTTAAAATTGGGATCAAAATAATTAAATAGATATTATGTTCTTAAAACGGATTTGTGCTTAGATTGTTGGATTGTTTTTCCTTTGGACCGGATGTTTCATAATTTGGTGCGAAATGGGGAGACACGATTATGTGTCTACACCGGTAAAGCACAACTATATGCCGCCTAAAGCCTTTTTCTCCATTGAGAATCATTCCTCTCCTTATTGCTATATAGAACCTAATGTCATCAATTATGCCTAATGATAGCATTAAATTCAAATTGAATCTACAAAAATCTAAACATTTCCAAATAATTGTAATTTTCATAGATGTAAAAATTAATTACATCACTTGGTCAGGAATCGTTTTGGATGAACAAAGCGCAAACCTCCCGGAAGTACCCTACGCATAAAACATGCATTAGTGGTGTAAGGACTTTCTCTCAAAGAGGAATTTATGACCGCGCACGGAAGTAGTTCATGTAATTTATGGAAAGCAATAAAAATGTCATTTAAAAGCATAATAAGAGTATGAATCGTATCGTCCGAGTGTCACTGACTCATCTAACAAAAAAAAATTAGATGAATCCTACCCAATGAAGTAGGATAAATGAGTAGGATATGTAATAAGGATTGTTAGAGCAATTACTTTTATTGCTATAAGGAGTTTCCTAGAAACTGAGTTTTATGCATTTGCTTCCACAATTTTTTAGAAGATTGCTTGAGAAAAGTACCGGAAACTTCAAGATTTAAAGATATCAAGTGCAAATTTTGCAATTTGCTTGAGAAACGTACTAGAAATTTCAAGATTCAAAGGAATCAGGTACGAATATATAAAAACGAGAGCATATTTGCAAGAAAATAAAATTTAAGATGAAAAACTAAATCGAAAACATATTAAAACCTAATAAAAAGTGATCAATTTGATCCTTCAAATAAATCTCTCAAATCACTTAGCGAATTGATGAACACGTTCTGATACCATAAAAATTAGATACAGGAAAATTCAAGAAAGCTAAGGGAAGTGAAATTGTTTCTCCCTTTAGAAAAGTTATTGCAACAATCCAAAAAGAAATTATTACATCAGCAGCCTATATATTAGAGTGAGCCACAAAATCTTACAATCTCTATCATGAATATTCTTACAAGAAGATATCTAATGCTCAATGACGAAATTTAAAACAGGGTAGTCTTCATAATCAGGATTTCAAATATGATGAGCCATACTTCCGTTTAGGAGGTGATAGCCTTTAAATACCGCATATATCCTAGGCTGCCATGGAGGGTACGTATTACTCATATCAGTAGCAACAGTGACCTGGTCCTACCTATATTTTCCTTCAAGAGTGTACAACACTAGGAGGTGAGAAAGTTTGTGAATTGTCAAAGCCTGTTTATAAAACAATTCATTAAACAGAGAGGCAGGGGCTACTAAGGCCATGTGCAGGGTGAGCAATTTCACACACCCGCCAAAATATAAGGGCCCAATTCTATTAGTTGTCCGTCCAAAGCAAAAAAAAAACTAAATCTAATTGTAGGTTGTTCCTTTCTAGTTTATAGAGTGTAATGTTGAATGAGGATTCAAAGAGATTAATTTATATCTGGTGTTCTGCTTCGTTGCTTCCTATTCTCCAAAAAAAATCCCATTAATGACTATTCCGTCTGTTCCTATTCACCAGAAAAATTTCAATCCTTATAATTTAATTTAGCACAGGGTCCTAAATTGTACTAGACAGTAAGGGTGGAAGTTTGGTGTATGGTTTGGATTTAGGTCTAACCAATCCAACCAGAACAAATTTTGGAATTTAATTTTTCAATCCAAATCCATACCAATTAAAGTTTGATTCCAAACCAATCCAATCCGAATTTTCAGACACTCAATTGGATCCGAATTAACCAATTTTTTTAAACTCCATTTTTTCGATGAAATAAATTGGGCTCGGGTATCAACATAAAATGTTCGATAATAAAAGTAATTCGTAAAATCCCATTAAATTAATAAACTAATAACAACTAATAATTCATTACAAATTCATAATTCACTACCCCTTAAAAAATTCGTAATTCGTTACAACCAAAGGTTCAACAACTATATAAAAACATGTTCAACTACATAAAGCAGGTAGCAGCAAATTAGGGATTTAACTTTTAGGGAAAGGGGAGGGCTGCAGGACCATTTTGGCTTTTTAAAAAAAATAAGTTAAGTCCAATCATAAATAAAAAATATATAGGACCTATTTACTACTATTAGATTTTTGGATCCAATCAGCCTCAATCCAATCCAATGCAATCCCAAAATCCGATTTTCAAAAAAACTTAATTCGAGTCCAATCGGAATTATTAATTCGATTTGAATTAGATTGAATTTCGATTTTTATCCGAATAACTTTCACCTCTATTAGACCCTAGGGAGAGGTTTGTCATAATTGTATATAAATACCCTAAAATATATTAATAAATGTCCATACTCCATTGTCAAATCCATCGATCACCCCCTTAGCCCTTAGGACCTCCCTCGTCTCACTCTCAACATCAAATCGATTTTCAATAAAAGTAAAAAAAAAAAAAAAAAAAAAAAAAAAAAAGGGGAATCTCCCTAACGAACACTAAGGTAGTTAACCTCAGTGTTGAAGAAAAAGTAATGCAAAACTGAAAACTCCAACAAACTTCTGTCTTCCCGCTTAAACTCAACAACTCAAATCTCTCAAATTCATCCACCCAATATTTCTGTCACATCAAAAAACATAAAAAAGAAAACCCAGCAAAAACAATCTGAAAAACAACAAAGAAAACTAAGAAAAATGTCACTTCCAATCTTAAAGACATGTAAAATGAGAAATAGAGCTCCAAAACTCTTCGGATTAAACGCATTCTGTGATCCAGGGTGCCCAATTAACCCAACTGGAGCTTTTCGAGATAATATGAGGGTTTTTCTTCAAGAATGTGCTGAAATTGAAGACTACAATATCGATACTATGTCAGTTTGGTGTACTCTTCTTGTTCAAGAAAACAGAGGCGTTGTTCTTCCTCTTTACACCATTGAAGAAAATGTCAAATTCTCAAAACAACCCTTCTGTGATCACTGTCGTTGCTCTGGTAATTTATGGTTTTTTTTTGGTGGATTAATTTTGTTGTTTTTGTGGATGTATGATATGGGTATTTGTTTTTTTTCACTAATTCTTGTTTCTTGGATTGTTTAACAATGCTGGGTATGTGTTTGCTGAAATGTTTGTGTGAGTTTAATTAATGGCTGTTTTGGTTCGATTCTTGCTCTGTTTTAACTAGTTATGGGTCTTGAAGTTGGTTAGATGTTCTTCACTTTAATTTTTTACTGTTGGATATTTGGTGAAGCTGTATTATGCATTCAAAATCTTGTTAAGTTGGGTTGGAATCATAATTTGATTGGGGCTGAAATTTTATACTGATCAAGTTTTTTGTCGTTTCGTGGTTGTTTTTTTCTTGAGTGAATTTTGGCTGCGGTAATTATGATAAGTCAGCATACTTATGTATGTGGTTCATCTTCTCTTTTAAAGAAATTTGGTCAATCAAGTTTTGGGAGAAGGTTGTCTGAGGCTCTTTTATACAATTCAAAACTGTAGACAAGAAGCTATTACAATAACTTAATTCTTGCACTTACATTTATGTAACTGTGAACAAAGATTATAGTTCTTGTTTTTATTGGAAACTTTGGGGTGTTTTTATCATCATATTCAGCATCTATAATATCAGATGCATGTTCATGTCATGTCATACAGGTCCTACTTGAATATCTCTTGTTCTCATTTCCATGATTATGTATCCCTGAACCTTGGGTAGAATGGAACCATTGTGTTTTAGTACCAAATTCAAGGTCACCCTCAAATAATTACAATTTACAACACGCTATTTAGTTATCGAACCTTCCCATTCTAATCGTTTATTTTTTCTGTGATCATTGTTCACTTAGGATGGAGTCATCATTATATGTCGAAAAGGAAGTACCATCTGATAATTCCCCATGATAGAGAGTGGAATAAGCCACTTGGCAGTGATGTCCTTGAGCTTCAAACGCACCACTTGCATGG
Source organism: Beta lomatogona (assembly GCA_947646795.1). Lineage (NCBI taxonomy): Eukaryota > Viridiplantae > Streptophyta > Magnoliopsida > Caryophyllales > Amaranthaceae > Beta > Beta lomatogona. The sequence goes on from CANSNZ010000929.1 coordinate 1,419,803, forward strand.
ACTTATACATTGTAATGGCTTTGGCCATCTTCTTTGCATCAATGGCATCGAAGGAGGTTCCAAATATCTTTGCGGAAAAGAGATCATGGATCTATGGGATCGTATTTGCACGAACCTTCATGCAAGGTATATTATATAAAATTCTGCTTGACTATTTATGTTGATGCAGCATAGTCAAAACTCTAAACAACATGATGTGGTTATTGTTCTGTATTGTATAGAAAGATCACAGTGGAGGATACATCAAGAAAGAGATCAATGGATCTTCGATTACTTCATGGCATTGCGTATGGACAGCCTTGGTTTGGCAGATGGGGATACAAATTCTCCCATGGGAGTTTTGGGGTTCAACCACACCATTATCAAAAAGCTGTGGAGGTTCTGAGCTCTCTTGTTCTAGATGAATTGGTTTCCGATCTCCCAAAAACGAATAAGTCGGCAGATGTAAAGCAGATCATATCCTCCTACAGAAATTTGAGTGAGACCCATCTCATCACATTGAGAGATCTCCTACGGTTCATGCTGACCCTGAAATCCCAGACTCCTGCTAAGACAAAAATAGCCTTGGCTCAAGCCGTGTTGCCTGCCTTCTCAGCTTCCACTACAACATTGGCAGCCAAATTATCGGTGCAAATCAGGCAGCCTCCTACAAGGGCAAAGCCAATCAAGTGCAGAAGGTTTGCAGCTCTGGTAGCTACCATGGACAGCAGATGGCCAAAAAGGAGACTAGAATTTACAGCTGAAGTTATTGTAAACGCCCTTAAGGAAAATATGGAAAGCAAGTCCAACAAAAGTGGAATGACAAGACAGGAAGTTCGGGATGCAGCCAGAGCTCATATTGGAGATACAGGGCTGCTTGATTACGTCCTTAAATCGATGAACAATGTGATTGTAGGTGATTACATAGTTCGAAGGAGAATTGACCCAGTCAACAGGGTTTTGGAGTACACCATCCACAGGGTAGGTGAAGCTTCACCTTCTCCTAAGAAACCTGCCAGAGAAAAAGCATCTGTTGCACCTGTTTTAGCACTCACTACAACCTCTGGACCTGACACTTATAGAGATGTATCTATCTTATACAACCAGACAATATTAAATCGGCCTGAATCAGATATTTTGGGCTTGTCAGTTAGAGTAATATTGGACAGCAAGCACTTAGTAAAGGAGTGGCCTTTCAAGGATGAAAACGACCAATTACTAAGATTCATATGCCATGTCCTACCAACCTCAAGTGAGTTAGACATGGAATTATCTAGAAACCTTTCTCCTGGTGAAATGATTGTTCTTCCATTACATGCCTCGTTTGGTGACTTGAGGGTAGCAGCTCAACATGCTTTGAGGGACACTTACTGCATCATGGAACGTTATGTGGTGACTGACATAGATAGTATGGAGAACTTCGTTGATGCTGAAGTTGTGTTTGGTGCAGTTGAGTCAGGTTCTGAACTTTGGGTCAGAGGTAGCGGGATTGACTTAAAGACCGACTTAAGGTATGAGGGTGGGCCTGATAATTGGACAGTCAGATGCTCATGCGGAGCTACGGATGACGATGGAGAGAGAATGGTGTCATGTGACATCTGTGAGGCGTGGCAGCACACAAGATGCACTGGCATTGAAGATACAGAAGCAGTTCCCCCTCTTTTCGTGTGCCAAAGGTGTTGCGCTTCCCTTATGCCTCCAAGAGTGGAGACCATATCTTACTTCGATAATGAAAGCTCCCAAGATATGCTATTGCCACAACCATTGGAGGAATCGTGGATGGCACTCACGTACTGAATTTTCTTCTTACTTCAGTTGCATTTCTGTATATCCCCCTTTATATTTCTTGTGCATAGCTGATGAATATAGCACTCAAAACCATTGTATATCTTCTTATTTCCTGTATTCACATCTTATTCTTGTCTACTTGGTCCACTGTATGTTCTGTACCATCAAGCAGCTTACTATTCTGGAAAGAATTCAACTTTGCAATTTTAACTAGGATTTGGTTGGCCAGTTTTCAGTTGTTAACTTTCTGTCCACAGTCTGTATGTAATTCAAGTTATAGCTCCCCTATAGTTGACACTTATTAATCATCAGGTTACTATTAACATTTATTTGATGTTCAGGAAGTGCTAGTCTGTGTGTCTAACTGTGTCGGTGTCAGCATATCAAAGCAGTGGTGCAAAACAATTAGAGACATTAAACATGCGTTGTATTGTATTTCCCAGAATTTATGTAGTTATTTATATACAAGCAGTTGCAATTGTACACGACAAGCAAACTAATTAGAACTCTGATACAAGAAGGTTTCCTAAATATTATTTGTTTGGGCCCAATATACCAAAAACCCAATAATTACGTAAAAGCCTCTCAAGGCCCCAGGTGGCGTAGTGGGTCCCACATGGAAGTTGACCTAGCTCCAGGTTGCCTAAGGATCTCCAAATGGGGATGGAAAGTCTTCTTGCCTGATAAGGCAGTATAGCCATTGGTCTTCCGAAAGCCCATCCCATCAATGTTGCCTTTCTGGGAATCCGCAATGCTATAAATACCCAATGTCTCACAAATGAATAGGTAATGAATTCTAGACCAACCACTCAATACAAAACCGCTAAGTATCATAGCTGACTTGAGCGTCGGAGGGGTAATCCCGGAAACACCCCCGGGATAGTCTAACTCTCGTTTTTGCAGGCCCTGAAGCACTCTTTGAGCATCTGGTCGCCTTCAACGGTCCTCGACCATCAGTCTTGACTAACCCCTCATCTCACAAGTTTTTTTACCCGAAACAGTTGGCGCCGTCTGTGGGGATAGCCAAACTAAAAAGCTATGGCCAATGCTCGAAGAACTCGTCGGGGCCAACAACCCCCGAACTCACCACCTCGAGGAGGGATACCCCCTCCCGAGGTAGCCGATGAAACAGTAGGGGACCCTTGCAGGGCCCCCATACTCTCATAGAGACATCAGCACATTCTCGAGGAGTTCGGTCCTCGAGAGGCAGCCAGTGCCAACACTGGGCAACCTCGAGAGAGGATAATCCTACCTTGAGTCGAGGCCCCTTGATATGAACAACCAAGTCCCAACCCCGTTACCCAGCAGGACCTTCAGCAGCTGCAGACCGCCTCGATCTCATCTTGCTTGCTGGGAGAGAGGAAGCTTCTGGACCACCCTTTTCAGCTGCAACAATCTCGAGCAAAGCCTCCGGGCCCTCGTGTATAACCTTTAGAACGGAGGATATCGGACATCCAACTGACCCCCTATCCCTCGAGTAATTCTAGGGCAGAATAGGCATGATCCATCCCCCAACGGCCAAGCTCCACAAATCTCGACTCGAGTCCCCCAGAACTCGACTCAAGTCCCCGAAGTCCCGACTCGAGCTCCTCCCGGTCGAGGAGATGCCCGACACGTCATTAGCGAGTGATCCCTCAGGAACGGCACTCGAGACGCTCGCGACATCCTAAACGAGCATCACGCACGCTCGAGGCAAGAAGGAGAGTCGCTCCCTAACCCTAACCGGGGACGGGAAGGATCTCGACAGCAGGAAAGGGGACATAGAGGGAACGAAGTAGAAGAATCCAGCAGTGTTGATCCGAGCGAGAGGTCCAATGCCCAATTTGGCAACCTAGGCTTCATCACCCCTTTCAGTGAGGAAATAATGGCGGATTCCCAATCCTCGCAAGGTGAAGGTCCCTCCTATCGAACATTATGGGGGAACCACAGACCCCATCGATCACCTTGCGGCCTTTAAAGCACAGATGAGTGTGCAAACAGGGAGCGAGGCTGCGTGGTGTAAGTTCTTTCCCACCACACTGAAAGGACTGGCTCTCACTTGGTTCACGGAACTTCCCCCAGGAAGCATCTCAGATTTTGCCACCCTCGAGGCTGCATTCAAGCAAAACTTCATAGTTGGAAGAAGACACCGAAAGACTAGCATCCACCTGATGTCTATTAGACAGCGAAGGGATGGAGACTTGGCAGAATACATCAAGAGGTTCAACGAGGAGTCCTTAAAGGCCTCCGACCTATAGGATAGTGTGGCATTTACTACACTAATGTCAGGCCTCTACCCATCGAGCAGGTTCAAGCTAAAGCTCGCAGAAAGCGAAGCTTCTACTTCTCTGAAGCAATAAACCTCGCTCAAAAGTTCATACAGGCCTCCGACATCTGCAAAACCCACGAGGAACCTAGTTCCAGCAAAAGTAGGACATCCCTCGAAGAGAAAGGGATAAGAAGCCACGGCTGGACAACAATGGCTACGACCCTCGATACAACCTCAATCGAAGGGAGATATACCTCGACATCAAAGAGAAGTATGCCTTACCAAAGCCCACCCTCATCAGAACCTCCGTCAATAGGAGAGATAAAAAACTTTGGTGCGAGTACCACCACGATTGTGGTCACACCACTCGTAACTGTAGAGAGCTCAAAAGAGCATTGGATAAACTGGCAGACGAAGGAAAGTTGAACCGATACCTAAAGGATCCAGTAGAAAAGAAGAAAGAACCTCGAAAGGAAAAGGAATCCAGGAGCGTTGAGACAGCAAGATTTGTCAACGTTATTGCTAGGGTGTACGCTTCGGGTGGCCTAACCTGACGCTCTCGAAAGAAACACCTTTACACCCTGAAACATGGGACAACAGACATGACAAGAACAACAGCCTGCCCCACCATGACTTTCAAGGATAGCCATCGACCCATACAAAACCCTCACGACGACCCCTTGATCGTCGCGATGAAAATCGTCAATCTGAGGGTAGGTCGAGTGCTCATCGACAGTGGGAGCTCCGCGGACATCATAACAATGGACTACCTAAGGAAACTGAAGTATCAGGAGGCCGATCTTGTGCCTATCAGCCAACCTCTGGTAGGATTTGGAGGACAATCTGTCTATCCTTTGGGATCAGTTAAGCTCCCAACTCGGATGGGAGAAAAGGGTGGAGGGAGGAGCATCCTCGTCGTAGTCGTCGTCGATGTTGATCTCCCATACAACGTCATCATCGGACGTCCCACCCTCAACAAAGTCAAAGCCGCTATCTCTACTTACCAGTTGTTGCTACAGTTCGAGGCCGATGATGAAAAGGTCGTCCAACTGTTCGGAGATCAGAAGTCTGCCCGAGAATGCTATGTTAACAGCCTAAAGAATCAAAGCGAAACCAGGAAAAGGAAACAGCCTGAGCCTGAAGAACCTCTCCACGTGATGGGGCTCTACATCATCGAGAATCCAAAGCGGTACGAGAGACCTCGACCAGTGGATGGAGATGAAGAAATATGTATTGACAGGGAGAAAGGAAGGATTATTAGAATCGGCAAGCAAGTCCCCGATGACGTAAGAGCACTGATCATCGGAGTCATCCGAGAGTTCCAAGATGTATTTGCGTATACTGTCGACGAAATGCCAGGTATGGATCATCGAATCATGGTCCATGGTCTTAACATCAAAGAGGGGCATCGACCAATAAAGCAAAAACTGAGACACCAGAGTGTCGAGAGAAGCAAAGCAGCAGCCGAGGAAGTGAAAGGTTGTTGGCAGCAGGTTTTATAAGAGAATGCCAATACACTGAATGGCTGGCAAACGTGGTACTAGTGCGCAAGTCATCCGGGACATGGAGGATGTGTGTCGACTTCACAGACCTGAACAAGGCCTGTCCGAAGGACGACTTTCCTCTCCCCAAGATAGACAGACTAGTCGACTCGACGGCCGGACACGCCCTCTTCAGCTTCATGGACGCCAATGCAGGGTACCACAAAATCCCCATGGCTGAGGAGGACCAAGTCCACACAACGTTTACTACCAGCTCAGGAGTATATTGCTACAAGGTCATGCCATTCAGCCTCAAGAACGCTGGGGCCACTTACCAGCGCTTCGTCAACAAGATGTTTGAAAATCAGATAGGGAGAAATGTGGAAGTGTATGTCGACGACATGATCGTCAAAAGCAAGCAAGAAGAGGACCATGTCTCTGATCTAAGGGAAACCTTATCCACCTTACGCGCCCATAACATGAAGCTGAATCCGAAGAAGTGTGTCTTCGGCGTAAAAGGAGGAAAATGTCTTGGCTTTCTAGTAGACGAGAGGGGCATAAAAGCTAACCCAGGTAAGGTCTAAGCTATCATTGAGATGAAAAGCCCTCGAACAGTCAAGAAAGTCCAGCGCCTAACCGGCTGTATGGCAGCCCTATGGCGTTTCCTATCAAGATCGGCGGACAAGAGCTTATACTTCTTCAAAACATTAAAACAGTCAACCTTCGACTGGGATAAAGCAGCCGAAGAAGCATTTCAGCGATTAAAGGAACATTTGGCCAACCATCCTAAACTTGTCTATCCTTTACCATGAGAAACACTTTTCGTCTATCTGGCTGTGTCAGATAATGCCCTTAGTGCCGTCCTCGTTGCTGAGCGAGAGAAAAATCAACACTCGGTTTATTTCATAAGCCACGCCTTTTGAGGCGCAGAAGCAAAATACCCCAATTGAGAAGATGATCTTCGCATTGGTCATCGCCACTCGCAAACTCAAGCCTTAATTTCAAGTTGTTCACACCCCCTCGGTCAGAGAACCAACAAGCTGACGCACTGTCAAGATTGGCCAGCTCCGCTGAGGACCTATCGCCCCGGCCCATAATGTGGGAAGTGCTCAAATCTCCTAGCATAAACAGGGAGGTGACAACCCTCGACAGGAGTCCTACCTGGAAGGACAGGATAGTGTCTTACGCAAGGGATGGCGTATTACCCGCTGACGAGCTAGAAGCTGAAAAAGTAAGGAAGCAAGCTCGATGGTTCATCTAGCACAACAATCAGCTTTACAAGAAATCTTTCACCCATCCCCTCCTTCGATGTCTGACCCCCCAAGAGGGCGACTATGTGCTTCGAGAAATACATCAGGGGGCATGCGGGAGTCATCAGGGTGCAAGAACTATCGCTGCGAAAGCTCTTCGAGTTGGATATTATTGGCCCACCCTGAGAGAAGATGCTTCGAGCCTGGTCCAAAAATGCAAAGAATGTCAGATGCATGCCAACTTACCCCATCAAGCTGACAGTCCCCTAACAACCATCCAAGCTCCCCTGCCCTTCGACATGTGGGGCATGGACCTGTTAGGGCCTTTCCCTCCTGCATCAGGCCAGCGGAGGTTCCTATTGGTCGCCGTCGACTACTTCACCAAGTGGGTCGAGGCTGAGCCACTAGCCTCCATCACTGATAAACAAGTGCAACAATTCATCTGGCGGAATTTAATTACAAGATTTGGGGTTCCTCGAGTTCTCATATCAGACAACGGGGGACAGTTTATAAGCGGGCCAACGAAAGAATACTGCTCTCGATTTGGCATTGAAACCAGGTTCTCCACTGTAAGTCGACCCCAGACCAACGGACAGGCAGAAGCAGCTAACAAAGTGGTGCTAAAGGGGCTGAAAACGATGCTCGAGGGAACCAAAGGATCGTGGATCGATGACGTGCCTGGGATCCTATGGTCCACGAGGACAACGGTTAGAGAGGCCACAGGACAGACACCATTCAATTTGGTGTATGGGAGTGAAGCTGTACTATTCATCGAGCTAGGTATCCCCTCACCGAGGATTACCTTCTATGACTATAAAAGTAATGAGGAAGAGAAGCGAGTTAACCTCGATTTGTTTCCCGAGACTCGAGGCAATGCCCTCCTCAAGGCCATCTCCTACAAGCTCAAAATCACCAGGCTCTTTAACAGACGCATCAAGCATTGACCACTACAACTTAACGACTGGGTCCTAAGGAAGTTCGAGGCAACATGCAGAGAACCTCAGCTTGGTAAACTGCAGCCCAACTGGGAAGGACCCTACAAGATCACCAAAGTAGTTCGACCAGGCACTTATCGCCTCGAGGACCAGGATGGTCAGGAGCTACCTCGACCATGGAACGATGACAACCTTTGAAAATTTTATGTTTAAAGTTTCTACCCTCGAAATTAGGGGCATAGCTTACCATGTACATTGTCCTTCGGCATAACTATAAGCCAACTTTTGTAAAGCTGACTTTCAGCAAATTTTCATGCTCTTATCGAAATCTGCGCATTATGTATACATCTATCGAGTTCTACTAGCATAGACAAAAAGAAAATTTCGAAGGCATAAACTTGGTAAACAAAAGCCAAGTGCATTGAAGAAGGAAGAACAAGTTTTATTCCATTAATCAAGGGAAGTACAGGCCATCGAAGTGGCAAGCTTACAAACAAAAAACACCTAAAGACAAGAAGTAAACTATGAGGGTCTCACATTAACCCTCATAGGAGCCAGGGGGAGAGAAGAAGATACCGGAAGAAGTGGGGAGGCGGTCAGCCCTCGAGGTTACCAGAGGCTGTAACCGGGTCCTCGCCCTTAGGGGCATCCACTTCCCCCTCCCCTCGAGGAGTCTCGACCTCCACTTGGGAAAGTGCGGCCACACCTTCCTCCACCTCCTTCCAAGAAAGGTCAGGGGACACCTTCTCAAGGACGGTTCGAACCTTCTTGAGGGCTTCAGCATGACCAACCTCAGAGGCCTAAAGGGAGGCGTCCTCGAAGAAGACCCTTCCCGCCTCGGAAAGCTTTTAGTTCTCGATAATAAGCTCCTGACAATCGTTAGCTTCCGAGATGGCCTTCGTAGCCCTCTTATCAGCCTTCTCCACCTCGGCCAGGGCCTCCTTCAATCCTTCGACGCCTGGCGTTGCCTCCGGCTGGCCGAGTCCCTTTGCTTGGTGAGGTCCTCGATGGTCTGTTGGGCCTCGACCATCTTCTCTTCAAATGACAGTTGGTCCTTCTTAATAGCCCCCTTGGCCTCGGAGAGCTTTAGCTCAGCAATTCGAATCTGGTTATTGAGGGCACTCCTCTCGTCGAAGGACAACTGGTCCTTCTTGACTTCAGGAGGAGCAGCGCTTCGAGCGCGACGGGCTAAAGCAAACGCCCTAATCGAGAGCTGTAAAAAAGAGAACATGTAAGTAAACAGAAGTAAAATATCATCGCAAATAACAAATCCACCAAGAAACGGACGTACCTCGACTAGAGTAGCCTTTAAGGCCTCGAGCTCCTGGCCATCGGAGGCTAAGCAAGCTGCTTCATCGGCAGCCGTCATCAAAGAGCAGGAGGCCTTGTCGAACCTCCCTGCTAACTCCACCCTCAAGAGGGCGGTGAAAGGAACCACAACCGTCGAGGGAGAAGGCCCCTCAGTCTTCGGCCTTTTCTTGGAAGCCTGCTGTGTCACAGGCAAGGGAAGAGGAAGAGAAGGCTTGTCCTCGAGCTTTACCTCGGGGACCTCCTGCTTCACTATCGCAGGAGTTATAGTGGGGGGCGGAACCTTGGTAGCCGAAGAAAGGACAGCATCCCCTTCGAAGTAACCCCCTTGGCCTAAATGCCCTTCGAGGGTTTCGGTAACCCAGATACTGCGGGGACCGTTCTCGAGCTGGCCTTAGCTAGCTTGCGACGCTTGGCCGCTCGAAGGGCTTCTGGGGTGATCAATGGTTGAGATATTTGTGCTCAAAATAAAACGACCGAAGTTGGACGACTATCGAGATGGGAGTACGAGAAAAGGTGATCAAAATAAGGGAAATTTGGAAAGAGAATGCAAATTGTGTTGTGATAAAACACAAAAACACCCTATACTTATAAGAAAGAGGAATCACAGATTCCAAGGCCGCAATAACTGCCCTCATGGGCCTCACAAGAACAAAGGCGTATTAACACAAATACGTGTCACGCTCCTAACACGCGACCCAAGGCCACAAGAAACTCCATAGGGCACTCAAGGCCCCTTGGGGGTAAGACGAAGACCTCAGGTGACCCCGATAGAGATCAGAACATGTCGAAGGGGGTCATGACCCGGACCCCATTCGATACCAGAGTATATCGAGGGGGGTTATGGCCCAGACCCCGGACGAGGCGAGAACATATCGAGAAGGGGTCATGACTCATATAAACAAGTGATAATGACTCAACGAAAGGCAATAACTTCAAAAAATGCAACATAGAGCAAAAGCAAAAAGTTCTCTTTCATTTCATCGAAGAAGCATTACATTATGGAGATTAGGAAAAGTTAAGCTAATTACAAGATCCCTAAATCGACGCCACTATTCAGACCCATTCGAGGAGTTATCAGAAGAGTCCCCGGTCTCGAGGGAGGAAGAACTCGAGCTTTCAGCCTGCTGCTCATCGTCTTCCCCCTCCTCGTCAGCCTGTACCTCTTCGTCGTCAAGACGGTCTTCAATCTCAATATCTTCCTACCACTTCGAGGGGGTCAGTGTCGTCATTCTCATTCCGAGGGGCTTCAAGACCAGGAGAGTCAACGGTGTCGAGCTGAGAAGCAACATGGCATTGTATTCAGCTTCGACGAGGGCCCAGTCGACTGAGGGAGAAACCTTGGCCAGGGCCTTCCTCAGCTTGCTGAGGGCCCTCGTCGCAACCTCCGCTTGGGAATTCTGCTAGTCGAGAATGACCTGCTCCCTGGCCAGAGACGACTCGCACTTCAAGGAGTCATACTGCCTCTTGATCGAGTCCCGCTGACTCTGGGCATCGAAGATCTTTTGCTCCCAGGAAGCTTGTTTCTTAGCAAAGTCCTTCTCCTTCTCCTCCCAGGAAGCTTGTTTCTCAGCAAAGTCCTTCTCCTTCTCCTCGAGGTCGTTCTGAGCAGCCTCGAGCTCGAATTTGTAGTTTAGAGCGAGCTCCTTTTGCCCAGCAAGTTCCTCTCGAAGCTTCCGAGACCCGATAGTGTGTCGATGGCTCATAACGGCCATCCGAATCGAGCACTGAAAAATGAGCATAAGAGAATCAGCAAAATTTAGAGGAAATATAAAGCAAGGTGATAAAATACTAACATCGACCCATGAGGCATGCAGAGCCTCGACTTCTTCCTCCTCGTCGAGGTCACGACAGACGTCGACATCAGCCTTGGTAAGAATGCGTTTGACAGCCTTGTCAAAGCTATCAGCCTTTTCAATGTTGGAAAGCTTCGTGAAAGGTTTAGTCACATCCTCCGAGTCGACGATGTCAATCCTCGCTCTTTTCCGACCCGAAGTCTCAGTATCGCTCTTCGACAGCTACAGCCCCTCGACTCTCCAAGATCTGAGGAGCCACGATTGCAGCAACCGTAGGGGCCCGAGGACGTCGATTTTTCACGGGATCCTGCAATATAGATGGTCAAACAACAATGAACAAAAACTCGGAAGAAAAGATCATGAAGGTAAAACTAACCAGAGGAGGACGAGGGGCCCTGGCCTTCCCACTCGACATCTTATGTCGAATCTTCTCCTATACCCACTGGTTGGCAGTCATTCGCTTCTGCATGGCTTCGTCGAGCTCTTGATAAGCAATAACTGCACAGGAACATAAGAGTTAGAAAGAGAACCTTTTCAAAGAAACAACATGCCTAACAACAAAGGCCCTACCCTTGTGGTAAGCAGGACTCGGCCCTGTCGCCGACAAGAAGTGCTCGTCGCTCAGGTCCTTCGAGTTGGGGGTCCAGTGCTGAGGGAGCGTCTTCTTATCACCATTCACCACCTTGTGATGGTCTGACAGTAAATAGCCACTACCCCCTCCTCCTCCGACATTTAGGGCACCAGTCGGTTCAGGGCCATATTAGGGCCCTCGAGATGGGGAACCACAGGGAAGTCCCATTGCTCGGACCGGTATACATACAAGAACTCCGTCCGAAACAATTGTTGATTCGACGGCATCGTCCCTACTATCTTATATCGAAGACGGGCCTGAAAACTATACCATCCTTCCCCATGGGAACCCGGGGACATCACCACCAGTTTCATCAAATTTCTCCACATGACCAAGGATGGCTCCACTCCCATTATGTCGCATATGGCCAAAAACCCCACCATCGAGCCAACGCTGTTAGGCATCAGCTGGCAAAGAGCAAGGTCATACGCCCTAAGTACAGGAACGATAAATGGATGGAGAGGAAACCGCAACCGCAACTCGAGGAACGCCTTATAGATCGCTATACAACCAGTCGGGGGGGTAGACGATGCCTGGTCGGGGTCAGGGGTATACAAAGCATAAGGATGGTTTATCAGGTATACCCCCTCGAGATATTGGAGGTTGTCCATTAATAACTTCATGAAAGGCCAGCGAACGTAAATATGGGCGATCGCCTTTGCCGTGGGCATTTGCTCCTCGCCACTAGTACTCGGCTCGGAGGATGAGTCATCGCTTCCCCTCTCCATGACGTAAACAACCTAATTATCGATAAGTGGATCTAAGTAACTCCTAACAGCCTAGGGTCGAGCAACGGTCACGACATGAGGGGGATTATTCAACTCCTCTCCCTCGACAGACATTATTGACTCCCCATCGCTCAAGCACGCTATGCCATTGAGTATACGGGGAGAGTCGGGACATCCCTGGGGCACGGACACCACGGGTATCCCATTTATTAACACTCCCTCAAACAATGGCTCTAGGGGCGAGGGAGGGGTCTCCGAGCCAGACAAAGAATCCCAGTTATTTATCAAGGGGGAACTCGACTTGGACGGGTCCATTTATTGATTAAAGAAACGGAAAAGAAAAGATCGTACCTTGGGCCGAAGGCTCTCGAGATCTACTATCCTTCGTGAGACGCTCGTCGATCAATCCTGTGCTCTCAAGACAAAGAACTTTCAACCTCTGACAGACTCTTAGAGGATAGGAAGAAGAGAATGGGACAAATGACACGGTCCCCCTGTCAATTTATAAACAACACCGTGTGGAACGGTAGGTCTCTCGCGGGCTCGAAGAATTCTGAAAGGCAGCAGATCTTGCATTGGGCCCTAAGCTAGGCCCAACAGTCACCCTAACCGGGGTAACCACTCTTAGCTACCCAAATCAGTCCACCCCAGCTCGCTTGGTCATACCAACAATAGCTAGGTTGACTGAATTTCAGCTAAGTCCAAGACCTACACTTGGGCACTTCACCCACATCGAGTGAAGGATACTCCAAGTCACCCCAACCACTGGAGTCGGCACCCGTCAAGTGCTACAACGCCAAGACACCCCTCGAGGTACATGGGGCTCATTGGACCCTGAGACACCTCGAGCGAGACATCTCGAGCGAGGCCCAAGATGCCTCTCGAGATACATGGGGCTCATTAGCCCATGAGACATCACGAGCGAGGCCCGAGATGCCCCTCGAGATACATGGGGCTCATTAGCCCCTGAGACATCTCGAGCGAGGCCCGAGACGCCCCTTGAGATACATGGGGCTCATTAGCCCCTAATACATCTCGAGCGAGGCCCAAGACTCCCCTCGAGATACATGGGGCTCATTATCCCCTGAGACATCTCGAGCGAGGTCCAAGACGCCCCTTGGGATACATGGGGTTCATTAGCCCCTGAGACATCTCGAGCAAAGTCCAAGATGCCCCTCGAGATACATGGGGCTCATTAGCCTCCGAGATATCTCGAGCGAAGTCCAAGACGCCCGTCAAGATACACGGGGCTCATTGGCCCCTGAGACACCTCGAGTGAGGTCCAGAACATCCCTCGCAATGCGTGGGGCACGTATGACCCCCGAAAATGGACAAAACCCAGACCGGAAAAGGGTTCAATATTCCGCAAAACACGCGATCTCAGAGGAGTCTTCCTTCGCACATTTCGTGTGGGGCTAATGTTTGGGCCCAATATACCAAAAACCCAATAATTACGTAAAAGCCTCTCAAGGCCCCCAGACAGGTGGCATAGTGGGTCCCACATGGAAGTTGACCTTGCTCTAGGTTGCCTAGGGATCTCGAAATGGGGCTGGAAATGCTTATTGCCTGAAAAGGCAGTATAGCCATTGGTCTTCCGAAAGCCCATCTCATCAATGTTGCCTTTCTGGGAATACGCAATGCTATAAACACCCAATGTCTCATCAATGAGCAGGTAATGAATTCTAGGCCAACCACTCAATACAAAATCGCTAAGTATCATAACTGACTTGAGCGTCGGAGAGGAAATCCCGGAAACACCCCCGGGATAGTCTAACTCTCATTTTTGCAGGTCCTGAAGCACTCTGTGAGCATCTGGTCGCCTTCAACGGTCCTCAACTATCAGTCTTGATTAACCCCTCATCTCAAATGTTTTTTACCCGAAACTTTATTAAACTATACAAATACAACAGCAATATCGGGGCCTTAATTTCATGAAAATGCACTCGGGTCCACGAGTCAAGGTTTTATCTGGATAGATTGCCTGTATGGATCCTGAGCCTCCATTCTCTTCTATCAAACAATAGAATATAGATGCTCCTGCAATAGTAAGCTCTTCATATATCTTCTAACGCCCGTCGTCCAAGTCATCTTCGACGTCTTTTGACTTTTTCTAAGATCTCTCGTATCTCAACCTTCAACTACATTAATGGTTGCGTCAATTGGGAAATAAGCAACAAATACGCAATATATCAGGAAGAAAAATATATTACAAAATGGCAAAAATAACACAATATTTCTATGTGGAAAACCCTCTTAACCCTGGGAAAAAACCACGATCCCATTCTCGAGGGATAAAATTTCACTATTAATATTTGAGAGTACAAAGGTAACTACTAAAACTACAATATTAGCCATAGTGTTTTTTGGAATAGATCAAACTTAGTACCCTCAACAATGGTACTTAACACTAATTCTAAAAAAACACTCACTACTAATATTGTGTTTATCTCACTCACCACATCTCCCTCTCTCACTTGTGTTTTGTGTATTCTTCACACTAATACACTCACACTATTTTTCTTTGTGCTCCTTATTTTCCACCCACTAACTCATGGCTACATGCCTCTTTAAATAGGCATAAAAGGCCTTTCTCCCAAGCTTTTCCTAAACACCTTGGAGGCCAAGGGTCTTGCACCCTAAACTTCTCCTAAACACCTTGGAGGCCAAGGCTCCAAGTTTACCATCATCTTTTGCTTTTTTTTTCACAACAAAATAATAATAGTAATTATTACAACTTATTTGAGATTTGGTTAGACTAACCCAACAAATTCCTCCCTCGACCCAAATCACCATATACCTCAACCTCATCGGAAAATTGAACCATTTTCACGTAGCTTTTTCACGGTCTCAATCTTCTGGCTTCGAATAGCATTACCGTCAGGATAATAAATATTGTTACCCGTCTTCCTTCCTTGCAACACCAAACGGTTGCCACGGTAGACCTTGCACCACCTACCACTTCCATCGTACCTATGCCCGCTTCTTGTCATCTCACCCAACGATATTAAGTTAGCACGCGCATTAGGTACAAACCTTACATTGTGAAAGGTTTGGACCATATCATCCTGAAGTCTCATCCTCAGACTTCCTATGCCTCCAACCTTGACGTTACTTCCCATGTTAATATGCCCGAAATTGCCTCCTTGTTGCAATGTATCAAACATCGCCGTCTCCCGACACACATGAAGAGATGCGGCTGAATCCAACACCCACTTATCACGACTCAGATCCTCCTTGACATCATGAGTCAACAACATCTCAACTTCATAATCATCGGATACTACATTGGCGGTATCACTCCTTCACCCTTCTTCATTTTGCCTAACTTTCCTTGCAGTTGCTTCAAGTTCTTCAAATCTTCTTTCAACTTTGAGCAATTATACTTCAAACGGCCCTTCTCATGACAGTAATAACACTCCATATTGTTATAAGCTCTCGGCCGAGACTTTGATCTACTTCTTGGGTCATCCCACTTTGACTTGTTCCTCCATCTTTCTGAACCTTGTATTGCTAGTGCTTGATCACCACGATAGATAACTCCATCTATCTGTGACATAATCCTCTCATTCTCCCTCCCACTGTTATTGCTTCATCTAGTGTAATCTTCTCTCTTCCCAACAACAAGTTCTGCACAATAGGCCGGTAGGACTTCGGTAAATAAGCCAATAACCATAAAGCTTGTTCTTAATCCGAGATCATCTCATCACCATTTTGCAACTGACACACTAACTAGTTAAAGTTGTTGATGTGGTCCTGCAAATTAGTATTACTTTCCATCTTCAATTGGTACAACTTCCGCCATAGCCATAGTCGGTTTGTTAAAGGCTTCCAAGCATAAATACTTTGTAGCTTCTCCAACAGCACCTTCGGATCTATCTCTGTCAAGAAATTGCAATTAATCTCTGTGGCTATGGCCAACCGAATTGTAATTGTAACACCCGACCCATATGTTGTCGAGTATATTGTCACCAATGCGCATCAAGGGCCAACAACTATCCTCAATAACCAACACAAGTTCTTCCAACGCATTTTGTCCTCACTCATGCGCACCCTCAGAAACTTCCCAGGAGGTCACCCATCGCTGGACTACTCCCAGCCAAGCACGCTTAACTCTGGAGTAACTAAGGAAATGAGCTCCCTAAAAGAAAGATGCATCTTGTTGGAATGAGTAGCCTGCTAAATCCCTTTAAAGCAATCATTAGGGGTATTACATACACCCCCACTTGAGAACAGCAACGCCATCGTTGCGCCAGAGGACTCCACATATTCGGCCACAACGACCTGTTAGACACCACAGCCTGGAAACTAATCACAGATTCGACATGCAGTCGGTAGAGATGGAAATATCCAGTGGATCACCCGACCATCCACTCCACCCGGTTTATTAAGTGGGTGAAGAACCCGGTTTAAACGGATGATAGCCGGGTGACGGATAACCGGGTGACGGATGCGGGTCGGGTTCGGGTGGTATTTTTTCATCCATCACCCGACCCGTCACCCGTTTACCACCCGACCCGTCACACGTTTAAAGTAAAAAATATATAATTTTTTTATTTTTGGCTTTTTCATTTTTACAAAAAGCCAATGGTCCAAAGGCCCAAACTAAGCAAGTTAAGTAGTTAACCCAACCCAGACTCTAATTGGCAGCTTTTGATACTATTTGCATAAACCAGCCCCTTGTAATTTTCATTTGTCCATCAACAGAACATACATACCCTATTTTCTTTCTCTCACATGGTGAAATTTTGTGAATGTGGGACCCAATTTATTTGTGTAGGCTTTCCCCTCCTAATAATCCATCTTACTTTCTCACTCCCAAAGAAACCCCAAACCCCCAAAATCCCATCTCTCGTTATTCTCTCACCCAAAGACCTAAACCCCAACCCCTTGTATCTCTCTCCTCTCGCCTGATACTACATTGCTACTGTTGCCGATGCACGGCCTTGCCACGGCCACCTTTCTGCCCAGCCTCGACAGAGAACGTCGCCTCGCCGGTGACGTGCTGCTGTAGCTGAGCCTTTCTCTCTCGCTAGCTGACGTGATTATTAACCATAGTTGTTGGGCTTTAATATGAATAACTTAGTTATCTAGCTAATTGGACTGATTTTATAAACTGATTTTTGGTTATGTTAATTTAGTTAAACCACCTAGTTTAATCTAATTTAGTTCATCCGATTATCACCCGATCCATCCGTTTCACCCGTGGGTGCTGGATGGATGGATTCGGGTGGATGTTTTACCGGGTGATGGATGGATCGGGTGGGTTGGATAGAGGCGGGTGATGGATACGGGTGATGGTACACCCGCCCCGAACCCGATCCATTTCCATCTCTAGCAGTCGGTGATATAGCCCCAGAATCCTTCCCCACTAGGCAACTAACCTTGGATTAATTATCCACACGATTAGCACGCGGTCGCAGGGTTGCTCTGATATCATTTGTAACACCCTACCCATACGGAGTCAAGTATATTGTCACCAATGCGCATCCAGGGCCAACAACTGTCCTCAATAACCAACACAAGTTCTTCCGGCGCATTTTGTCCTAACTCATACGCACCCTCAGAAACTTCCCAAGAGGTCACCCATCACTGGACTACTCCCAGCCAAGCATGCTTAACTGTGGAGTAATGAAGGAAATGAGCTCCCTAAAAGAAAGATGCATCTTGTTGGAATGAGTAGCCTGCTAAATCCCTTTAAAGCAATCATGAGGGGTATTACAGTTCTAACTACTTTCTTCTTTTTAGTGGCCCATGTGGCATCATCCAAGTTTTATGGCTTTTTACTTTCTAGTGCCACATCCAAATTTTGTTGTACCAACATATCTTCAACAGGATTCTTCCACACCATAAAATTCATTTTCCTATCAAAAAGTGGGATCTCAAATTTTGGTATACCTCCGACCATCGTACTTTCACAAAATATTCCCATACAAGTTACGCTTTCCCTCGAACATATCTTCTAACCGGTGGCTCTAATACCAGTTGTTGGGAAAAAAGCAACAAATACGTAATATATTGGGAAGAAAAATATAGCACAAAATAGCAAAAATAACACAATATTTTTACGTGGAAAACCCTCTTAAACTACGGAAAAAAACCACGACCCCAATCTCCATGGATGAAACTTTACTATTAATATTCGGGAGTACAAAGGTAACTGCTACAACTATAATATTAGCTATAGTGTTTATTAGAATAGATCGCAATTAGTACCCTGCGATTGTAGGAGGTTTCCCTACCTCTTTTGGATGAGTTTTGGATTTTCCTTTTGGATTTTTGGATGATCTCTTTTATAATAATATAGTTTCTTTAACCTTTTGGAGTGGCACTTCCGCCCGGCGATATTTTCGCCATCGTCTGTTTATCTATTTTTGGGTGATTATTTTACTATAATATTCCTGTATAAGGACGGGGTGTTACATACAATATATTTAAGAAATTTTTACATATGTAAGGTGTTATTTAAACAAAGTATCCAATAAGCACTTGGGCTTTGGGGTATAGGAATGAGTTTCAGATACGCTGTTACCCATTAACCAACAACTATAGGAGTATAACTAATAAAGTTGTTATATATCTACATCATTTTTTTCTTAGGTGATCGGCCAAAGCCGACTTAAAACTAAATGAGTTGGGGTCTTGGAATCTTTTTATCCTATATGTGGACGTTCATAGAATAAAAGCCTATAACTTATTTTAACTTGGTTAAAATTTGAAGTTATTGTTTATAAGTATAAATCTAGAACTTTACTTTTTGATTTGTAGATGGTTTCTCCAAATTCATTCTCCTATCTCATCTTTTACTCTTCGCTCTATTCTCGAAAAAAAAAAAAAATCAATGGAAACAACTTTCTGGATTGGTATCGCAACTTAAGAATAGTTCTTAAGTTTGAAATGAAACAGAATGTTCTTGAAAAATCCTCTCCCTGCTGAACCTCCCCTTCAAGCATCTGCTAAGACTTGAAAAGCCTATGATACGACAATAGCTAGATCCCTTGATCAATGTCACATGTTTGATGTTAGCATCCATGAATTCTGAAATGCAAAAAACAATTTGAAAATGTGGAGGCTTTTGACATCATTCATTAGCTTAGAGCAATGTTTCAGAAACAAGCAAGAATTGAGCATTACGAAACGGTTAAGGCTATCCTTGAGAGCAGTTTCAAAGAAAGTGAGCATGTTGGTCCACACATTCTTGAAAGGATGGGATATTGTAGACACATAATCGTGTCTCCCTATTTAGCACCTTGTGATGACTAATACCCCGCTCTAATTGCTCCGGATCGAGAAAAGAATAAAGAACGAGTCTAAAATAAAATAATTTAAGCCCAATCCATATTCTAACCTGTTTTATTAATCCATTTCCGAAAACCTTTTCTATAAATAGTTTTACTAAGCTCACTTTCAAAAATATTTTAAAAATAGTTTTATAAATAGCCCATCTTCGAAAACCTCTGAAAAATAGTTTTATGAAAGCCCAATTTCTAAAATCCTTTTTCTTGCCCATTTTAATTAATAAAATTAATTAATTATATTAATTAGTTTTATTAATAAAAACATTTTTAATAAAAAAAACATCTTTCTCCAAAGTGTTTTCAAATATTCTTTATATCTAACTATTTTCTAAAACCTTTTCAATAAAAAATATATTTCTAGAAACCTAGTTGTTTTTGGTCATATACTGCTTCCCTGATACCTAAACCTATATATATTACCCTCAAACCTCCTAATTCATTCACGCCATAAACCCCCACGGCCCACGCCTAATTCTTTGATCACAACCTCCTAACATCACACGTCACTCATCTCCCACACCAAAGGATGAATCCTGCAACCTACAACTAGATGCTAATCTTCTTCCTCTATCCTACCACAGCTAATTCACTCACCTCACAACTTGCCTAATACCACCGTACCAATTACCAATTTACCATAGTCCCCCTATTGATTTTCACCTCATGCCAAAAACCATCATCCATCCTTCATCATTGTCATTCAACGCATCATCATAATATTAATCTTCAGCTCCTCCTGATCCTAATACAACCATATAGTGGAGGATCTAGGGATTTATGAATGGTGGGTCACTACTAGACCATGTTATGGGGCGGATTGGGCGCGTCAGTGCAGGTCGTTAGCGGGTCACTTGAAATCATTAGCAGGTCGAGCCAGGGCCAATGATAAATGGAAGGGTCAAGGTTGAGTCCAAAAATAAGCAGATCGCTAATGGGCCACTTCAATGTACATGTCCCTTTTGACTCTAACTTTGGCTTATAAAAACCCTTAAACTTATACTCTTACAAAATTACAATGAATAATAATGCAACTCAAACAACTAAAGAATTGGAGAAACTTCTATTTCCAATTTTGTCAAACATATCAATCATTTTTTATATCAAATTATATACTAAATTACTAATTATGGCCTCTCCGAAAACTTCTCATAATAGGTCTAATTCTAAAAAGACTTATAAGAAGGTTTTAATGTATGTACCTAAATACAATCTATCACAACTTCAAAACCAATCCAATGCTTAACTAGTAACTCGATCAATCGTAGTCACCATTCACCAATTACCCACAATCTTCAATGCAAATAGCAACATCAAAATGGAAAATAAAGATAACAAACTAAATTAGATATAACAACAATCAGTTAAAGCAAAATTATAAACCTTAAAACTTTCAATTTCGGAATCGAAACAGAGCCTAAATGAAAAATGTAGTACACCAAAAATATCATAGAACAATCCAAAAAACACCACATGAGCTATCCTTTCTAGGTTAATTGAACTAACCATAATTCCTAAAACATGAGCCATATGAACTCCGACGACGGAGTTATGCTGGAAGATGTGAATCAAAAGAATGAATACATAACTATATAAGATATAAACTTTCTATTACAGTAATCAATAAATTTGCGAAAAATATGGAATTAATTACCCAAAAAAAGGAAAAAAAACAAATAACTCACTATCCATAAACCATCTGCCGAAATGTAAGATTTTTTTAATGGAAATTAAAGGTTGAGATCTGTGATGACTTGAACTTCTTCTAGAAGAATCCCATGTTTTCTAGCACTATCAACCTGTCACAAATTTACTCGCAAAAGTCAGACAAAAACATGTCGAGCTTTTGCCTTCTGGAATCAATGGAATCAAAGGAATGCTGCCGATCGCCGTGCCCAACAACCCAGTGGAAGAAGAAACAAAAATAGATGATTTTGAAAAAAAAAAATCGGGAAATGGTGGGTTACGTGACCCACCATGACAAAGGGTAGTTCCGCCATTGCAACCATATACTATACCACCATACTTATACTACTACTCTAAACTAATACACCGCGAGATCATCATTAAACATGCATCACCTAAACAAAGTTACGATCTTCTTAACTAGCGCCTAATACAACATAACAACACAACAACTGTTTTTCAATGGTCGTTCATAATTCAATCCAAGATCCGTGCAAATCAATGACCCAGACGGAGGTATAATTTTTGAGGGTCAATCAAAGTAAAAATCCTTTCTTTATTCTTGTAATTATTTTTTATTGAAGTTACTAACGTTCTATTCATGATGTAGATTGTTAACATATTCCTGCGACTGTAAGTATTGTATATTATACTAACTCCCTACTCATATTAATATTTTTATTTCTTTTTCATGAACATCATATTTTATGTATGATTGCAATATTTATCACCTTGTATATTATTGTTTATCAAGACCTAGATAAATGTTCTAACGCTTAAATCATATAACATGGACAACCTGCTAGGAACCCAGTAATTTTGATTGCTAATGAACATGCCACCAAAAAAAAGTAGTCTTTTTATGTGTTTTTAATGAACCAATCTAGACTAATGTTTTTTAGGGTTCTTGAAAATATTACGTGGTTTATTCTTTTAAATAAAACTTGCTATGAATCGATATTTAGTAAAGGCCACCAATGGGTGAACGTGGTTCCTGACCGTGTTAGTACCCTCACCCCCGAACTCAATTTTTGGTTCATGACCATTAATGAAATGACGGGGAAATCTACATTGGATAAGTCCCTAAATTGTCCCTAAGCTTTCCAATATCCAATTAGGTTTATGAGTCTTCCTCTAAATACTTGTTGGCAACTTCGAAAATATTTTTAATGAACCCTCACAATGGGGCAGTCAAATACGCGCTCGCACCGCGTAGGCGAATAAAATCACGCCTACATATATTTTGAGAATTTGACACAATCAGGTGTCGGATGATGAGCTACCAATTAACATTACTCTCCACTCCCTTCATAAGGGGGTATGACCAATTAGTGTTAAACTTTAACATGAATGAGTTGGAGAAAACAATGAATGAGCTTCTAGCTAGGGATGTGCATTATCGGATACCGGATCTGATCGGATCCGAAAATGCGGATATTTGAAATTTTGGATCGTAAAAAAAGTGATCCATATCTGATATCGATCCGAAAATCTCGGATATCTGCCAAATTCAGATCGGATTCGATCTGATATCCAATCTGACTATCTGTATATCCGAAATCTAATATGGTTAGTCATTTCTATTTCTTTACTAGGAGTCACAGGGGCCTGAATTTCCATAAACTAATTATATTAACAATTGGTAATATTTTGACATTTCACAACACAAAAATTCCCAACTGAAAACGAACACGTGGGGTTGTGGCCTCCATTGCGAATTCACAACTCACTACCTGTGAACATCTCTCTTTTCACCAAAACACAAAATTCAAAATCCAAAATCCAAAG
Source organism: Beta lomatogona (assembly GCA_947646795.1). Taxonomy (NCBI): domain Eukaryota; kingdom Viridiplantae; phylum Streptophyta; class Magnoliopsida; order Caryophyllales; family Amaranthaceae; genus Beta; species Beta lomatogona. Next base: position 1,442,713 of record CANSNZ010000929.1, read on the forward strand.
GTATTTTGCACTTAAATCAACCATATAATTAAAAATCTAAGACCCATCAAAGATGAAATAATTTCATTTGTTCATTAGCAGCATTAGCATTGTTATCCTTCTGATTATTACAGAGCATACTTCACGCAAATTACATAATGTTCCCCACCATCTGCCGCCCTCCATTCCATTTTGAGGAGCGGCGAACTCCGTGAAGCACCCGCGTGAAGAGCATACTGCAAAGGGTAAAGTGAAGACTGAAGAGAAAGAGGCGTGAAGAAAGAGAGGGGTGAGGATTGAGACTTGAGAGAGTGACAGAGAGGCAAACAAATGGAGAGAGGCGTGAATAATGATAAGTTACAATGGATAGGGTTTCTAGTAAAGCTTATTTGATATTATTTTTTTAACGGATATTCGGATTATCCGAAACATAAAAATTTCTATCTGTATCCGATGCGAAAATCCAATTTTTCTTAGGATACCCCGAACTGAAATATCTATAAATTAAAAATCGGATCGGATATCCGAAATTTCAGATTGGATCAATGAATAATCGGATTAGATCATTCGGATTGGATTTTTTTGCACACCTCTACTTCTAGCAATGCTCGGGACTGCTAAACCAATTATCAAGGATGCATACAAGAATCCTCTTCTTATGATTCAAGATAGGAAGGGGCTTTTAAAAAAAGGCAATAAGAAGCTAGAAATATCCTCCGAGTAAGGGTAAGGGAAAACGGGTTGTCAAACCAAAGGCTGGAGCTACTCCAGACAAATAATACTTCCATTTCCACAAACGAGGTCATTAGAAGAGGAATTGTTCTAAGTATCTCGAGGGCAAGAAGAACGACAATGCTACTTCTACCTCTGGTATATATGTTATTGAAGTTAATTTCACTATTTCTAATTCTCGGGTATTAGATAGCGGATATGGATCTCACATTTGTTCAAATGCGCAAGGACTAAAGAAAAGTAGGAGCTTGGATTTAGGGGAATGGACCTATGTGTTGGCAACGGAGCAAAAATTGCAGCTTTAGCCATAGGCACTTTTAGTTAAATTTTCCTCTCTAGGTTTGTTTTGATTTGAATAATTGTTATTTTATTCCAGCTATATCGAAAAACATGTTTCTTGTTTGGATATGGAAGGGTTTACTTTTGAGATTAAGAATAAATGTCTTTCTTTTCAAAAGGATGGAATGTTTAATGGTAGTGCTCACTTGGGCTCTGGATGCTAGACTAAGAAAATACAACTTTATAACATTCATACTAAAAAGGCCATATCAAATGATTCAATTAAAACTTACCTTTGGCATTGTCGTCTTGGCCATATAAATGAGAGACGTATCCAAAAACTTTAAAAGGATGGCCTTTTGGAATCATTGGATTTTGAATCATATGATACATGTGAATCTTGTTTGTATGCAAAATGACAAAAGCTCCATCTAATGGTGTAAGTGAAGGAACAAGTGACTTGTTAGGCTTCATACATTCTGATGTTTGTGGAGCAATGAGTACAAATCCTATAGGAAATTTTCAATAATTCATAACTTTCACAGATGAGTCACGAATCTGAATCTTTTTAAATGTTCAAAGAATTTCAAACGGAAGTACAAAATCTACTTGACAAGACAATCAAAGCCCTTCCGTCTGATCGAGGTGGTGAAAATTTAAGCCAAGAGTTTGATGACTATGTCAAAAGTTGTGGAATTCATTCCTAGCTAACTCCTCCTAAAACACCAGGCCACAATGGAATAGCGTATCCAAAAGGAGCACAAGTACAATAATTACATATTCCTGCTATTGAATTGATGCGGTTTTACCAACATGTAGCAATTTATTGTGTAAAAGGAAAAAAAAAAAGGCTTGCAACAAAACGTTTTTCTACGGGTCTTAAGAAAAACACAATAATAGATTAAAATTTTATAATATTTTCATATATTGTTGCGGTTTTTGTAATAACTGCAGCAATAGGTTCATTTAGGGTTTCTTATTTTTAGTTGAGCAGGCGTCGTTTTCATTCCATCTTTCACTCCTCACCCTCCCTCCCTCTCACTCATTCACCCTCCCTTCCCCCTCTTTCAGAGCCTCCTCCACCCTGTCTTTCCTCTTACTCCTCTCCTTCTCTTTCCTCTCACTTCTCCTCCAATCCTATCTTCGTCTTCATCTTTCATCCTCTCACACCGTCGAGTCTTTTTCCTTCGCTCCTCAACCTTAGTCTCTCACTCCTCATGGAATCTGCTTTTCATCTCCCAGCTCGCCATCTCTCAACCTTAGTCTCTTCCTCTCCTCAAATCCAGAAAGTCTTCTTCCTCTCATCAACACCACCAGCTGTGGCTCATCGAAATCCGATTGTGGTAGTTCGTCGAAAAGGCGTTTGTCGAGATTCGGCTGGAGCGGTTCGTCGAAATGGCCTTCAGTTCTCTTCTCCACTACGACGCCTTTTTCCGGTGGGTTTGTGATTCATGGGTTCGTGCTTTTTGGATCCAGCAATAGTTTTTTTTTCTTTTGTTTCTTTGATCTAATGGAAGAGATGATATTTTATTTTTATGGATATATTTCATTTTTATTTTTCTGAATTAATGTGATGTTAGGTTTTTGTGGGTTTTTCTTTTGTTTCTTTGATTTTCAAATTCTTTATAATTGGGGTTTATAAAAATATATTTTTTATTGAATATATGAATTCATTCTGCAGTAAATAAATCCTTTGTTGTAGTTATTTGTGTGTTATAATTTTTGTAGAGAATTAATTGAAAATTTGAACTTGAAAATTGAAATTATGTGGGTTTGCCCGACAACTGCAGCAATGAGTTGTGTCTTGATTTGATGCGGTGCAAAAAAAATGCAGCATTAGGCCCTCAAAAAATCGCAACAATATAAGATTATTCTACTATTGGAGAAATTGAACACTATTAGATATGGTTCAATCAAAGGTCGATCTTCAGATATCATTATGGGGTCAGGCCCTGGAAACAACCGCCCTCATCCTAAATAGAATTCCATGTAAAGCTGTTGAAAAGATACCATATGAGTTATGGGCTGGAAAATCTCCAACTATGTCATCTCTTTAGATTCGGGGATGCTAAATTTATGTAAAACGTTTACAATTTGACAAGCTTTCACCCAAATATGACAAATGTTTCTTTGTGGATTATCCAAAAGAAACAAAGGGGAATTACTTCTACAACAAAACTAAGAACAAAGTTTTTGTGGCTCGGACAAGTGTCTTTCTTGAAAGGGAACATCTTTCTAGGAATTCTAGTGGGAGAAACATTCACCTTGAATAAATTCGAGCTGGAAATGAGCCACAAAATCAAACTCCAATTCATCGTGAGAACCAAGAGCCTCCATAACCTGTTGTGAGTCTACCTCTATGGCACTCTCCCCTTGTAGGTTTAATAGGAAAGTTTCAGCACCTGAGATATTGCTTTTAGAAAACAATGAGCCTACTACCTAAAAAACATCTATGGCTAATTCAGGTTCCGACTTCTGGTCAAAAGCCATGAAATCCGAAATGGGTTCCATGTATGAAAATCCAGTTGGAAAAATTGATTCTAATAATCCAACCTTTGGGCCGTTCGCTCAAAATAATTCAACCTTTTGATTATTATTTAAAGGTCCAACCTTTTATCCCAATCCGCTCATAATGCACCGTGAGACCAGTAACCTGTTGGAATGGTAATTTTTTTTTTCATTTTCTTCTTTAATCTCCCTCCCTTTGTTTCTCCCTCCCTCCCATGCCTCACAAGTCATGAAGAACCACCCCACCCCCACCCCCTCCCCCGCTCACGATCCCCACCCCACCCCCCACTCCCTGCCACGATCCCCACCCCACCCCCACCCCACCCCCACTCCCTACAAACAACCCCTCCTACGAACAACCTCTGCTCCACCGCCACCCCGTGCGAACAACCCCTGCCCCACCCCCCACCCCTACCCTCCAGCCTCCCTCGTTCTTCCCCCTTTGTCCTCCTCCACTCGCCTTCACCCTTTTCGTCGTCCTCCACCGGCAATCTCCGAGACGAGACGCATATTTTCTTCACGGGTTGGTGATGGTTAGTCGAGGTTGGGGGAGTTTTTCGGGGTGGGGGAGGTGGGGGGTGGGCCGGAGTCGGGGATGGAGGGGGTGAGGTGAGTTGTGGGTCGGGGATGGCGAGGAGAGAGAATGAGATTTGTGGGAGGGGGTAGGGTTGCAGAGTGCAAGGGAAGGGATGGGGTTTTGGTGGTGGGAAGGGGGGAGGGAGGGGGTGGGAGTGGGTGGGCAAGGAGAGAGGGAGGGGGTGGCGGTGGGTGTGGGTGGGTAAGGGGAGGGAGGGAAGGGGGTGGGGATAGGAGGGTTGGTGGCGGTGGGTGCGGAAGGGGAAGGAGGGGGTGGTAGTGGGTGGGCAGGGGGGGGGAGGGGTGGCGGTGGGTGGGGGGGATGGGGTGGGTTGGTGGCAGTGGGTGGGGGATGGGGTGGGAGGGGGTAGTAAAAATATATTTAATTAAATCACAACGAATCGGAGCAAAACACGTGTGCAATTAACCCATTCTCCTGGTCATCAACCTGTTTCAACAGGTCATTGTGCATTATTAGCGGATTGGGATAAAAGGTTGGATTATTAAATAATAATCAAAAGGTTGGATTATTTTGAGCGAACGACCTAAAGGTTGGATTATTAGAATTAACTTTTCCAATCAAGTTTAGGGTTTGGTTAATTTTCCTGATGAGGTTAAGCCTATTGTATTCAAATGGGTGCCCAAATTGAAAACCGACATGGATGAAAATGTATACATCCACAAAGTTAGAATAGTGGCACAAGGTTTTAAACAAATTCATGGTATTGACTATGATGAAACCTTTTCACCAGTAGCTATGTTGAAATCTATTCGGATACTTCTAGCCATTGCTTCAATGACTATGAAATATGGCAAATGGATGTTAAAACTACCTTTCTAAATGGTTTTTATAAACAAGAAGTGTGCATGATACAACCTGAGGGTTTTATTGATCCTAATGCACCTTGAGAAAAATATGCAAGCTTCAAAAGTCCATTTATCGATTGAAGCAAGCATCAAGAAGTTCAAACCTCCGATTGACGAGTCAATCAAAGGTTTTGGTTTTCTCAGAAATGAAGAGGAATCTTGTGTTTACCAGAAAGTTAGTGGGAGTAAGATTGTTTTCTTTGTCTTATATGAATATGACATACTACTAATTTGAAATGACATTCTTATATGCTAGAGTTTGTAAGGATTTGGCTTGGAAAGTGTTTCTCAATGAAAGACGTTGGTAAGGCTCAATAAATACTAGGCATTAAGATCTATATGGATAGATCTAAAAGAATGAGCAGACAAAGTCAAGAGACATATATTGATAAGGTTATGACTACAATCAATATGAAAGGTTGTAAAAGATGTTTTCTACCCATGTTTCATGGCATTAATCTAAGCAAAACTCAGTGTCCCTCAACGACTGTGTGAACGACTGTATGAGCAAGATCCCACATGCTTCAGCTACCATGACATGTACTAGACCAGATGTTTCCTATGCTTTGAGTATGACCACTAGAGACCAAGCAAATCCAGGTGATGACCATTGGATTACTATCAAGAATATACCTTAATAGGTCTAAAGAAAAATTATTAGTGTATGGAGGAGAGGATGAGCTAAGTATAAAAGGTTATACTGATGCTAGTTTTCAAACGGATAAAGATGATTTTCGATCGCAATTGGAATTCAATTTTTTTTTTGAACGGAGGAAAAGTGAGTTGGAAAAGTTCCAACCAGAGCACTATAGTAGATTCTACAACCGAAGCGCTGAGTATGTTGTTGCAGCAGAAGCAGCAAAAGATGTCGTTTGGATAAAGAAGTTCATTACTGAATTGAGAGTGCTTCCAAAAATTGCTAGTGCTTTGGATGTTTATTGTGATAACACTGGAGCTATAGCACAAGCAAAAGAACCAAGAACACATCAACAATCCAAACATGTACTTAGGAGATTTTATCTTATTCGAGAGTATCGAGGAGATGTTAGGATATGCAAAGTTCATACGGACAGAAAGCAAATCCGCTTACCAAGCCACTTTCTGAGCGGAAACATGAGAGTCATACTTTAGCTATGTGAATTAGGAACATTGGAGAATGACCTAATTGTACTTAATATTGAACTTTGTTCATTGATAAAATAAAAAAATTTCATGTTTGTTATTTTATAATATTATGTTTGTTTAAATTCATTTTAGTATTAAACAAAATATGCAAAGTAATCAGTTGTTTTATATAGGATATTGAGTGTGAGGACTCAACCATGGAATTTTAAGTGAACTAAAATAAATGATTACTGATCAGGCTTAATCGTATCACCTAATTCAAAATAACCTAAGGTCCACTAACTAGCTAGGAAGTCAGGATCGTATGCACATGGAAACAATGCTCTTACTGCTACTGATCACTAGAAACTAGACTAAAGGGTAACCAAATAGTTGTGGGTTTTAACTACGAACTAGTCAAACACAGTATTAAACCGAGCATAAACAATGACAAAAGATCTAGGGCATAGGTTCATCATGAACGCATGTCAGGGTTGAAAACATGAATCAGACAACAGTTAACTGAACAAACTATCTAGGGAAAACAAGTTATCTCGAATCAAAGTCTCCCTTATAACAACAATATAATAGGGTCCCACAATTTATTAGAAATCGTTCTACCTATTGTTGTAAGCCTAAACATCAGATTTACACCTCCTGGTGCATAATCTAACATCGCGTGACTTAATCAATCAAGTCTAGCGAAACCAAATTGACAAGCAATACAAACAAACGATAGGAAATAGCAAAGTCCAACAATCATTGAAACATTATACATCAACCCCTTTCAACGTTCATGAATTCCCTTGAACCGTAGAATTAAGCTACTCATTCATAATTAAATCAAACAAAACAACAATAATTAAACTTGAATTCATGACGAGAAAAATAATGAAAACTATGAAGAACAATAATTCTAACGAAAGGGAAGAATGATAAAGCAATAATATGATTCAATGAAAAGAAGAAAAAAGAAATCAAAATACCTCAACTTGAATTAATAGAGAAAATAGTTAGAGTTTACAAGAACTAGTCAAGGGCTTCGAGGAGAAAGAGTTCTTTCAAAATAAAAAATGTGACATCCTAATAAAAAGTTCTCCTGAGTATTTATACTTCCCTAATTTCTAGAATAGAATAAAATAATAAAGAAAAATAAAATAAGAAAAAGAAGTAACAAGATCTAAGTTATAAGGTGACGGATAGATGTACACGTCTATGCGAGCCTTGCTAGGCACTAAGGGGATGCGCTCAATACCGGTGGCGCGGGGATTTGCCTGCGGCCTGGCAGTCTTGCCATGACCTTGATGCCTCAAGACGTGCTGGCGCAGGCTGATCGAGCTCGTCACATCATGCGGGCGCGGGCTGCAATACTGCGGGCAAGAAAATGTTGTTCGTCAACTCCAGCGAGTGCGGGGTGCTGCTGCGGCCTATCAGTATTGACATGCCCTACTTGGTTCTTCATGCGGGTACGGGCTGCTGCGAGCAAGGAAACCCCGCGTCACATGGTATTGTTGTGGGCGTGGGAGATGTCGATGGTGTGCATACTTGGTGCGAGCAAGGGTCCATATATCCTCGACGCTTGACGATAATACTTGACGATGAGTTAGACGTGAGCCGCAACAAGCTGGACGTGGGCCGCAACGAGCTAGACGTGAGCCGCGATGAGCTAGACGTTAGCCACAACGAGCTTGACGTTAGCCATAATGAGCTAGAAGTTCCATCAGCCGAACTCCCATCTTCAAATCAACATGAGCCCTTCAATCACCATCCGACTCGACTCTAAACACTCCGAAAGCATCCAAATGACTATGAAACCACCTGAAACATTAAGAAAAGCACAAATGGGGCTTAATAGAGCACAAAGGTCATAGCCAATGCAAAATTGATCCTAAATGCAACTAAAATGAAGTAAACGCCTAAAAATGCAACCTAAATGTACCTAAAATGCTTATGCAAATGCGACTCATCAAATTCCCCCAAGCTAGACCATTGATTGTCCCCAAGCAAGCGTACAATTGTACGGGAAAAGAAAATCACTGCAAAAAAATGGGACTAAGATAGGGCCTTGCCAGACACACAATCAAGAAAACAAGAGATATCATTACTACACGAGTCTAGAATCTATACGATCTCGAACAAAGCCGCATAGCAAGTCATGTGATGCAATCAACTCCCTTATAAAACCACAAGCCATCTCCTCCAACCTGGACCAAACTAAACTTGGCAAACCTCATTATAGATGTATGCACTCTAATCTCTCATGTGTTTATGGCATAATCGATGTCACTTATCCTAGACCAAGTCGGCTCGGAAGGAACATATACTCTTTAACTTTGACTCTTTGACTCAACTTTCACTCATCGTAGCACACAATGACCAAGAGGACTTTTAAGGGTTGTAATGGGGCTGAGGTTGTATGAATAATATTTTGGGAAATGTGACGGAAAAACGAAGGGGGACCACTTTACACTAGAAACACGACCAAGGAGGTCAAAACAACTCCCTTCAACACCATCTTTCCCGAAACATCACAATAGAATCTTTCACTCAAACTAATTCAAGATAACACATTCGTAACCAAAATTCAAATCCTTTGTTTCCACTCAAAATGTTTTTGTTTCTTTTTTTATCTTTTTTCTCTTTTGTTTTTTTTTGAAGCTCACTGGACATTTTCTTCCTCCAACTAACCACAATTTGAACAATGTCACTATATAATACAAACCATAACTAATACTCACTCCCCAAGCTAGGCTTGGGACAAGAATCAAAAGGCTAAGGGTTTGTAATATGGATATCAGACAATTGATAGTCATAAAGGCTCAACTTGGCTAGAGAAAGGAAAAGACTAGAAATCAAAATAGTTCTGGAGCTAAGATCACAAAATAAACGCCTCTATCATATCAAAATGCCCACATAATTGAATATTAAGGAGTACCAAGTCAAAATCAAGACCAAAACATCAACTGAGGAACTAATCACACATGAAGCAGAAAAAATTGACTCTCATATGTCAGTTTACGAGGCACAAAATCTCACTTGGGTGAAGGTGTCTGTACAGTTAGGTTAGGGCTAGCCAGAAAGAGATCAACCAATCTTACCACAAACAATCAATTTCAAAACCTTTATGCTATGAAGTATCATGAACAAGATGAATCTTGCTTAAATCTGTAGTAGATATATCAATAGGATTCTCAATAAGTGCTGGCAATAGTCCCAAATATGCAACTAAAAAAATCTATTATGCAACTAAGAAAGCAATACAATTTTTTTCGTTGTACCTAAACTCCCACCCCTAATGAATGTTACAAAGCGTACAACATCTACAAAGCAATAAAACTACACTAAAAAGCAGTAAAGATATGTATCCCTCCCCCAAGCTGCATGGAACATAGTGTCCCATTCTGAAAAAGCACATAAACAAAGAAAGAAGAGAGATAGCTCACTCAGCGTGAGCATCGTCCATCAAGGAAGGCTCAGAGGTAGTGTCGACGGAAGAAGCGGTTGGGCCAGAAGCTTATATAGGTCAACGAAAAACACGAACCTCTACATGAAGGTCCTCCACATTGCGCTTAATAATGTCAATACTAGAAAGCATTACCGCCTGAAATGAGGTGCAAGTGTAACACCCCAAAATATTTAATACTGTTTAGTAATTTAAATTATGATTTAGAGTTGCTGATATTATCAATTTTTGATTTCTAATTGAACTTTGACGAATTAAACTAAACAAGTATTTCTGATATTAGCTTTTCTAAACAAAATAACTATTTCAGTTTAGGTGTGATAATATTTGGTGAGATTAGTATGAAATATTATGGGTGATATAATAGTTTTATGTTTGATGAGATTTTTGAGTTAAAAATAAAAAGAAAAAGAAAAAGAAAAAGAATGGAGCTAATAACACCCTCAATCTCACATTCTTCCTCTCTCCCGTGTTTTTCATTTGCCCCAAAAACCAAACCTTGGGTTTTCTCTCTCCTCCTGCTGCCACGGAGCCTCTGCCCACCTCTGCCGTGACTTGCAGCTCATCAGAGCTTCGGCGCTGCTAGCCGTTTCTGTCTCCTCTCGGTGCTTGTTTCTCTCTCCTCTGTTCTGCATTTCGTGCTGCTGTTGTTGTGTGGTGGCGCTGCTGGTGCTGCCACCGTGTGTGCTGCTGTGTATTCCTCTCTCCCCTTGTTCGTTGTTGTGCGTTGTGGTTGTTGTTGGCGTCGCCGCTGCTTCGTGGAGCCCAGATGCTCCGATTGTGGTGGTGGCGTTGCTCGAACTTACCCCGTCGTAAGGTGCCACACTCACTATTGCTCCTCCTTCCTCTTTTCTTGAGTTAGGGTGATATTAGATTGTTCATTTGTTGATAGATGTATGTTGATTTATGAGTTGTGATTGTGAACTATATTGATGAAAGTATGAAACTATGATTGATGCATGTCCAAATTTTTATGTCATTGATTTATGTATAAATTACAGTTGAGAGTTTGGGATGGTCATACTATAAGTCGTAATTTTCAGATTTGTTTTAAGTAAAGAATAGTAGAAAAGTAGCTTCAAAACTAAAATTACTTATTTACTTTGAAAGGTTGAATCCTCCAATTTCATGACAATTTGGGATAAAGTATATTATTTCGATTATTAATAAGTTAGTTTTTATGTGTTATAAATAATAATTTTTGTAATAGAAACATTGAAGTTGTATACTCTTTAACTAGACGGACATTTAAGAAAAGTATTACTAATGGGTTTATATACATGTTTGTAAATGAAATTATAATATTGATATTTTCTAAGTATTATAAGCTATATTAAGAGAGTATTCATGTACTAATCAACACTCTAGTTCGTACGAACAAAGTTAGAATAAAGTCTTTCACTATCAAAGGATGAAATTGGTGGTTTATAGCTTTGTTGTTATTATTAATTCCTAATTTCAAGTAACTAACTTAAGTAAAAAGGAACCTTAGTAGAGTTGGAATGATAGCCATTAGCTTGATTTGAAGGTGGATACGTAATTTATTTTGAAGAATGTTTACTTATTTCAATTCAGATGATATGTTAGCTTGGAGATAACTTTTGTACCATATAAAGTGCAAAATACCTTTACTAGCTATATCATATCCCTTTTTGTATTATGAAGATCATTAAAGATGTAAACGGTGATTACTACGAGAAATCCTTTGAGTTCTTTGATGCTAACAATGATAGATTTTATGAATAATACAAGTCATTTAATTTCCTAATTTACTTGAGATGGATGTGGATTTGTATATAATTGATTTGGATGGAAAATACATGGTATAAGCTACGCTGTTATTAATAGATGGATTAGCTCGTGTGATTCTGGAACCTTGAGAAATATTATTTGGTTTGATTGATTCTTAGAAAGATGATTGATTTTTGGATCATTGTAAAAGAAAGATTGTAATCTTGTTGTTGATTTCCTAAAGTATATTAATAATGTGAAGCGAAAGATAATATGAAGTAACTATTTGAAAACTGGTGGTTTAATTCTTTTATCTTCGTCGGATTGGGAAGATATTATGATATGGCTGGCAGGGACTCCCAGGCCTATCATTGTTCATTGGTGGATTGGCAGGGGCTCCCGGATCCACCAAGTTTTATTTATTGATATTCGCCGTATGTGGCAAGATTTCGAACCGTCCCCAACTTTAGTGTGACTGGCAGGGGCTCCCGGGTCACCATAGAAAAGCTAGAGAGTTGGGGGGGTGTGCACACTAGAGGTTATTATTATGGCCATTTGGATTAGTAAACTGGCCGGGTCTCCCGGGTTTACATTTGATATGACTGGCCGGGTCTCCATGGTCTATCTTAATCATTTACTTCCTCCGTTTCATAATACTCGCTACACTTTCCATTGTGGGAAGTTTCACATTACTTGCTACACTTCCTTTTTGGGCAATAAACTCTCTCTATCTCTCTCCTCTCACATGGGTCTCTTTTCTTTTTACTCTCTACCTCTCTCTTCTCCAAAAATTGCCTAGGAGTCCGTGAATTGAGAAGTGTAGCAAGTAAAATGAAACGGAGGAAGTATATAGTAGATTGGCAGGGTCCCCCGGATCTACTTAGATTTATGGATGACATTAGTTGCTGTTATTACCTAAAGATGTTCTTGAGATCATTGTAATTTTGCTTATAACTCAAATAATAACGTGATCGAGTATTTAATTGGATGTGATTGTTACTTCATTTACTGTGATTGTAGCCTCAAACTTTGTCATAATGAGAATTTGACTCTTCTCTGTTTGATAAGGCTTTTCAACTAAATATGGATGTAAAATATTAATTTGGGTTACGTTTCTGTTCTTGGCAATGTATATATTCGTTTCTTTAATTATTCTTAGTGTTTATCATGGAGTGTTGGCACTTAGCTTTTGCTGACGTGTGTTGTATGTGCTTGTGTTTGTGTTGCTTGTTCTTTCCCTACCGGGTTTGAACCTGTGATGACCCATGTACTTTGTACAATGGCGAACAGTTGATACTAGAGCAGGTTTTCAGGGATTCAAGATGTTGAGGTGAGAACGGCAGTTCATGGAGGAACTTTAATTTGGGTTGCAAAGAGTTTGAGATGTAAATTTTATTTGGGTTCATGTATATAGATTTGTTATTATTATTTCTTAGATGGGTTGTAATATTGAGCGAATTTAATGGGTTTGTGTTGTTTAGATTCCCCGATTCCCTCTTGAGGTTGTTTCCGCGAAAGCGTCGACGATTTGGATTTGGAAGCTTGAGATTATTTTTATATTATTGAGTTTGTAACAGGTTAATTTATTTCCCATCTTTGGGTTGTACGAATTACAGAGGAAACTTTGTCGAAATTTTGAGTCAAATTATGATATTATTATTCGATTAAGGTATTTATTATAGATCGGGGCATTACAGCAAGAGGGCCTGAAGCTGGTCAACTGCACCTCTATGGACAAAGGGACAGTAATGGTGCTCAGCGAGGGGTCCTCGGCGACTGGAGGTGCCAGTGAAGCAGGAGGAGCAGCTTCCTCCTGGGTAGATGCCCCAAGTCAATGATAGCTGGGAAAGGCACGCTGAACGATACCTCCAACCACGAGACTCTAAATAACATGGGGATTCCATAACCAAACACTAGAGTCCTGAGGGTGTGCATGAGGCCGAATATCATAGACAAGGCGTGCATCTGTGGGTCGACAGGGTTTGACGAACACAATAAACCTGTCCGCAGCATAGTAAAAAAACCACCCATAGCGATCCATGGATGAAGTGTTAATGATGTTTGTGGAAGCAAAAGTCTCTTTTTTAGACAAATCAACACCCGTGTCCGTAGCAATCAAGGACAAGAATCCACCCATGGAAATGTCGCCTTTTTCAGTATCCCATACCCAATTAAATGCCTCCATGAGAAACTTGGCAAAAATCACTTGCCCAAGCACAATCACAGGAGAGAGGGAGAGCAACCGGAGGAGCTTAAGATCCAGTGTAGTGACTTGACTCGATTCCGCCTTGGGGTGGAAAAGCTGAAGCACAAAGTGATGAAGGATGCGAAGAGTTGTACAACCTATAGAGGATGACTTGCTAACACCGGATTCCCAATCGAAGCGCCTACTAATCTGCTTCCAAAAGGTGGAAGGGTTGAAGAGACCAATGTTTGGGTCGCCTTTATATATTATGAATTAAGCAGGACCCATGTGACCACCTGTAGGCCAACCAAATAAAGCCTTTACTTCATCCCAGGTCATGACACGTTCCATGCCATCAATTTTGAAAGCAACATCATCTTCCGAGGTTTCTACTTCCAGAGAGCGAGAAACTCCACCACAAGCCAAGGCATATCTTTTCATTGAACCGAAAAGCCTGACCTCAATGATGTACGGCATCGATAGCATTAAACAACCACTAAAAATCGAGTCTCTTCACATAACGGAGGGAAACGTAGAGGGTCCAGGCAATAGCGCGCTTTGTGAGCTTAGCGTCGCGCTATTGGGGGGGTTTGGTCAAGTGAGAGAAAATTGGAGGGGAGCACGAGATGTGGAAGGTGCGGATTTTGGTAGCGATGTCATATGTATGGGTTGTGAGGTGGTGGTTTTGGAAGTGGAAAGCTTTGATTTTGATGTAGGTGGTTTGGGAGCATTTTTTCGTGATTTTTTTTAATGAACATTGGGATTGTAGATGGGTTTGGGCTTAGCGATATTCCATGTCTAAGTTCTCATGATGAGTGAAAGGCAATATCACAAAGGAACAAGGTGAGCCAAGCTAAACGGCCTCAAAACAAGCACAACATCAACCCAAAACCAAACAAATATCGCTGACAAAAACCACAATTCCACAAATCTGAAGCAAATCCACCACAATTCATGCACCAAGAATAATTTCCTAACAATAATCAAGCACAAAACCCGAGCAAGGATGTACAAGAATCAAAGTAGTAGTAAAAATTCAATTATGGCACAAAATTTGAATGAAATTGGGGGAAAAAAATTATTATCCTCCTTACGCAAGATTGATGCAAAGAACCTTGTAAGATTGTCCAATGATGCTTCCAAGTGGGCAAAGTAGCAATCCCAAGGTCAAAATAAAAAAGCCCCAATTCAATTCAGAAAGATAGGGTTTTTTTTAGTGTTGGAATTGAGAAAGGAGGAAAGGTGTGAGCTACTGGCGGTTGGGAGCCGATGGTGGGCGGTGGGCGGACAAGGGAAACGGGGGTGCGCTGGTTGCTTGGCGAGGTGGCTGGGAGTTGTGGTATGGGAGAGGGTGGGCGAAGCGTGAGACAGCAAGGGGGAGGGCTACTGATCACGCCTTCCTGATCTTCTTCTCTTTTTTTTTTTAATATGGCTATAGGAACCTGCGGGTGCAGGGGTGTGCTGCGGGCGGGCAGCAAAGATGTGCCGAGCTTTCACGAGAATTTCGGGCGCGGGCTCATAAGGACGGGACAACCACGGGTGAATGGTCGAGCACGAAGCGGGGACCTAGAAACAATTTCAACACACCGACACCAATAAAAGCTCTTGTTAGCATTGTTAGTCTATTAAATCAAGAAAACTATAAAAGACGAATTCAAGTGAATTCAAGAACTAAAATAAGTTACGAAAAGAAATGACTAAACTAAAAAATCGAATTCAAGAGAATTAAAAAAAAAAATTGTTCTTCTTTTTTGTGTTAATATATATAATTTTTTTGTATGAGTTTTGTTACTAAAAGAAAAAGAAAGAGTTAGAAACTCGGGTTGCCTCCCGAAAAGCGCTAGTTCATGAAGGTCCTACACGACCCTATTTCCTCAAATTGTCAACCGAAAGGAGAAGGGGGTTGTAGGTGAAGCACTTCGACTACTTCAACAACGACATTCTCATGGTACAACTTTAAACGTTGCCCATTTACTTTGAATCTTCCACCACTTGTAGTCTCAATTTCCATGGAACCAAACTTGTTGACCATGGTCACAGTATAAGGACCCGACCATCGAAACTTTAGTTTTCAGAGGAATAACTTGAGTCTAGAGTTGAAAAGTAGAAGTTCGTCCTCCACAGCAAACTCCATACTCAATATCCTCTTATCGTGCCATTTCTTCGTACGCTCCTTGTAGATGCGAGCGTTATCGTAAGGTTGGAGGCGGAACTCATCTAGCTCATTGAGCTGTAACAATCTCTTCTCGTCGGCTAGCTTGGAATCCATATTGAGCTCTTTGATTGCCCAAAAGGCTTTATGTATGCCCACAGTGTATCATTTAACTTCAAACTCCAATCCTTCCTAAACTTCGCCACCACCTTCTCCAGAATAGAATTGATCTCGCGGTTGGAAACCTCGACTTGTCCACTCATTTGATGATGATAAGTCAATCCGATATGTGGGTTACTCCATACTTATGCAATTGAGCATCTAAATGTCACTCATGAAAATGTGATCCTCCATCACTAATGGCTGCTCTTAGAACCCCGGACCTTGGAAAGGTGGTCTTTTTGAATAGTGAAATGACCACCTTTGAATCATTAGTAGGTGAAGCGATGGCTTCCACCCACTTAGAGACGTAATCCACATCAACTAGGATGTACATGTTACCTTTAGAAGATGGAAAAGGTCTCATGTAGTGTATACCCCAAAATTCAAATATTTCCACCTCAAGTATACCTGTTTGGGGCATCTGATGCCGCCTCGAAATAGTGTCAATCTGCTGGCAAGCATCACATGCCACAATGAAAGATTGTGCATCTTTGAACATAGTAGGCCAATAGAAGCCAGACTATGAAATCTTAGCATGTGTCATGGCAGGACCATGGTGTCCTCCATAAGCTGACGAATGGCAATGTTGCAAAATGTCATGGACTTCCCACTCGGGAATACACCGATGATAGAGACCATCGGCACACTCGCGGAACAAAAAAGGGTCGTCCCAAAAGTAATGCTTGACATCATGCAAGAATTTCTTCCGTTGTTGGTAGGACAAGTCTGGAGGTAGAGTTCCTCCAACGACATAATTCGCGAAATATGCAAACCCTGGAGCCTGATTTGTTACCGCTAGTAAGTGATCATCAGGATATGAGTCATCAATAGGGGTTGTAGGTGCACCACAATCGCATCTCAACCTTGACAAATGATCTCCTACTACATTCTCTATTCCCTTTTCATCTCGGATATCCAAATCAAATTCATGGAGCAAGAGAATCCACCTGGTAAGCCGAGGTTTAGATTCCTTCTTGGAAAGGAGATACTTCAATGCTGCATGATCTGTATAAATAATCACCTTGGACCCAATGAGATAGGCATGAAATTTATCCAAGGCATAAACAACATCAAGTAGTTCCTTCTCAGTGGTGACATAATTGACTTGAGCCTCATCTAATGTCTTGCTAGCATTGTAGATAGCATGCAAAACCTTATCTTTTCGCTGACAAAGGACAGCCCCAACTACATAATCACTAGCATCACACATAATCTCAAACGGGAATTCCCAATCTGGAGCACGAATGACGGGTGCTGAGATTAGCGCCTTCTTAATCCTATCAAAAGACTCAAGGCACTCATTAGTAAAGATGAACAGAGCATCCTTAAGGAGGAGTTGTGTCAGTGGTTTAGCAATTTTCAAAAATCCTTGATAAAGCAGCGATAAAACTCCGCATGACCAAGGAAACTTCGTATTCCCTTCACATTAACTGAAGTATACTGTAGAAGGACGGTTACAAAAGCTTGACATTTTATTTTCCTTTTTCCTTATTTGCATTTTTCATTTTTTTCGTGTGATGTATACTCGATTAAGAGCTTATACAATAATGGATTCTACTCGGCCCAAGGGCAGTTTCAATACACAAATGTATAACTCCCCAGGAATTTCAATTGCGCTTATATTCATCACTGTAGGAATTGGGTTTAAGCTTTCCCCAGCCCCTTCTCATCAATGGACTCCTGACGTATACGAAGGATTGTGGTTCGTTTGAGAAATTCCTACCTCTCTATCTATCTCTGAGATGTTTGGCTTCAGAAATATTACTGTGGTAAAAAGCAACTATTGCAAGCAAGTACTCATTGTCTTTGTCCGCGTCTGA
This sequence comes from Beta lomatogona, assembly GCA_947646795.1. Lineage (NCBI taxonomy): Eukaryota > Viridiplantae > Streptophyta > Magnoliopsida > Caryophyllales > Amaranthaceae > Beta > Beta lomatogona. Next base: position 1,460,271 of record CANSNZ010000929.1, read on the forward strand.
TATCAAGAGCTTGTGAAATATTGCTGATATTCAGATTGTTGGGCTAGCTATCTTGTGCTTCTTTTCTTGTTTGCTTATACATTTCTTTCTCATGCAGCAGTACCTAGGGATACCCCGTTGGACTTTGTCCTGGAGGAGACATAAAATCCAAAAACTGGAAAGGGCATGCCAAATCTATAAGGGGTTGAATCTCTAGGTGGTCAGATGGAAAAAGCAACGGCTCAAGGACTTACCGACTGCAAAGTTGATATTTTCATATGTTGATGCAGTAGTTTTCTCCATCTGATATAATGCTTCATGGTGGTTAGTTTTAATAATGCCTTGTGGTGATTAATTTTGATGTAGCTTTTGTATGCTAAATAAGATTGTGCAAGTGATTTGTTTCTTTGCATACTGAGCAATTGTGTTGTGTTTTTTGCTTGAACATTGCCCAAATGCTAAAATATGCAGTAAAAGGGATATCTTAGAAACAGAAGGGATATATAGTGTTTTTTTTTTTGGGAGTAGGGGTTTGCAGAATGTGGGTAAAGCTTAGAGTAGTGGAAGATTTTTGTTTATGACAATTAACAACCTACAGTTTCTTGTTTTGCTTTTACATGGCATTTCTTACATGAGACGAAAATCATGGGGATCAGAAAGTGGAATGAGCACAGAGAATTGGACGGGGGAGGACAAGGATAAAATGATATTTCTTTTGCTTTCTTTCACTTGCAACTGTTGAGATTTTATATTATTCTTAGCTTGCATTTGATCACCTTTAGTGATATATAAACGTAAGGGAAAATAAATTTACATGAAATTTTATTAGATACGTCTCAATGTATATTTCACAATATCTAATTTTAATAATTTTTACATATCTATAATTAAACATATGAAGGGGTTTAAGTTATGCATTGATAAACTTAAAAGTCAAAATGTTGCGAGTAAAAGATAAAGCAGGAAGTATTTCCTGTATTTGGTGCATATCAGTAGTAAGTTGGAAGTACATAGCAAATCTATTAGAATAACCTTACTAACTCCTCCCCTCCCTTTTTACAAAGAGCAAAAATGTATTTTCTCCTCACCCCTTCCCCTTGTACTGGCATCCTAGGTGTAGATTTGGTAGGATAATCATGGAGTTTTATCCCTATTCCTATCTCTATTGGAAAAGAATATCATTTTCACAACAAACAAATAAGGGGGTAACCAAATTATGAGTCAATTTGGTACCAATTTCAGACTTGGTATCAAAAACTTGTAATCTGTTACCAAAGAACAAGTCAATTTTATACCAAATCTAAACTTGGTATCGAAGTTTAACTTTGTACCAATTTAACTTTAAATTGGTACCAACTTGACTTCATTGTGTTATCAATTTAACTGTCCAACGCATAAAATTACGAGTGTGCTCATGTTGGAGTCGTTGAAGACTCCAACAATTACATATTTATACAACATCCAAACTATCATAGCATGCCTATGTCATACTTTTTTCCATGTTTCACGGTGACATGCCTCATGCTGACCATGGTGCCTGGTCAGGCCATTGTCATATGTGAATGGTACTATATGATCATTTTTTTTCTTTTAGTTCCATACTCGTTGTGGACTTATCAGAGCAAAAATGTCTTGAATCAAATTCATTCTTTGTCATTTTACCTTATTCCACGGCTATACAGTTACATCATACACTGAACTCTACTATAATAATTAGAATGCCACCCATTGTCTCCCCAATTGAAGGCAAACCGTTAATGGCTGAAAAGCATCATACTATGCGGATTCAGCTATAAATGTACATCTCCTTTGTCATTTCACCTTCTATTCAAGTTAATACTCCCCACCATGAACCTAGATTGGAGAAAACAAATACAGTAAAATTCCAACAGCAAAAGTCAACAATGGTCACTGGAGATAGAAACAGGGATAGATCTGATAAAGCTGCATTCCTTCAGTCCTCAAAAACCCTGAATATAATGGGCAGAGAATGAACAGAACAAGGGGAAGGGAACATTACCGGACAAAATCTAGCAGCCTTAAGAGTTACACAAACATTTTCCCAGAGCTCCACCACCTCCCCCCCCCACACACACAACATTCCGGTACCGACATCCCGTCCTCAAAAATTTATCTTGTTCAATCAAAAGGCGATGTTGCAAAATGAGTCCTCCAGAACTTGGCTGAGGCCCTTCAGACGACAAATTTCCATCACGTGAGATCTTAGCTGTCATTTTGGCCATTGCAGGTCTCCAATATTTCCCTCATGAACACGCCACACTCCATCAGCTATCTCGCTGGAAAGCTGCTCCCAACCCCAGCCTGAGTAGCCCCAAAAGAACCAAAAGTCAGTAGCAGATCGATTTCCAGCTTTAATTTCCTTGATTTTGCTGAGTGTTTCCATTTGATCAAGAAAATAGACACCAGGTAGAACTTGAGGATACTGATCTACGAAAGACATCCTCGTCAAGGAAACAAGAGGTGCTTTTTGCTGTATAATTGGGCCCCCAAAAGAAACAGGAGCTGCTTCTAGCAGTTTCACATCTTGAAATTGAGGCAAAAATTTCCAGCTGGCGATAGGCTTGTTAATAATCAAACCTTGAAATCCTACAGCATGATCAGCACCTACTATGAGGATCCTGGCTTTGCTGAATGTGCTAAGTTCATGCAGAAGCTCAGTGGCACTTAGAAATGAGCCAACAGCAGGATTCAATGGACCTGCTTTTTCATTCAGCTTGAACATCGAATTTGGCAAATTGGTTCCAGAATACATATCCTTCACACCTGAAGATCTTTTGTTGACTTCACTCATGAATGAATAAACATCATGCTTTTCTTCCAAACCAGTCCATAGGTTTCCTGCGCAGATAGACATCCCAAACGCTTCATGTCAGCTGAACCTAAACTGACAGGTTTGTATTTACATACTCTAGTATGATACATATGACTCAAGAACACAAAGTTAAAAGCATTACATTAAGCTAAGCCATACCTTGATACAGTCTAAGCTACACGTTTGATATGCTTTCATTGCAAAATTGGCTAATTAAATCAGCCTACATTTCTTTCATTTTGAAAGAGCAAACATTTACTGTATTTCTTTTATTAAGGGTCAATTGATAACAGGTCCTTCCTGTTATAGCAGCATTACAATCCATAAATCAGACAACTCAGCCCCAACCCATGGCACCAGCCTTTTAGAGGATTAGAGTGATAAGAAAGCTGATGCTATACATGCAATAAGTTAGTGATGTAAACATTCCAAATGGAATTTGATGACACCTTTTTCTCTCCCCTTCTACAAGACTGTCTTTGTAATACCTGAAGAGAAGAAAACGGTAAAGTTTGGGTTTTTGTTTTGGGGGGGGGATGTGGATGCGGATTGGTTGACGAGATCAAGTTCTCCCAGTCACTTGGGAGCACTGGCTAGTGTTCGAACATGTGGGTTCAGTAGCATCGCAATGTCAAGGGATGGAAATGACCTGGTATTCTAATTAACTCATGGCTATGGCAGCACAAATTAGCTATTAAAGTCTTTTTAGTTGTCTATAATATGTCCATAAATGCCTTCTCCAGAATTGTAATTCTACTTGGGCTACTTCACCTTATTCTTACTGAACTAAAATTATTTGTATTGATTAAACTGGTCAAAATTGATAAAAGTGATCCAATTTGATTTTTACCGATTCAATCTGGATTTTACTGATAAGAAACCATTTTTTACTGATTCTTTGGTTTTGAGTTTTTTTACTAAATGAAACAGATTGTTCCTAAATAAAACTGTTCTTTTAGCAAGTATATATTTTTTCGTTTATAGTAATTATATTTGATGGAGTCCTAGTGAGTGAGGTCATGGCAATTGACTATTTGACATGCAATAAAAAACCAAGTTATGTAAATAAGTAACTCATGGGAGAAAAACATGGTTAAAGCAACATTTGGCTCACAAAAAGGGCAATGTGGCTCCATGTAAGAGTACAAGAGTATGTTATAGGACATAAAAAGAGACATGAATCATGTATGCACTCTCAATGGGACTACAAGAACAAGAAGGATAAAGAGATGATTTATAAAGTTATAAATGAAATAATAAGATTAGTATGTCGTGTTGGCAATTTCAACAATAATGATCATGATATGACTACATGGACAAGAAGGCGAAAGAGATGATTTAAAAAGTTTTAGAATGAAATAATATGATTGATATATTGTGGTGGCAACTACGACGATGATGATCATGATATGGAATATGCTCGATGGAAAAGTTTACGGCAACACGAGCTGGAATAAATACATGATGCATATAAGACATAGAAGTGGTTAGGTCTTAGCCCTACAAACAAGTTGATTAGCAAAAGTTAGAAATGTTGGATACACAAGAGGAAGAAATGTGTCCCTTGAACCAGCTTCAACTCTAATCACAATCATAAGCAAAGCTGTGATATCCCTGTCCCAAGGTTAACAAAATCTTAGAAAAGTTCTCGTGATCAAATCATACGTTTTTCTAATTAATTAATGTCAACTCTCAGTACATATAGAATCGTACTACACGATATAATTATTGAGATACAAAAAAGAGATCTTTTTTTAATTTAGATTTACAAATTTAAAGTAAACAACAAGAAGTTTGTGTTTGATGTCTATTTAACACTCAAAAACAATCGTTGTTGTATATAAGCAAAAAGAAAAAAAGGAAATGATATTTTCGTCATCATCATGTATATATATCACAGAATATCTCAAATTATAGAGAAACTGGAAAGGAGTGTGTCTATGCACAAAGAGACATGTCTCTTAATCCAAGGGACTAATTCAATATTAATCAACATTATATCGTGAGATATAATAAGCAATGCAAGTCAAAGTTAAGTCAAAAAGCACAGGCAGACACGTATGAACTAAAGACACCAAAGGACACTCTCATTAATCCTTCTCCTCCCTCAACCCCCCCGGGAGATGATTTTCGATATGCCACTTAACTCACATCTTTGCTTGAGGAAAGATCTCTAGTAGGATTGTTTCACTATTATACAGCGATATACATACTATGTAAGTGAACCATGAGTGACTTTATGCCATAGATATTTCAACACCAAACCACCCTCTTGATAAGCCAAAATACTATACTGCATACTATTGCAGAAAAATCAAGTGAGCAAACCTGGAATAAAGCACATCTCCACAGGTGACTGGAAATGTAAATTTCTGTACAACTAGCATCATAAAGTTTTAATGTTTACTTTGGTTAAACATCACAAGTCTGAGGTAATTTTCAAATTTATGCATGATATATATTTGCTTTTCTAAAGGTTCATATTTATTTCACAGAACAGCCTCTAGAAAACAGATTATTTGGTAAAGCAAGTTCAGTAAAGTACATTCAATGTTTAACGTAGAAAGTACTTCTATATCCAAACACAAAGCAGCAAGTAATTGTGTACAGTCAAGATGGTGTGAGATGATAATGGACACGAACAAGCAATACATATAAGTGTCGCTATCACTCAAACTGAGAACCAGGGGGAGGGGGGGAGGAGAAGCACAATCATTCATGAATAGGAAGATATGTTTTGTTCTAAAGCACACCTATTTGTTCGGAGAGATGGTGAGAACTACTCCCGTGGTTGGCTATAAATTTTATAACGTCTGTAACCATCATATTCCCATCATACACGATACCAGCCTTCCTCTTTGCTGGAAATAGCAGCAAAGTTGGATACACTTCCCTCTGCAAATTTTCACAGAAGAAAATATTAAAATTACAATATAGATTTCCTCTCTTTTCTTCCATAATTTTGGTCAATACAACTCACATATTTTCTTTTGAAAATAATCAAGAAAAGGAGCAAGCGGCGAATGAAAGCAAAAGCCACCGTTTGTCAACTTTCAGTAACTTTAAGGAACTAATCATTCTATCTTCAACTGAAAAAACACCCCTATAAATCTTCCTATAAATCTTGATCCAGGTGTAGGAAAGAAATTATATCCGAATGGACTACAATAGACCATCAACAAAGTAAAAGGGATATCAATCGGGTGGGGGCAACTATAGATTCCCCCTTACCCATATCCACCTAATATTTTAATATCTACCAATTGACCCATCACCCACGGTGGGTACAAATTCAACATCCATACCGACCCAAGCAAGTAAAAATCTGAATCCAAATCTATTATCTACCCCACAACTTAATTGTGTATCCACCACCCACTAATACATCCCACCTACGAAGCACTAGTACTTTCTGAAGTGTCATTTGCCGTACCGAGGACAGGTGCCGGACGTGTATGCCAGAAAAAAAATGTCCCAGAGGTCTCTTGAATAGTGGGGTTCTCCCAAGTATGAAAAGTTGTGAAGAGGGAAACTATCTTACATGACAAATGCTACAAATCGACCAACAGCCAAAGTGGTTCATGGGGACGAGAAATCTGATTTACGCGCATCCTCATTTACTAATTGGCTGAGACCTAGGAGTTTATAGACGCAGGCATGCAGCTTGCCTGAAAAGTATAAATGTCTGCCGGCCATATCAGAGAAGGAGAGAAAAGCATTAAAAATGTGATATGGCTGCTGACTGCTGTCTTTAGGATTTCCTGATTTCTCTTACTATCAAGTATCAACCCAATCAAAACCATAAGGTCCAAAAGCCCAATAGAATAAAAACACCTTTTTGCAACCAGATGCTTCTTGCTTCATTGCCATCCCACAAGAATACATGTAGAAGAAACTCTCAATTCCATTTTTCCTGACTTCATGCTTCTTAGGGTGTGTTCTCTTCACCTTAAAAGGTTCACATCAGTTCCAATAAGTTCTAATAAGTTCCAATATGTTTTCACACCTTATAAAATAAGCTTCAATAAGTTCCAAGTTCTAGTAAGTTCAGTTCACACGAGTTCAGGATAAATAAGGTGAAAATGCACCCTTTTTAGTTTTCTATAAAGATGATGAACTTTACTTTTCCGATACCAGTGATTTGTAATTTAGTATAAAGTATTTTTAAATATTACTCCAGAAATATTGATTATAGAAGACATAAAATAAATCTTTTAATGATCTTGGTTTATTTTCAGTATATAAATAGCAATGAAATATTAAATATAGATGACACAATATAAACTTCCTAAGGACATTTTCCATATAAATTTCAAATAAGTGTTAATATTGCCGCTTCCTTGCCATACTTTTTTAGATTTTCTGTTCCCGTCCCCATTCTCCTTTACGTTCCATCCCCAACTCGGTATTACTTAGCCACCAACACTATATTCGCCTAGTACAACTTTTCACAACTACAATAAGAGAAAGTATAAGTGGTTTGTAGAATATTAAACATGTGCGATGTGCCAAGTGCCAACATACAAGTTTAAACCTCATAACCACAACAATGCAAATAATTTAATACATAACATACTACATCCGTTCCTTGTTGATGTTCCTAGTTTGACTTGCACATTTGCCAATGCATATCTTTAACTATTAGTATTTATAATTATGTATTAGTTAAAAATTCGATATTATTAAAGTACTTATTGACAGATATCAAATAAGACCCCGCATGACATACATTTTTTCTTATATATTGAGAAAAATTTAGAAGATCCTATGTAATTCTAAATAGTGCCAAGATCGGGGGGCGGATCTATCGTAGGTTCAGTGGGTTCAGGGTTCAGCTGAACCCACAAATCTTTGAAAAAGCAAGGAAAATTAAGGAAAAAATAAAAAATTAAATAAGCATAATTTAAAGGAAAGTGTGCAATCTTTACAATAAACAATGAATGGCTCAGTGGTTCGCGTGTGTGAAGTTAGAGCGCGGCCCTCTTACGCGACGCGCGTTTGAGGATGGAATTCAACATTTCCTTCTTTTGTTCCCTAGCAAACGTTTTTCCTTTCTCTATTCTTCTTCGGGTTTCTTTTCTCGATTTCTCTCGTCTCTTTTCCCACAAACTACGAGACCTTAAACCTAGGGTTTCAAAATTCGATTAATTACTCCCGAATCCCCTCTGCCATTGCTTCCTCACACCGATGGCCGACCCACGAACTTTACACCAGCAGACCGCCGCCCAAGACGCCGGCTTCGACGCACCGGCAATCCCGTAATGGCAGCTCTTGAGAGTGTAGGTAATTTTTTTGTTTCCACTTTCCAATTCATTTAGTAATGCTTGGATTCATTAAAATATTGAATTATTGGGATGCTTCATGCTTGGATGATTTGGAATTATCGAAATACCATGAGATTTTTATTTATGGTATGTGAGTAATCTTATTAGTCCTTGAACAAACATAAACTAAGAATAGATTATGAAACCACATAAAGGGAGTGGTATACTTTTCTTCTTCAGAAAGGCTACAATTGAGTTCCATTGCTTAAACACAAGTCGACAGGTAAGCATGGACTTGACAGGCAATCTTGATAGAATCTCAAGCCAAATCTCTTATGGTACATTATTACAAGTAGTTTCCTTTTACACCCTTCTTCCAGAAAATTCCAATTTCCATTTACAATCAACCTTGAACCATCCAGAATGGTCTTACCTTGCAACGAGCTTTGGAGAAAATTCCAATTGCCATGAGATTAGTTGGGTGAATTAGCTTATTGGAGTTTAATTTGGATTTTGGAGTAATATTAAACTTTAATTTAATTTAAGTATTCATCATTATGAGATTAGGGGTTGGAACAAAATTGAAAGATTTGAAAAACATGTTGTTGGTATTAGTAGTGTTCATAATGAAGCTCAAGAGAAGTTTAATTTTTTTACAAAGCCTAAATCATCAATCATTGAGTATGAAAACTGATAGAACGATTTTTTAGTGTTTTTTCCTTGTAATTTAAGACGTTATTCCCATAGTTATCGGTTGTAATTTCAAATTGATGTATTTTATTTTTTTAGTCAATTAAATTTGGTCTTTTTTTTGTTTAACGTCTCAACGATTCCGAACCCACGTGAGTGAAATCCTGGATCTGCCACTGGCTAAGATTCCAAGTAGGAAAATCAATAAGAAATAGAGCGAGTATTTAATATATGAAAAGACAAATAATACTAGTCACGTTATCGCCCAAAGAAGATTATAAAAATTTAAATTTCAGTTGCTGCTAGCAACAAAACAAAGTTTGAAATAAATATTATTCTTTATAAAAATAAATATATTTTTGAATTTCGTTATGGGTGCGCTAGTGGATGCAGGTGGACATGGGGCGTCTGGCCACTACCCATTACCCATTACAGGTATGACTTTAACGATCATACCTATTTACTACCCACAAAAGCCATACTTATGCCTTCCCCAAGTGAGGCGGGTTGGTACAAAATCCACCAATAACATATAACATGCTTAGGTTTAATACATTTACCAGTAATTAGAACGAATTAAATATACCATCCACCAAATGTTGCAACACATAATTTTTAGGCGAAGGGACTTACTTGACCTGCGGTTTTCAGGATCGAACGGCACTCATTCATCGTGCAATCAATTGAATATAATGCTGGCAGCTTTGAAACAACATCCTTTAAGTCATCTGCCACAATTTGAACTTTTAGCATAAAATATTGACCCTTTCTCCGACAACAATACATGAAATAAAGGATATAAACACTAATAAAGGATGTACAGTAAAATGGTAAAGCAATAGGAAACCAGTTAAGTCGATCACAAAAAGTTAATTCTAGTGAACTAAAATACATAACAGCACGAACCAACATCAACCAAGAAACTCGATAATAAATCTCCCCAACAAGAAATGCACACCAGACTTTCTTCTTACAGAACCAAGAGCACACTAGGTAAATTACCATAACAGACTTACATTAACCACATTTTGATAGATACTACCCACATGAAAGAAAAATCCATACGATACTGATTCAAAAGATACAATTCTGTTTGTTGTCAACCAATTCAAGTGACAGTCAGCTAGAGAAACAGTAATTGCAAACAGCATTCCCTCAAGCAACCACCGCCACCGCAATATATTTTGCCCAAGAAAAAGTCCCTCTTACCATTTACCAATATTCCCCCCATTATTAATTATGATAATAAACAATTTCTCCCTGTTCTCCATATCTTTCGAGCACAAGTATTAAGCAAATTGCTGTGGTGAGCCTTTGTTGAGTAAACTATCAAAATGATATCAAAAATGGAAGTTTTGACAAAACTGCGAAAGAATTGAAAAGGAATGATAACATTATTTTACTTCGGTGGACCCTGTCCATGAAAGGAAATGGGTAATGTAATTTGGACAGACAAATATGGCTAAGAATGGAGACTTCACAGTGGTACATGATTACAGACTCAAGAATTGATGATTCCATGTGTTGGATTGTCAAGTTCAAGTACCCAAATAAAGAGATGTCCACTTTCACATTTCATAATTCTGAGAAAGTTTGATTGACTTTAATTTGTATATATTACCCATTTACTTTTCATGGACCAGTAGAATTGTCACATTAATGAAAGAGCGAACAAATATGATCTGAGAGATAGCTATGTCTATACTGCATTCTTACTCAAATTGCACATCACTCTATCCTTTGTCTCTCTCCTCAGGCACTGGTGGTCCCATTGTCAGATACTGCTGAGAAACTGGGGTACAATGGGTAATGCACTAGGTCGCATATGCACAGAGATCCAGAACCAAGTCAATCAATGCTCTAAGATGCGAGTCTTAGTTGGCAAATTATGGTTTCAACATGCAATCCGCATATCAGCAATTTCTGGTAAAAGAATTGACGCCAAAAATAAACACCATGTTCTCTCCAACCACACAGCCAGCCTAACTGCCACACAATGAGAATGCTATAGGAATTGAAACTGTTTTCTAAGAAAACTTTGCACACAGCCAATTTTACAACAAAAAGGTTTTGGTTTGGTCACGGTAAAGCTATCAACTGCCTTCTTTTCTGTTGTCACAACTATTGATACTCTGTTATGTACCAATTTCCAATGCTAAGGCCAGGTGCAAATATTTTGCTGTTTCTTCCTCTTTTGATTCGATGTTTTCTCCAAGGTCAGCTGTCAATGAGAGTATAAATTGACTAGGCGTCTACAGGGTGTATCATGTATTCGGGAGTCCAGACAGGAATCACCAAGCAACAGAAGAGTACAAGGCAAACAAGAAGAGACTTTAGTATCTATTAAAAGAAATAAAGATACCTGCCTTGAGAAAACAACTCCTTGCACTTTGATTCAGACTCGACCATGTTTATGTAGCCTTTCATGGCTCGGTACACTTCACGAACAATTAAATTCATTCTCTGACAAAATCCACACCAGCTACTGCTGAAAAACACAACCACATCTTGATGCCAAGCGTTGGTTGCATTTTGAGCACCCGACTCGCCAGAACCAAGAACTAACTCAGAAAAAGTATCAGTAGTAACACATGGGATCGAATCTTTTTCATGAAAATCAAGAATGACAAATGGAGGCTGTGGCATTTGTATAGACTTCCGCAAATGTCCAGACTTTTGATATGGAATAAGGCTTCCATTAAGAAATTTATCAATGAAAGTTGATACAGAATAAACACTATAATTAGCTTCTTCAGATAAGATATAATGCTGCTGGGACAATGGATCAATGATGACTATTCTTGGAACTTCTGAGTAATTAGTAAGAGATCTAAGAAATTTGTATTTACCATCACAAAAGAAGAATGAACCAGTAAAGACACTGAAAGGATGCCTAACACCCTCTGACTTGTTTGTTTCTGCATCAGTTTGCATTTTCAATACATCTGGGGCAAATGCAATTGCATGATTACTGAGAGATTGTTGAGGATCCAGATGTCCAAATTCTTCACTTGCAGGATCTGGGAATGCTTTCTGGTCACTGTACTCATATGAAGCTTCAACATTACTATGGTGAAACTGCTCCTCTTGATCAATGGGTGCAACGTCTTCTGTAAAATCCTTATTTTTGTCATGGATACTTTTCTCAGGGACTTCATCCAATTTGATGGCTGAATCCTGATTCTGACTTTCTTCCTTAGAAGATAACACATCAGCTACCTTTATGTCTATTTCATCAGATATCAGTTGGAAACCTGCTTCCTTTGCAAGTGAGCTTAATTTCAATTGTTTCTTCTGCCCAAGCAGATTTGTCAATATCTCTTGTAAAGAACCACCTTGCAAATTTGACTCCTCATTAACAAAAGTAACCTCTTTTCCTTCCTTTACAATTGTAAAGGACAATTTATCTTTCAACTTTACCAGAGATGAAGGTGATAGCAGCAATTTATGGTTCTTAAACATGCTGGCTGACCCTTGATAAGTGTGAAGTGATCTTTTTGGCCGATCACTACTTTGCCTATTTGTCGGATATGACGTCCAATACTTTGATGCTAGTTCTTTGAATGCATAAAGAGATTCCTGGCTTTTCTTTCTAGTTTCTATAGAGTCAGATGTTCTGTCTATGAAAAGTACGACAGATGGTTTATCATCAGGCAGAGCAGGCCCTTGGTCCTTTCCATCATCTTGAAGCTGCATATAATGAAGCATGTTTTCAGCAAAGATGGAAAAGAACATATCAAATAAAACCCAAACCCAAAAGAAAACTTTCAAGTGTTCGTCTGTGGATAAGCTAAACAGTCATCAGACAAGATAAAGTACCAGTCGTTCAATGCTTCAAAACGAGAACTATTGTTCCCTTTAAAGACCATTATAATTTCTACCTATGTATAAAAGAGAACTTAGGGTTCGATGAAAAAAAAACAGAGCCGCTCTCCACGATTTTCTTTTAGGAGAATACCAAGTATATCCTTTTTTTGTTTTTATTGGAATTGAGTTCTGTATCATACACCTGCCCTATATTTTTTGAATCCTTGTTCCTCCAGAAAGAAAACCTACTGTTCCTCTCTCTCTCTCTCCCCCCTAATTTACACTATTGCTACATTATATAATTTTTTGTAATGTAATCATGTCATGAAACAAATGTTGAAGATTAATTATGAAGGCAACAATTGTTGAAGGTTGCGTAGAATAATTCACTACTCATAAGTACAATACAATAGTTCTGAAATTACCATTGGTTTCTGGTCCTCAACCAGTCAACCTTGATTCAATTGTTTATTATTATTTGTAGTTGAGACAAGGGAGAGCAATGAGCTAGTCGCAGATGCAGTAAACAAGAATAGAAGAGGGAGAGGGAGTGAAAGGCTTAGACGTGATTTCCATGCACAGCATAATACGAGAAATTGAATGGGAACTCACGTCAATGTGTGCTGGAATGTTGACTTTTGCAGCCGAAAAATAGACTTTAGGTGTCACTTGACAAGATTCCGTGTTATAAGGTGTTCCTCCGCAAAAAATGGTTATATAAGGTAGTGAAGGTACTGCCCCAGAAAATTTAGTCTTAAAAGTGTTTGTAATACACTGCTTTTTTAACAAATAAAGATTTGATAAAAGAGCATTTGAATTGTCACTGTTCCCTTATCCAGATCCTAAATTTGGATCATTATATACTGTGTCTTGGTCTCTTCAAATTAAGAACTTCTCCATGTCAGATTCTTGCATATGTCCAATATGAATCACATATTCAAGTCCAAGCATTATAGACCATAATCCGACGATGACCTTATATTGAAGATAAACTAATTTACATTATTTAACGAAAATATGATGTATTAATAAAGAACACCTAGAAGTTCCTGATCTCCAAATAAATAAATAAATAATTTAATTCAGTGTGTCCAACAATATAAGCATTTAATCTTTCAAACTGATGAGCGGCTATTCAAAATCTCAAAGAAGTAAAAATTCCCATCAACTAATTCAAGGAATTGGGAACTGAATATACTCTTTCAAAGTTTCAAGCATAATTGCAAGCTGAATAACTTAAAATCCCATTAGATTCAGACCCATTATACTGAATGGTGGGGCAAGACCAACGAATTCAAACCAGACAGTTACATTATGTGAAGTCCATGCCATAGCGGATTTTTTATTTGCTCTTCCACACAAAGCCATACCATAACATGTGTACCGCATCAGCCATTATAACTGCTCTTAAAGTAATTATACGTATTGTATTCATCAAAATTCACATATTTTATAGTAACTAGTCATAATAGATATTTAGAACCTCTAAATTCTTCACAAAATAACAACAGAATAAAGAGAGTATATTTTGAAGTATAACTTAAAAATATGTTCCAAACCTAGTGAATTGCAAAGATGAAGTGGAATTATTTCGTTTTCTAAATTCACATCAGGATAGCCCCAGCCGCCAAATATGTTACTCATACTCGGACAAAGTGTCTGCTCAAAGCCAGGCGTCCGGGTGTTGGACTCGTCCATTTTGTTGCAAAATGTCAAGTTTTTTGTTTAGAATGAAGGATCCATGTGACGTGTCGTGTGGACACACGAAATCTGGGGTAAATGAAGGTGTCGAGGTAACAGACAGCCCCAAAGCGCGACCTAACACAGTAATAAATTGATACCTCAAAGCACATTAAAGAAGAAGAGTAATGACTAAAACTGATATTTGACTAAGAACCTGGAAATTGACAGTAAAATTAAGATCGTAACAAGCATTCGAGAGGCTTGTTTATCTCCCAAAACTAAACTACTAAATCCTCCAATATTTTCAGCATGACCTCTTCTCTCCAAAGTCCAAATCTCCTCAATTTATAGTCTACTAGATTTAAATGCACGCAATGCGTGCTTTAAATTATAAAAATATTTTTAAAGATGTAAAATATTTTAAAAGAATAAAGGGCATTTAAGGTATTTCAAGTATACACCAAAGTCCTCAATAGTTGCCTTATATAATAGAGATATATTTTAAAAGAGGTAAAACATTTAAAAAAATAAAGGGCATTTAAGGTATTTCAAGTGGACACCAAAGTCTTCAGGAGTTGCCTTATATAATATAGATTTGGCTTACTCCCCCAAGCTAACATAATAACTAGTGCGTATTACCAAAAGTACCCCTGGCCCACCCTAGGCTAGTCTATTACAAACACCCATGAGATGCTAGTTCTACAACATGACGATCTTAACTGAAACATCTTCTACGACAAGACTGATTATCCTAACTAGATTTTCTGCAGAACCTTACTACCCCGTTCCCGCATCACCGTGACCGTTACCGTGATCGTGACCGAATCCGCATTTTCGAACTATGGGTTCAACCACCAAGGCTCAGCTAGATATGTTGCAGATATAGTATAAGGAATAGCACACAACCATAGTTCTCATATAAACACAGAAAAAAAAAGGTTTAAAAAAAAACCAGCAAGTCAACTGTTCCCGAACTGACATGCACAAATACAGAGGAGAGATGCGGCACGAACATTGGAAGAAAAAGAGGATTGAACTTATAGATGACTTACTTCCGTTACAGGTAGGTCATTTATCTCAAGGACATTTTGAATATAATTTTCATCTTTGATTTTCCATAAGCAGCCAGGACATCCAGCATAATATATTATCAATGACCATTGATCAGAATCTTCAATACCAAGAGTCGAGAGTAGTGATCTATCTGAGACATAGCCATATCTTTGCCTTTGAGGAGGAAGATAAAAATCTCTTGCCAACACCATGAACTTTGAGAAGAAAGATTCAAATTTACTGTACTCTTTGAAGCTGCAGGAAGTTCCAAAAGTCCGCTGCACAGTCTCATCTGTTGGAGATGCAGTCACGTTTTCGGCACTGAATTCTCCAACCCATGAACTTGCACTACATCCATGTTGAACATCACAGCTCATGTCATTTTCAATATCCTGTTGAGACAAGAAAAATAACTGATGGTTTATTGTCGCTATATACGTATATTTCCATTTCAATGCTTAAAAGAAGTCATCACAAACTACAAATCACCTTCAAGTTTTTCTGCCTTCCAGAAGCCATAGTGCTATTGGTATCTCTAGTTAAATTACCTGGAAAGAGACTACCTGCAAAGCTAAACTTTCCATGATGTCACTGAAAACTTGATTATAACATTACAAAGTAATACAAACAAATTAGAATTTAAATAATCTGTCTAATTAATAATATGCAAGAAGAAGCTTTCTAATATGTAGTTGTACAAACTATCACCAGATTTACATATAATTAAGGCAAATGGAAAACAAGGTTTTGATCCATACAAGAACATCAGGGGAGATGTTAAAAGTGTCCTTCATCCTTCCCGTTCAATTTATCAACAATATGCTTTATAATGACATCATAACCCCTATGTTCAAAAATTTTACTTTTTTATCCAAGAAAACATATAACTAGGGGAGTAACCGATGCGAGTTGAATTCGAGTTTAGGGTAGCTCGACTCGACTCACTAACATTTTAAGTCCAACTCACTGAGTATAGTTTTGACCGAGTTGATCTTGAGTAGCTCGCATATTGTCTCACTTATTAGCACCCCTAGGGTAGACGATATATGTTGGACTTAGGCATTTCGCTTTTGACAGTACTTGATAATTGTGTGTTCGAGTATCTCATGAGATTTCAAGTCGAGTTTCGAGTAGCTCGACTTTAGTCGCCAACATCTCAATTCAAGTTCAATTCGAGCTCACTCTAGTCAAGTTTCGACCAAGTCGATCTCGAGTAGCTCACGAGTTGTCTAGTCTCCTTTATACCCATACATATAACGGAAAATAGCTAAGTGATGTACAGGAACTTTGTGAAAGAACATTGAGTAGTGTATCGTATTAACTAGTCAGTCACAAAATTCAAGCAAAAAGTGCCTTACCCCAAAAGTTTTAAGGTTAGCCATCTCCCCTCCCTTCCGAAGGATGGTCGTTCTTCAAGATTTTCCCCCACATGTTGCCCAGCAACCTCACACCCAAGTGTCCCCCTAGGTACGGTTGCAACATCCCCCACCATCTCCCCCTTCTCCTACTCAAGTAAGTGTCCCTCTTTCTTCCTTTCTCTCTCTTTCACATTTATGTGTATTGAGTTTTGATGGTTAGTGATGCCAACTAGGTTATAGAGGTAATGTGAGGTTGAGGGTGAGAGAGATCAAATTATTGGGTCTAATTTGGATGAAAATTAGGTTGAATTTTGGTGGTGAGTGATGGAAATCAGATTAAAGTGAGGGTTAATTAGATCATTATTTTTGTTACTAATATGCTATGATAAAGTGGTTTACTATATTTCTGGATTTCAAATGTTGGATTGTTCATCAAAATGAACATGAAGCCATATTCATGTGGACTACATTTCTTTGAGGCATCAAAATACAACTACCATTTTTTCAAAATTGTGCTAAACTCATCTGTTAGATGCCTCTGATACCCAGCAAATTCGTTTATTATTGATAAAATGAGAGGACAAATGGTTTTTTCCCAGTATCAAAAGCAATAGACCAAAATTGACTCATAAAGATGAGGACCAATATTTTCTACTGCCATCAGACGTTCTCTTAATGCTATCTATGTAAGGGGCACCAGATGAAAATCCAGTGAGAAGAGTCAACGAGCACCGGTGTCAATGATGGTTCTGGGGAGGTCAAAGAAACGTTGTGGTGGTTTTTGGGGTGGGAAGCAGTGCTGCTTGGGTAGCATGGGATGGGGAGCAACAATGGATGGGAAGAATAATGAAGAGAGAAGAGAGAGGAGAGAGAAGAGAAAATTCACTTTTTTAATAGGGCAAAGGTTATATGGAACCAATAAAGGAAGCCAAACCTGAGTTATTTTTGAAGAACATTGAACAAAGGTGGGATTATTAGTGTCAAATTTACCAAAAAAATAATAGAACTAAAGGCTGGTTTACTATAAGAACAATGAGAACTGTGAATTCGAGTACAATATCTCCACAAAAGTAAGGTACAGGAATAAAGGTAATTGTTAGAAGGAACAGTTTGGTAGTTTACAACTGATAAGGTAAGAATTTATAAATAATAAAAATTAAAAAAGGGTTTTTCAACGTTTTATACCGTGTGTTTCTTCCGTTTCTACGTTGTACCCCAACCTTTTAGAATTCCACACAGTACCTTTGAATTTACCTTATTTGATGCACAATTCCCCCCCCGGTTAACTAGAGATCATTAATTTCTCTTACTTTTTGTCATCTAGTGGAACTAATTTAACTTTTATATAGTCAAACTCTTGGAGGGAATGTTTATAAGTTAAATTAGTTCCACTAAATTACAAAAAGTACAAGTAATTAATGACGCATAGTTAACGGCGGGGGGCGTCAGTGATAAAGGAGGTAGGGGTGCAGAGACAGCCAGGAGGTTTGCCTAGAAGCAGCCACCCTTGAAAGAGTGCGTAATCATCGAGCGCTCTTGCGCCGAAGATGAACGGGGCTAAGCGGTCTGCCGAAGCTGTGGGATGTAAAAAAGCATCGGTAGGGGAGCATTCCGTGTTAGGGGGAAGCATTAGCGCGAGCCGTGCCAGACGATCCCCATATGGAGTTCGGAACCCAAAGGCAATCGTTGAGTGCATTGTATCTTCTTTCTGTTAGTTGACCTAAGCCGCACCATTACTGCGGGGGTAGGGCTCGGCCTTCAAACCGTACGTGAGACGAGTTTCTGCCTCATACAGCTCAGCCGAAGACCGGGGAAAGTTTAGAAGAGATGAGAAGACCCAGCAGCTGCCAGCGCATAGTAAGAGTCTTCCCTGCATGGCCTCATCGCAAAAAGTCTCTTTCCCGTGCTATCAAGCTCAGGAGAAAGGCTTTGCGCGTGAATTAAAAAAGGTAAGTTTAAGGGTACTATGTGAAGTTTTAGAAAGGTGGGGGTATAAAATAGAAACTACAGAAACACAATGGTATAACATAGAAAAACACAAAAAAAAAAATTCAAAAAGAAATATTACGATGGCAAAAAAAAGGAACCAAACAATGCTTTTTGATGCAACACCTGCAGGAAGCCGCCCATAGTGATGTCTGTAGAACCACTTAGCTCCATAACAACTCAGAAGGAGTGCAAACATTTCTTGAAGGCAATGAAATGCCATTCACAGAGAGCTTCAAATAATGGAAACTAACACTGCAGAGATATCTTGCCCACGTTAATGACGTCAAACATGTTCCGCTCCAAATAAAGCCGTCGATTTCAAAGCCAAGCCTTACCTCCTATAAAATCTCAATTAATTACTACAGTTAATGCTCTTACTCCTGACCTAGCATCATTATAAAAATCAGAAATTCATAATTAACAGAAAGAACCCAACTTTTGCCTTATTCCTTTACTGTTTAACGAACCTTCTAAAGGAAACACTAAGCCCGACAGGAAACAAACATTGGATTGTGGAGATTTTTTTGTAGATTCCACTTATTCTTTCGATTCATCAAGGTCAGTTGGACACTAACTCGATCACTATTAGCATCATCCCATAGAATAATAAGGAGATTGCTCGAGTATTTCGCCTCCTCAAGCAAAGAGTCTCTAGCTTAAGTATGGTTCACCACCTACATCCATTCTTCAGAAGCCAATCAGCCAAAGGACAAAGTCTAACTCTCTTGCTTCACCTACCAACTCAACTAGAATGGAAGTTCATCTTTCAGTAGGTAATATAAATATTCTCGTCCCCTCGGACGTACTCTGCACCATTTATTTTCTCACTGTAGATAGGTCCCCCTACAATGCTCAAAATATTTGGAAACAACAAGTGGGAAGAATCATAGTTGCCAAAGAATCCTTAGTCTTTAGCCACAGTAGCTTCCATTAAGCATTGAGATACTGAAACAGCTTCTTGTGAAAATGAAAAACATATCACCCTTGTGTTTAATAAGATTGGAACCAGGATAGCAGAAGTTGTCTTTATCTGCAAGTAGCAACAGAGGAGCCATATTTTGCGCACACTAATAATAAGGGCCTCTTGCTTGCTGTTTTATATGTCCAGGAACCAAATCCTATGCAACAACAGTTTGCAAGAGATTTCAATTGGAACACAACATAACGAGGTTGCTTTCATGCATGGCAACTAACAAAAGCAATTGCAAATTGCCATTCTCTTCATACACTAGATTTATTTGAGGAGACATAAGCTTATTGACTAACATTATTCCTTGAATGATTGAAACCTAAACAAGCTACATAATCTATTAATAAGGGCCTCACACTTGCCGTCTTATATGTCCAGGGACCAAATCCTATGCAGCAACAGTTCACAAGAGATTCCAATTGGAGCACAACAATAACGAGGTTGCTTTCACGCATGACAACTAACAAAGGCAAATGCAAATAGCCATTCTCCTCATACACTAGGTTTATATGAGAAGATATAAAGCTTATTGACTAGCATTATTCCTTGGATAATTGAAACCTAAGGTCCTGAACAAGCTACGTAATCTATTAAGAACCACATATTAATAAATAAATAAATAAAAGCTACCAAAAATAAAACTCCCAAAATTTTTTACCTCACATCTGTGTTTGACTGGAACATGATTGTAATAGATTGGTTTAGGGGTTAGATTGGCTTGGAGAGTAAGTACGTTAGCTCTATAAATATAGGGGATCAGTGATAGGAAAGGATTATCAAGAATAGATTTGAGAGTTAATTTACTGGTTAGTTTGGGAGTGTGACCAAGTCACTCGAGTACTTGGCAACTATCTTTATTTTATGTAATTTCAATTATATAAATATAAATCCATCTTTATGTCCTTAATTATCATCAAAATTCAAAATCAGCTAGGGCAGTTCATCACAATGATATGCAACAGCAATAGAAAAAGTGCAGATAATCATATGATTATTTGACATACCTTGCACAGTTACATTGCCAGTCTGCTGTACTAGCAATTTTGAGGTCCACCCACAAGATTCTAGGAGGAGTACAGCCTTATCAGTTGATGCAAGAAACATGTCCAAATCCTCAGAATTGCTTAGTCTTTTGAGAGGAAGGTCCTCGGTTGCAAGCGACATTAAATAATAGACAGAAAATAGTACATCTTGAACCCTAAGACTTCCCTGATACTTATAAGAGACAGCATGATGGTAATAGAGAACTGTGATTCCGTCTGCAGCACTAAGAGACTTAGCCAGCATCTTTTCAAGATTACGGTTTACAAACATCAGCTTCAAGGAGCTATACTTCTCTTTTTCTTTAGCCAGTGTCTGAGATATCTCGTTCATCAGAGAGCGAGACTCCCCACACCCTGAGTGAAAAAATGAATAGTTTGACACTAAATACGAATTTAAAGTGTAAAACAAGTATCAAAGCAACAAAATCTTAATAGAGATGCAATATATATACATATATAGATAGATAGAGAGAGAGAGAGAAGAGATCGATAGATATGTACATATCACATGCACAGGCTGCCCTTATATGATGAGTCTGAGATGAGAATTCACACGACCTTATTCTTACAACATAAATAGGTATATGTCAGACCTTAGAATGACAATGCACTCGCTAGCTGTTCTTTAGCAGATATAATGAGACGGTAGAATGAAATACAGACTTGTAGATTCCTCCAGAAAAATCAGAAATTGAAAATAATATCATGATTATTTACCAAGGCACACAAAAAACATTTTTTACTTTCAATCATCTCTTGTGCCCAACTGGTGCAATTTTTTTATTTCTGTTTTAGCACTTCCTTTTTGTATGAGGTCCTTTTTCATATTGATAGATAACTATGAAAAAATTCAACCCCCCCAACAAAGATACAATGCTAACAAATCCAGCAACAGGACAATATCGACATGGGTCATCACTTTTCCATGCAGTGGAAGCTGACTGCCAAGGCCACTAGGGATCTCGACAAGGTTTCAACTCCAACAATACACTAGGGAAAGGTTGGATTGAAAGAAAAGAAATAAAAATGTAAACAGCCTCAGAATCAATCTGTCCTTTCCATGTGGATACAAATACAATATCCGTCACCTCAGCCAAAGCACAACTCTGGAGATAAGTGAAAAAATAACAAAAAAAATTCAAACAAAGGCATCCAAAACTAGCAACAGCAATTTGTCTTCTAAATTTTGTTCGAATTTAGAGGCAAAATGTAAGAAATTCTGTAGAAGAGAATGGAGACATTGCCGTCCAGATATTGTTTTCAAACTTGACTGACTATGCTTATTACTTCTTCCAACCGTCAAGCGCCCTTATTAATCTTATTACTCCTTAACCCTTGGGTGTTCCATAATGATTCATCTTTTATTTCTTGTTCTATGCAAAACCAGCTCTAGTCAACCCAACTTTGGCTGCAGTGTGACACCTTGCCCTAAATTTCCTTAGATGTCATGTGAAAATGAGAAATACAGAGCAAATTGGCAAATTCCACTTTGGCATGCCTGGAAGGAACATGATACTTCCTATATTTTTTAACAGTTGCATCATGTGCACTGGACATGGAGTTTAAGGAAGAGATAATATAAGATAAACAGACAATTTATCTAAAATAATGTATAACATATATAATAACCCAAGCCTTCCCTTTTAGGGGTGTTTGAATTTTTTTATGAATTTGTACATTTACCTACTCCAGTCTCTTCCTTAAACTGTGTGCCGAGCCCAAATGATGCAGCTATTTAAAATACGAAGGAAGTAGATAAGAAACCTACTCAGTAGAATTTACCTTATCAGTTTTTGACTTTTTGTAGTCTCATTTCCTCCAAACTCAATTTCTTCATATCTCTTTTAACTCTATCCAAGTCATATTTCATCTCCCTTGACTTCTTCAAGATCCCTCACAATCTCACTCTCTCTAATTTTCTCGATGGTGCATCTACTGGCCAATGTCACACGTAGCTAAACCAGTCAATTCTCCCTCATCTTATAGTCAATATTTGCAAATCCAACCTTCTCGCAAATATCTACATTCCAAATTTATCCTCTCGGATGTTCCTACATATCCATCTCCCCAAGGAATTTTTCGCCACACCGACTACCTAAGAAGTCAGCTACTCTCATGTTTTGGGTCTCCAGGTCCACAAATTAGATCCAAATCCACTAGATGATCAGTCTTCTCTTTCCTCCACCAAAGAAAAGGTCTTATGAATCTCTCCAATTTCTACACAATACTCTATGCAACACTAGCTAGAATAATACAGGAATACTTAGAGATACGGAAACAATACGAGAAAACAACATTAAGAGAAGCTCCAATTATTAGGAGTGTCGCCCAATTTGGAGAATATGCCAGTTTAATTCTTCTAACTTTGCACTTCCATCCATAATTCAGATCAATAATTAAGGAACGAAAAAACCAAACGGGCCCAAACGTATTATTTTGTGTCAATGACTCTTTTTGAGTATTCCCGAAAGTTGGTAAAGAGGGCCTATAGGCTAGCAATGTGTCATGATGTCAAGGAGAGAAGGGAAAAAGATGTGTACCAAACACAGGTTATAAACTTAACGCCACAACAAGAGGGGGTGAAAATTTAGGAATACAATTATAAATTTGAATTAAGGTAATTACTTTGGATTCCACAGATTGAGTCAAGAATTAATTATACAATGCATATACCATTTGGAAACAACAATATTGGCAAACAAATCACCAAAATCTGAACATAATCTACAATATGCATGGGTAATATGCCTGCCCATTATTTCACGTTTCACGACCTGATTATAAGACATTTATCAATTGTAACTACTTATTCCTACTCATAACAGATTTTGTAGACAAAGACTCTCCCATTCCAAGATTAACAACATGATGCAGCTAAGGCAACACAAACCACAAGAAAAGATAAGATGAAACCAGGAAAGTCTTCTTTACTGACATGCCTAACACTGAAAGAATATCTCCTTTCCACTTTCAATTATATGTGTTATGCACGGTGAGATTTGCTAATCCTGTCAAGAATCAGTTTTTGATAAAATTGACAGAGATTCCAGATTCATGAGCTCCCTCTTTGTTTTGTCTGTCTCTTGAGAAAAGGAGCCTTGAAAATATCAATCATAACACATAGTAGACAGAACAAAGCTTTATATATATATATATATATATATATATATATATGAACTTCTTTTTCAATGTCTGTATCACATGCAACCAGGAGACACAAGACCTATGTAAATTTTGCTATTTTCCAATGCCCATGATAATCAAGTGGGAGCACCATAATGTCTATTCTAAACCATGAGATAGACTATAACCCGTAAAATCCACGAAATTCTACTCTAATTTGTACAATACATAACATCTAATTTGTAAAATTCCCCTAAGTAGAAGATGATTTTGATTAATGAATTGAAAATTATTATTTTTTAAAGATAGATCACCATTTTCTTTTATCACTCACCCCCAATTATTCTCCCTTAGCTATGTCAGAGTATAGCAAATGATATCAAAGCAGTCCAGTCCTCGATGGCCAAAGTATAGCTGGAAGTTAGGCAGTGGCTGGCAAGCCTTAAGTTCATCGGAGCTCCTCTTCCACAGCCTACAGTTAAAAGAAAATTGGAAGAGATTTCAAAGAGATTGAGCGAGAACATAGGGAGAATAATTGATAGGGTGTTTGGCGGTTCAAATTAGAGTTAGATTAGCTCCAGGATGGTGACAACAACATCAGCAACCAGATTTGTTTATCACCACTGAAATTTTAAACTATTTCCAAGGGTGATGGAGAAATCTGCAGCTCTCATATGGTGGTGTCACTGACATTGGGTAAAAGAAGGTGGTGGAGGTAGCTAAAAAATCTGGAGACACATATAACTGCTCCGTTGCTGGCAGCATATCTGGTGGACAATTTGGTGGTTTGGACAACTATGTCATTGTAATGTGGCCGAATGGAGGAGGCTTTGTAGTACTACATAAAATTGAGTGTAGCACTTCACGTGTTCGTATGGGATGTTATGAGGAGGGATTGAATGGAGGAAGCAATTACCAAAATTGGGGGGCACAAAACTGCAATGTGAATCCGGTGATGAGCTTGGCGGTTGAACGGGTGGATCAAATGGAGGTGGTAGATGATAAATCTGGTGATTTGGGTGGTTTCACGGCTCAAAACACCAACGGTGGTCAAAGAGGTGCTGCCGAATATTTTAGTGGAGGGGAACCGTGAAAATTCATAGGCGACTAGTAGAAAGGATTTTACGGGTGTGGAACAGGAGCACACAGAAATTTTGTAGTTCTTATCAGCGATGGGGAAGCTTTGAGATGATATTGGCAGGAGTAACGTTGTCATTGCACTTAGCATGTCTACTACAACTGGAGTAAACCTTACAACGGGGCATGATCTTCCCCTTTCAAAACTAGTCTAGACTTATTTAAAAAGGCCTACTTCCTCGGTCTATGCTTTAGAACACAATTATCCTTGCCCCATTCACTCCACTCCTCAATTAGCCCATCCATTAATCATCCTACTCAACTATTAGAACATCAGCTTTCTTTTGATTTTCCTAACCCACAAGCCTAAACCTGTCAACAACCCTTTGCTTTTCAACCCAACTTCTTACCACAGGTCTTCAAAGCAAGATTCTCCAACTCTCAGCTCAGACTTATGCTCCAACCCAACCACTCTTCACTAAACCGAAGCAACCCCACTCATTTTATTATTAACTTCACACATCCTCTAATAAGACCCATTTTCATATTCTTCCAATACGCTCTAGAGAAATACGTGCGGACCTCTAATTCAGGACCCATTCCATTCATCTGCTTCTAACCCCCATTTACAGCCACCACTTCACCCATCCAAACATTTCTTTCCGCACACAGATTTTCAAGCCAAATACTTATGTTCTTCTCCCTAACCCCCACATTTACCATCTCAACCCCAATACCACCCAATCCACACACACATCATCTTTAATCGACAAATTGTTCCCCAAGAATGCCATTTAAGGGAACTAGCCAATTCCCTAAAGCGGCACCTCAATAGAGGAGCACTAAACATTGTGCCCAATGCTGGAAATTAAGTCTCAATTGCTACCAACCTTGAGGATAAGGTGGAAATTTGGGCAAACAATAATTTAATGAATCGGCATTTAGGGGAGGGATACTAGAGGAACTACATTGTAATTCTTTCAGGGATTAGCTTGTAAAGGTAGAGAGATAGTTAGAGAATATACTATATATAGAGGACAGCAGAGAGAACAGGATATTCAACAGAATTCTCTTTTATATTTATTTTGTGTTCTGGGAGGGAACAAGCCTCTTTAAATCTAGTAATCATCTGTTATGTTTTGTAGCCCAGTTTATCACATCTTTTTCTCTCAAGCACCCCCAATCTAAATAATCTGCCTTACCTATGTTTGTTCATAGCAAATTCATGGAAAGTTAAATTAGACTAATTGAATAAGTAATCATGACTCAAAACAATGCTTTTACATAAAAATTTGGAAAAATTGATTCTACTAATCCAACCTTTTGGTCATTCTCAAGTTAATCCAACCTTTTGAGTATTTTTTAATAATCCAACCTTCTATCACGATGTGCTCACATTGAACTGGAAAACGGGTAACCTGCTGAGATGGTAAAATTAATTTTTCGTTTTCCATTTTCTTTCATCTTTGTTTCTAATCTCTCTCCCTTGTTGCCTTCCTCCCTACCTCACCAAAAATCCCCACCCCCTTGCCAAGAACCCCCACCCCCCTGCCAAGAACCCCCACCCCTTGCAACCACCGACTCCCCCCACCCCCCCCCCACCCCCCACCCCCGCCAAGAACCCAACCCAACCCCATATATTCCTTCCCGCACCCTCTCTTAGTCTTTTTTTTCTCTCTCCATTCCTAAACATCAATTTTAAGTGAAAAAAAACACACACAAATCAGAACCCAAAACAATAGAAGTAGGAGAGAGAGAATAAAAACTACTTATAAGTAAAACCAACTTATTCATTTTTCTCTCAGCTCGCTTTTTCTTCTCTTCATCAATGGAGGCCACCTCCATAGACGAAGCTCTCTCTTCTTCGCATCAATTCCAACAACCGCAACCTCCTCCACCGCAGGAAATTTTCGTCGCCACCGAAGAGGTTGAAGACGACACTTTGATTTCTAAAGCTCGTTTTTTTTTTTTGTTTTATGGATGGTCGTAGGTGGGCGGCAAGGTGGTTTTGAGAGTGGTGGTAGGTGGGCGCCTGTGCTTTAGCCGGCGCTTGCGCTTGAGCCATGGTTAGGACAATGCCGTGGAAAAACAATAATGTTGCAAGGAAGAACTTCATAATTTGACTCAACTTCTTCGCATCAATTGAGTGATTTAGGCTTGAAGATCCGGATACTGATTTGACGAAGGAGTTTGTGGAAAAATCAAATGAATTTAACTGATTCAGTGCTTCAAGAATGCGATACGAGAGAGAAGCTTAATGAGAAGATGACTTGTAATTTGTTGTTTTTAACTGTTGGCGGTGGGGGTGGTCGGGTGTTTGATGGTGGTGGTTTTGGCAGTGGTGAGTTGGTGATTATTTGTTATAGTTAAGTTATTTAAATTTAAATGGATTTATCAAAATTGAACGAATAAGAACAAGATATGTGTGCGCTTAACCCATTGTACTGGTCATCAACCTGTTTCAACAGGTCATGGTTCAATATTAGCGGATTGGGCTAAAAAGTTGGATTATTAAAAAATAATCAAAAGGTGGGATTAATTTGAGCGAACGACTCAAAGTTTGGATTATTAGAATCAATTTTTCCTAAAAATTTAGCTCAAGACAAATATTGAAATACCACCGGCGCCAACCCCCCCCTCTTCAAACACACACACACAGACAAAAGCTCCAAAAGGTAGAATTGACCATTTGAGCCTATCTTTTAACTTTGCAGGTTTTTACCATGTTCTCCTGATTTCCCCCTAGTTTGACGCAAATAGAGGACAACAACCTCCTAGGCTCCTACCATTCCAAATCACACCCAATTCACAAAATCCATCGTTCATGTAAGACGAATTAAATCGCTCCCCAAGCAAAACATCTAGCTCCACCAATATCAATCACAACAAAGAACTAAGTCCTTTAGATGAACATATGATTTTCGCCACAAAAAGTGCCATAAAGTACTGAGCCAAAAGCCTTCCGGCAACGTCATTCCCTGTTCACAAATTCAATTCTTAATCTTGTTTATGTACGAAATTAATTTGTTCTCCACGCAAAACATCTAGCTCCACCAATATTAATTACAACTTAAAACTAAGTCACTCAGATGGACATATGATTTTTGCCACAAAAAGTTCCATAAAGTACTGAGTCAAGATCCTTCCGGCAACATCATTCCCTGTTCACAAATTTAATTCATAATGTTCATAGATCATATACGACAGATTAATTGTTTCCCAAGGAAAACATTTAGCTCCAGCATTATCAATCACAACAAAACACTAAGCCACTTAGATGAATATACCATTTCGGCCACCAATAAAAATAACTTCTTGTTGCAAATTCTTCACTATTTACATCAGTCCAAGTTACCTCAGTCAACATTCATATTTAACTAAGGAAAAAGGTCCCAACTGTTGATTATTAGAATGTTCCCGACTTTTAGAGGTCTCTTCTCAAAACGATCCTTTAGCTTATTAAACTACTAAGTTAATTAAACACATGACACTAATCCAATAACCATTTTTGTTAATCAATTGAAGTCAATAGAAAAGTATAATGTGTTCAATTAACTAATTTCGCTGATGAACCTCAAGGATCATTTTAGGAAGAGACCCTCTAAAGTTAGGACCGCTTTGAGATAAACGAAAGTTGAAACCTTTGCAAGTAAACCGACCAATGTGGGGACTGCCAATTATTCCTTCAATAAAATTGTATAAATCTTTCAACTTAAATAAAATTTACGTCCAAACACATATAACTAATTGATTTTCCAAAGACTACGAATAAATACTAGAACTGATCCAAAAAAATGATGTCTGAGAAATCTAAGGAGAGAGATCACATACAGGGGACGGAAATGAAGAGGAGGACGTGACGGTGAAGATGAATCTGAGAGGAGAAATTGTGAGAAGAAAGTGTCTGCCATTTGAATTCATCAACGTTGTTGTTGTTGTTTGGATTCGGAGCAACGGCGTGAGTTGGGTGAATCAAGAGAGAGAAAAACGCCAACAATTTTATTACCAATTTTAGCAACACCATTGCCATTTGCCAAGGTTTATTACTTCAGTTGCCTGCGCCAATCGACATGGGATGGGATTTTAAGCTCTTAGCTGCTTGTCTTTGTCAGAGTATACCAGTACTAAACTAGGCAAAACATAACCAATGACATCGTAAAAAACTACTACCTCTATATTTGTAACAGGGGTTTTAATGAATCAAAGCCTGTTCGCAAACTATTTGAGTTCAGTTTGATTAAAGCTCAGTTCAAATGGGCTCGACTTAAGCTTGGGTTCGACTCGATATATTAACGAGCCAAGTCCAAGCCATCCATGGCTCGGCTCAAAAGCTCGTGAGCAGGCTCGAAAACTTCTTACTTAGGTAATATTTATGCAAATTATTAATGTCCCACATCGATTTCCAAAACAAACAACACCCTTATTTTCCCTTATTTATTGTTTTCTTTGTGTCACTTTTCTTGGTGAAGGCTATTTATAATTTGGTTATATTTGACAATTTTATAGTTTGCACATATCATATAAAATTTTGTCTTCTAAGAATTAACTTAACCGCTATTATATTTTTATGGGTTTTTCCATGATATACCCCTGTGTTTTTTAAAATTCTATAATATACCCCTAATGTTTTTTTATTCTACACTGTACCCCTGTGTTTTTAAAGTTTTCTACACAGTACCCCAACGTTGACTGTACGTAACGTTTACTGTTAAATTCCGACAAATTTATGGGTTTCTCTCTCAACCCTCTCCCTCGCCCGACCCCCTACACCTGGCCCCAGCCCCACTCCCACCCCCTCCCCTCCCCCTCCACCCTCACGACCACCATGACCGCCGCCACCAGCCCCCCCCCCCTCCCCTCCCCTTCGATTTCCAATCTAACCAACTCCGACAAATTTCCAATCTCCGGCGGAATCCCACCGGAATATCCATTATAATACCCAATATAAAGCTCTTTAAGTGAACCTAAATTTTCAATTTCCGTCGGAATATTCCCTTCAAGTTCATTACCAGAAACAACAAGATACTCAAGTTTCCTCCTTTGTCCGTACTCCGGCGGAATCTCGCCGTAAAAGTAGTTACCACCCAAATGAAGATGCCGGAGCTCCGACATGTTGACGACGGAAAGAGGGAGTGTTGTTGGAAACGTCGAGGATTTTGAGGTTGTTCAGAGGAGAGAGAGAGAGAGGAAGGAAAAGTGGAATTGAAGATGTTGTTGGAGAGATTAAGGTGGTAAAGATTTGAGAGGAGATAAAGAGAAGATGGGAGTGGGCCAGAGAATGAGTTTCCTGCAACACTAAGGTTTTGGAGGTTGGTGACAAAACCTATGTCAGGAGAGAATTTCGGTGAGATTTAAGCCGAAAATGTTGAGTGAAATTCCAGTTGGGTGATGATTTGAAGAACATTTGATGAAATCCCAAGTGCAGTGATGAGTGGAAGTGTTCCAAGAAGATAGAGAAGACTGTGGGTTGTCTGTAATGGCAGATTTTATACCAAGTAAAGCTTTTTGTTCTGGTAATGTTTTGCCATTGATGAAATAAAGGTGGAAATTAAGAAGAAACAAAAAAATGATGAAGAAGACTTAACGTCCGTTTTCTTTAATACACACTAGGGGTATTTTGTAGAAAACTTAAAAAACACAGGGGTACGGTGTAGAATAAAAAAACATTAGGGGTATAGTATAGAATTTTAAAAAACACAGGGGTATATCATAGAAAAACCCTATTTTTATTTTTATGTAATATAATCTATAAAGTTGTCCACTAAGGTAGTTGGGAAAAATTCTTTTTGGAATGGGTGCTGGGGAGATTTACAAACTAGATTTATGACATCCTTCAAGGCTCGTATAGCTGGGGTGATTTTACTTTTCAACTTTCATAAGTCTCACATCGAAGGAATAACAAGTGTAACTGGAATTCAACTCTATAAAAATGGATGTACCTGCAAGGGCCTAAATAGTTATGGATGTCGAGCCTAACTTACCTAATGGAGCAGACTCTTTGGCATCTAAACCTTTATTGAATTATTGATTATTGATTTGAGTTTGACAAGATTTAGTTGGGCCGAAAACCTATAAAAGCCTGATTTATCTAAGTTCAACCAAATTAGTTTCGAGCCGAGCTTCGAGCAGAGCCTGGGTTAGATCCACTCGAGCTCGAGCCGAGCAGAATTTTAAAAGCTCGACGAGCCTCGAGCTCGAGCCGAGCTAGACCTCAATAATCTTCGAGCCGAGCTTGGATATGTTCGGTCTTGGTTCGACTCGTGAACACCCTTATTTTGTAAAGTTTGCAACATTTTAACTTGTGCACGATTTATGTATAAGCGTTGACTAATATTCCTTCTTATTTAATACTCGCAACACTAATTAGGCATGCGAAATTATGCAGCCTCATACTGCATCTCTTCTTCTCCCTTTCTCTCTAAAAACCTAAAAAACCCTAAATCCTTTTCCAGGCGTAAGGGTTGCCATCATCATCTCTTTGATGGTGGTAAGCCCCAAACACTTATTTAATTCCTTAGTTTTAAATTGTTTATTTGATAATAATCTCCTCTCTTTCTGAGAGTTTTTGTAATAGCCCATATTTTTAAGCAGATATCATTAGCTTATTAAATTTTAATTTTTTATTAGCTTAATTGCCTTTTGAAATTATTTTGTTAAACATGGGTTAGTAGTTGATTATATTTGAGTTGTTTATTCGTTGGCTTTTGAAAGGAAAAGAAAAGAAAATTTATTCCATCAGCTCCATTTCCTTTCTCTTCCTTCGTGTCACTTGGAGGGAATGACACCCATTTGCTTTCCTGTCAAAATTCTAAGGTTCACCCCCACAAATTAAGCTCTAATTCCTGGAGATCCCAATCCTGAAGATTTTGGTATCAAATTTACCAAAAAGAAAACAAAAGGAAAAATTCACATAATTAATCCCAAGTTTCACTCATCTTCCCAAATTAATCCCAACTATTAATTATTCAAGAATAATCCCAACTTTAGGGGTGAGTTTCTCAAAATAATCCGAATTGTTATTTTACTTATTTTCGTTGATCCATTTTGGGAATATTTTGGGGTAGAAAAAAAACATTCCGGATCATTTTGAGAAGGTACACTTGAAACTTGGAATTATTCTAGAATAATCAATAGTTCGGATTATTTTGAGAAAATGGTCAATAGTTTGGATTATTTATGTAAATTTTTCCAAAACAAAAACACAAAATGAAGAACCAAGGAAGAACCCTCAAGTTTTCTCTCTCCTCTGTTTTCGTCAATCTGTTGCGTCAATTATCTCTAACATGCAACCCAATTTTGCTCTTTGTTTTTGTATCAAATTAGTTGTAGATCTCTTCAAGTTAATGAATTTAGAACCAAAAATCGCTCAATTCGGAGTTCGGAGCTATGAGTTATGGCCTTTGCAAGTTTGGTGTTGCTGATGCCATTTTCTTTCGAGCTTCTGTTGTTGTTGCTGCAGCTTCATGTATGTTGTTGCTGTTGTGTGTTGATGTTGGGTACTCTTTCAATCTTTCTCTCACTTGGTTCATAAAACTCAATTGTTAGATGAAGGTATAAATTCAGCTTTCCCTCCTTTCTTTGTTGATCAAAACCAATCGGTTATGCATTGGAAATTTTTGGAGTTCATATTCTTAATATTATTTTCAAGTCTATTTATTTCGCAAAGCAACAAGATTAGATTATACTAAGGTAGGTTAAATTTTTATCTAAATTGATCATAAGAATTTAAATTATGAGTTACAAGGTATATTTGCTAAAGAATTTTAGTGGAAACTCTTATTCTAGTTATGATGTGATTGAATCAGTTTCTTGGAAGAGCATTGTTAGTTAGATTAGTGGAATTAAGGACTAGGGAATGGTTTGTTTATAAATATTTATAGTTAGTTCATGAAAGAATTCAGAAAGTGTATGAAGTTAGTTTCTCATCTGAATTGTAATGAGAATGAATGTTTATTGTTGTTGTTGTGTGGTGGTGGTTGGAGCATGGCTATTGGAGATATGTATGGTTATAGCCAAGAAGGAGATCAAGTTCATGATTCTTGGAGGTTGCATATAATCGTTCTTGAGTTTATTATGGAGTTGGATAGCGTTGAGGTAACCTTTATGTTCAGCAAAATGTATTTACATGCCCATGTGTGTTGTATTGTATTTTTGATATCGTATATCGTTTATAGTCATGACCATGGTCATAGATGCATGAGTATGTGTTGAGTTGTGAAATTATATTGATTGATTATAAAAGTATGTTTTGTTCAGTTTTTGGAATTGTTCGGAAATACTATGTTTCTTGAGATATGATTTGAGTATGATAGTGAACAGGATTTCGTTGTTTTAGCTGGCTTAGCTTATGAACTGAGATAAAAAGTGGACAAGGTACATGTGGAGGAAAATGATTCAGATATAAGTTCAGTTAAGACCAGAGAAGGTCGAATACTCTGTTATGTTATGTTATGTTATGTTACATTATGTTCTGCCAAAACCTGTACTTGCCAGCTATTTGTGTTAAGTGATTGAGCTATGCCAGCAATATATTTTAAAGGTTGAATTCTTTTCCGAACAATTACCAAGTTTGATTATTATATGAAAAACATTTGCGAACTAAAACCGTTTTGATGGGCTGAAGTAAAGTTACTAAGTTTTTCGCTCATTTTAGTTTTGTTTTTGTTTTGTATTCTCTTTTGTAATTGCAGGTTCGTGTTGGAAGCTCACAGTGGATCTTAAGCGAAGTCTGGGTATTGGTGGCCCATAAACGAAGGCAGTAAGCTCAAGCCACAGGGAATGTGGGTGAAGCTATGCAAATCTCACCTCCCCTCCAAACTGAAATTATTTGCCTGGAAATGTGTCACAGAACGTTAGCTACGGGGGAGAATTTGGAAAAATGGAAAATCGTGAACAATCGCAACCGTATCCTCTGTACTACGGAGTCGGAGACAATGGAACACCTGTATAGAGACTGCGAAATTTTAAAACGCGTTTGGAGGAGCAACAATCTTGGTATTAGAACAGAATTAGCTTCGGGATTCCCTTTTGTGACTGGTTGAAAAAACAACTAGGCCACTTCTCGAAAATGAAAGATGGCGGTGATAAAGCTTTCTGCTCTATGATTATAATTCCCTGGAACATTTGGCTTCACAGAATCGAGATAATATTTAGAGCCAGAAACAAGCCGGAGGAAAATAATGGACAACGTATGAGAGTGGGAAAATAATGAACAACCTTTGAGATAATTCGGGCCAAATGGGTTGTTCGGGCCATTTTCGTGCCGAGACAAAATTTAGCCTAATTTCCATATTTAGGTTTCCCGTAGCCCGATTTCTTTGCCCAAAAATCAGACAGGGCCGAACCCGAACCATGGGCCTGAAGTCGTGACCAAAACCCTCCCATTTTCGGGTAGGGCCGGGCCCGCGGTTGTACCCATGTTTTCACCTCTACGGCTCTACCAATACTATGCTCAACTTGC
Source organism: Beta lomatogona (assembly GCA_947646795.1). NCBI lineage: Eukaryota > Viridiplantae > Streptophyta > Magnoliopsida > Caryophyllales > Amaranthaceae > Beta > Beta lomatogona. The sequence goes on from CANSNZ010000929.1 coordinate 1,494,600, forward strand.
CATCAAAATATATAAAACTAGCTTTTAACCCGTGCAAAAATGCACGAGAGGTTTTATGTAGATATGATTTGGACCCGTGCATAATACACAGTTGCAATTTACTTATTAAGTATTGTTTTTATTCCAAATATATTGAATTCAAAATTATTAGAGTTCATGCATTTAAAGTTGGAAGATTGTAAAATGTAAAATTATATTTCACGATATTTGTTACAACATTTTAAATTTTAAAAATCTTATAATTCTGATATATAAATTGATAAATACGTAAATGAAACAAAACACACATCAAAATGTGTAATACCCCGAATTTTAAAAGCGTATTTTATTATTTATATGGTTTAATATTATTTCCACTTAAATTTATTTTCTAATAATTCAATTTTAATAATGATTTCATTTAGTTTTGAATTATTTAACGAGTTTATTTAATTGAAATGTATTTTATTATTTATAAATATTTCAATTATTAATTATGGTAATTGAAAGTCTTTATTTAGTTTGTGGGCATTTTATCCAAACAATTGTCCATCCATTTTTAGCAATCCAAACCCAAATACCAAGTCCATAACCCATATGCCTTTTAGCCAAAAAGAAAAAGGAAAAAAAAAAAAAAACAAACGTGATCATCAGTTTCACCATCTTTCCCTCCCTTTCCTTCCTTCGTTCCTGATTTTCAGCACACAAGAGCAAGATTTTCAACACAAAATTCAGCCTTTGTCAGTGCAAAATGAAACTCAATCCACAATTTTCAGATATTAGGGGCAACAATTTCAAAAGCCTAAACACCATAGCCCTCACACCTCACCTTCACCATTAATGGAGCTTGACCAAAGTTTCAAATCTCTGACCAAATCCTCCTATAAATACTAATTTACTCTCACCAAACTACTTAAGCAAACAATCTCAAAAGGTTTGCTTCAATCCTCTATCTTCTTCCTTAATTTCTGATTTTTTTATTAACATCTTCATTGTTACACAAGCGAACCACCTGACTTCACCACTCGAACCACCTCGACCACCTGAACCTCGCCGTCCACCATCAACGCCACCCAACACCGCCAGCCCTTCACCTTCTCCTGCCCAGCCCGCAACCTCCATCGCAGCACTTCAGCCGCACCCAGTCGCCCCCAGCCGCACCACTACCCGCCTGAACCTTCGACTCCCACCGCCCGAAACACCAGCGCCCAACCTCCTTCTTTTCCCCTGATTCGTTCCTCGCCTGTCTTCCTCCCTTCTTCGTTTCTTTATTTTTTTGGTTTATGAAACTGATTCTTTGAATCAGTACTCACCTTTCTCCCTTTTATTTGTTTTATTAGTTTATTTTTTTTAAGCAAAATAATTGACTTTCCTAAATTGACTTACTTTATTAAGTTGGTGTATTTTAGATTAATTAACTTAGTCTCTTATAGTTTGAAAGTATTTCTAATTTTTCTAAAACAAAGTAAGAAGTATAATATAGTTAGTTTCTATGTTTAAAATAATTATTTAAGTTAATTAAGTTGAAGTAATCTTTGAGTATTTAAAATGATTTCATAAATAATTTAAAAACCATAAACTTTGATTTATAAACACTCTTAAAATCATTAAGAATTCTTTAAGTCATTTGAATTATTTAAATTGTTTATTTTATATAAAAAGAGGTTATTTAGGTAACTAACTTAGATCTCGTTAACGTTTAATGTAGACTCCGATTGCGTAGACGAGGAATATCAAGAGTGTAATCCGTTCGTGAACTTAACTTTTGGGCGCGCGTCACGAGGTAATCTCCGATATCCATCTAAACATAGATCCCGTTAGTGTAAAGCGAATTGATTATGTGATTATTATGTGCTTATAAAATATATATAAGTATGGACTATAATTATGGATTATTGATTTAATGCGGATTATGAAAACGAATGACAAAATGGACGACGACTATCGATTTCAATTATGAATCATGACTATGGACGATATACGATATGACAAATATGTTTATTATAACGTTATTAAAACCGCTTAATGTCATTTAGTAATGTTATTATTATTATTATTATTATTATTATTATTATTATTAGGAAAAATTGATGTCATAGGTCTCAACTATGACTCAACATTTTTAATAGGTTTCAACTATTGATTAACCTGTGCAGGTCCTAACTTTGGGGGGTATTGTCTTTTATTGGACCCTTCAGGTTACTAACCTGCTAGAGCAGGTTATGAGTCACGTGACTCCTTAAAAAATCACGTGACACCCAATCTGTTTTCTTCTTCCTCTACCCCTCTCTTAGTCTCTTCATCCTTTACTGTTCATCATTTTATCCTCCATGGCTCCATCTTTCTCTCTCATCAACAATGGTGGTCCAAACCAAATAACTCCACCACACACCACCAGCCACTACAAACAACACTATCTCTAACAATGGTAAAGTCGTCAAAATCCGAAGAAGACAACGATGAAGAAGAAAAAGATGATGAAGCTGAAACCGTTGCAGAATCTCCAGCAATAACGAAATCAACATCGATTCAGTTAGGGAAAATTATCGAAATTAGCATCTTCTCTCTCCTAAGATTCTTCATGTAACCCAATTCATCTCCTCTATCAATGTCCTTGCAAATTTCCCCCTTGCTACTGACACAATGCTGCTTATTTTCTTGCGAATTGCTATAAATCTCGTGGGTTCGAATTAATTGTTGGATTCTAAGTTTTAGCTTTTCCTTGTGTGGGTTTGTTGTCTCTCTCTCTCTCCTCTCGTTTTCCTATTGAAAGCATAATACAAAAGAGATTATGGTTCTGAATATCACGAATTATATCACAAATGGATGAAGTTTTAATAATTCTGCAGTTGTGAGTTTTACCCCACAAAAGCTTGAAATTCCTAGCAATGTTTCATAATTGTGCAGTGAGAACACCATAACCAATATCACCAATTAAACCACAAATTCATAGCAAATCCTGACCATTGTTAAGAAGCACAGCAAAAAGGTCTGGGTATTGTATATCACAACTTCACAAGAACATCAAAAGAGCACCATAACCAGTTTCCACCCAACCAGTTATATATCCAAGAATTGTACCCAAGAACTTAATCCCAAAATCTAATTTTTTGAGCTTACTAATGAATACAACATATGAACCCATAAATTCGGCATTCTAACTCAAAAGAAGTATTTCGCATGCAAATTTTGTCTCTTGAGTTTTATCTACTCCTCAATTTCGGTTCTGCTATGATGCTGCGAGGAGAAAAGCAGGCGACAAGGAAGGAGAGGGAGGAGCGAGAAACAGCAAGAGTAGAGGTGAAAAAAAGTCAGGGAGGTGGATCTTATTCGGTGGTTCTGTTGTGGTTGTAGGAGTCCGCCTCCCTCTCTTCCTTCGAGTTTCATTGAAGCAGAGTATCATAGTTAACGAGTTCAAGAGATGAAAAAATAAAGATGTTTAAAGATTTAAGAAATTAAAAATAAAATAAAAATAATATCACTTACCTGTTCAGCAAGTCGTAAGTCATCTGGGTCCAATAAAAGACAATACCCCCCAAAGTTAGGACCTCCACAGGTTAATCAATAGTTGAAACCTATTAAAAATGTTGAGTCATAGTTGAGACCTATGACATCAATTTTTCCTTATTATTATTATTATTATTATTATTATTATTATTATTATTATTATTATTATTATTATTATTATTATTATTATTATTATTATTATTATTATTATTATTATTATTATTATTATTATTATTATTATTATTATTATTATTATTATTATTATTATTATTATTATTATTATTATTATTATTATTATTATTATTATTATTATTATTATTATTATTATTATTATTATTATTATTATTATTATTATTATTATTATTATTATTATTATTATTATTATTATTATTATTATTATTATTATTATTATTATTATTATTATTATTATTATTATTATTATTATTATTATTATTATTATTATTATTATTATTATTATTATTATTATTATTATTATTATTATTATTATTATTATTATTATTATTATTATTATTATTATTATTATTATTATTATTATTATTATTATTATTATTATTATTATTATTATTATTATTATTATTATTATTATTATTATTATTATTATTATTATTATTATTATTATTATTATTATTATTATTATTATTATTATTATTATTATTATTATTATTATTATTATTATTATTATTATTATTATTATTATTATTATTATTATTATTATTATTATTATTATTATTATTATTATTATTATTATTATTATTATTATTATTATTATTATTATTATTATTATTATTATTATTATTATTATTATTATTATTATTATTATTATTATTATTATTATTAGTATTATTATTATTATTATTATTATTATTATTATTATTATTATTATTATTATTATTATTATTATTATTATTATTATTATTATTATGATTATTGTTATCATTATTACCGTTATTATTATTATTATTGAAATTTTATAAAAGTTGGAATTAGTAAGAACTTGTGATAATGAAATGATTATGAATCTGAAGTGATAAATGAACTCAAGTGACGGTTGTGTTTATGAAATGAGTTATTGAAACCGCTATGAATGGATTGAGATTATGATGGATGAAATATATTCACACTGGATTGAACAACAACAACGTAATTAAAAGATGTTAATCACGTAAAGTAAAATATCGGAGGGAAATGATGAACAGGTTGCCCTGTATGAGAGGTTCAGCGGCCCCTACAGGTTCTCTGGTTACTATGCCGATTATTCATTCATCGTCTTCCTTCTATCTTGTTGTGATCCAAGTAGAAGGGGTGTGCACACTAGGGACTCTGTTATTATGGCCATTATATTATCCGTAGGTGGTTACAGGGGATTGACCCCGGCCTACAATGTTGAAGTAAGTGGTTACAGGGGATTGACCCCGGCTTACTGGCGTTCTCTTTCCTCTCCTTAAATAACTGGATTTATTGAATTAAGTATGTGATTAATCATTGTATATATATACATGTGTGTATGTGTGCTATGCTTTATAACCCTATTAACCTACTATTTTACAAAGTATTTTCAACTTAAGTATTTTACGGGATGGAGTTGGAATTACTCAGTTTTTCTGATTTTTAGGAGCTTGTCTCTCTTGTTTCTTTTCAATGTATTTGTGCAGGTGGGTGATCGACGGGGGAACAAAAGGGAGGTCACTTAGAGTTGTCATCCACTTAGCTTATGATTTAGCTTCCGCTGGAACTCTGAAATACTTTAGTAATTAGTAATATTTAATGAACAATATACTTGGTTGTAAGGATTAATTTATTTGAATTTAATATGCTTTAATCTAGCCTTGCATTTATTTCCAAGGAGATAAGTGCGGCGGTAGCACGCCCGTTGAGTCGGACCCTCGTGGATTTTCCCCCATCTCGAGTTTTATTAAATGAAAAAGGGTTCGGGTTGGCGGGGGTGTTACAAAGTGGTATCAGAGCGGAGTTTTGATTAACTAGGGAAAGATTAAAATTATTAAAATGTATTAATTAGGGAAAATGAATCAAATAAGGTTAAACTTAAAATTGGTTTAGGAGGTCAAAATAATAAATTATTTAGGAAAAATGAATTACGATTAAAATGTGAACTAAGGGTTTAGTATGGGTACGAATGGGTTATGTGTACATGTATGAAAATACTCGCTAAAGGTACTTATTAATTGTTTAAGATATTTGATTAGATGGCCAAGACACGTTTGACAGCCAGGAAATGCACCAGAACCCCTCGTCAAGGACCTTACCTTCTAAGGATGAGGGTAGGAGAGTTTGTTTCAGCTTATATTTACAGGTTACGTTTAACAATGAAGTGTTACCACCTCAATGAAGGCCACGGGCATTCAGATTACCTCACGCCACCTAAACAGGCCGATGTTTTGATTCACACTCTCCCCAACGATGGTCCTTATGCCGGAATCAAGAGCGAATACTCTAATGTTCTGAAAAATGGAAGGCCAAACTATGAACGATACACGTTGAAAGGGAATTGATATCTCACACTGAGTTACCTGGAGAAAAGAATGCTCGATGCTAGGGCCAAGTGGCTTAATGACTATTTACCTACTGATGACGAGGAGCCCAACCATAGTGGCGATGAAGAAGTAGGAAGCAACCCTGTCTCACCCGTTGTAAATCTCAATGGAGATGGAGACGAAAATGAAGGTGAAGACGAGGATCCGTTCGAGTACGCTGACTAGAAACCCATATCTCTAGCCCTAACCCTTAGATTTCTAATTAAAGTCGTAAAAGATCGATTAATGTGTTAACTTAGTTAATGATGGTGCAACTAATGCTTATTTGACTATTTGAAAACTCTTATGCTACTAAGAACGAATTGTTATGGCACTTTTGGAATAATGAATGATGAACTTTTGACATGTGAATTGAGTATGAAATAAATGATGAACTTTTGATCTGTGAATTGAGTATGAAATGAACGAATGGTGTGAACCATGATTATGTGAATTAGCCTTTATATAAGAATCAATGTGAATGGTAGAAATACCAATGTGAATAACGCAGGTAGCTTATGCAATACGTTTATACGCGATCTAGAGCAAGGCGACAAGAAAACCAAATGGCCGAAACACCTGAACAAGTTGCAGCACAACTTAGAACTCTCGAGCAACTAGCTCACAGCTTTGGTTTAGTCCTTCAAAACCAGATCAACAACAACCACCATGGAGACGATCCGCAAGCGGCAATGGCGAGAAATATTTCCGCTTTGAAACCACCAACCTTTGTTGGGAGAGAAGACCCACTACTTCTCGAGAATTGGATAAGAGATTTTGAAAAGATTTTCACGGCCACAGGTACGCCTGAGGCCCAGAAAGTAGACCAAGCAACCTTTTATCTGCATGAAGATGCTGATACTTGGTGGGAAAGTGTAGGACCTACTGTTAAAGCTCAAGAGAACTTTAACTGGGAAGCATTTAAGGTAGCAATTAAGGCTCGATTCTTCCCCGAGCACATTCGTAGGCAGAAGTACAATGAGTTTAGTAGATTTAACCAGAGCTATAACATGAGTGTGCAAGAGTACGCTCAGAAATTCAATGAGTATGCTCGATTCTGCCCGACTGTAGTGCCAGATGAAGGAACTAAGGCCCAGAAGTTTGAAGACGGACTTAAGTTTGATCTTCAGACTCAAATGGGAGGTAGCACCTCTACCACTTTCGCGGAAGCGTATGCTTAGGCCTCAAACCTGGAGAGAATCTTACAGCGTGAGAGAGAGGTGCTAGGGAGACACAAAAGGAAGGAACCTGTCGGCAACAGCAACAACCAAGGGTACGACAAAAGGCCCAACAATGGTGGAAACAACAATAACAATGGTGGACGCTACAACAACCGCAAAGAATCGAATTCGGACAACGAGCCCCAGTAAGGAAATATGAACCAAAAGAACTTTGTTTGCAAGAAGTGTGCCAAGAGCCATCCAGGGTTCACTTGTCAGGGTGAAAGGATCAAGTGTTTCGAGTGTGGAGAAGTAGGTCACAAATCGTTCAACTGTCCCAAGAAGCAAGCTCAAAATGGACCAAATGGGAATAATGGTAACAATGGAGGTGGAAACAGAATTCAAAACTTCAATAACAACCGCCCTAGTGGAGGAAATGCTGCACAGAACGGGAACCAGAACAACCACTTTTTTGGAAGTGGAAATGGAAACTATGGAAAGAATGGCAATGGAGGCTACACCAATGGAAGAATCAATGTCATGAGCCGAACTGAAGCTGACACCGATGCCAACATTGTGACAGGTACTTTTCTCGTAAACTCAAACCCTGCTTATGTACTCTTTGATTCTGGAGCGTCTCATTCTTTTATTTCTAGAACTTTTGTTAATAAGTATCCCCTCAAGTCTACCCAATCTTGTCGAGCCAATATAGCCATGCCCACCGGTGAAACTGTTTCTTGTAAATCTCTTTCCGAAAGTATCCCTGTAGTTATAGCTGGTACTGAATTATCGGTCGATCTTATCCTTTTTGACCTAAAAGACTTTGACATTATCTTGGTAATGGATTGGTTAGTTAAGTATAAAGCCAAAATCGAGTGTCATAACCAGAAAATATCTCTTAGAGGACCAAAGGGAAATAGGATATCTTATAAAGGCATAACCTTCCAGCCTGATGTCAAGATAATCTCAGCCCTGAACCTTCAAACCTATCTTAGAAAAGGCTACCCAGTCTACCTGTGCCAACTAAGGGACGTAAGCGTGGAAAATGAGGAGTTGACTCAAATTCCGGTAGTAAAGGAGTTCCCAGATGTATTTCCCGAAGAGCTTCCAGGAATGCCACCAGAGAGAGAAGTGAGCTTTAAGATCGATTTAGTCCCTTGAACAGGACCTATCTCTAAGGCCCCGTATCGAATGGCACCTGCAGAAATGCAAGAATTGAAGGAGCAGTTGGAGGAATTGTTGGATAAAGGGTACATTCGACCTAGTGTTTCACCTTGGGGAGCCCCGGTATTGTTTGTTCGGAAGAAAGACGGATCTTTGAGGTTGTGTATCGATTATAGGGAATTGAATAATGCCACGGTAAAGAATAAATATCCGCTCCCGAGGATCGAGGATTTGTTCGATCGCCTTCGGGGGTGCAACAAGTGTTTTCCAGGATCGATTTACGATCAGGTTATCACCAACTACGAATCGCTGAAGAAGACATTCCTAAGACAGCCTTTCGTACGAGATATGGCCATTATGAGTTCACCGTCATGCCTTTTGGACTCACTAATGCGCCCGCAGCTTTTATGAACCTCATGAATAGGACTTTCCAACCATACATGGATAAGTTCGTGATAGTGTTCATCGACGATATATTGGTATACTCAAAGGATAGAGAAGAGCATGAGAATCAGTTGAGGAAAGTTCTGGAGATTCTTCGAGAAAAGCAATTGTACGCGAAGTTCTCGAATTGTGAATTTTGGTTGGAAAAAGTCTCGTTTTTGGGTCATGTGATATCAAAAGAAGGCGTTTCCTTAGATCCATCGAAGATTAAAGCAGTGACCGATTGGCCTCAACCTAAGAACGTCACCGAAGTAAGGAGTTTCTTGGGTTTAGCTGGATATTACCGGAGATTTGTGAAAGATTTTTCGAGAACGGCCCAACCTCTCACTAACCTGATGAAGAAAACAACAAAATTTCATTGGGATGATAAGTGTGAGGAAGCATTTCAAGAGCTGAAGAAGAGACTTACAACAGCCCCGGTATTGACATTGCCCTCTGAAGTAGAAGATTTGAAGTCTACAGTGATGCCTCAAAGAAAGGTTTTGGGTGCGTCTTGATGCAACATGGTAAAGTAGTGGCCTATGCGTCGAGACAACTCAAATCGCATGAGCAAAATCACCCTACTCATGACTTGGAGTTAGGAGCAATCGTGTTTGCGCTGAAAATATGGAGACATTATTTGTATGGAGTGCAATGTAAGGTCTATACAGATCACAAGAGTTTGAAGTATCTGTATACGCAAAAGGAGTTGAATATGAGACAGAGACGTTGGCTCGAGCTTATAAACAACTATGATTTGAAGATAGTGTATCAAGAGGGAAAAGCGAACAAAGTAGCTGACGCGTTGAGTAGGAAGAGTGCTCATTTGCTAAACGTGTTGATTTTGGCAGATGAACTGTGTGAAGATGTCAAGAGATTGAGTTTGGAAATAGTTGAGCCCGATTATCTGAAAGCTCAGTTGAATGCTCTTACTGTTGGACCAGACATATTTGAGGAGATTCGGGAGAAACAAGTTGCAGATAAGTGGTTAAGCAAGTTAAGAGAGATGAAAGAAAGTGGTCAAGCACTGGAGTTCGAGATCGACGGCAATGGCGTTGCAAAGTATAAACGGAGATTGTGTGTGCCACAGGATGAGGAACTCAAGACGATAATTCTAAGGGAAGCCCATAGTTCACCGTATTCCATACATCCAGGAGGAGATAAGCTTTATAAGGATTTGAAAAAGCATTTTTGGTGGCCTAGGTTGAAGCAAGAAGTAGCCGACTTCGTGGCAAAATGTTTAACATGCCAGAAGGTGAAAATACAACATATGAAGCCTGGAGGGAAATTGCAACCTTTGGAAGTGCCAGGGTGGAAATGGGAATCTATCTCTATGGATTTCATCATGGGTTACCGAATACGAGGTCGGGAAAGAATGCAATATGGGTAATAGTGGACCGTATGACTAAGACAACAAGATTCGTGGCAATGAAGGATACTTGGTCGTTGAAATAGTTGGCCGATGCTTACTTTAATGAGGTGGTTAGGCTACATGGTGTTCCGAAGGACATCGTTTCGGATAGGGACTCGAGATTCTTATCTAAGTTCTGGAAACAGCTTCAGACAGTCGTGGGTACACTATTGAAATTCAGCACAACCTTCCACCCAGCAACAGATGGTCAAACGGAGAGAACCATTCAGACCTTGGAGGATATGTTGAGAGCATGTGTGATGGATTTCGGAGGATATTGGGATGATCATTTGATGTACATTGAGTTCTCGCATAACAACAGCTATCGCTCGAGCATAGGAATGGCACCTTATGAGGCATTGTATGGACGGAAATGTAGAAGTCCTATATGCTGGAGCGATGTGAATGAGTCGTTGAATTTGGGACCAGAAATGATAGAAGAGACTACCAACAAGGTGAAGTTGATTCAGGAGCGTATGAAAGCAGCTCAGGATCGACAAAAATCGTATGCCGATCAAAGGAGACGGGATTTAGAGTTTGAAGTTGGAGAAAAAGTGTTGCTGAAAGTTTCACCAACCAAGGGAGTAATGAGGTTCGGTAGAAAAGGAAAGTTGAGTCCTCGTTATATCGGACCTTATGAGATACTCGAAAGAATTGGGGAAGTGGACTATAGATTAGCCTTGCCCACAGAGTTAGCCAATGTTCATAATGTCTTCCATGTGTCTCAACTCCGTAAATATGTCCCTGATCCCTCCCATGTTATCCAACCTGAAACCATTAAACTAGATGAGACCCTCACTTTTGAAGAACGTCCTATTAGAATCCTTGATTCCAAAACGAGAAATACCCGGAATAAGGCAGTAAAGTTAGTCAAAGTTTTGTGGTCTAATCATCAAACCGAGGAAGCAACTTGGGAAACAGAAGATGACATGAGAAAGCGTTATCCTAAACTCTTTTCCCAGGTACGATTATCAAGTTTCGGGGACGAAACTCCTTAAGGGAGACTGAATGTAATACTAACAAAGCGCAAAGTTACTATTTCGTTAATATTAAATATCTAACTTTAAAGTTCGAGGACGAACTTTGTTTTTAAGGAGGAGTGGATGTAATACCCCGAAATTTGAAAGCGTATTTTTATTATTTATATGGTTTAATATTATTTCCACTTAAATTTATTTTCTGATAATTCAATTTTAATAATGATTTCATTTAGTTTTGAATTATTTAACGAGTTTATTTAATTGAAATGTATTTTATTATTTCTAAATATTTCAATTATTAATTATGGTAATTGAAAGTCTTTATTTAGTTTGTGGGCATTTTATCCAAACAATTGTCCATCCATTTTTAGCAATCCAAACCCAAATACCAAGTCCATAACCCATATGCCTTTTAGCCAAAAAGAAAAAGGAAAAAAAAAAAACAAAAACACACGTGATCATCAGTTTCACCATCTTCCCTCCCCTTCCTTCCTTCGTTCCTGATTTTCAGCACACAAGAGCAAGATATTCAACACAAAATTCAGCCTTTGTCAGTGCAAAATGAAACTCAATCCACAATTTTCAGATATTAGGGGCAACAATTTCAAAAGCCTAAACACCATAGCCCTCACACCTCACCTTCACCATTAATGGAGCTTGACCAAAGTTCCAAATTTCTGACCAAATCCTCCTATAAATACTGATTTACTCTCACCAAACTACTCAAGCAAACAATCTCAAAAGGTTTGCTTCAATCCTCTTCTTCTTCCTTAATTTCTGATTTTTGATTTTGAAAATTAAAAATGAAAATTCAACCCACCATTAACATCTTCACTGTTACACAAGCGAACCGCCTGACTTCACCACTTGAACCACCTCGACCACCTGAACCTCGCCGTCCACCATCAACGCCACCCAACACCGCCAACCCTTCACCTTCTCCACCCCAGCCTGCAACCTCCATCGCAGCACTTCAGCCGCGCCCAGTCGCGCCCAGCCGCACCACTCCACGCCTGAACCTTTGACTCCCACCGGCCGAAACACCAGCGCCCAACCTCCTTCTTCTCCCCTGATTCATTCCTCCCCTGCCTTCCTCCCTTCTTCGTTTCTTTATTTTTTTGGTTTATGAAACTGATTCTTTGAATCAGTACTCACCTTTCTCCCTTTTATTTGTTTTATTAGTTTAATTTTTTAAGCAAAATAATTAACTTTCCTAAATTGACTTACTTTATTAAGTTGGTGTATTTTAGATTAATTAACTTAGTCTCTTATAACTTGAAAGTATTTCTAATTTTTCTAAAACAAAGTAAGAAGTATAATATAGTTAGTTTCTATGTTTAAAATAATTATTTAAGTTAATTAAGTTGAAGTAATCTTTGAGTACTTAAAATGATTTCATAAATAATTTGAAAACCATAAACTTTGATTTATAAACTCTCTTAAAATCATTAAGAATTCTTCAAGTTATTTGAATTATTTAAATTGTTTATTTTATATAAAAAGGGGTTATTTAGGTAACTAACTTAGATCTCGTTAACGTTTAATGTAGACTCCGATTGCGTAGACGAGGAATATCAAGAGTGTTAATCCGTTCGTGAACTTAACTTTTGGGCACGCGTCACGAGGTAATCTCCGATGTCCATCTAACATAGATCCCGTTAGTGTAAAACGAATTGATTATGTGATTATTATGTGCTTATAAAATATATATAAGTATGGACTATAATTATCGATTATTGATTTAATGCGGATTATGAAAACGAATAACAAAATGGACGACGACTATCATTTCAATTATGAATCATGACTATGGACGATATACGATATGACAAATATGTTTATTATAACGTTATTAAAATCGCTTAATGTCATTTAGTAATGTTGTTATTATTATTATTATTATTATTATTATTATTTTTATTATTATTAATATTATTATTATTATTATTATTATTATTATTATTATTATTATTATGATTATTGTTATCATTATTACCGTTATTATTATTATTATTGAAATTTTATAAAAGTTGGAATTAGTAAGAACTTGTGATAATGAAATGATTATGAACTGAAGTGATAAATGAACTCAAGTGATGGTTGTGTTTATGAAATGAGTTATTGAAACCGCTATGAATGGATTGAGATTATGATGGATGAAATATATTCACACTGGATTGAACAACGATGACGTAATTGTGTACGTGATTTATGTGATGACTTGAATTAAAAGATGTTAATCACGTAAAGTGAAATATAGGAGGGAAATGATGAACAGGTTGCCCTGTATGAGAGGTTCAGCGGCCTCTACAGGTTCTCTGGTTACTATGCTGATTATTCTGTTACTGTCTTCCTTCTATCTTGTTGTGATCCAAGTAGAAGGGGTGTGCACACTAGGGACTCTGTTATTATGGCCATTATATTATCCGTAGGTGGTTACAGGGGATTGACCCCGGCCTACAATGTTGAAGTAAGTGGTTACAGGGGATTGACCCCGGCTTACTGGCGTTCTCTTTCCTCTCCTTAAATAACTGGATTTATTGAATTAAGTATGTGATTAATCATTGTATATATATACATGTGTGTATGTGTGCTATGCTTTATAACCCTATTAACCTACTATTTTATAAAGTATTTTCAACTTAAGTATTTTACGGGATGGAGTTGGAATTACTCAGTTTTTCTGATTTTTAGGAGCTTGTCTCTCTTGTTTCTTTTCAATGTATTTGTGCAGGTGGGTGATCGACGGGGGAACAAAAGGGAGGTCACTTAGAGTTGTCATCCACTTAGCTTATGATTTAGCTTCCGCTGGAACTCTGAAATACTTTAGTAATTAGTAATATTTAATGAACAATATACTTGGTTGTAAGGATTAATTTATTTGAATTTAGTATGCTTTAATCTAGCCTTGCATTTATTTCCAAGGAGATAAGTGCGGCGGTAGCACGCCCGTTGAGTCGGACCCTCGTGGATTTTCCGCCCATTTCGAGTTTTATTAAATGAAAAAGGGTTCGGGTTGGCGGGGGTGTTACAAAATGCACCGGAAGTTGTTGTTTTATAAATTTAAGATTTTAGGATGGTCTCGTAAAATCATTTTGAACATTAGCTCGTGATTTAAAGTTTTTATAATCATATCGTGTATTAAGAATACATTTTAAAACCTGTTTTAGACCCACGCAACTTGCACAGGAAGTTTTTTGTTTAATAAATTTAAGATTTTATGTTATCTCCCCTAAAATCATGGTGGAAGTATCTAACCCGTTAATCTATAAAAGTGATAGTATAAAAGTTAAGAATATAAAAAATATAGCATACATATAAGTTTGAAAAAGTTAAAATTCTAATTTGCCATTCTCATATACAGGTTTTATAATTCATGAGTGGTCAGCTATAGAAAACTAACTAATGGTTGAATTCATGATTATTTACTTATATAAAGAAAAAAATTTGTTCAATACTTTTGAATTGGCAATATGGAATACTCTTTAAATATTACTATCAATTTCAATGACTATAGTCAATGCTTTTAGATTTTAAGAACTCATGAGAACAATCCTATCTAAATTTTAAAACTAATAACATGTGACATAAATTTTATGATCTTGTATTGAGGGTATTAAAAGTGGCTATGACCCGTATGTTGTATAATAATGATTTTTGTAAAATGGACTTGGTATCTAAAATTTTTGTTTAATACTTTTAAATTGGCAATATGAAATATTTTTTACATATTACCATCAATGTCGTCATTGACTATATAGTCAGTGCTTTTAGACTTTGAGAACTACATGAGATCAATTCTATCTAAATTTTAAAACTAATAACTTGTGATTTAAATTTTATAATATTGTGTTGTTAATAATTAAAACTGGTACGTTGTATAGTTACCATTTTAGGGAGAAGTGATTGTTATTGTAATGCTTAGTTGTGTTCAATGAATATTTTTGTATTGAGAATAATTAAATTACTTTATGACCCGTACATTGTGCAGGTATGGTTAAAAGATTTATGGATTAAATTATACAATCAATATCAGCTACACAATTTTAGTAACTTATACTATCTAATATTGCAAGTTGTTCTGATATAAATATATAATAAAATTTTCAGTTATTAATAGATTTTTGCATAATATGATATAATTGATAATTTTTTAGCAAGAAATTGTAGTGATTTAATTGTGCTTATAAATAGTGTTTTATTGAAAAACATGAAAAGAAATTGTGACATATGATTTTCATTTTTGACAATTTTTTTAATATATATATATATATATATATATATATATATATATATATATATATATATATATATATATATATATATATATATATATATATATATATATATATATGTATATGTATATATATATATATATATATATATATATATATATATATATATATATATATATATATATATGTGTGTGTATATATATATATATATGTATGTGTGTATATATATATATATATATGTGTGTATATATATATATATATATAACTAAGAATATTTCCAAAATTTTCCATAAAGTCCTTTTTCAAATATGAATTTCAAATTTAAAAAAATTGTAAAAAATTACAGCTAAAAATAAAAATATTAGCTAGTGATTTAAAATATTATGATCTTGTATTTAGAATAATTGAAAATTGGCTTGCAATCCATGCGTTGCACTATGACTTATGATACCCTTTTATGTCCTTGTTATATTATACTATGACTTATTATTGGTCAATCTATATTAGTAATTTAGGCCTCTAGGGAGAGGCCAAACGCTAGTGGAATAAAGTTCAACCGCTTTGGTCAAAACCAGGCTTACCGCTGCGGTTTTTGGCCGCAACGGTTGGACTAGCAGCGGTAGCCAAATTTTAGTTGTTGCGGTTCCGGACCGCATCAGTTAATCATTTACCGCTGCGGTTTTGACCCAAAACCCAAAACCGCAGCGGTTAATCTATTAACTGCTGCGGTTTTGACCCAAAACCGCATCGGTAAATGATTAACTACTGCGGTTTTGGGTGAAAACCGCAGTGGTTAACCACCCCAAAAACCAAAAAAAAAATATTTTTTTTTGCATAAATTCATTATTAATCAATAATATATATCAATAATCATTTTATTAAGCATATTATGCTCAATTGAAGCATTAGTATAAATAATTAGATAAATAAGAATATTAACAATTATAATCTAGCCAAGTCTACATATATTACATGGTTGTCTGCATTTTCCATCAAGAATTGGAATGACCAGTACTCACATGCTCATCTGCAACCTGTGCCATTTCCATGCATCACAAGAAAGACAAATTATGTTTCATCAGCACCAATTTTAACATTACCCCATCAATACAACAAAAAAAGCAACAAATTTCACAGGCCTTAGACAAGTATACTGAACATTCAAGCTAGATTATGTAGACTTACAGTCAGATTTATCCTAGCCCAAGATTAATTTCTCTATGTCAAATACTATACGATAGCCAGTCATGAAGTTTTCTGCACATAAATCATTAATAAATAAGAATTAATAAGCTTGTGCATCCGAATTGCAGTCCTTGAGAGATTGTTGAAAATCTTATTTGCAGTCTTAAGAAATGCATGTTAGCTGTCCAATATCCAACACTAAGATCCTACAATTTTTTTTACATTTAAATTTTACAGTACAAACTTAAATTGATTTGTAGATAACCAGCGATACTCACCAACTACTATAAAATTATCAATTTTTAAGCCTCTACTCTTCTATTGGATCAGAAGACTGCATTCAGCAACAACAATTACAGAACCACAATTACAGAAGACTGCATCAAAGGAAAAGAATGGGCAATAAGTCATCAACCAAAAAAATCAGAAATAACAAAAAAAAGAAAGGAAATGTTTACTTGTGTGTTGAAGACATAAATTAAATTTTCTCCTTGGGAGAAAGAGTTATAAGAAACAAATGTTGCATAACTATTTATAAGACTGAAATCCTCCATCCAATTAGCTACAACCTCGAAATGCAAGTGAGCCATAATAAAAGGCCCCAGAAGCATGTGGGACAAGAACGGTTAAAGGAAAGGTAAAGCCTTTCGAAACGACGATTAAAGATTTAGATCAGCAAAAAAGTGTCAGATTACATATTGACAGCCTCCCTATTCAGGTTCATAACCAAGTCACAAGATGATGCCTCCTCTTCCCTCCGCTCTCTAACAATAACTCAAAAAGGTCTCTCTATAATCTCAAAAGGAAGACTCCGTTGAATTTTTTTTAAAAAAAAAACGTGGTGGAGAAGCATGAATCAATATAAGAAAATTATATGTTCTACTTTTCTTAGACTCACTTTCATGAACCTTCTGGCACTCTACATGATAGGCCCAAATAAAACAACTTCTAATAGCACCTAAATAAAACAATAAAAAATAAGTCTAGACTCTTCAGAAAAGAAAATCAAACAAGGAGAGTAAAACCAACTCAGAATATCCGAAAATGATTCATGTCTAAGCCAAGGACAAAGCTCAAATTTCTGTAGAGGATTAATGCAAAGTTCCTGAATTAGAATAGGACCACTCATCTTGTGACAAAGTGGAAACTCATCTTCCACCTAAAACCTTACCATTTTCTACTCTTCCAAAGATCACACAACTAAAGTATAACCAACTTGAAAAGAAAGGGTTATAAAATCTAAACAAATTGGCATACCAACAAATTAGATCACCCATCAGAAGAGGAAAACATCAAATAACCTAGGAGCCACCACAACCAGCTTACTCTAAAGCTTTTACACTCCATGACATCATTCATGGAGTTTCAATACATTTAAAATATGGCTTGGCAACCCTCAACATTCTAGCATCATACACCACCTCAGTAAACAATTAGGGCACATCTAAAAATTCCTTTTCGTCTCAACAACATCCACTTGATCTATGGTAGTGTTTACACAAAACACTAGGACAACAAGACCAATGGGCTTAAAAGTTAAATCCTTGTCAAGGTTCAGTCTCTTCAAAAAGTTAGTTGACAAGTTAAAATCAGGCCCTTAAAACCAATCTATATCCTTTGTCAACTCTAGCTGATAATAGAGATTTAGAAGCCAAATTGAAAGTAAAAACATGGCAGGATGATTTAGCAAGGGATAGACACCACTTAATTACACAACCTATGTTATTGAGACTTTGTACAGCCATGTCAAACCTGCTTTCCTTTTAAGAATTCAATTTTTTGTATTCACAATAATGAAGGATCATTTGTCCAAATCAACATGTGCATAAAAAACATAAGAAGAGTTGGTTAAGTGTCGACATTGTACGGCAAAAGAAAGCAAAGAGGTTGAACACTAAATTAGTAGACAACCAACATCTTGTTCAATTTCAACAAGACATCAAGTATAAATTCTTAGTAAGCACTTATAATTCAACTCACCATAGGAACATCAAATAAGGGTTTTACAAAACCCCAGGAGACATCATGATTCTAGGAGAATTCTTCTAGTTATCACTCAAACCTACTGATTTGAATTGATCATTATCGTTATATTAACAGGAACAATAGACATCCTGCAGTGTCTCTCAACAACCGTAGAACATATATATCCTGTAATATCAACGACTCGATTTGTTTCAGAGCATATTATTTCAAGAACACAAACGATACATCAGATTTACTCTTTCTTCCCTTCAGATACACCACAACGTAAAAAAGAGCCCAGTATAAGCAAACCGATTCTGTGCTATGGGCATCCTACAGTAACGGTCTAACACAACGTGATTGATCTTTCCTTTCCACCTACCCCCTACAAACCTTTCGCGATAAGAGTTTAACTTATATTATGCATCCTGGCTATAACTCCCTTACTCCAAGCCACTACATTACTTCCCAACAGCTTATTCTGATGTCTAACAATTGGTGTGTCCACCTATCAATAAATTTCACATTCATTATCACAACCACCATAATAAGAGTTGCCTCAATTTACAGAAAATAAGTTCTCCAAGAAAACATCAGCACACAATATTCACACAAAATACTTAGATGGCATAACTTATGCCCTCTTAAATTTGTCATTCCATCCTAATAATTACCTTAAAACCATAAAAATGCTTTTATAAATAAGAATACACACCTCAAGAAACCAAAGGTTATCATCCATGATCGCACCATTCTTAATAACCAAAACCCGATCTTCGCCTAGTGGCAGAGCCCAAAGATCAGAAGTCAGGGTTGGCTTAGTGCCCAAAACTGTTGGATATACCCTGCAATTGTCACAACCATCAGCTACAACAAAAACATAGTCCAACGTGCGTAACAACTGAATAAACAAACATCCATTACTTACCATTCCCCCAAGAAATTGTCAAAAACCTTAACTTCAATTGACAATGTTGAATCATCACAGTCCTCGATAAAATACTAAAAACAAACCCATCAAAAGAAACCCAAATTTCAGTACAAATTGTGAAATGGCATCGAAGAGAGGAGGTTGAAGAGGAGAGAGATGCGTGAAGGAGAGAGGAGATGAGGAGACGGTGCTGGTTCGTTGTTATGGAGCGATTAGGGAGGTGATAATGGTGGTTCATTGTTGTGGGCGTTGCTGTCGATGACGGTGTTGATTCGTTGTTGTGGGCATCGCTGTCGATAATGGTGGTGGATCGTTGTTGGAACGGGGAGTAGGGAGGAGGGTTTGGTGGATATTGTTCGTTGGTGGCTGGGTAATAGGGAAGGAGGGAGGAGGGTGAGAAAGAACCGGATAGGGAAGGAGAGAGAAAGAACTTAGGTTTGGTTTGGGGTGTGCGTTATGGCTGGCGCCTAGATGAATAACGGGCCAAGGGAAAATGTTTGGGCCAAGCAATTTTTGGGCTCCCCGTTTTGAGCCTGGTTAACCGCTGCGGTTCACCGAACCCCAACGGTTAAGAGAGAACCGCAGCGGTTAGGAACCGCAGCGGTTTATATTCCCAATTTTCCCACCCAAAATTTCAAGGATTTACCGCTACGGTTCTCTTAAGGACTGCAACGGTTGTGTTGTGACGTATATCGTTTTTTCCACTAGTGAAATTATTTTTATTCTTTTGTGTAAAAGGCATGTTTGATATTGTGTCGAACTACACTATATACTTAATTTCATTATGTATTAGAGAATATTAGGATAAAGAACAATAGTGTTATATGACTGCCAAACTGGTTTATCATAAAACACTATTAAGTGACATTTTTTCTATTGTCAATTGCAATATGTTTTTTGTATTAAAAAGTTGTAGACTTGTAGTAGTCTTTGTATAATAAATTTCTTGAGAATCTTCAAATAAGTTCAAATTTTAGAAAGAACAATTATCTTAAAATAGAGTGCATATATAAATCACATAGATAAAAGGACTGCAAATTTGAAAAACTTTCGGTAACTTAAATAATTATATACTTAGATAGAACACTCACATTTCAGTTCTTAAAAAAATTTGCCTGCAATGGTGAGTTTTCATGGTTTCAATATAAATAAAATAAAAAGCTTTTGTAATCTTTGCTTAAAATTAGTGTAGATATCATAATTTCAATCTTGTTCATCATACAAATTTGATTGGTGAAACAAATTTGTAATATTTGCCTAATACAATGTAAATTCCGTAGTTTCAACGGTAATCAGACAACTTTACTTGGTAGAATATCTTGGCAAAAGTTTGCTCTAAGGGAGACAATTTTTTTACTCTCTTAGTCAATAGTGTCCTTATCCCTTAACTAAACCCTCTGCCCCCAGGCCCAGCCCCAGCCCTAACCCCTACAACCACCACCATCCCAAGGCATAACCCCCTCTCGGCCACTCTCTCTCCCCTCTGATTTGCTGATTTTGCTTCGTTGTCTCGACAAAGCTGAATGTCGGCGATTGCCCTTCTCTTATGCCGGTGTTCATCGGAAGAGAAGGCAAAGGTAAGATGAAAGTTTAAAAATAAACAAAAAATACATTTAGTTAGAAAAACCAAATACTGATGATTTACATATGTATCTAATCTATTATACTCCCTCCGTCCCATAATATAAGTCCTGATTCTGTTTTTATACGGGAATTAAGGTAAAGTGGAATCTTCTTTATTTGAATAAAAAAATTCATTTTTATTGGGAAACCCCTACATGGTTTTTTTCTTTTTAACAAAAAATAAAAACTGAACATTAATGTTGCATGTTTTAATGTGTAGAAGAGTTTAATGGGGTAAAAGATTCCATTTTATCATTAATAATGGTGCATTAGAAGCTTAAATTATAAGGACTTTTTGGGAATTAAATTATTTTGATGAGGGTATTTTGGGCATAATTATTGATTGAAAATAGAAACAAGACTTATATTTTGGGACACTTTAAAAGGAAAGGGGACTTATATTATGGGACGGAGGGAGTACTAAATAACTGAGAAACTATAGTATCCACTATTCTTTTGATTATTACATCCTAAATTCATACTATATACCCGTGAGTCGTGACACAAATGCATACAAATGGAGTTTTTTTTTTTTTACAGGACATACAATGATACAAATGGAGTTGAGTAAAACTCCTTTATATGATCGTGATATTCGATTTATTAGCCTTACTTTTAGAGAGTTATTGTTTTTCTCATGCCATAATTAGTACCTACATTTTAGGTGAATATTGACTAAATCTATTATAATTTCAGATCTTAATCGTAGCATCATGATTTTATTAGTCATGATTTTCATATGCTATGGTTTTAAATTTTCATATTTCTAGCGCACATTCCAAAGGAAAGATGAAGATATTATTCCTTCTATACAAAATGTTCCATGCCTAATTTTTGGAACTGATTTGTCAGTTTTTTAGTAAGTTAAAATTAAATTGTAATTGAAAAATTATTTTCGAAAATTAAGCTATGTGGCACACTCATATTTTCATTGTAAAGTTGACACATCAGCATATCTTGGTGTGAAATTACACGTGGCATTCAACATGTGAGCATCATTTAGGAGACGACATTTGGCTGATTGAATAATAGCTTGACATGTAGGCAAATTGTACTTAGCTTTATATATGTACTAGTATTGGGACCCGGGCAAATGTCCGGGTTTTTTCGTGAAGAAGAGGTAGAGTTTTTAAATATTATTTATACCCCTATTTATGGTAATATTTTTGACTTTGTTTTCTAATTTATATGTCATGAAAAAACTCACTATATCATTCAGAAACATATTATATCATGCAGAAACTACATCATTTCTAAACAATCTACTATATCATTTAGAAACTCACTATATCATGCTGAAACTCACTATATAATTTAGACATTCACTCTATCATGCGGAACCTAAATATTTTTGTATGTTAAAGCACATGTCACGATATACTACACAACCTACATCTTCCTGCATGTTAAAACAATAAAAATAAAACCTCCATATGTTCTAGACCAATGAAAAGTTAATGGAGAAAGTTCAAGATAAAATTACCTCTCTTTAGTACTCATTGTGTTTACAAATCAAATTAAAGCACATATCATATAAATATCAAACAATTTGTTAAATTATGAAGGATTGGTAATATTGCTACGGTATGTTGCTACGGCCCTTCAAGCCTCAATAAACCAATATAATTCACAATATCCACACTCTTTCTAATATGTTGACCATGCCCCATCTTATCCAACATTCATGTTTCGAGGAGATGAATGATGCATCATTTGTTTCTTGTCAAAGGAAGAGGAAATATGAGGAGTATATTTATTAGAAACCGTACCTTCAGTTACTTTAATACTCTAACATTAATTCTAATTGAATCGCTAATTCCAATTGCAGTAGGTTACTTTAATACGTTAGTATAGTTAATATTTCCTTTTATATGTTACTTTAATATAAAATTTAAAATATAGTATATAAATGTATCTTATTTTAAAGTACTTTTTAAACACTTTCCAATGGTACAAATATTATAATGATACGAATTATATATTAAAAGTTATAATCAATTTACTATATTTAAGATTTTAATTGTGAACCCAACTCTATCTATTCTTATCCTAAACTCTATTTGTGTTTTAATCAATTTAATACTCTTAATGAGCACGACAAATGGCGTACAATGAGGACACCAAATGTCGCGACCTCGTAAGCTGACTTTTTAATATTCTAATTCTAACATGAATAGGTTTTGTAGAACAACCCTAATTCTAATTGAATATCTTATAACAATCCTAATTCTAATTGAATTCCTAATTCCAATTGCATTAGGTTAATTGAATCGCTAATTCTTATTGCATTAGGTTAATTGAATCACTAATTCCAATTGCAGTAGGTTACTTTAATACGTTGGTATATAGTCAATGTTTCCTTTTATAGGTTACTTTAATATAAAATTTTAAATATAGTATGAATGGATCTTATTTTAAAGTGCTTTTTAAACACTTTTCAATGGTATAAAAATTAGAATTTTGCGAACTATATATATTAAAAGTTGTGATCAATTTACTATACTTAAGTTTTTCATTGTGAACCCAACTCTATTTATTCTTATTCTAAACTCTATTTGTATTTGAAGCATTTAAGAACTCTATTTATATTAAAAATAAATAAATGACATGGCACTTAATGAGTGCGACAAATAGCGTCCACCAATGAGGACGCCAAATGTCGTAGCCTTGTGATCTGGCTTTTGTCAAATGTCAAGGCCTCGTGATCTAAATTTAGAACTCTTAATGAGCACGACAAATGGTGTCTAATGAGGACGCCAAATGCCGCGACCTCGTAAGTTGACTTTTTAATATTCTAATTCTAACATGAATATTGTTTTATCCACTTGTCCAACAAGTAAGCGGTAGGCTCAGCTTCCTTGTCGAGCAAGTAAAGCAGTATCTTGAGTGTTCTTCAGCTGGAGACTTGTGCAACGATGTCTGAATCCTCTTAGTCCTTAGTCTTTGCTCTGCTCCCGAACCTGCACAAAGGGACCCACCCTGGAGGTTTGGGTGGTGGTTCCCCCTCCGATGCTTAAGTCAGTTATCAGGAGTAGTGAGAGAAAGTAGAGATAGAAAGAGAAAGTGAGAGAGAATTTTATCAGAGTAACTTTGCACTGTTTGCATTCAATGTGCTTTCTCCTGATTACAGGGGTATTTATAGTGATAGCAAGTTGACAGCTAACCTTAAAAACTGACCTACAATAGTGGCCTTTGATTGGCTGAGGAATCAGATCATGACACGTGGCAGACCATGACTGGGGGATGTCTATTAACCACTCTCCTTCAGCCATTTGGCACTGCTGGGCTCTGACTGTTGGGCCAGAATTTGAACCTTTTAACTCGGCTGAGTGTAGCCCAGAGATTCAAGGCTTTTCTCTTCTTTTACTAAGGTGACACGTGTACGGCTCTGATGAGCCCAAGTGCCTTAAAGAGAGCCATCGATGTTAGACTACAACATTTGCCCCTAAAAGGGCTTTTACTGTTGGCCCATCTGACGGTTAAAGCCCTTTTACACTCAAGGTAGTTCAATTTGAAATGAAGTGGCGCGCCTTCTCCTGTGTTATACCGGTCATATTAGACCGTTGTATTCTCTTTTCGGTCATTCTTGACCGGCTTCCCAGGTTTCTTATCCCTCTATAAATAACCTTGGTGTGAAAACATTCAATCATTTAACACCTCGAACAAATTTTTCTAGAGAGAGAAGCTCTGCAATTTTCTAGAGAGAGAGAGAGATCGTCCAGCTTCAGCATCCTTCACCGAAATTCCCAGACGTTCTTAGCAGGTATCGTTTCTTTGATCCTTTCATTCTTCTTTATTCTTTAATTTTTTTTTTCTTAGAAAATCAATAAAATGGAATCATCTTCGTCAAATAATCCTAGCCGACCAAGAGCTTGTCTTGACCCTAGAACCGATACTTCTTCTTCGGCACATTCTAGAGTCGGGCCTCTTATGGCCGAGTACATATTTTTTCATAGTTTTGGCCGAGAAAGTCAGACGACCCAGTCTTTACCTGTGCAGGGTAATCTGGCGCGCGTCAAGCAAACGGCCCGTCTAAGACGAAAAGCAATAATCCCATCAAATAGCTCGGATATGGAGGAATCAACTGGACGAGTGCCAGATGAGGCAAGAGAGGTCCAAAGTGCTCAGTCTTTGGACAGGCCTCCTTTCGACCATGATGCAGAAACTTCCGAAATAAAAGCGAGACCGGTACTTACGGCGGGACGCCGATACGGCGGAGATCGGCGAAGGTAATAATGGTAGCGATCCCGAGGTCGCCGAAGAATCGACGAGGCTTCTACCACCTCGTCGGAGATTAGAAGACGTTTAGGTCCCCTTTCTGATCCTGGCTTCATTTTAGTTAACCGTAAGTGGTTAGAGAAACTAGGACCAGACCCTAGTTTCTTGTCGTCTTTCATGCCCATGCCGGGCTTCTCCTTTGTCATTCCTAATAACGACGCGACGATCCTGAGTGCTCCCAGGAGCCATTTCGCCGTCTATAAACTGGCCTTAGATGAGGGATTGAGGTTTCCTCTTCACGACTTCGTAGAACAAGTCTTTGCAGACACTACCACATCGGCCATAACCAGGTGGCACCAAACGCTTGGCACAACATCCTGACGTTTATTGCCGTCTGCTAGCTACGCGGCCTAGCCCTTTCCCTTCAAGCCTTTACCCATATCCATTATGCGGCTAAGGTACCTGGGGCTGTGGACGGAGCATGGCTCAGCATCTGCAACCGTCCAGGCTTCATGACAGCTTGGGGGAAATCGTCAAAGATGCACGAGTGGAAAGCCGATTTTATCTTTTTACGGGCGTCCAGCGACTATGTCATAGAGAGCTACAGATATTATAATAGATCCGTCACTAATACTGGACGGAAGCAGTCTTGGCTGGAGTTGGGGGACGACTTTGACGAGGAGGTGGTGGAGTACTTCAGAGTGAAGGAGTACTCCA
This sequence comes from Beta lomatogona, assembly GCA_947646795.1. Lineage (NCBI taxonomy): Eukaryota > Viridiplantae > Streptophyta > Magnoliopsida > Caryophyllales > Amaranthaceae > Beta > Beta lomatogona. The sequence goes on from CANSNZ010000929.1 coordinate 1,520,650, forward strand.
GACCCGGCCAACGATCTTTTAAGGGGCCGTCTAACTGGATACCCTTTAAGGAAATGTTTTACCAAGACGACTTCTTGGTCGCTGCCGGCTTGCGGTTGGCTGAGGATAAAGGTATATTTAAAATCATCCAAGTAAAACTCTTCGTCCATAACTCATATGACGAACACACATTTTTTTTTTTTTTTTTTTTTAATTTGCAGACTCGGCCAGACAACGCCTCAAAGTATCTTGGACGGGGGAAATCAGCATGTCTCAATTTACAGATAATCTGTGGAAGGAGTATGCAAAGAGTAGCGCCGAGAAAAGGGCAGAAACATTGGTAAATTTTTTTTTTTTTTTTTTTGACGAGGACCATATGAGCTCGTCCGGAATTGGCATCCAACTCTTGGACGAGGATCACCCAAAGAAGGAGATCACCTCTTTGGGGGCCATGCTCGTCCAAGAATTGGTGTCCAATTCTTGGACGAGGGTCACCCAAAGAAGGAGATCGTCCAGACTTGGACGGTCACCTCCTTGGGGCCATGATCGTCCAAGAATTGGTGTCCAATTCTTGGACGAGGGCCACCCAAAGAAGGAGATCGTCCAGACTTGGCGGTCACCTCCTTGAGGCCATGCTCGTCCAAGAGTTGGTGCCCAACTCTTGGACGAGGGTCACCTAAGGAAGGAGATCGTCCAGACTTGGACTGTCACCTTCTTGGGGCCATGATCGTCCAAGAATTGGTGAGGGCCACCCAAAGAAGGAGATCGTCCAGACTTGGACGGTCACCTTCTTGGGGCCATGCTCGTCAAAGAGTTGGTGCCCAACTCTTGGACGAGGGTCACCTACGGAAGGAGATCGTCCAGACTTGGACGGTCACCTTCTTGGGGCCATGATCATCCAAGAATTGGTGTCCAATTCTTGGACGAGGGCCACCCAAAGAAGGAGATCGTCCAGACTTGGACGGTCACCTTCTTGGGGCCATGCTCGTCTGGATTTTTGCATCCAATTTATGGGCGAGGGTCAGCCATAGAAGAACGTCCATACTTGGACGGTCGCCTTCTTGGGGCTATACTCGTCCGGATGATTTGCAATAGTAGTTATTTTTGTTTTTTGGACGATCGATCTGATGCCTTTACTTTTTGCAGAAAAATGCTCCTACAAACAAACTTCCACCTGGGAAGTCGTCCTCATCCAAGAAGAGGCCAACTACTGCAGCTGACCAGCCTTCAGCAAAGAAGCCTAAGGGCTTTACAAGGAAGAAGGCGGATAAGGCGGCTCCTGCCGTCGAGAGCGGGGAGAAAAGCATGCCTCCCCCACAAGCCAAGGCTCTTAAAAGGGAGCCTTCGACTGTTAGCCCGGCCGAGGAGGGAAAGGATGCCCATGCAGCTGTTCCACTCAGCGTTTTACCGGCCGACTCTGCTGAGGTCAACCTAGAGTCCGCCTTGGCTTTGGTTGCACCAGAATTTGGGGCTGCTGCCGAGAACTATCCAGGGTTCAGCGGCTCGGTGGCTAAGCTGGTGCCACAGATGCCTTTAGCTGTTAGGACAGCATCGCTTTCGTTTGGTGAGTCGTATTACCCCAATATAGTTAGGACGATGAGGGTCGATGGACGGTCCATGAGTCCGTCCAATAGACAAGCCATCGTCTTTCCTATCAAGATTACTGACTCTCCCCCTCTTTCAGATAAGGGCAAAGGCCCTGCTATTCCCCCAACTCCTCCCCTTGCTGATTCGGACGAGGAGTCTTCTCCTACTTTCGCCAAAATGTCAAGGCTGGAGAAAGAGCGTCTGAAGCAGGAGCTCTTCAAGTGCTACCCTGAATCCTATATCAAAGGATTAAGGGGACGGACATGTGGGCTACATGTCCCAACTTGCTGCCGAGGTATTATTTTATGCCGGTTTTATTTTATACTTGTTCAAATTTTGACTCTTTAACCCGTCTAATAACTTGATTTGTTTTCATTGTTCCAGCTTCTGGCTCGCAGCATGCTAACTGAAGAATGGGCGAAGGAGCTGAGAAAAGAGAATAAACAGCTCGTCCATATGGCGACTACGGCAGGCGACAAGGCCATCCATGATATTGAGATGGCTAATACACTCCATCGTCAATCCTTGGAGGCTTTGGAGAAAAGATCAGCTCATCTGGAGTCAGAAAACAAGAATTATCTTGTTACTATTAATGACATGTTCAAGGAACAAGACCGTCTGAAGATGGTAATTGATGCTGTCTCCACTGAACTAAGAGATGAAAGAAATGCCGCCCTTCTCGTCGCCGCGCAGCCTAAGGAAGGAGAATATTCTTCTGGGGCCAGAACCGCCCGGCTTAGGGGCCCAGGCGGCCAAGGCCTTCGATGACGCCAAGGAAGGGTTGGCACAAGTCATCGAAACGTCTAAAGGCTGGGCCGTCAAGGCCTTCGAGATGCTAGCTGAATCTGATGAGGTTCCCAGCTTTGTGCGTCGTCTAGAGTACCAACAGAGTGTCCATCGGGCTATGGTATGTGCCGAGGAACCTCCGGAATTCTTAGAGTCTGACGACGAGGCTGCAGCCGATGGTGAGGGGCCTGAATACGAAGGCGACGATGAGAAGCCTGAGTACAACCAAGAAACACGCGCTGGAGATGAAGCCTAGCTTTAGGTTTATTTTTCTAAGTTTCTTGGCTTGTCTACCGTTGTAGTCTTAGCTCTTCAATAGCCTTAAGTTGTAAAGTTTTGCTGTTGATATATATGAAGAACTTTTTGCCAATTGCCGGTCTTCTTTTTATTTTTATTTTTTTTACAATTGCAATTTGGCTAAGTGTATCTTTAACTTCGTCATGATCGTTGAACATCCTGCTCAGATTCTTAACCTTTAAAACTTGTCTCCAAATACCAAAAGGGACTCGTCTGAGACTGTTTGCAAAGTGCCCATACGAGAAGATTGTCCCCCTTGCCCTTGGACGATTATTTGTTATTTTATGAAATATCCAAGTACAAGCATTGACTCGTCTTGAACTTCTTGGACGATCATTCTTGGCATTGGACGATTTCCAATCTTTATTAAGTGTCCAAACATTTTGCTTGATTTTCCCTAGATTGTTGGACAGTCTGCTTATTCAGACGAGTCTCGCCCAATGAGAGGTTGCGGCCAAGACCTGTTTGACTCAAGCTACCAACTTTTTTGGACGAGGGTCACCTTCTTTGGACCATACTCGTCCAAAAATTAGCGTCGATTTTTGTACGATGGTCATCCACAGTAGGACGTCCATTCTCAGACGGTCACCTTCTTTGGGCCGTACTCGTCTGGGATGGTTTCAAACCATCAGAAAGGCATCTATAGCCTAGGTATTAGTTTTTTGGACGACCTTGTTTTCTATGGCTCGTCCTTGTTTTTACATGGCTCGTCCTTTTGGCTTCTATCATCCCCCCTTTATTGGGTTTAGCTCAACCGTGCGTGGAGGGAGAGCCAAAGTCCAAGAAGGAGAGCGACCCGGCCCGTGGCCGAGCCTGCCGAAGTTGATGGACGAGCTTGAGATACCTGTTCAAAGCGTGTTTTAGCCGGTTTCCTTGAGGGGGCAACACTCGTCATTAAGTAGCGATCCCTTACTAGGGTCCGGACTACTTAGCCGTCCGTGATTTTGAAAGTAAGTATCCTTTACTAAGGTCTTATTTCAGAGCCGGCTTTCTCTCGGAGACTTTGACGTTACTCTTACTAGAGGTTTTGTCAATTTGACGGCCATATATGCATTATATTTTTGGCCGGTCTCTTTGAGGGAGTGATGTTCGGCGTAAATGCGAGTAATTTTGACGTTCTGCTTTTGTTTGTATTTTGTCCAAGTTATTGTCACTTTTTTAGACGAGTAACTGATTTAATGCCCCAAAGTGAATTAACTTGGTGAAAATATACAAAGAGATAAGAAAGTAAGAATTGTATTATATGGATTTTGCTTGGCTGAACGCCAAGATACATGTATACAATTCTTTTCTTACTAACATGTGCCGTGGCACTTTGGAGTAACTACAAATTACCCTACAGGTATCTGACGAAGATCTGAGTTAGACGTGGTACTTCTTTAAGTTGTCCGAATTCCAAGTACGCTGAATAGGTTGTCCATCTAGATCTTGTAGACGAAAAGTCCCACTGCGTACCTCCTGGACAATCAGATAAGGGCCTTCCCAGTTTGGTGTTAGCTTCCCCAACTCTTTAGCGCGTCCAACCGCTTCCATCTTTCTTAGGACGAGATCCCCCACCTTGAGTGGTCGTCTAACAACTCCTTTGTTAAACTCCCGAGCCATTCGCAGTTTGTACAATTGCATTCTTAGCAAGGCATTGCCCCTAACTTCTGGGACTTGGTCCAAAGCCGTGCGCAATGCGGCCCAATTGGCATCTTCTGTGTATAACATGACTCGTAGGGTGGGCTCTTCAACCTCAATGGGCAAGACGACTTCAGTGCCATAGACTAACATGAAAGGCGTCTCGCCTGTGGAATTCTTAGCGGTTGTTCTAATGGACCATAACACCAATTGCTGTTCTTCAACCCATTGTCCTCTGGCGTTATCCAGCTTCTTCTTGATTCCATTTGATAGAATCTTGTTGAAGGACTCAACTTGCCCATTGGCTTGTGGGTGGGCGACTGCCGCAAAGTGAGCTTTGATTTCTCTTTCGACGAGCCACTCTTTCGGCTTAGGCGTTTCGAACCGTGGACCATTATCAAAGACGATTGACTGAGGCATGCCAAATCGAGTTATAATGTTTTTCCAGATGAAGCCCTTGACGTCGTTCGTTATTATTCCTCTCATGGCCTCTGCTTCTATCCATTTAGTGAAGTAGTCAACTGCCACTATCACAAACTTCTTTTGCCCAGCGGCCACAGGGAAAGGTCCTAGGATATCCATGCCCCATTTGGCAAAAGGCAGAGGGAACAAGATGGGGGTTAAGTAGTTGGACGGCTTCTGATGCACATTTCCATGCTTCTGACAACTGTCATACTTCTTTGCATAGACTAAAGCATCCTCCTTTAAGGTAGGCCAGTAGTACCCCGTCCTTAAAGCCTTTTCCCCTAAAGCTCTTCCCCCAATGTGAGAAGCACAAGCTCCTTCATGGAGTTCTTTCGAGACCTCCGGACCATCTTCTCTGGTGACGCACTTGAGCGAGGGGCCGGTTGAATGACTTCTTGTAAAGTGTCTCGTCCCATAATTCAAACCACTTGTCTCTAGCCTTTACATACTTAGCCTCTATAGGATCTGAAGGCAATCGTCCCGTCTTCTTATATTCTATGATCGGCTCCATTCAGACAGTCCCTCGGCTGAGAAACATAATCTGTTCTTGGTCGATGCTCTTTTTGGGTTTGACTTCCCAAAAAACTGTTCTTGGCACATCACCTTCAGCCCGAGCCGGCTAATTTTGAGAGAGCATCGGCTTGATGATTTTTCGACCTTGGTACTTGGTCGAGGACAAATCGCTTTAATGGCTCTATCTCATCTTTGATCGGTCGCATGTATTTGCTCATTGATGCTTCTTTGCATTCAAAATCTCCATTAACCCGATCGACAACTAAGAGGGAGTCCGATTTGGCCTCGATCTCAACAGCTCCGGCCCGCCTTGCACATTTTGATTCCAGCTAAGAGTGCTTCATATTCAGCTTCATTATTGGACGCTCCGAACCGGAATCTCAATGCATATTCAAACTTATCTCCTTCAGGAGATTGACAAATGATTCCTGCCCCACATCCATTGACTGTGGACGATCCATCAACCATGAGCGTCCAATGCTTCCTTCCTCTAGCTGGATCAAATATTGGTTCTATGGTTGGCCGAGTAAGCTCAACTATAAAATCTGCCAAGGCTTGCCCTTTAATGGCTTTCCTTGGTTCAAATGATATGTCAAACATGTTAAGCTCAACCGCCCATTTTAGCATTCGTCCAGCAGCTTCCATCTTCTGTAGAACTTGCTTCAAGGGTTAGTCAGTGTAGACAATTATACTGTGCGCCAAGAAATATGGTCTCAACTTTCTGCTGGCCATGACTAGGGCCAATCCAAAATTCTCGACTTGAGTATACCGTTTTCCGCATCTTTGAGCACGTGACTCACAAAGTATATGGGAACTTGGACGGACTCTCGCTCGGCCAACGGGACGACACTCACGGCTTGAGTGGATACGGCCAAGTATACAAACAACTTTTCCCCCTCGGTGGGGACCGACCAACCTAGGCAGCTCTTGAAGATGATCTTTGACAAGTTGAAGGGCTTGCTCCGCCTCTGCTGTCCATTCGAACTTGGCTTTTTTCTTGATCGTGGCAAAGAAGTGATGGCACTTGTCGCCCGACTTAGACAAAAATCGTCCAAGGGCGCCCAAGCATCCCGTCGGCCCGCCGTACCTCTTTTACCTTCGAAGGAGACTTCATGTCTAAAATAGCTTGAATCTTTTCGGGGTTGGCTTCTATTCCCCTCTGATCCACCAAGAAGCCTAAAAACTTCCCCGACAAAACCCCAAAGACACACTTGCTGGGATTCAGCTTCAACTTGTATTTCCTGAGAGTTTCAAAAGTTTCTCTCAAATCACCAACATGACTTTCTTCTTGACGGCTCTTGACTATCATATCGTCAATATATGCCTCCATATTTCGTCCCAACTGCGGCTGAAAAACGTTATTGATCAATCTTTGGAAAGTGGCGGGGGCATTGCGCAGCCGAATGGCATCCTCACCCGGCCATACGGACCCTTTTTCAGCAATGAAGGACGTTTTGTCCCGATCCTCCGGCCACATTGGGATTTGATGAAAAAACCGAATAAGCGTCCATGAAGCTCGGGAAAGCATGGCCACTGTGGAGTCTACTAGACGATCCAACTTAGGCAAAGGGAAACTGTCCTTAGGACAAGCCTTGTTGAGGTCCGTGTAGTCCACACACATTCTCCAGGTGCCATTGGGCTTTGGCACCATAACCACATTTGCTATCCAGTCTGGATAATAGGTTTCTTTGATGAACTTGGATTCCAACAACTTCGAACTTCTTGGTCGACCGCCTCGGTTTCTAGCCGGTCCCAAATGCCTCTTCTTCTGACGAACCGGTTTTAAATTTGGATCAACATTCAACCGGTGGACGGCTACTTCCGGATCAATTCCAGGCATTTCCGCGGCGCAATAGGCAAACACATCTTGAAACTCTTTCAAAGAAGTGGACTAGATGACCCTTCAAACCAGGATCGAGCGAAGATCCAATTTTGAGGGTCTTTTCTCGGACGAGCTTCATCCGAGACGTACTTCTTCGGGGGGCTTCCACCGGCTCGGACGTTCTACCGTTAGCCCCATGATGGCCATGACCTCTTCGGACGAGGAGGGTTCTTCCTTGATGATTTCATATTTTTTTCTTCTTCTTTGGGGAGATGTTCGGACGCCTTCCTTGAGGGAGCAAGAGGCGTCCGAGGGCTCTCAATAGTCGCCTTTAACGAGGCGACCTGGTCTTTGACAAATCCAGATGTTTTCCTCTCGCTAGCCATCTTCGTCTCGATCTTTCTCTATTCCGGACGTTCTCCTTTCGCTAGCAACCTTCGTCCGATCTCGTCTCTATTTCGGACGTTTTCCTTCCGCCAAAGAACCTTCGTCCGGTCTTGCTTATCTCGCCTTCCATGATGATGGTTTCGAGTAGTTAGGTAACATTCCCTAGCCGCCCGCCGGTCTCCATACAAGGAGCCAATCTTGCCGTCATCACACTCATACTTCATCAACATCGGGTGAGTTACTATTACCGCTTTGACATGATTCGTAGTTGGTCGTCCAAGAATGACATTGTAGGTCGCCAAGTCTCGGACCACCAAGAACTTGATAAACGAGTTCTTGAGGCTTCCTTCTCTCCCACTCGAACGGGCAAAGTCACGGTTCCCATGGGATGGATGACTCCTCCCCCAAACCCTATGATGGGATGGTGAACGGGAACTAAGTTCTTCTCCTCAAACTTTAGTCCGGACGAGCAATCAGCACTAATGATGTCCGTCGAACTTCGGTGTCGATCGGGATCCTTCTTACTCTCAAGTTTGCTATTTTCATTTCTACAACCAAGGGATCATCATGGGGAGTCCTCAACCCGCCCCGATCTTGCTCACTAACTACCACCCTTGGGAAAGGCTCGGCCTTTGTCGATCGCCTAATAAAACTTGGCCGAGCTCCCTAAGGTAGTTTTTGCGCCCTCTATTGGTTGGTCTCCCAAAGAAGAAACCCACCCGAGATTACGAGAACAACATCTTCGTCTCGTGCTTGCACTCTCCTTCTTCTTGTTATGCCAATCATCTTTCCTTGGAAACTTCCTTCCCCCTTGAGTCATATAGGAATTCATCTTTCCTTTTCGGGCTAACTCTTCCAAAGCTCTCTTGAGGTGCTTACATTCATTGGTCTCATGACCACAATCTTTGTGGAAGTGGCAATACTTGCTCTTATCCCTATTTCTATAAGGAGTTTTCATTTCATTGGGGCCTTCAACTCATATCGATCCTTAATCTCCATGAGGATGGAGTATTGGTCTTTGTTAAACTCAACAGGATTGGATGAGGATGGCTCGGCCTTCTTTCTCTTGTTCTTTCTAGCCGGAGTGGTGTTGGAGGTTATCGCCCAAGTCTCGGCCTTCTTGGGGTTGCTCTTTTTGGCCGAGCAACCTCTTCGAGCTTCTTAGACTCGGGATGCTTTGCCTCAAGACATACTTCGGTGGCATGAATAAATGCTTCGGCTTCCCTCAAAGCCTCAAAGAAGAGTGGAGATTTTCTTCTTAACAAGGTTAAATTTGAAACTTCCTGGCCTTAGTCCCCTAATGAAAGCGTCAAAAGCCACTCCAAAGATTAAGATCTTGGATCCGAAGTGCTTCTAGGTTGAATCTCTTAACGAAGCTTCTAAGAGCCTCCTTAGGTCCTTGAATGACCTTGCCTAGGTGCATGCTCGTCTTTTGCTCTTGCTTGTTGGCAACAAAATGACTAGTGAATAAGAAGCTGAGTTCAGTAAAGTTGTTGACTGAATTGGGGTAAAGATTGTTAAACCACTTCTGCGCTACTCCTTTCAAAGTAGCTGGAAAATTCTTACACCAAGTAGCGTCGTCCACTCCTTGGACGTACATCTGATGCTTGTAAGCAGACAGGTGATCGTCTGGATCAGTAGTTCCATCAAAAGGCTCAATGGTTGGGAGTTTTACCTTTGGGAAGGGGGGCGTCTCCATAATCCTGGCCGAGAATGGAGTAGGCCAGTTGATTTGGAGAGCTCCCAGCTGCCCCTCAATGGGTATGAACTCCTTGCAATATTCTTTCATTACTGGGTTGGATGAAGTGTTGGCTGGTTTTGGACGCCTGTAGACCATGGGCTGAGCCACGGTCTTCTCCTGTCGTGGATGAACAAGAGAGTGGCTTAAACTTCGGCCTTCCCCTCTGGACGACAACCTTAAATATGGGGTAGATCCTGTAGCTGAACGTTGCAAAGCCGCAGCCCTCTTTGCCTCTAAGTAATCCCTGGCGTCGGTTTCCATTCGGTACCCACTAGGATGGACATGGTCCTGGGTCCTCACCACCAGGTTCCAGTCCATCTTTCTTCTCTCGATCGGTATCTTCCGGTTGCTTTCCTCGTTGTCCTCCTAGAGGGTTCCCGACGAACAGGTCGACTAGGACCCGGGCGATCTACTTGAGAACGTCCTCTAGGGACGAGGTGGATTGTTAGCAGGCGGCTCCGGGTTGTGATGGAAAAACAACATATTGCTTTTAATCTGTTCCTGGACGACCTCCGCCATCCTGGTCTGGAAATCATTCAAAACATTCTCCAGGTGGGCGGCAGTCACTGGACGATCTAGATTAACTTGGATGACCGGTTGTTGGCTTGGTCCAGGAACATTGACGATGGATGGAGGTCTATCTCTTCCTCGAGGTGGTCTTTCATGCTCCGCCGTATCTTCGACATTAACTTGAAGGCTTCGATTTCTGGCAATGTTGGATGATTGACAATCAGTCATCGTTGCGTCTCCCCACAGACGGCGCCAAATGTTTTATCCACTTGTCCAACAAGTAAGCGGTAGGCTCAGCTTCCTTGTCGAGCAAGTAAAGCAGTATCTTGAGCGTTCTTCAGCTGGAGACTTGTGCAACGATGTCTGAATCCTCTTAGTCCTTAGTCTTTGCTCTGCTCCCGAACCTGCACAAAGGGACCCACCCTGGAGGTTTGGGTGGTGGTTCCCCCTCCGATGCTTAAGTCAGTTATCAGGAGTAGTGAGAGAAAGTAGAGATAGAAAGAGAAAGTGAGAGAGAATTTTATCTGAGTAACTTTGCACTGTTTGCATTCAATGTGTTTTCTCCTGATTTCAGGGGTATTTATAGTGATAGCAAGTTGACAGCTAACCTTAAAAACTGACCTACAATAGTGGCCTTTGATTGGCTGAGGAATCAGATCATGACACGTGGCAGACTATGACTGGGGGATGTCTATTAACCACTCTCCTTCAGCCATTTGGCACTGCTGGGCTCTGACTGTTGGGCCAGAATTTGAACCTTTTAACTCAGCTGAGTGTAGCCCAGAGATTCAAGACTTTTCTCTTCTTTTACTAAGGTGACACGTCGGAAAAAAGCTCCCAACTCCCTGTCCCCAACCCCGAAATGGAAGACCAATTAATTCGCTCAAATAAGAAACCAAAGAGGAAGATTACTCAGTTAATCTTCAATCGTGAGAATACTCAGGAGGATCCAGCAATGGAGATTGATCCACATATTTCTAAGCCCCAGTCCATTCCCAAGGGTACTGCTCAAGTATCTCCTCAGTCACGGGGACATTTCCCCCCACAATACCAGAAAGCAGGTATCTCCTTCAGAGATTTGATTAGAGATACTCAAATTTCTAACCAATTAGATAATGTTCTGCAGCCGGAATTTGAAGACGAGGAAGCCTCAGATGATGATGAAGGACCGGATAATTTTGAGGAAAATGAGAGATGCCCAATTATTCTTCTCACAAAAGAGGAAAAACAAGCAATGAGAAGACCTTGGAGGAATACTCTTATCATTCGGATGTTCGATGGAAGTCTTGGCTACATGGGATTAATGAAACGACTCAAGAAAAAATGGCAACTTAAGGGTGAACTCTCCTTGACTGATATTGGATGCAAGTATTTTATTGCTCGATTTAATAATCCAGAGGATCGCAATTATGTTCTCACTCAGGGTCCATGGCTAATTGATGATACTTATCTGACAATACGCAAATGGACTCCAAATTTCATCCCTGAAGAAGCCTCTATCAATGTTCTTACTGCTTGGGTACGTATTCCCAATTTATCTGTTGAATATTTTGATAAAGAATTTTTGAAGAAAATTGGCTCTAAAATTGGTAAAGTTATTAGAGTAGATAAGTCGACAGCCTACGCTGAAAGGGGTCAGTTTACAAGGCTTAGTATTGAGATTGATCTGGCTAAACCTTTACTGTCAAAATTCTGGCTCAAGGGGAAAATATGGCGTATCCAATATGAAGGAATCAAATTAATTTGTTATAAATGTGGGAAGCTAGGCCATGCTGAAGATCATTGTGCTATGAATAATTGTGCTCTGAATCACGATAATACACCCATGGTTGTTGATCAAATTAATGATCAACTCAATAAAATCCATGTACAAGATCAAATCAAGAAATCTAAACCGGAACTGGAGACAGATTTCGGGTCATGGATGCTGGTTAAAAAACCAGGTAGGAGACGCCCTCAACGTTATGAGAAACTCCAGCAGATTCCTAACAACGAAGTTAATGTCCCACCCAAACAAAGCCCAGAAATCATTGCCAAAAATTCGAATTCAAAAGATTTGGCTAGAGATAATTCAGGGGAAGGCTCGAGATTTGTGGCGCTGAATTTGGTGGAAGGTGAGGATAGTCTGATACAGAATGATGTAAATTTGGAAGATATCCTCACAAGGGATTTAATTAAGGAAACAAATAAGGAAACTCAAGAGTCCTCTACTGATGTTCTTAGCGTAGTTGACTTGGGAGCCTCCTCTCAAAGATCACAACAAATTATTCAAAGAAATCAATCTTTTAAGATTGGAAATAAAGATAATTCAAAAAAAGGGTACTAATCCTATTAAACCGAAAAGCAAAAATCAAGATCTAAAAGCACACAAAAAGAATCCCCCAATTACGCCTCTTCAACCTATATCAAACACAAAGCCATTAGAGGATAGAAGAAATAGTAACTTGATCACTCTGAATCAAGGAAAAGAAAACTCCACTGTCATTTTTCAAGCAATAAAAAATCAGACCCAGCAGCCATCACAAGAAGCTTCACCAAATATACCAAATTCCAGCGAAATTCAATTAGATGACACACATATTTCCCCCACCTACGGAAGTAATAGTCCTCAAAATTCCATTGGAGAAGATTCTATGTGTAGGACAACCGATGGAGGTGCCTTACTTGGGCATAGCAGACCCCCTGACCCACATTCTAGAAGTTCGAATGGAGACTTGGATGGAGCCGTTGCCAGAGCCACCGGAGTTAATAGTGACCCTATTACTTCCGAATGAAATTAGTAGACTTTATCGTCTATTACAAGCTGCGTATGTTAACACTTTACCTTCAATTCCTGAATTAATGGAAGACAGAATTCCTAATATTGCTCCAAATACTCTACCAATCTCTTGTATGGTCTGGAACGTACAAGGGGCAGGTAGTAGAGCCTTTATGGCTGCGTTAAAAGAGTTGGTTCGGGTTCACAAACCGAGTGTTATTGCCTTAGTGGAGACACACATGGGTGGTAATCAAGCTGAGAAAATTGCAACTTTTCTGAATTATGCAGGACATACTAGAGTGGATGCTCAAGGTTTCCGGGGGGGTATTTGGATCTTCTGGAAACCGGATCTTGTCTCAGTGGAACCCATCATTAAGCATGAACAATTCATTACAATGGACATTAAAAGGGTGGGAGATGTTCCATGGTACTTCACTGCAATTTACGCGAGTCCAGATCCCACTAAAAGGTCTGATCTTTGGAGAGAATTAAAAAATTTTGCTGAACAAAATAATAAGCCCTGGATGCTAGCTGGGGACTTTAATGAAACACGCTTCTTGTGGGAACGTAGCTCTAGTTGCTCTGAGACAACTAGAAGAACCAATCGGTTCAATGAGTGGGTGGAGGATATGGGATTATTGGAAGTAGAATTTTCTGGTCCTCCTCATACTTGGGCGCGTGGGAACAGTATTGAAACACGGGTGAGTGCTAGACTTGATCGAGCTCTCTGTAATGGCGAGTGGAGCCTCAGATTTGCCAATGCAGCTTCAAAAAATTTACCGGCTATCCAATCTGATCATTGTCCACTGTTAGTCTCACCGAATGGTTTTGTACCTTTAACAAGTCTTAACAAACCGTTTCGATTCCAAGCTGCTTGGATGTCACATGAAAAGTTTGGTGATTTCATGGAAAATAACTGGGATAAAGCTGCCCCGTTGATACCTCATTTGAGCCAATTGGCTTTTAAGTTACAAGATTGGAATCAAAATCAATTCCACAACATTTTTAAACAGAAAAGAATTTTGATGGCAAGAATAGCAGGCACCCAGCGCTGCCTTGCTGTCTCTAGATCAACAGACCTCATCAAACTTGAAGCTAAACTTCGCAAAAATCTCGATGATGTCTTAGAGCAAGAAGAGCTTTTATGGTACCAAAAATCCAGAGTGGATTGGGTACGGGATGGAGATAGGAATACAACCTTTTTCCATCTTAGTACAATAGCTCGGCGCTGGAGAAATAAAATTTCAACAATTCGTGACTCTCCTGAAGGTGTTTGGCTGCATGACAAGGATGAAATACAACACAACATTGTCAATTATTTTACAAATTTATTTACAGATGACAGTGACGTTGTGATGGAGGAACTTCCAGTGGACATTTTTCCAGAATTCTCAAACGCAGATTGGGCCATGTTAACAAAACCATACACGAAGTGTGAAGTTGAAGCAGTGGTGAAAAATATGGGAGCACTCAAGGCTCCTGGACCTGATGGTTTTCAGGCATTATTTTATCAGAAACATTGGCATCTTGTTGCGGAGATCGTCTACAAACTAGTGTTTGACGTACTAGAAGGAAGAGGTATGCCTGAAAATTTAAATGATACTTATTTAGTCCTTATTCCAAAGCTTGACACTCCGGAGTTAGCCTCTCAATTCCGTCCCATAGGGTTATGTAATGTCATTTACAAGATAATCACAAAATGTATTGTCAATAGAATTAAACCCATGATGCCTCATTTAACTTCCTGCACTCAGACAAGTTTTGTTCCTGGGAGACAAATCACAGATAACATAGTAATAGTGCAGGAAGTAATTCATACAATGAGGAATAAACAAGGAAAAACTGGTTTCATGGCCATTAAGATCGATTTTGAAAAGGCCTACGACAGATTAAAATGGAGTTTTATTCAAGAAACCCTCTCTGAAATTAGATTTCCCCAACTTTTAATTTCGGTTATAATGGAATGCATCTCAACTCCATCAATGAGAGTGCTTTGGAATGGGGAGCCAACAGAATCCTTCTCTCCTAGAAGGGGCATACGTCAAGGTGACCCTCTGTCACCCTATATATTTGTGCTCTGTATGGAGAGATTGAATCAGGTTATTGAAGAATCAGTAATTGCAAATAAATGGAGACCTATTCGGGCAAGTAGAAATGGTCCACAACTCTCGAATCTTTGCTTTGCGGATGACATGATTTTGTTCGGGGAAGCCTCGGTGGAACAAGCTTGCATAATAAAACACTGTCTTCAACGTTTTTGTGCAGCATCTGGGTCCAAGATTAGTTTTGCTAAGTCTGTTGTATATTTTTCGAATAATACCAGCTATAATGATCGTAAGGAAATAAGTGCAGCTTTGGGTATAACTCCTACTGAGGATTTGGGAATGTATTTAGGAATGCCTACTATCACAAGTAGGATCACAAAAGAGACTTTTGGCTATCTTTGTGAAAAAATTGACAGAAGATTATCGGGGTGGAAAACAAAATACCTCTCTTTGGCAGGGAGAATCACTTTGGCAAAGTCTACCTTAAATTCAATAGCTTCTTATGCTATGCAGACTGCTAAAATTCCAAGAACGATTTGTGATGACTTGGATAGAAAAACTAGAAGATTCATTTGGGGAGGAGATGAAGATCACAAGCGTATTCACTTACTCTCTTGGGAATGTCTACAAAAACCCACCAAACAAGGTGGTCTGGGCATACGTTCTTCACGCCAAGCCAATTCAGCTTTTTTAACAAAGTTAGGTTGGAGGGTTTTAACTGAACCAAATGCGCTATGGTCAAGGGTCCTTAGAAGCAAGTACTGTAAGGGCCGCTGTGATTTAGAGATGTTTGAACCCAAAGCCAACATGTCCAATGTTTGGCGGGGAATTACAGACAACGTAAACACCTTATCGAATGGTGCTAGAGTTGCGGTTAATAATGGTAGAAACACACTGTTCTGGGATCACAAATGGGCAACTAATCATACTTTGCGTGAACTTGCAATCAAAGAGATTCCAGAAAACATAAGTGGAGCTACTGTTGCAGAGATGTGGGATGTTAATATGGGTTGGAATTGGGACGTTTTTGCAAACTTCTTAACCCCCTCTGTCATAAAGGAAGTTGATGCACATGAATTAAAGGGTGATCCAAATATCGGAGACCTCATTTATTGGGGTGGTAACTCGAGAGGTAAGTTCTCAATAAAATCTGCCTTGAATATAATTAGAAGAGATGAGTTAGAAGTGAATGATGGGAGTTGGAGTCTAATTTGGAAGCTTCGGGTGCAGCAACGTATAAGAGTATTCTTATGGCTTACAATGCATAATAGGCTCATGTGCAATGCTAATAGAGTTATAAGAAACTTAACTAATGATCCCAGATGTGGATTATGCGAGCAAGAAGATGAAACGTTACTCCACGTCCTGCGTGATTGCAAGGCTGCCAGGGAGATCTGGAAGCAAGTAGGGGGACCTGCTAATTCAAGTGGCTTTCGAACTGGTAACTTACAGCAGTGGATTATTAGAAACATCAAGTATCAAGCTAGTAATGATCTCTCACCTGAGACTTGGCCCATATTTTTTGCAATTGTATTATGGTGGATTTGGAGGTGGAGAAATTGTGTGGCCTTCAATAACACTAGTCAGATACCTGTAGATGTTAACTCTTTTCTAATGACAAGATTCGAAGAAGCATGGAGGAATTTGGGAAGTTCTGTAATGGAGCAAGAGAATCGAACTACAACTCGGTCTGAAAGCTTCATACGATGGAAGGCCCCACCTGTGGATTGGATGGTGTTAAACTCTGACGGGGCGGCGAAAGGTACTCCAGGACCTGCTGGGGGAGGAGGAGTAATTAGAGATAATACAGGAAAATTTTACTATGCTTATTCAATGAATCTGGGAGCATGTCATGCTTTTATGGCAGAAGTAAAAGCTGTGGAATATGGTTTAGAATTGGCGAAGCGTATGGGAATATCTAAACTTCAGGTTCAGATGGATAATCTTGCTGCTGTTCTAGCTCTAAAAAATCATGAAGCTTATGGTGGTATGTGCACTCATATCATTCACAGATGTCGTCAGATGATGGTGGATACAAGCTGGCAAGTAGAAATCAAACATTGCTATCGCGAAGGCAACAGAGCAGCGGATTGGTTAGCTAATCAAGGAGTTTCCCAGAACAACAAGATAGAGTTGATTCAAGTCCCCCCGTTAAACTTAGGTCGTTTTGTTTGAGGATGTTGTAGGTGTGGCTTTTCCACGCTTCATCCCCCCCTAGTTTTCCTTTTTCGCTTTTAGTTTTTATTTCTGTTGTTTTCTTTGTGTTCTAGTTTTCAATTCTCGAGGTTTCCCTCTCTTTTGCATCAAAAAAAACTAAGGTGACACGTGTACGGCTCTGATGAGCCCAAGTGCCTTAAAGAGAGCCATCGATGTTAGACTACAACAAATATGTTTTGTAGAACAACCCTAATTCTAATTGAATATCTTATAACAATCCTAATTCTAATTGAATCCCTAATTTCAATTGCATTAGGTTAATTGAATCGCTAATTCTAATTGCAATAAGTTAATTGAATCGCTAATTCCAATTGCAGTAGGTTACTTTAATACGTTAGTATATAGTTAATGTTTCCTTTTATAGGTTACTTTAATATAAAATTTTAAATATAGTATAAATGGATCTTATTTTAAAGTGCTTTTTAAACACTTTTCGATGGTACAAAAATTATAATTTTACGAACTATATATTAAAAGTTATGGTCAATTTACTATATTTAAATTTTCATTGTGAACCCAACTCTATTTATTCTTATCCTAGACTCTATATGTATTTTAATCAATTAAGAACTCTATTTATATTTAAAAAAAAAATGACATGACACTTAATGAGCGCGACAAATGGCGTCCACCAAAGAGGACGCCAAATGTCGTAGCCTTGTGATCTGGCTTTTGCCAAATGTCGCGGCATCGTGATCTAACTTTTGCCAAATGTCGCGGCCACGTGATCTGGCTTTTGTACTCTACTTTATATATTAGTTATATGATACTCCCTCCGTTTCTTTTTAATCTACACACTTTCCTTTTTGGTCTGTTTCTTTTTAATCTATACACTATTGCTTTTTCTATTTTTTGTAACATGTCACATCTACTTTCTCCTTTTTTTTTTTTTCAACCCATGTCATCCACTTTTTATATTTTAACCCACTTTTTAGTTTCTCTCTCACACTTTTCAGTTTCTCTCTCCACCCTTTTAATTTATCTCTCATACTTTTGTACTCACTCATTGGTTCTCTCCCAAGAGTGAAGTGAGTAAATTAAAATGAAACGGAGGGAGTATATGATATAGATACTATGCTCAATTTTGACCATGCAACTCTAAAATCGATGAGGCATATGCAGTGGATCAACTGGATTCCACTAACCCTAATTTTTACTTGTTCGATTGTTGTTTGGTTCTGATTATTGTTAGTTGGATGAGCAATGATGAAAATGACAAAAAGATTTTAGTTTAAATTCTTTACTGAAAGTGGCATTTGAATTTGCATATTAGTGTTACATTGCATAATTCATGCAATGCTTGCAATCTATGAAATTATACTTATATGATTTTGTTGATTTATTGGATTGAGGAGACCTTTAGATAGAAATTATACTTATATGATTTTGTTGATTTATTGGATTGAGGAGACCTTTAGATAGGGAGCTCTCCAATGTAATTACTCTCCTTGAATGTGCACTGCTATGTTAGTCGACCGCAAATCATTTTGGGACTAAGGCTTTGTTTTCACTGTTGTATTGTTGTCCAATGCTACACTTGTGCAAATTTGTGCCACTTGGGGCTGATCGAAATTGTCATTGTCTGAGTCCATGGTTGCGAACTTTTGATGGGAGAGGAGGATAAGAACTAAAGAAGAAGATCAAGTGTCTGATTCTTATTTTTTTCCTCTAACCTTTGATTACAATTTACAGCTCTCTCTCTTGGTTCATCCGTTTCAGTTCTCTATCTAAAAGTTGATGAAATATCACACACAATTTCGGATTTTCATCATCAAGTTGCGTTACCTGTTCTTGAAGAACAGATATGAAAATAAGAGAAAAGGATTGTGGGCAAATAGAACTTTTTCGATGAGATTGGAAACTCGGATCTTCCAAATATTTGAAGGTTTTCTTCGGAGTAATTTTAATATGAGCTTCATGATTGAGAATTTTGATCTTACATTGGTGATTTGAGATAGAATTTAGAATTTGTTTTCAATTTTACTTTCTTTACATTGGTAAGCTAAAAAAATAACTGATGTCGGGGGTTCATTTGAACCCTCTCGATCACCTTGATACACCACTGCATCTAGTGACTTTATGCATTAAGGTGTTTTTATTTAACAAACCCATTTTCTTGGCATTTATTTCTGTTCTGCATCCTTATAATTAGTTGAAGCGCAGCTATTGACAATAAGTAAAGCACCTTTAGTAGGTGCGTGATTAGACTGTTTGAGGCATTTGTGGAGGAAAATTGGAGAAATATATTAGGACTACGTGTTGGATATAATATGTGCTTAATCGCTCTTTGTATGTTAATGATGTGAATTCGAAGTTGCATAACAGGGTTAGGGTGCGTTCTCTTCACCTTAAAAAATTAAGTTTCAGGTCCAATAAGTTCAGTTCAGTTCAGATAAGTTCAGTTCAGTTCAGATAAGTTTCAATCAGGTCCAATCAGGGCAATAAGTACCAATCAAGTCTAATAAGGTCCAATAAGTTCCAATCAGGTGCAATAAGTTCCAATCAGGTCTAATAAGGTCCAATAAGATCTAATCAGGTGCAATAAGTTTCAATCAGGTCCAATAAGTTCCAATAGTCAATGATCAATAAATATTTGTATTATTGTCCATTATTTTATTATTCATATTACTATTAGCTGATTATGCTATTATTAGAATTTTAATTAAAGTACCACAATGATTATATCGTATTATTTACGTTAGGGGTAATATTTATGTTATTACTCATCAATTTTTTTTGTCTAATAAGGGCAAATAAGTTCCAATTACGTCCAATAAGGTCTAATAAGTTTCAATCAGGTCCAATAAGGTCTAATAAGTTTCAATCAGGGCCAATAAGGTCTAATAAGTTCCAATCAGGTCAATAAGTTTCAATCAGGTCCAATAAGTGCCAATCAGGTTCAATCAGGTCCAATAAGTTGAATCAGGTCCAATCAGGTCTAATAAGTTCCAATCAGTTCAGTTCAGGTCCAATAAGTTCAGTTCAGATAAGTTCAGTTCAGTTCAGGTCCAATAAGTTGAAGAGAACGCACCCTTACTCAGCTTTTGACGTATCAGGCTGTCTTACATCATGTTTGATTTTCATGGTTGGTTGCTTTGGTTCTGTATTATATAACGAATAGTTGAACATGTTCAAAAGGAGACTTGCTGGTCTGGCAGCATTAGGTTTGCTGTGCTAGATTGCTTTGTTTTTGGAAGAAAAATAATAGCTTATGAATGTTTCTGGTTCATGATTGATACTTCAAAAAAAAAAAAAATCTAACTTTGTTGTTTTGACTTGCCTTATATTAAGAATTACTCCCTCCGTCCCATAATATAAGTCCTGGTTCTGTTTTTACACGGGAAGTAAGGTAAAGTGGAATATTGTTTTATTTGAATAAAAAAATTCATTTTTATTGGGAAACCCCTACATGGTTTTTTTTCTTTTTAACAAAAAATAAAAACTGAACATTAATGTTGCATGTTTTAATGTGTAGAAGAGTTTAATGGGGTAAAAGATTCCATTTTATCATTAATAATGGTGCATTGGAAGCTTAAATTATAAGGACTTTTTGGGAATTAAGTTATTTTGATGAGGGTATTTTGGGCATAATTATTGATTGAAAATAGAAACATGACTTATATTTTGGGACACTTTAAAAGAAAAGGGGACTTATATTATGGGACGGAGGGAGTACATGACTTAGTGTGATGAATTTTATATCAGCAAATAATGAATTTTGTTATTTTTGCAGATCTTCTCAGTACATCGGATTAATTGTAGTATATAACTTTGTTTACACTATATGCAAATTGAAAAGCTTAAAGATTTTACTCCAACTGTTCCCTGTTATCTGCCTGCTTGCTGACTTTTCTTATTCCATAAAGCTTGTCAATGTCTAGGACCCTAGGTATTCTGGTTTCAGTGTTTGCGTGTATATTTTGATGAGAGAAAATACTACACTTTACTATGTGCACCGTCCCTTGATATTAAAAAGGCAGATTTTAGGTGAAAATAGCAAAACTAATTTATGTTAGTATTTTAAACATCCCTTTTTTGATCTGTGTTTGCATGGTATTGTGGCAATGTTGTTTCGGCATTTTCCTAGAAGCTTTGGCCTATATGGGATGCCTATAAGCCCTTTTCTCTTCCTCATCGACCTCTTGCCCTGTTCTGGCTAGTAATACTCATTAATATATTTTTTATTTAGCTGAATGTTGTTGAACTTAACTACTTAAGGGCCTTCGCTTAGTGCGACTATTTATCAGCTGTTCTGTCTTTTGTCGGTTTCCTCTTCGTGACCTAACTATCGCTATATTATTGCTAGTCATCTTCTTTTAATTATAATAATTTGTCTCTTGTGGATTTTTACAAATTATACGTAGTTCAGTAAACTAATGGGAACTTTTTTATGAACTTATGATTTTTTTTTTTACTGAAGTTATCAGATTATACGGGTGTGCTCTTTACACATGGAATATTTTGAATCACCCATATGAACTTATTCTAGTTGTGAGTTGAAGCCCTTAGCCCTTATGGTATCTGAACCTCTTGCTACTTATCTTAACCCATTTTCTCCTGATATTATTTCTTTGTAGGTGAAGAGAACGGAGTCTAAGTAAAAACAACATGGGCCAAGTACGGAATGGTGACAGGCTTCAGTTGTGAATTGGTGATCTTTCAGATCTTTGTTAGTTGGATGGGCAATGATGACATACTTTAAATTCTTTGCTAAAAGTGGCATTTGAATTTGCATATTATTGTTACCTGGGGGAAGATCATGAACTTTTGGACGGACGGAGTATATATATTTTTCTTTAATTGATTGGATTGAGGAGACCTTTAAACAGGGAGCTCTCCAATATAATTGCTCCCATTGATTGTGGAATGATATGCTTATGCAAATTCATGCCACTATGGGCAGACCAACTTTATCATTGTCTGAGCCCACAGTTGCGAACTTTTGATGAGAAGAAACAAAGAAGAAGATCAAGTCTTTGATTTTTTTCCTCTCACTCTCGATTACTATTTACAACTCTCTCTCTCTCTTTTACTCTCTAGATTCATCCATTCCTGCTTTCTATCTAAAAAGTTGATGAATTGTCAAACAAAATTTTGGATTTTCATGATCGACTTACCTTCTACTTGAAGAACAAATATGAAGAATGAGAGAAAAGGATCACGGGCAAATTTAACATTTTCAGTGAGATCGGAAACTTGGATCTTCCAAAACTTTGAAGGTATGTTTTGGAGTAATATTGATATAAGCTTAAGATTGAAAACTTCAATCTTACAAAAATCTGAGGTAGAATTCGGAATTTATTCCTTTTTATTTACTGTCGTAAGGTCAACATATCAGATTTTGGGGGTTCAGTTGAGTTCAACTGCATTGAAAACACCACTTCATCTAGCGACTTAACGGAATAGGATATTTTATTTGACAGTATCTATTTCTGTTCTGCCTCCTCCTATGGAAGTTGAAGCACAACTGTTGACAACCTAGTTTTTCAAGCAAATTAAGCACCTTTTATTAGGTCTGTGCTTAGGGAGATATAGGCGTTTGTAGAGTAAAGATTGGAGAAATGTTAGTACTACAAGATGGATATACTATGTGTGCTTAATTGCTCTTTGTATGTTATGATAAGATTCAAACTTGTTCAGGCCATGGTTCAAAAATACGGTTTTGGTCATGGTTGCGGAAACGGCTGCGGTTTCATGGGAACGGAAAGGATACGTTTAACGCGGACCACATCGTGGTTTTTGTCCTTTTTAGGTGTTTTTATGATTATACACCGATATTATGATAGTATAATAATAAAACTGAAATTTGTAATATATAATATTTTTTTTTTATATCCTAGTTTATCATACTGCTATTTGCACTATATATTATAAAATTAAATTATACAACATTTGTTTTTTCTTTGTAACCACCATATATCTCGTGATTATTGTTTGCTTTCATCTCTCTATTTATATCTTTTTCTGTTGATTTAACAGTATTGGAGGGAGATGTAAGGAGCAGTTAGAATCTCTGGACAACAAAAATCTGAAAAGTAGCGTTTTGACACGAGAAATATGTGAAATGCGGGTGAAATTTCCTTGTCACGGTTAGTTCGGCCGACGTTTCAACTTATTAATCCACGCGTTTGAAACGGTCAAATCCGGTTCACAAAGACTGTAAATCGTCCCAATACGGGCGATCAACCTTTCAATATTATTTTTTCTCATCAGCCTGTTGCCCTGTTCTGGCTATTGTTACTCGTTGCTATATTCTTCATTTAGCTGAATGTTGCTGAACTTAAGTGCCTGTGTTTAGTACGTGTATTTGCCAGTTCTTCTAATTTTAGACTGGGTTCTTATTACCTGGTGTTCTTTGTGACCTAACTATGACATGTATTGCTGGGGATCTTTTTTTAATTATTATTTTTGACACTGGTAGATTTTGTAAATTATATGTTCTGTAAACTGATGTGATCTTTTTAAGAACTGGTGAAAGTTTGGTTACCTTATCTGAGATTAAGGGTGTGTTCTTTACACATGAAATTCACTTACATGAACTTACTGTAGTTGTCAATTGAACCTATTGGAACTTATTTCAACTTATTTCTCCTCTTGTAGGTGAAGAGAAAAGAGCTTGGGGAAAACAACATGAGCAAAATATGCCATTAATTAATTCGTGATCTTTTAGATCTTTGTTAGTTGGATGGGCCGTGATGGAAATGAGTAAAATGACAATAGGCTTCAACAATATTCTTTGCTAAAAGTGGCATTTAAATTTGCATACTAGTGTTGTTAACTTGAGGAAAAATTATACTTCCTCTGTTATTTTTGTAGTTGCACCTTATGCTTTTTCACATACTCCAATATACTTCTTTGGACGTTAATATCTCTAGTTGCGTATAAGTAAATTTATAAAAAGTTGATATTTAGAGTCCTTGCATTGAGATGAATTTAACATGATCCCACTTGACTATATTTTTTCTTATATAATGGTGAGAGAAAGCTTGTCAAAGTTGGTTGATGAATAGTACCCAAATGTCACAAATGGTGCAACTAAAAAGCAAACAGACGAAGTATAATTTTGGACAAAGGAGTATATATGCTTTTGTTAATTGATTGGATTGAGGAGACCTTTGAATAGGGAGCTCTCCAGTATAATTAACCCTCTTGATTGTGCAATGCTATGCCTATGCAATTCCATGCCATTTAGGGCAGATCTAAGTTGTCATTGTCTGAACCCACAGTTGGAAACTTTTGATGGTCATTTGGTACAGGGTCAGAAAGCAACGGAATGGGTACGGAGTTTGCAAGTAGTTCTACTTAGGTAATTGAATGTCATTGCCCATGGTATTGTATGTGCATCTCAACTATCAATTTTATGTTTCTCTTCATTTTATATGCATTACAGTTCATACCCAGTAGACTTTCAAGTGGTAGCAAGTGGTTTTGTAAATCAGCTCCTACATTTGAAATTTATCCTCACTTGAAACCCTGTCTCTACGCCAATTGCTAAAAGAAATAGAAATAAAAGAGAAAGAGAAGATATCTTATGTTTGTTTATGTACAGAGTACATATATATTTTCTTGTCAACAGCATAGGCACCAAAAAAGCAAAGAGGATTGATGATGAAGACCAATGTCAAGGTGGAGGCAGTGGTCTCTCATTTCATGTATGAGTTGTTGCCTTTCTTCAAACATCTGTGATGAGAGACCTGCTGATTTTCTGTCTACACAGGTAACCTCTTTTGCAACTATCTTAAAAGAAAAATGATTAAAAAATAATTAAGAATCAGTCTCTTTGCTGGGTTTTGCGCATCTGCTGTGTTCTATGGTCTGAAAGAATGTCTTTACCTTGTCTCCCCTAGACCCCACTGTTGCAGGCTGCAGGTCCATGCTGTGTGTTTAGATTTTGTTTTTTATCTAAAGATTTTCCCCTTTTTTCTTTTGAGAATGTGATTTTTTTTTAGAATGAAAGTCGGCAGCTGCAAAGCTTCTGAGCTTTAATCTTTTTAATGTTCACCAGTTGGTGGAAGCAGAGTTCGCTCTCTCTCTCTCTCTCTCTCTCTCTCTTGAGCTGTAGTTTGTTACTGCTGTTAGCTTTAGTTTTTCAGGAAAATGATGATAAACCTGAGCCTCTTTCATTATGTAACGTGGACTTAAGCTTTTATCTGTTGGATTTGGTTTTGGTTTTGGTTTGTTCCTTTTTATATTCTTCTTTCCCTCCTTCAGTAATCAGTCTTCCAGCTACTGATTGTGTATGCTGACGAGAATAGACACGACACTTGAGGTTAATGTGGCTAAGTTTATCCATTATCAGCTTTTGAACTTGGCCTTTTGTGTTTGCAAAGTATGTACTTTTATGGTGTCAAGCTTGTTGTTTAGACGTCTTGTATGAAGTTTTAAGACTATGGGATGCATAAGGTAATCAATCTTTACATTTGGATCACTTTGCTAGTACTATTACGTTTTGCATTTATTGGAGTCTTTTTGAACTTATGGGACTCTTATGCATACTTGCGGTCTTTATTTACTTTTTTGTTTTTGTTAAAGAACTTTGTGTCCATGGAAATAGCCGCATAGAAGAGAGGAGAGAGCATTGTATTAAATCTTGGTCACATCACAACATCTCCATGGTCTTTGAGCTTACTGTATAAGGCTGCGACAGCCACAAACCACCCGCATTGCCTGCGAAGGTGGTTTCGCAACTGTTACCGTGAGCGCGACTACATCTGACATTCAAAACCATAAGAGAGACAGTGCACAGCTCTACAAGATAAAGGAAGTGAGAAAGATGAAGAGAGAGAGAGAGAAATCAAGCAACCCATATCACTAGTGGTTTAGCAGCCATCAGCAATGATATTTTGCACATACATATTGAAGCGAGTCTATTATCTCACATGATAAAGGAAATCGTACCATCACGGTTCTCTTACTTTGACTTTTAAAAAAAGGCAAATTGGAAGATCATCTGGAGGGAGATTTTTATTTAGTGGATTGAGGAGGCCTTAAAATAGGGAGGCTCTCCAATATCAATTCTCCCAAGGATTTTGCAATGCTATGACATGCAACCTCATGTCACCTGGGGTTGATGAATATTGTCATTGTCTGAGCCCACAAATCTTTGAAGTGGTTTTCTGGTAAAAGATCATGGAGTTTGTGTGCAGTGTTACGCAGAATGGTCCTTTTTATATGCATGATTTTACTCTTCTCTCCACTACAAATCATGAGCTTTTCTAAAGACATAATCGTCGCTACTCATACTACACCTCAAAGTGGTTAACAGAGGAGATGGGAAGAGAGATATATGTATATATATATATATATATCCGAAAAGCAAGCCTTCTTCTCAGTGGAATTTAATTCTAGTATAATAAAGGATAGAAATGTGAATTTTGCTGGGGGTGATTTTGCCCATTGTCTACTCTCTGTTTCTCTCCATGGCCACAAGCATTTTTTTGGAGCACCTCCCCCAATTTCTTACCATTAAACCCGAAATCCAAAGTAATTACTTAGGTAACTAATGTTGGCACTGCTATAAATTTTTTTCTTTTTATTTTTTTCGAAATTCTAGTATATTTGTCAATTCTTTTGGAACGTAAGTGTTAGAGATTGGAAGGCCTGGCAATTTCTCTCAAACAAACAGAGACTTGTTGCTTAAATGCTAATCTGTCTGCCTGTTGCTTATGACTTCACTTCCCTTGTGCCTGATATTAAGAAAAGGATGACTGAGCTTGAGCCTCCTATCTTTGAAATAAGCAGCTTAGAACTTTTATTTGTTGGTTTTCCTCGTATTATCGTCAGAGTTTTCAGGTATAGCTTGGATAAGAGTACATCGAATACTTGATATAAGATATTCCCTGCACACCGGAAAGTAGCTTTGAAGTTGTACCCAAATTCAGTTGCTGAACGTTCCTCTCCCCCTTTGTACGTGTTTTGCTTAATCTTGTGTTGGACCAATTATTGAGATTTTGACTAGTGAAGCAAGGGCTGTAGGGTATTCACCAAGGCAATTGATATTTGATACACATATGTTATATTGGATTCAGTATTAAGCATTTCAGACACAACTTTATATTTTGCTTAATTTGCTGCAGTTTTATTTGGGCATTTGGTGGCTGAAATTAGAAATTTGCTAACATAACCCTGAGCTTATTGGCTAATGTATATTTTGATAAGTGAACTTATCTGAATTAACTAGTACAACTGAGCTTATTACTTGTCTGACCTTAAAAGCCCTTTATTGAACTTGTCTGAACTGAACTTTTAAGGCCTGAACTTAAAAGTCCTTAATTGAACTTGTCTGAACTCGGAACTGAAATTGTTAAAGGTGAAAAAAAAGAGCGCCTTGGTACTCCTTTTTGTCATAGTTAGATGGGCAATGATAGAGAAAATAGCATATATTTGTCTAAATCTTTGCTGAAGTGGGCTTCTGAAGTGCATATTGGCAATGGGAGTATGAACTTTAAGAACGCTGGGTGTGTCTGAGTGATGGCAATATGTTCAATTTGGGTTTTGTCCTGGTGATTATGGTTTGAAGTATATACAGGTGATGAGTCATTTAGTTTGGTGCATTAGCTAGGATGGAGGCTTGGAAAAAGACAAGCTACATAATATTTGGATGACTGAGCCTTTCTTGGTTTAACGATGAGGCTGTGGCCGATGTGTCTTTTTTCTTTGATGAGCTATCTTCTCATCTCTAATGTTAATGTCTATCCACTCTGTTACAGAGCTAGTGAATGTCTCACAGTGTAATTAACCTAAGAAAAAGGAGAAATTCCCTCATAGTTATGTTCTAGCCTTCTAGGTGTATTCTACCTTGTCATCTGTAGACCCGCATGGAATCCACATTGGGTGGTTGTTATCTTGTTTCTTGTTATCCTCTTGAATGTAAGTTATTAGCTGGAACTTGGAAGCTGCAGATATTGTAATGTTCTGTTCGTTGGGACAATACTTTTTCCATATTGGCTACTTTGCTCATCGGGAAGCCCGAGTAATTGTGGAAACAATTTCTTATTTGTATAGCTCATCTTATGTGTAACGTGGATAATGGCATAACATTTATGAGAATAGACACAACACTTGAGGGCAATCTGATTAAGTTTACCCATTATCAGCTTTCGAACAGGGACTTTTGTGTTTGCACAGTACAGTGTCAAGCTTGTTCAGACGTTCTGTATGAAGTTTATGACTCTTTGGGGTAAGGCAATATATCTTAACCTTTGGCTCAATTTGCTACTAGCCTCCTACTACTAGGTCTTGTATTTATTATAGTCTTGTTGAACTTATGGTCCTCTTTTACCATACTTGCTGTGTTTATTCTTTTCTTACTCTCTAAACTGTGTTCAGCAAAAAGAAGAGAGCATAGTCTCGAAACAGCTGCATAAAAGAGATAGCGGAGAGCATGGTGTTAAATCTCGGTCATAACACAGTATCACAACTGCATTGTAAATTTTTTTGAGCTTACTGTTACCGGAATTAAAGGCTGCAACGACCATAAACCATGCACTTTGTGTGGAAGTGATTTTGAGACTGTTTCCGCAATCATGATCATATCTGACATTTAAAACCATGGGAGAGAGTTAACAGCTGCACACAATAGAGGGGGAAGAGAGAAAAATCAAGCAACCATATCTTTCGACTAGTGATTCAGCAGCCATCAGCAATGATATACTTCTCTCCGTGGCTATATGTTTGTGGGCAATAGAGTGGTATCTTACTGGCTTATATGTTTGTGGTGCATTTGATGATTTTACGGTATGTTTTTTGTCATTTGAATTTATTTGACCTAGTTTCTTACCCGAACTTTTTTTTAGATGTCATGTGAACTCGTGTAACTTATATTTTAAGTTATAGAGGACAATTCCTTGTTCCATTTGTAATCGTCAACTTTTCTTTTTGTAATTTTTTTTTGACATTGCAAAAATTTGCATTAATTAGAAGACGGAATTACATTCTAAAAGTATTACAACTGAACATGAAACATAAAACAAGCGTTACTAAAAGCTTCATTTGCTCGTACATACCCTATTAAGACAAACCAACTTCTTGCTGATCTGATCTAAATGAACTTTATGTTGGGCGATTTTTGGTGGGTTTGGGTAATATGTCTTGTCTAAAAAGACCTAGTATGATGAGAGAGAATCTGTTGAGATGTTGAATTCAGATGATCTTCAAAGATAGATTGCTGCATTTCATCTTGTTGAACCCTTTGTTCACAAGATGATAAGTCCCAAGGTCTTTGAGCAGAAATTTCTTCTGGGGATTCTACTGATTGAACTACCAAAGAAGCCACATTCTTTGGTGACTTTTACCCCTGCTTCGAGGGTACTTAGAGTTTTGCCCCGTAAGGCTGAAACTTGAAATACGTGGAGGTCGAAACTTGCCCAAAATCAAATTGGAGGGCCTTCCACAAGATGCATTTTTTATTTGTGATGACAATCATCACACGAACTTGGGACGAATTAGGTTGATTGAATTCATCCATTCTTCAGATCTGAAGATTCGACCCTGCAATCTCGAAACCAGAAGATCGAGCCACAACAGACATAATTCCTAACCTAGAATGAGAACTGCCTCTCATCTTACCTAATACTCGAAGTCCTAAAGCTACTTGAATCAAACGAAGGCAAACTCTAGGAGCAACTACACTGTAGATCATATTTCCTATATCATCCCTTGTCATAGAAAACCAAGATCCTTCTATTGCCCACCTAGTACTATCACAAAGTACAAACTACCTTAGCGCAGCCATAACCAACATGTCAAGGATAATTGGATCTGGATACGATTAAACTAAGACTAAACCAGAAAACATAACCGAAACAAACTGGAGGATTGATCCTCATAACCGAAAACAACCTTTGATTATGAGTCTTCACTCGATGAACAGGTGAAAAGTGAAAAGCGAAGAGCCTTCCAACTTCGCCGACGCTTCTTAGGTGAGCTGGCCAAACCTAAGCCACGAAAACAAAAACCAAAACAAACCACAAAACCAACAACAACTAAGACACCGAATCAGATTCGAGGAAGGGGAAGGGGAGACACGAAACACCTAACAGGGAAAAACCAGGGAAGGGGAGACACGAACAAACTGAAATAGGGACAAATGGGGAAGGGGAAGGGGAAGGAGAGACACAAAACACCTAATAGGGGAAAACCAGGGAAGGGGAGGAGAGAAACAAACAGAGGACGAACAGGGATTAACGGGGAAGGGGAGGGGGAGTCACAAACAGGGGAGACGCGGGAGAGATGGGCGACGAACAGGGGAGGCGGGGGAGAGAGGCGACGGAGGAGAAGGATACGAAGGAGGAGAGGGACGCGAAGGAGGGAGACACGGGGGAGGGGAGGGTGACGACGCAAGACTGACGCGAACTCGGGGAGGGAAACCTAAGATGACAGACGAACGAAACTATTGCGTGCAGATTCGCCGGCAACCGGGGAGCGGCGCGACGCTTGGCGGCCACCGGCTAGCCTGCGGTGGGCGGCTGAGGTTGTGTGTTTTAGGGTTAGGGTTTGGGAGATTAGAGAGAGAATCCGCAACTTTTACTAGTTGAAGCTTACTCTTACTTGTAATCGTCAATTGAAATACGAGCAGTGATAAATATTCGCTTTTAATCAAATATTCAAATCCATTGGTGAAAGTGTATATATTTAGAACAAGTCTCTGAAGAGACATTTTCACGTTAAGACTAACGTGAGATGTGATGATTCACACGCGTTTGATTATGGTCTAGTAGTGTAATTTAACTAAATTATAAAAATGCAAAAAATGTGCAACTATCTTTACAGAATAACTTTTAATGAAATTACGTTAACTAATAAATTAAAACTCATAAGTCATAACTATTGACCAATAAACCATAATTGTCAACGCAAAATCATAGCATGAACCGAA
The DNA here is from genome assembly GCA_947646795.1 of Beta lomatogona. NCBI lineage: Eukaryota > Viridiplantae > Streptophyta > Magnoliopsida > Caryophyllales > Amaranthaceae > Beta > Beta lomatogona. The sequence goes on from CANSNZ010000929.1 coordinate 1,551,253, forward strand.
CCACCATAATCATAATATATAACAATAACTTTTTATTTAAACCTATAACTGACAATCCAAAACGATAACCATTAACTTGAAACCATAACAAATAACAAGCACAACATTAGCTACTTACTATCAACCCAAAATCATACTCCCTCCGTTCTTTTTTAGATGTAACACATTGACTTTGGTACTATTCATCCAATTCCCTTTGACCATGAATTGCTATTTATATATAAAGAAAAATATAGTCATGTGAGATCTTGTTGGATTCGTCTTGATATAAACTTTCCAAATATATATTTCTTATAATTTTTACATTTATAAAATTAGAGATATTGTTGGTCGAAGTTCTGTATCGACAAGTGTGAAAAGTCAAATGTTAAATCTATTAAAAAAACGGAGGGAGTATTTTATCTCGAAAGGTATAATTAATAACATGAAAACTATAACTAATAACGTGTAAATAGTTACTAATAACTAAAAAACATAACTACTAACCTGACGAAATATAATTATTTATCCAGAACCTTAACTATGACTAATAATATGAAAACTATAACTAATAGGAAAAATTGACATAGGAGGGCCTAAGTATTACCCATTGTCTTTTACGGGTCCCAATTATGGATTATTCCCTGTAGGTCCTAACTATGGCCTCTCCTGATTTCCATAGGGCCTGAATTACTTATAACCAGTTGGGAAGGTAAAAGCTTTTAGTTGTGGGTCCCAACTGTTTGAATTTTTTTTCCTTTGTTAATCTGCGCAGGTAATTCAAGTTTGCAGTTCATTTGGTCTGGGTTATTCGACTTATAGTTGTATCCCATTATTTGCTTAATTAAATTGATCAAGTTTTAGAACATAAAATCAATTCAATAATTTCCTAATTTTCATCACAATCATTTCATTAATAAATCTACGCTACTACAATCTAGAAAAACCTCTGTTTCTCCCTTTTTTTTTTTTTAATCCAACACCAGGTATAAATTGATGAAACCAACTCTCCTACTCTTTGTCTCTTTCCTCCCCCTACCACCCCTGAAACCATAGCCCCTACCACCCCCTGCTCCTCCTGAAACGCCCTTTCCTTCATCGTTCATCCCCATTACCTGTTGGTTATTCCTCCTTATTTGGAAAAGATCAAATTAGTAAATAGTAAGAGAAAAAGAATGAGAGGAATGGAAGGGGAGAAAAAGAAGGAGAGTAAAAAGAAAATAAGAGGCAAATTATTTGACGTTAATTTGCACCATTAGTTTATTAGTTATAGGATGATTATAAATATGTAATCTAATTGATTGTTAATTAAGATTCAGAGATAGAATTTATAATCACATTTCAGAAATATAGAAACACTTTACATTTTGAGAGTACACCATCGAATGTTAGTTTATAATTTATAAACACTTTGTGAGTTATTCTATTATACTATAGAGATATAATTGTTAGCCTATTTTGTTTATACACGAAGGGAAAACGAATATTATTTCCGCTGCAAGATTATTTGTGATCTTTCCCAACGATGCGGTATCGAGCCGGATACGTATATTGTATAAAACAAAATGGAAGATTCGATGGTAAGTCTATCGGGAATGATTAAATTGACGTCGTCCAACTATTCCATGTGGAAGTCTCGAATGGAGGATATCCTTTATTGTAAGGATTTGTATAAACCCATTGAGGAAGAAAATAAACCGGAAAATAAAACTGAAGATGCATGGAAATTGGAAAATCGAAAGGCAGTCGGGTTGATACGACAACATATTGATCAAAGCATTTTTCAACATGTTGCTAATGATACCGATGCCTACAAGCTTTGGAAAAAGCTTGAGTCAATGTATGAGAGGAAGACCGCTTTAAATAAAGCTACATTGGTGAGAAGGTTGGTTCGTCTTCTATACAAAGAAGGTAAAAATATGGCGAGAACACATGAATGAATTTCGGGGCATTGTTAATCGCCTAACAAATGTTAGCATGACAATTGAAGATGAAGTCCAAGCCTTATTACTCCTTAGCTCATTACCCGATAGCTGGGAAACTCTTGTTATCTCATTGAGCAATTCGGCTCCGAATGGTAAACTCACCCTTGACATGGTGAAAGATAGCTTGTTCAATGAAGAAGCTAGAAGGAAAGAATTTGCCTCCACAAATAATCAAACTGAAGCACATGTTGTTGAAAGTCGGGGGAGACCAATGTTTAAAGGCTCCCAAAGTCAAGATAAATGGAGAGGCAGATCAAAATCCAAGAAGAGGTTCACTTGCTTTTATTGTCATAAGGCAGGACATAAGCAAAGTGAATGTCGAATATGGAAGCGGGACATGAGATCAAAGAATGACAAGAGTAGTGATAATGAAGACAAGAAAAATGTCACGGCTACAGCAGTTGGTGACGAAGTTTATTTTGTAGGTGATGACTCATGTTATAACCTTACAAATGTGGATTGTAGTTGGGTGACTGATACAGGTGCTTCATATCATCTAACTGCAAACAAAGATTACTTCACATCTTACACTAGCGGCGATCTTGGTTTTGTAAGGATGGGAAATAATGGATCCTCCAAAATTATTGGTATTGGAGATGTTTGCTTGGAAACCAATGCAGGATGCAAGCTAACACTACACGATGTTAGACATGTTCCAGATATTCGGCTGAATTTGATCTCAGCTGGTAAACTTGACGATGAAGGGTATGCAAATCACTTTTCTAATGGAAAGTGGAAGTTGTCGAGAGGCTCGATAATTGCTGCTCATGGAAAGAAGCAACAAACCCTTTATGTCACAAATGGGAAGCTCAGCTCACAGTTGAATGTAGCTGAAGAATGTTCTACCGAGCTATGGCATAAGCGGCTCGGACATATGAGTGAGAAGGGAATGCAAATCCTCACTCGGAAGAAACTCCTTCCTTTGAAGGATGTTCATTTGAAATCTTGTGTTGATTGTTTGGCTGGAAAACAACACAGAGTTTCATTTCGAAGAAATCCACCATCTAGAAGACCAAGTGTTCTAGATTTGGTTCACACAGACGTATGCTCTATGACGGAGAAATCTCTTGGTGGTGCATCTTATTTTGTCACATTTATTGATGACCATTCCAGGAAAGTGTGGGTCTATCTTTTGAAGAGTAAAGACCAAGTTCTTGACGCGTTCAAGGAGTTTCATGCAAAAGTGGAGAGAGAAATAAGCATGAAATTAAAATGTGTACGATCTGATAATGGTGGTGAGTATAGAGGACCGTATGAAGAATATTGCAAGAAGTATGGGATAAAGCTTGAGAAAACTGTCCCAAAAACGCCTCAACAAAATGGTCTTGCAGAAAGAATGAATCGTACGATTACTGAAAGAGTTCGTTCGATGTTGTCTCATGCAAAGTTACCAAAATCATTTTGGGGGAGGCAGTTAAAACTGCAGTTCATTTGATTAATCTTTCTCCTTCGGTTCCACTTGATGGTGGTGTTCCACAAACGATATGGTCGGGGAGAAAAATAAACTATGAAAGTTTGAAGGTCTTTGGTTGTAGAGCCTTTGTTCACATCCCGATGGATGAGAGATCAAAACTTGATAGCAAGACAAAACAATGTATTTTTCTTGGCTATCCCGAAGATGAGTTCGGTTATAGGTTATGGAGTCCCGCTGAAAGAAAGATTGTCGAAGCGAGAGATGTTGTCTTGTTTGAAGATCAAACCATTGAAGATATACAAAACACGGGAAAATCTACAACATCATCGGAAGAATCACCTATAATCATGAATCCAGTTCCTTCTCCGGATATAATTGATGATCACGGGGAGAAGTACACCAAAAAGATCAACCTCACAATATTGATGATGATGAGGATGATAATAATGAGAATGTGGAACAGTTGACACAACAAGAGAGTCAACCACCACCACCACCGAGTTGAGAAGGTCTAGCAGAGATAAACGACTTCCAAGAAGACTTGCTAGTGGTGAGTATCGGTTGCTTACTCAAGGGGGAGAGCCGGAGTCTTATGAAGAGGCTCTAAGAGATAACCACCAAAAAGAGTGGATGGAAGCCATGCAAGATGAGATAAAATCCTTGCATGAGAATCATACATTTGATTTGGTACAATTACCAAAGGGTCGACGAGCACTCAAGAATAAGTGGGTGTTCAGATTGAAAGCTGAAGAAAATAATCCGCAACCAAGATACAAAGCAAGGATGGTTGTGAAGGGGTTCGATCGGAAGAAAGGTATTGACTTTGAAGAAATATTCTCACCGTGGTGAAAATGTCGTCAATACGAGTTGTTCTAGGCATGGCAGCATGCATGGATTTAGAAATTGAACAACTAGATGTGAAAACAGCCTTCCTACATGGTGATTTGGAAGAAGAAATATATATGGAACAACCTGAGGGATTTCAGGTTAAGGGAAAAGAGCACATGGTATGTCGTTTAAGTAAGAGCTTGTATGGTTTAAAACAAGCTCCGCGACAGTGGTATCGGAAATTTAAATCCTTTATGAAGGATCATAAGTATCACAAGACAACATCGGATCGTTGTGTGTTCGTTAAAAGATTTGCAGAGGGAGATTTTATTATTTTACTCCTTTATGTTGATGATATGTTAATCATTGGTCGTGATAACAATAAAATCGCCAATTTGAAAAAGGCGATGAATAAGTTCTTTGCCATGAAAGACTTAGGACCAGCAAAACAGATACTAGGCATGAAAATATCTCGTGACAGGAAAAATAAGAAGTTATGGCTGTCACAGGAAAGATATATTGAGAAGCTACTCGAGAGGTTTAACATGCATAAGGCTAAACCAGTAAGTTCTCCACTTGCAGGTCATTTTAAGTTGAGTTCTCAACAATGTCCTACAAGTGAGAATGAAATAGAAGAAATGAATAAAGTCCCTTATGCATCTGCAGTTGGTAGTTTGATGTATGCTATGGTCTGTACGAGACCAGATATTGCTTATTCAGTTGGTGTTGTTAGCAGGTTCCTCTCAAATCCAGGGAAAGAACACTGGGAAGCGGTAAAATGGATTCTAAGGTATCTAAGAGGCACATCCAATTTGTGCTTATGTTTTGGTTCAGGAGATCCTGTGTTAAATGGTTACACAGATGCAGATATGGCTAATGATGTTGATTCGCGAAAGTCTGTATCAGGCTATATGATGACTTTTGCAGGGGGAGCTATATCATGGCAATCTAGATTACAAAAATGTGTTGCTTTATCAACAACGGAAGCTGAGTATATTGCTTTGTGACGGAAGCTTGTAAAGAGCTCTTGTGGATGAAGAATTTCCTACAAGAGTTAGGGATTAAACAAGATAAGTATACACTTTACTGTGATAGCCAAAGTGCTATTTATCTGGCGAAAAATCCTACCTTCCATGCCCGTTCCAAACATATAGATGTAAGGTATCATTGGATACGAGAAGTCTTTGAAGCCAAGCTGTTGCATTTGGAAAAGATCCATACTAACCACAATGGATCAGATATGATGACAAAGATATTGACCATGCAAAAGCTTGAAGTTTGTCGAGTTGAAGCGGGTTTATCAAGAATCTCCAAATAAGTCGAAGGGGGAGATTTGTTGGTTATTCCTCCTTATTTGGAAAAGATCAAATTAGTAAAATAGTAAGAGAAAAAGAATGAGAGGAATGGAATGGGAGAAAAAGAAGGAGAGTAAAAAGAAAATAAGAGGCAAATTATTTGACGTTAATTTGCATCATTAGTTTATTAGTTATAGGATGATTATAAATATGTAATCTAATTGATTGTTAATTAAGATTCAGAGATAGAATTTATAATCACATTTCAGAAATATAGAAACACTTTACATTTTGAGAGTACACCATCGAATGTTAGTTTATAATTTATAAACACTTTGTGAGTTATTCTATTATATTATAGAGATATAATTGTTAGCCTATTTTGTTTATACACGAAGGGAAAACGAATATTATTTCTGCTGCAAGATTATTTGTGATCTTTCCCAACATTACCACCATAGGAATATCAATGGCAACAAGCGTTCTTCCATGGCAACGAGAATCATGTGCTCTTAGCTCCTTCAACATTATTTTCTCACCTATGAATTTATGTTCTACTTTATAATGTGCATTTCTAACACCATTGAAAGCTGAAAGTTTTGCCAAACTCAAAGATATAAAGTCGATTAAACGAGCAGATCCATGGTGCCGAGATTTCTCTGTAAAAAAACCCAGATTCAAAATTTCATATATATATATTTTTTTTTTTGAGTTTTAATTTTGGTTTGGATTGTAATTTAAGTGGGAATTAAGAGAGCAAGCTTTTCCTCCATTTACCAGCTTTTTTTATTTTGAGGTTGGAGGAGAGAGAAAGAGGATTTGAGAGACAAAGAGGAGAGGGAATGAAGAATGAAATAGAATGTCTTGACTTGATGGAGATCTTACGGGTTCTTTGTGGCCCCTTCACTATAATTTCTTGACTCTCTTCTTGTCTAGTAAAGAAATTGCCATTGTTGCTTTCTACAAAGAGGAGAGATGGAGGTGGCAAAAAGGAGAGACAAAATAGCTCTTGAAAGAATCAAGGAACAAATTCTGGTGAAGAGGAAGAAAGTATGATTTGCGAGGTCACGTGGTTCAATTAAGTCCATCACGTGATATATAACCTGTTACAACAGGTTGGTTACCTACTAAGCCCTATGAAAATCACGAGAGGCCATACTTGGGACTTGCAGAGAATAATCCATAGTTGGAACCTAATAGTTGGACCCTCCTATATCAATTTATCCTAACTAATAACGTGTAAACAATTACTAATAACTAAAAACCCTAACTATTAACCTTATAAATATAACAATTTACCCAGCTACATAACTATTTACCTAGAAACGACAATTAATTAATTACCAGAAAACCATAACTACTTACCTAAAATATATATTACTAAGAATGTTGTAACTAACTACCTGAAAATCATAACTCATAATAAGAGATACATTATAGTTTAGACACATTGATAGAGGAAAAAAAATGAGCATTGAGAATTAAGAAAATAATTATGATGCAACAATGTCGTCGTTTAAGAGGGAGAAACTAAACTAAGTATCATCAAACTCCCATCATCAAAATTCAATAAGACGCGAAAAAGGACGTCAGTTGAAAGCTTCAAATGTTCGAAAAACACTGCATTCAAATCTAATTTGTCCTACTTTAGCTCAATTTCACACGAAATCAACAACAATTGAGCTAAAACTCTAACAAATATGGATGGTTTTGGTGTTCTAGGAAAAAAAAGTGAAGTAGGCTTTAGGTTTCAGATTTGATTATATACAACAACAAGAGAGAGAAATGGAAGTTAGGTGGTGGAGAGGGAAATGGCAGTGTGGAGGAGAGAGAAAAGGGAGGGAGTAGAGGAGAGATAAATGAGAGGGATAGAGGAGAGAGAAATGAGAGTTGGTAGAGGAGAGGGGATTAGGAGAGAGAAATGAGAGTTGGTAGAGGAGAGGGGCATAGGAGAGAGAAATGAGGGTTGACAGATAAGAGAGAAAATATAAATTGAGGGTGAAATGTGATAGTTGATATTAGGTTTTTCACCTCATCAAACAAAATTCCTAAATCAAACTATCTAACTAACAACTAACCTAAGTATAATGGCAAGCAAGGGTCATTCTTCCACAAAGACTAAGAGTAACCACTGAAATGTTAATTATAATAAGCTAGGACGAAGATATAGTTAGGAGATTTGTCAATTATCAAATAAAAACTATTAATTTAAAGGAACTAATCCCGAAATTCTCTATGTTGAATCCGGTGATCGTGCCACTTTGCTCCTTGTACAATCGTGATCAACTCTCGTATGCATCAAATTGGAGCTCCTATAGCTCAACTAGCTTCTCTTTTGGAGCCTCTCCCGCCAAGTCGAGATCCATATTCAACTCTTTTATTGCCCACCAAGCTTTATGCTCCAGCTCAACAGGAAAATGACAAGCTTTTCCATAAACGAGAAGATAGGGAGTGGTACCTATAGGTGTCTTGAACGCCGTGCGAAGTGCCCAAAGAACATCATCAAGCTTCAAGGACTAATCTTTCCTTGTCTTATTTACCACTCTCTCAAGAACGTTCTTCACCTCACAATTATAGACTTCAACTTGACCTTGGGTTTGGGGATGATAGGGAATGCCAACTTTGTGATTCACCCCATATTTCTTCAAAATCGCCTCCAATTGCTTCTTGGCGAAGTGTGAAGCACCATCACTGATCAAAACCCGATGAACTCCAAACCTTGGGAAGATGATATTTTTAAGAAGTTTGGTGACAGCTTTGTGGTCATTGGTGGGGGAGGCAATGGCTTCAACCCACTTAGTGATATAATCAACCGCCACAAGTATGTACATATTAGCCAAAGAGGGAACAAAAGGACCTATAAAATCCACTCCCCATACATCGAAGGGCTCAACCTCTAGAATGTTTTGTTGAGACATCTCATTTCTTTTAGTGATTCCACCACTTCTTTGACACCTATCATTGCTCAAAACAAACTCACGAGCATCTTTTTGCATGGAAGGCCAAAACATACCACTTTGGAGCACCTTAGCAACAATTTTGTTTGCTCCACTATGCCTTCCACACTATGCTCCACTATACCCATACGCAACAAGAGAATCAAAAAAAGCATGACAAGAAACCTATTGGTGCGGTTTCTAGAAAAAACCGCAGCAATAGTACCTATTGGTGCGGTTTCTTGAAGGAACCGCAGCAATATCATTAAAAATTATAAAAAAAAATTTAGGGTCTCAACACTTATACGCCTCAAGTGAGATCTAAAATTGTATCACTCACTCACGCACGCCTCTCTCAATTCAGTCCTCCTCTCTCATTCAGTCCTTCTCTCTCCTCCGGTCGCCCCTAAGCTTTTCTCTCGTCCGATCCTCCTCTCTCAATTTGTCTTGCCTCTCTTATCTCCTCTATCGTACCCTCTTCTTGTCTCGCCTCTCTCGTACTTGAGCTCCTCTCGCCTCGTCGCAAATCACCGGCGAGGTTTCCGATGAGAGAGTAAAAATTGTAATCGCTGGCAAGAACCCACGAAGAGATCACGAGTGTCGCAGCAAGAATCCAGCCTCATCGTGCGACCAGACAAACCCAACCTCGTCGCTTGTTGTTCGTCGTTCAACCACACAAACCCAGCCTCGTCGCTCGTCGCCATCTCCAACATCGTTAATGGCAGTTTGATGCGGAAGATGGAAGAAATAACACGAACCCAGCCTCATCGTTTCGCGGCAGATCTGACGATGGTGAAGCATTTGACGCGGAAGGGAGCATCGTGCTCCAATTATCAGATCTGATTAGTTTTTATTTTTGTAATCATCAGCCGAAATCATGAGTTTCATTTTTTTTCTTCTTCTTTTGTAATTATCATATATGATGTTAAGGATGGTGTTACAATTTTTTCTGATTTTTTTTTCATTTTTTGTATATTTTTCTTTTCTCTGTTTTTTTTATATATGTTGTATTTTATTTTTTGTAGTCGAATAAGCAATTCTTTTGCATTTGTGTTGTATTATTTTCGTCCTATATTTTTATCTTTCAATTTTGATGGCAAAATGCAAAAAAAAATTTTTTTTTACCTGTACCAGTACCTATTACTGCGGTTTGGGCAATAACCGCAGCAATAAGTCCACCTATTGTTGCGGTTTTAGAACCGCATCAATAGATTTTACCTATTGCTGAGCCTTGATTTGCAGCGACGCGAAAACCGCAGCAATAGGCCACTTAAAAACCGCCGCAATAAGCAAATATTCTACTAGTGTCAACACCGAAGTGATCTAATGATTATGTACACATATTCTAAAAACATCGTCGGCTCACTTCTTATATAATAGAGGTCATCCCAATAGAACCTTAAAGCCTCCTTGAAAAACCGCTTCCTTTGTTGAGAGTTGAAGCCATGAGGTTCAATCCCACATGCTAAGTAGTTTGCGAAGTCAGCAAACCATGGAATCTCATTGTTTATGATGGCAAAGCGAGCTTCTTCTCTTAAGTCTTCTTCAATGGAGGTCTCTTCAGGATCATAGACCTTCTCATCAAGAGGGAGACGAGAAAGATGATCAGCTACCAAATTTTTCATCCCCTTCTTCTCCTTCATCTCAAAGTCGAACTCTTGAAGAAGTAGCACCCATCTAATGAGCCTAGGCTTTGCATCTTTCTTATAATGGACCGCAGAGTGATTCATATACATAATAGCTTTGTTGCAAGTCAAGTAAGACCGGAATTTGTCAAAAGCAAAGACTACAGTCAACATCTATTTCTCCGTAGTTGCATAATTCCGTTGAGCATCATCCAAGGTCCTACTTGCATAGGCTATCACATGTAGCCTTCCTTTATTTCCTTACCTAAGAACAACACCCACTGCAAAGTCACTAGCATTGCACATTATTTTAAAAGGCAAGCTCCAATCCGGAGCTTGCACTATAGGGGTAGAAGTGAGGGCTTTCTTCAAAGTCTCAAAAGCCTTAATACAAGACTCATCGAACTCAAAATCTACATCTTTTTGGAGTAGGTTCGTCAATGATTTGGCTATTTGAGAAAAATCCTTGATAAAACACCGGTAAAATCCTGCATGTCCAAGAAAAGCACGAACTCCCGTCACCGAGTTCGGTGGCGGAAGTTGCTCAATAACCGAAACCTTTGACGGATCGACTTCAATGGCTTTTCTTTGACACTTTATGTCCAAGGATGATGACCTCCTCGACCATAAAGTGACACTTCTACCAATTCAGGACGAGATTCGTCTCTTGACACCGTTTCAACACTTGCTCAAGATTAGTAAAACATGTGTCAACAGATGAACTACACACCCTGAAATCGTCCATAAATACCTCAATCGGATCCTCCAACATGTCAGAAGATTGATGTCATACACCTTTGAAAAGTAGATGGGGAATTACACAAACCAAAGGACATCCTTTGGTATGCAAATGTCCCATAAGGACAAGTGAAGGTGGTTTTCTCTTGGTCATCTGGATGAATAGGGATTTGAAAGAATCCGGAATAACCATAAAGAAAACAAAAGCGTATATGACGAGCAAAACTTTTCAACATTTGATCAGTGAAAGGGAGAGGAAAATGGTCTTTGCTGGTGGATTTGTTTAATTTTCTGTAATCAATGCAAACCCTCCATCCGTAACTGTTCTAGTGGAAATTGATTCTCCTTTCTCATTCTCAACAATTGTCATGCATCCCTTTTTTGGAACTACGTGAATTGGGCTCACCCACTTGGCATCGGAGATAGCATAGATGATTATTCCTGCTTCACGCAATTTCATAATCTCCTTCTTCACGACCTCTTTGATGTTGGGATTAAGCCTTCTATGATGCTCGATGGAAGAGACATTACTATCGGTAAGATGGATACGATGCATAGCAAGAGAAGGATTATCTGTAACGCCCCGGAAATACATTAACCTTAATCGTCAGTGGAAGCACAACCTAAGCCTGTGGGTTAGGGCCCATTAATAAAATAAATAGCCTAAAATGGCCTATTAAACATACAAATGATCGTCTTTAAGCTATAATTATTACCCATAAACACAAAGTATTCTAAATATCCCAAATATGTATATACAAAGTCGCTTCAACTTAATCTTTCCGGAACATTACTGACATAACCGATCCTTCGCATCTTCATACTACCCGAATGATTTCATAGAACCGGGAAAAGGGGAAACACAAGAAATAAACTAAAATGAGTTGAAAACTCAGTAACTTCACTCCAGCCCGTAAAAACGATTTTAGTTCGTAAACATTTCCCATGCACATACATGTATCACATCATATTGGTAATTGTTCGGAAATACTATAAAAAAAAGCGTCATCATTGAATAGTCTGCTGACAAGGACCATTTGCGTGATCATAGTTCATTGGCAAGTACAGGTTTTGGACATAATATTAACATCATCATATGACCCTTTTGGTCCGTGTTCGTTCGTATATCGTAAACATAGTTCCTCCACCTGTAACTTGCCCATTTGCCAGTTCATTTCATAATGTCAAGCCAGCAGAACCATCCACTTTTACAAACTTGCATACATTCATATTTCCGAACAACACCCATAGACCATCATAACCAGATTCCATAGGTCATAAACATCATCATTCGTAATATGCATAGACATCATTGAATCATATCGTATTTCATCATGCCACATAAATTGTAACACATAGTCGTATCACATAATCATCATCATGTACTTGTATTCATGCATATGCATATAAAACATCACATATAACATATACGGGCAATCACATAGGGTGCTGGACATAAAGGTTACACATAACATACACGGGCAAGCATAGATGCTGGACATGAACATTACCTCATATGCTTAATCACTCTTTGACTCCGACAAATAAGAACTTTGAGAACTTCACAACTCCATCAACTCTCTTGAACTCCATAACAATCCTCCATAATTAACCTCAATAATAACCATAATAATAATCAATAATCATTCCTAAAATATTCAGATTAAGAAATTAACCATTCGCAGAACCGATGTAACCGTCACTAACCATCTCTAGAACGAAACTAACTAATCTATATTCTCAGCTTTATCACTCCAACTTCTTGAATCATACTGTACTAATCAATACATAAAAATATCCTCGAATTAGGGACCAAAGGAGACTAGCTCTCAAACACATATCATAACCTTCTGATTTATCACTAAACTAACCCAACTCTGAAACGAGTAAGCTATTAAACAAAATCAGCATACTAAAGTAATTAGGCCCAAAAGTCATGTTTAATTAAAAATTAACTACCATGGTTCAGAATAGAATCACTAAATCAGATTTTGAAACCCAAACTTAACCTTAGCTAATAATAGGTATTTGGGTTTGAATTACTAATTCCATAATTCTGAAATTAAAAGACAAATAGACAAGAGGAGTTATACCTCTGCTCTACTTGAGCAAGGACGACAACAGAGAACGGAGACGGGGATCCGGCGAGGACAGAGTGATCTGACGAGGGTGAGCAGAAGCAGCGCGACGCCAAAGGCAGGATTCCGGCTGTCGTTCGTCGGTGGAGCATCGTGCAGGACACGAGAGAGAAAGAGATGCGAGCAGAGGAGGAAGAACACGACCACTGAAACACAACAACAACAACAACAACGGCACCAGTGCAGCGACTGCACGATAGAGGGAAGACGAAAGCTCCGGCGAGCTTGGGACTCCGGCGAGAAGGCATGGGACGGGGAGAGGTGAGATTGACGAGAGAGATTGAGATGGGGTTTTTGGGGTTTTGTGGTTCCTTCGAGAGTGAGAGAAAGAGAAATGGGGTTTTTCTTTAGGTGAGAGCAAAATAACAAGAGAGAGGAAGAACTTGGGTTTTTGTTTCCCAACTTAACCGACCAACATAAATGGAAGGAAGGTAAACTGACTTGGGTTTCCTATTTGGGTCAAATACCGCTCAACTCATTTGGATATTTAAAACCCAAAATAATTTTAAATAATAATATCTTTATAAAACTAAATTAACAAACACATTGCAACATCTCAATTACAAATTCATAATTTTCGGAACATAATTAATATAATAAATATGATTAACGCTAATTAAAACGCTCTTAAAAATCGAGGTTTTACATCCTACCACCCTTATAAAAAGTTTCGTCCTCGAAACTTGCAATAAGTTGATCGAGGAAACAAGAAGCTAAATTCATTTAGGCAAAGACCAAGATCTCAAGCTTTCATGGCTTCGTTAGGAATTCAGCCTCCATTCCGCCATCATCTTTTGTAACTCTACTTCAACTCGACTCGCGAAATCGAGGAGCAAAGAAAACAAAAGGGGCAAACTTGTTGGCAATGAATTCCAACTAACTCATTTAGTGAGATCTCGTTTGAAAACCTTTAAATTAGTCAAATCAGATAAGTTTTATAATAATATATATACTTTGAGTAAATGCATATCATAAACAAATACAAGTCGATGCACGATAGTACATACATATTAGCTAGTAACTAACAAAGAAAATCATATGCGCCACATCTTTTCATAAAAGAATTCACATTGCACACGCAATAGCACAAACGCTCAAACGGCTTGGTTCATTTATACCTAACTTTTTAGCCAACCCATTAAACCTATTTAAAACCTTTACGCCATGATGTGGAGATCATAGCGTACCTGAATCTAACCTTAGCTCTGATACCACTCTGTAACGCCCCGGAAATACATTAACCTTAATCGTCAGCGGAAGCACAACCTAAGCCTGTGGGTTAGGGCCCATTAATAAAATAATTAGCCTAAAATGGCCTATTAAACATACAAATGATCGTCTTTAAGCTATAATTATTACCCATAAACACAAAGTATTCTAAATATCCCAAATATGTATCTACAAAGTCGCTTCAACTTAATCTTTCCTGAACATTACTGACATAACCGATCCTTCGCCATCTTCATACTACCTGAATGATTTCATAGAACCGGGTAAAGGGAAAACACAGGAAATAAACTAAAATGAGTTGAAAACTCAGTAACTTCACTCCAGCCCGTAAAAACGGTTTTAGTTCGTAAACATTTCCCATGCACAGACATGTATCACATCATATTGGTAATTGTTCGGAAATACTATAAAAAAAAACGTCATCATTGAATAGTCTGCTGACAAGGACCATTTGCGTGATCATAGTTCATTGGCAAGTACAGGTTTTGGACATAACATTAACATCATCATATGACCCTTTTGGTCCGTGTTCGTTCGTATATCGTAAACATAGTTCCTCCACCTGTAACTTGCCCATTTGCCAGTTCATTTCATAATGTCAAGCCAGCAGAACCATCCACTTTTACAAACTTGCATACATTCATATTTCCGAACAACACCCATAGACCATCATAACCAGATTCCATAGGTCATAAACATCATCATTCGTAATATACATAGACATCATTGAATCATATCGTATTTCATCATGCCACATAAATTGTAACACATAGTCGAATCACATAATCAGCATCATGTACTTGTATTCATGCATACGCATATAAAACATCACATATAACATATACGGGCAATCACATAGGGTGCTGGACATAAAGGTTACACATAACATATACGGGCAAGCATAGATGCTGGACATGAACATTACCTCATATGCTTAATCACTCTTTGACTCCGACAAATAAGAACTTTGAGAACTTCACAACTCCATCAACTCTCTTGAACTCCATAACAATCCTCCATAATTAACCTCAATAATAACCATAATAATAATCAATAATCATTCCTAAAAATATTCAGATTAAGAAATTAACCATTCGTAGAAAAGATGTAACCGTCACTAACCATCTCTAGAACGAAACTAACTAATCTATATTCTCAGCTTTATCACTCCAACTTCTTGAATCATACTGTACTAATCAATACATAAAAATATCCTCGAATTAGGAACCAAAGGAGACTAGCTCTCAAACACATATCATAACCTTCTGATTTATCACTAAACTAACCCAACTCTGAAACGAGTAAGCTATTAAACAAAATCAGCATACTAAAGTAATTAGGCCCAAAAGTCATGTTTAATTAAAAATTAACTACCATGGTTCAAAATAGAATCACTAAATCAGATTTTGAAACCCAAACTTAACCTTAGCTAATAATGGGTATTTGGGTTTGAATTACTAATTCCATAATTCTGAAATTAAAAGACAAATAGACAAGAGGAGTTATACCTCTGCTCTACTTGAGCAAGGACGACAACAGAGAACGGAGACTGGGATCCGGCGAGGACAGAGTGATCTGGCGAGGGTGAGCAGAAGCAGCGCGACGACAAAGGCAGGATTTCGGCGGTCGTTCGTCGGTGGAGCATCGTGCAGGACACGAGAGAGAAAGAGATGCGAGCAGAGGAGGAAGAACACGACCACCGAAACACAACAACAACGGCACCAGTGCATCGACTGCACGATAGAGGGAAGACGAAAGCTCCGGCGAGCTTGGGACTCCGGCGAGAAGGCATGGGACGGGGAGAGGTGAGATTGACGAGAGAGATTGAGATGGGGTTTCTGGGGTTTTGTGGTTCCTTCGAGAGTGAGAGAAAGAGAAATGGGGTTTTTCTTTGGGTGAGAGCAAAATAACAAGAGAGAGGAAGAACTTGGGTTTTTGTTTCCCAACTTAACCGACCAACATAAATGGAAGGAAGGAAAACTGACTTGGGTTTCCTATTTGGGACAAATACCGCTCAACTCATTTGGATATTTAAAACCCAAAATAATTTTAAATAATAATATCTTTATAAAACTAAACTAACAAACACATTGCAACATCTCAATTACAAATTCATAATTTTCGGAACATAATTAATATAATAAATATGATTAACGCTAATTAAAACGCTCTTAAAAATCGGGGTACTACATTATCCCCTTAAGGTCATCAATCGTGTACCCAATGACGTCTTTATATTTTTGTAATATCTCAATCAATTTTGATATAGAGATGTCATCAAGACTCGAGTTGACAATAACAGGATAAGTACATGCATCATCAAGAAAAGCATACTTAAGAAAGGAGGGAAGGGGTTTAAACTCTATCTTGGGAGGAGGCTTAGAACTCTCCACTTTATCAGTGGATGTAGCAAGCTATGTTGCACGGGTACTTCTTTTAGGTCACGTACTCGTACCCGTACCCGTGCCCGATACGATACGTATCCTGTATGGGTACGCGTACCCATTCCTAAAATTTCAAAATCTTGTCGTTTTCCGTCCCCGTACCCGAATCCGAACCCGTACCCGTATCCGTCTCTATGCAACCTAGGTAGCAAGAACCTCAAATGCTCCTTTATGTGCCTCCTCAACGGTAATGCTATCAAGAAGCATGGAGAATTCCTTCACCTCTTCCATGTCCAAGCTCGGGGCATCGATAATAGAAGCATATTACTCATCCCCGGTGTGAACCACTCTCTCAAAATCTTCCATCTCACTCTCTACTAGATTGACACGACAAACTCTCTCTATCATGGGACTCTTTAAAGTTTTGGAGAACTCAAACACAACTCTCTAATTGGCTACCTCAACCGTGATTGTATCATTATTTTAGTTTATCACGGCACCCAATGTCTTTAGAGCTTCCCTTCCAAGAATGTGAGGAGTCTCCAGATCTTCCTCCATATCCATAACCACAAAATCGCATGGCACAAACACATGCCTAACTTGGATTGGCACATCCTCCAACTCACCATGTAGTACTTTCACAGTTCGATTCGCCAATTGAATAGTCTTCCGTGTAGGACGAAAGGAAAGTTAAGGTGCTTAGCCATGGATAGAGGCATCAAACTCACACTTGCTCCTAAATCGGCCAATGCACCCTTAGTCCAAGTCACCTATCTTCACCGGTCAAAAGGATCTTCATCCAACCCTCCAGAAATTTTTTCCGCTTTTGAGGATGAATGCTGAAATTAGTAGTAGTGGTGGGGAGTCGAATACCGCCATGTAGAACATAGGAACTCGGATTTCCGAAATCCCTAAAGAGTTGCCTATTTGCTTCACCCATATCTGATTCTACTTCACTTGTTGTACTTGAGACTGGTGAATTTGGTTCAGAACCCAAAGACGGTTGTTCCAAATTTCTCCGAAACTTTCGCAAGGTACGGTCGATTTATGGATCTAGAGGCAAACTGGGTGAACCGTGAGCTCTTCTTCTTATGTAACACAACAAAGCTAAGCAAAGGATTAGCGAATAACAACCACAAATAAAATCAAAATAATATATAAAAACAACTAAGCAATACTAAACTTAAGTAAACTTCAATCAATAGCACAATTTGCCCGGTAACTGCGTCATTTCGATAAGAGATTTTTAGTGTGTCGTTAAGGCACCAAAGCACTTTTCAAACAACATTCATAACACCTAACAAGCAATTACTACGAATGTAGTAAAGGCGAGTCAAGAGTCGATCCACACGGAAATTGGGATTCATCAAAGTCCAACTAACTTAAATAGCTTAATTGAAGGGTATTTGGGGGTTTCAGAATGGTTTTGTGACAACTAATAACTAACTAAGATCAAATAAATTAGCAATTAAAAATATGAGATTAAAATATCAATGAGAAAACACTAGAGTCCAGGCTAGTACTAGCATGAATCAAAGCGTAACAACGATAATTAATGCAATTGTGATTCAAAGGCGACAATTATACAAGGTTTAGTTTTCCTCTAAAATACTCAAATCCTCTTTCGGATGGTCTTCAAGAATAATCGCTTAATCAATCAACTAAATCCTCTCTCGAATGGTCTTTAGTTAATCGATTAAGAGATCCAATAAGTACGAAAAACCCCTCATGAAAGGATTCTCTTAATTTCTACCCAATATCTTGGGCTAGAAATTAAGTTGATTCACGGGGATGATAAATGAGTTCAAAATTTGATTAAGAATAATTGTAATCGAAATACTAAAGCATAAATGTGATCAATATCTATTCTAAAGCCTATAAACACCAAGTTCAATGCATAATCATCATTAAATCATCACAATTACATTAATAATAAAACGAAACCCTAATTCATACTTTCACCCAAACCCTAGATAGGACACTATTCACGAATCATGGATTCTAAGCACAAAAATCTAAAATTTATAACTAATTTAGGGCTAAACATGATTAATGGATGATTAATAGAATAGAAATAAGCAATTATGAAACGACTATAATATAAGAGATGTATAACTATATGGAAGAAGAGAGAATAACAATGAGAATAATAAACAAAAACTGAAAACTTGCAATTAAATTAATCAAAGGTACCTTGAATATGTAGAAATCAGTAAACTTAAATCTATAAATCTGAAATCCAAAACTAAGCAATATGGTTCTCTATCTAGGAGGAACCCTAATAAGCTCTCTAATAACAAGAATAAAAGTATAGTCCGAAAATAAAAGCTAACTATTGTTTTTACTAGGCACGAAGCCTTACAAGATTTTCCGGGAAATAAATGGTGCAGGCGCACCAACTCGACTGATCTCCAAGTCAATCCATCCGTCAACGTCAAAAGGTGCGGGAGCACTTCATTAGCCTGTGCGGGTGCTCCAATGCCATTGATATCAATGAACATAAATCTGTCGGAAGGTGCGGGCGCACCAAAATGGTGTGGGCGCACCTCAACAACTGCCTAACTCTTCCTGTTTTCGTCTCATTTTGTGCGAGCAAGGAGGTCATATGGTGCGGACGCACCATATCTTCAATGACGGCCTCAACACGCTCACTTTATATCGTCTCTTCCAACTTGCAACCTCAGAAATGGTTTCACCTACAATCAAAACACGGCAAAGCACGGTGAAAGTAAATGTACTAGAAATCCGGTCAAAATTGACCGAAAATCTAGCAAAATGCCACTAAGATGAAGAATGATGAAGTGAATGAAATAGAAGTGGAAATGGAAAAGAAAGAGGGAAGAAAGGGGAGAAATAGGATCAAAATAAGCTTAAAAGAGTCCGTAAAGTATTTGGTTGAAAGTGAGTTAATATGTTTGTATAATTGCAAAAGATGAAGAAAATTGCGGAAAAAAGAAGAAGAAAATTGCGTATTTCTCCAACGAAATTTAATAGGTGATGGTGCTTGGAAGCTTTCTCCATCGATCTTGTTGCTTGAGGCTTTGGGTAGATTTTTCTATACTGAGAAGCTTTCTTGAGATCTATCTCAAAGACTTTTGTCAGAAAATTGGCGATCTCAAAGTCTTTTGGTAGAAGACCAGAATTTGAAAGCTTTCTCCAATCTCCATGTGAAGCAAATTGCGAATCTCTAGTGCTTGGTACCATTCTCTAGATCTTGATTTCAAACTTTTTATGGATTACCAGTGCTTAGAAGTTTTCTCCATATTTTCACGAATTTTGATGAAGTATTGGTGCTTACACTAGTAGAGAATCATTGATTTGCGTCGGATGCCAGACCCTTATTTGCGTCGGACATGGGCCCGACGCCACATGTCTCTATGCAAATTTGGGATACATGATCTATGTTGGATTAGGACACGACGCAGATTTTAGGCTATTTGCGTCGGACGGCAAGCAAAGCACCCACAATGCACATGCCTCATGTGGGGGAGGAGGGATTTGCGTTGGATAGGGGCATCATCCGACGCAGATGATCATATTTAGACTTTAAAAGATGCCATTATAAAGTTGACATAAAAAGAATTAGATTTGCGTCAGAGGGGTACACTATCCGACGCATATTGACATTTTTTATTAAAAAAAATGTAATGGGGTTTCTCCGACGCAGATTGACATTTTTTATTAAAAAAAATGTTAATACAGACCAGTTTATTAAGCAATATAATCATCTCTAAATCTAATATATGAAATATTTGGGCAAATTTCATGAATATATACATTCAAACTCAAATCATCATATATGAAATCATACAATTGAAATGAATTTCAAGTTTCTCGAGTAAAAATAATCATCCCTAAATCTAATGTCTTCAATTCACTGTCCATAATAGAGCTCATATTTGTATGCTGGTATTTACTTCACTTCAAATCTAATGTTGCACGCATGTCTTCCTTTATTCTCCCTCAACTGGCGTTCTTTGAAAGGGGCAAATTGCAATGTATTTTAAGCATATAAGCTACATACATTTATCAACAATATAACACAAAAATAAACCCAAAATTCCGTAACAAACTGACTATGGTTGAACATACTTTCTAAATATAACCAAAATTAAGCACAAAATTCAGTAGCAAATTTATTAAAAAAATAGTAATCTAACCTAAATTTATCCAAAATTCAGTAAAATTGCCGAGAATAACAAACCAAATTTTTTTTGCCTAGAAAATGACGGAACTTTTTTTTTGAGGGGACGAAACTATGAAATTAGTATACATGGAGATTTAGGAGTTGTAAATTTGTAGGATAAGCAACCAGATCTTGGAAAAAAATGGCAAAAATACCGAAAACCCAAAAGAAAACCCATGAGAAATTAGATCTTAATTTTGAGCAATTTAGAAGATTATAGATTTTCTGAAAATTAAGCAACCAGATCTTGGAAAAAAAAAGGGCAAAAAAACGAAACCCTAGAGAAACCCATGAGAAAATTAGATCTTAATTTTGAACAAGATCTGATACAAATAGCAAATAAACCCATAATCTAACTAAAAAGAACAAAAATTCCCTGAAAATTGAAGATTAGAGAGAAGTTGACAAACCATTGAAATTCAAAGCGAAGAATCCAAAGTCGACGAAGGAACGCATGTCTGCCGGCGAGTGAAAAAAGGACGCAAATGAGGTGAAGTCGCCGCTCAGTTCTTTTGTTGTCCGACGGCAACAGAGAGAGATTAGTGGGAGGGAGGGAGACCGGCGGGTGAAAGAGATTATTGGGAGCGAGGGAGAATGGCGACTGAGAGAGATTAGTGGGTGGGTGGAAGAGGGAGAGAGGGGGGGTTTAGAGAGAGGGGGAGATGGAAAGGTGCGGTTACTGTACAGAGATTTAGGTTAGAGAGGGTGGGTTAAGAAATATAAGAATGAACGGTTTGGGGAGTTAATAAACATATGCTCATTTGCGTCATACATACCAAGACATCCGACGCAGATTAAAAATTATTTATTGTTATTTCGAACTCTTATCTGCGTCGGCTGACCTATAAGGTGTGACGTAAATCATTTATTTGCTGACCTACAAGATACGACGTAAATCATATATTTGCGTCGGATGGGACACAATGTCTGGCGCAAATTTGAATTTTCTTTTCTTGCTTTATATAATTTGCGTCAGGTGCTAACAGGGAACCGACGCAATTTCTATATTTGCGTCGTTTGTCTTTAGGTTCGACGCAAATCAAGGGACGCAAATTGACATTTTTGTAGTAGTGTTAGGAGCTTCCTCTAATCTTCGAACAAACGACAACTGATTTCGTGCTCATCGTTCATCATTGTAAAATTTTGAGGCTAAGGCGAAACGTTTTCAATGTTTATGTGCCTCCAAGTTTTTTTTTTTTAATGTGGCTGCACTCGAATAAGATACTCAAGATGCCTACGTACCAAATAAGTTGTTGAGATGTGCCTATTTAGATCAAGCCAAACGTAGTTCAAGGTTTTGATTCTTTTTGGGGTTTGATTGCAGTTTAGTATTTTGCTTATGATATCTTTTTCTTTTGGGTACGCAGTTTATACTCTTGCTTAGGAGTTGTTTTTTTTTTGGGTTTATGTCGTTTGAACTATTGCTTAGGAGTAATTTTCTTTTTTGGATATTTTTGTCTCTTTGTGAATTTGGTTTTTTTTTACAAGATTGCAGCCATGATCATCCATTGATGTAGATGTCTAATCAGATTGATCTTCATGACTGACAATTGCAAGCTCAATTTCACGAGCTCTGGTTGCTAAATCCTAGAATGTTTTGGGCCTGATTTCTTGCAAAAAGTATGCCAAGTTCCAATGCATTCCTTGGATGCACATCTCCACAGCATAAGTTTTGGACAAGTGATCTATCTGTGTACTGAAGGCTTAGTATTCGCCAGCGATCGATGTAATCCAGGACTGGTTCGTCCTCTAAATTATTGACGTGCGATGACTCAATCATGCTCATCGTACGACAGGTGTTGTAGAAGTGATTCATGAATGTCTGACCAGCCATCGATAGATTCATGAGTTAAGTCTGTGTACCAATAGAATGCCACGCCTTTGAGTGTGCGAACAAATTGCTTCACAAGTAGGTCGCCTTCGGTTCCTGCATTGTTACATATTTCAACAAAGTGTGCAACATGTTGCTTTGGATTACCTTTCCCATCAAATTGCATGAATTTTGGAGGTTGATAACCACTAGGCATCTGCAAGGATTGGATCCTCCTTGATATGGCTTGATGTAGTGGTTATTTCTACCAAAATCTACACCAAGTTGACGTCTGACAGCTGTGGCTATCATATCTTGGATTTCTTGGAAATTGAATGATTTGCCTTGGAGCTCTCCACCCTTTGCACTAGGCTTTGAATTCATGCTAGATTTGGGTCCACCAGTATACTATCTCCTTCACTTTCATCAGTTGGACGTTTCTTGATTTTCTTTATCAGAGCAACAAGTTGTTTGTGCTGGAGTTTGATTAGAGCTTATTTTTCCACATTCTATTTTGCAAGTTTGTGAAGGAGTATCTTCATGCTTGCTAATTCTTCCTTCATGGTATTTGCTTCAATGGTCATGACACTTACGTTGATTACATCTGATGACCCATTGATTGGCTGTAATGAGTGATCTTGGATTCCCATTATGGATGTCTTTTCATCTCTCATGGTTGGATTTGATTGCATCATCATCATTCTTCTATGCCGTGAAGGATAAAGGTGCTTCAGTATATTGATTTATGGAGATAGAGATGAGAGGTAGAAATGCCCACCGAGCGTGCCAAATTTGTAAACGCACAAATTTTAAATCTACAAAATAGAGTGTCAAAATGAATGTAACAAAATAGTCAATTTTATTGATTTGAATATGTGAGTACAACCTCTAATATTATCTCCTCTGATTCAATCTCCACGTGTATTATTTGAGTTTTGCAATTCACGAACAATTTTGATCTTCTTGAATAAGGGCCCTCAGGCTTGATCTTGTTCAAGAATGTTGATGTAGAATAGAACGACACTTCAGTTTTGTATGCTTGTTGTTCTTGTTCTACGGGAAGGATTTGATGTTGATTTGTTGTTGCTCGCAATCAAATATGATCTTTCTGAATAAGGGCCTTCGGGCTTGATCTCGTCCAAGGTTGATCTTGTTTTCTTCTTCTGGGACGAGAGCTTGATGTGACTTGACTGGCAGAGAGAGAATTTGAGAGGTTTAGGTTTTTGCCTTCTGTTTTCTCTCCTCTGGTTTTGGAGTCTGATTTTTTTTCTCATCCCTCTGTAAATATAGCACTATTTATAGAGCTTTTTAGTATTTGGGGTTTCTGAGTAGTCATTCGTCCTAGGCCTCATGGTCGTCATTATTTGAATGGCCCAATTCTTATTATTGGACTTCGACCCATTATATAAATGATAATCAATTAAAATGATCAAATCTAATCATAGGCCCAAATTAATTAATTTTACTTATCATCTATTTTCTTTTTAAATAAAAGTCAATATTTGACTTTAATGAGTCAAAGTGATGATGTGGCATTTAATAAAATTTTCATGCCTACAATAGTAAACCCAGTGAAAGCAAGCAGTTTAAGGATTCCACCCCGGTTCTCTAAGAACGTAATTGTAGGGAGATTTCCCCCATCTACATGGCATAGTTCTTTCTTGTTTTGTTAGACCCTAAGTACGTCAAACATTTCCATATATCGGGAAAGCCTTTCACGATACTAGTCGAAGCCCTGAACAAGTTGATTAATTGCCAGGTTTTTCTTTACCCTGGGTAGCAAGGTAAAATAGGAATTCAAAGATCTGGTCTATCGGATGCTGGCAGAGCATAAGAATATGCATAACGATGAGGATCAATTACTTGCTCCAGGATAAGGTAGATGACCTCACTATGAAGTACAATGAGGAATGTATTTTTGCTGGTAACCTCAGCCTTTTGGAAAGGTTCATTAAGAGTGATTTGCCTATATAAATAGAAGCTTATTTCAGTCTATATTTTCAAAAATAACATAAAGCAAAAAAATGGATATCCCTACCTCATAAAGGCTAGCAACAATTCAGCAAGAAATTCATTGGGTAGAAACCCGGAAGCTCCAATATGAGGAAATGCTGGGTCTGTTCTGGCAGCACCTACCTGTCATCGATATAGAGGAGTTGGATGTACGCATGCGACGGCTCCGGGATGACATTAGGGCTATGGAAGAGAGGAAACAAGCCCTCCTCCGAGAAGAACATGGCCTCATTGTGGCCGCCGCCCACCGCGCCCCCGGTCCCTAGTATGACTAGAATTGAAGAGTCCGTTGACTCTTTATATCAGATTTAAATAAGTGTCTTTAGACGCAAAGTAGTTAGTTTCAATGTATGGTATTCTTCTCCTTTGTTTGGTTTTCTTTGTTTTGTTTAATGCCTATTAAGGATGCTTATGTTTATTTTAATGCACAGATTGATGATGTATCATCTATGTATGAAAAGTGTCCGATGGAATTGTCACCATCTATTCGTGAATGTAAAAACATAGATGAAGTTTATACTCTCTATTCTTTGGGTGCTAAAAACCCGTTTTAGTACTTGATGTTTTGGTCGGGTGTTATAAAGATTAATTAGTATCAGTATAGAAGATCAGCTGTCGAATACTTATTAAGTGTCCCTATTACTCAAGACGCATTGGCTAAATCAATGTGATAATGACATTGTAGGTGCTTGCGATGGGACGGATGCAAGTTCCTCAGTCGGTGTGGGTGGCATAGCCCGTTGCGGAAACCCCTCCCCCCTTTTATCCATTTCTTTAGTCTTTAGGGAGCCAAAGCTTAACTTTTGAAATAAGGCTCGCGTAAGGGTGCTCACGTTTTTTGGTTGTACTAGTGAACCAGATGGCCGCAGCGATAGAATCCGGGACGGAGGACTCGTAGTATCTCTCTAGATCTGGCAAAAGCGAAAGACCCCCTAACGTAATTCGAATGGAGGCTGACTGCTGAGCCCAAGGTACTTTCCTATAGTCCGTCTTGTAGGAAATAACGTATATAAGTCAAGCCTTATCTTCATTCTGTTTGCCTAAAAAATCTCCCTTTTTTCCCTTTCATTCATTCCTCATGCACTGTGAAGTCTCAAAGATGCTTAGTTTATCGGAGGGTCTTTTGCCTGCACATTCAAGACTACAGCTTAGCTTACGTGTGATTGCAGGGATATTCTTATCCCAACTCTTTCCTTGGCTTTGAGCGCACTATGGAAATGAATCGTACCGGGATGCTTCTTTGTGAAAGGCGAATGCATTTCGAGGAGCTAACCTTTATATCTACTCCTTTAAAAATATTAGGAATGAATTCATATTCTAGTACTTTTCTTACAAAATATTTGAGGAGCGATGCAAAGATGATGGTGGAGAAGCTGATACAACAAATCATTGATGGTACAAACAAATATTATAAATTATGGTTAACAATTGATGATACACCAGCTTATTCTGACAAGAAACGCCACTTAAAACTCAAAGAATGAAGTTAAATGAATAAAACGCAGTCCGAAGGATAAAAATTAACTATGGTACAGGACTAGAGCAACCAAAAATACATTATGGACAAATTATAATACCATTCAAACTTCCCTAACAATTTGGGAATAACACAATTATTAGCTAGTCATTTCTGAAACAATGATGTCACTGAATTGAGCTGCATAAAAGATCTCCAATCGCCAATTTGCTGATCACCAAATTATGCAAAAACCTGATTTGAAAAAGCCATAGCATAGCAGCAGGGGTTGGGAAGTCAGACTGCATTGGATAATACTATGGTAAAGGCACTTTAGAAGACAATGGAGCATTCAATGGGGAATGTACACGGGCATTCTCAGTGGCAACTTTCCGTACTTATAATTTAGCAGTTAACTTTGAATTTCTGCAGTAAAGCATTTCCAAGAATCAGCACGTCTTCCTAGGCTTCAAAATCTTGCACAATCATCATCGTAATCTAAGTTTTCCAATATCATCCATGTGTAGACCTAGTCCCCATTTGTACTCTTGTTGGGTGAACCTTTTTGCAACACGCGCTGGAGATCTTGAACGACTTCAGACATCAGTGGCCTAAACTCTGGTTCACTCTGCAAAAGAACCTCTTCATACTTATCAACTTGCAAAAAGTAGATATCAAGCCAAACATCAATGAGAACAAATGGAGAGCACAATGATAACATCGTATAAATACTCCAGAACTTAAGTGGAGGAAAATCGCCCAATAATAGTTTTTCATGGTCCCGTTCTTCATCAACTTCAATCAACAAATCTTTCTTCTTTACTCACCATAGAAATTGCAGTAATCAGTATGATCTATCTATAAAATCCTCTTAACTTTCTATGATCAAATCGAAATTCTCCACCTACCATTGCTTAATTCCCCAAGCTTCCAAAAGCATTTCCCACATTTCTAAACAAGACTACTTCACAATATCCATTAGAATTGCTGTCCAAATTTTAACATTATGCAGAGCTAGGAATATTGTTAGGGGGCATTTGTTAGAAGGGATTCAAGAAAGGGAAAGGTTATCAGTTATCACCACCTGTTTCCCTTAATATATTGTTTGTTTGAGGTTTTGTTTGGTTTCACTTTCCCCTATTATCCCCCAAACCGCTCTACATAGATTCCCCACCCCACCTAAGGGTTTCACAACCCCCAATCTACCCCGCAACACCACATCCAGCTTTGACCAATGTTGACCACCACCATGAACATCGTCCCAACCCAACTCCACCACAAACATCCATTGACAACATCAGCCCCACCACCTTGGCGCCACTAATCCACCAAAATCCACAAACTGCCACTGACACCACCAGTAACCCACCAGCTCCACCACCTATGCTCCACCAACACATCAAAAACCGACCCCCATGACCAAGAAACAGCCCCCACTTTCGCACCAATCCCACCACCACTGACACCACCAGCCCCACTCTCAACTCCACCAATGTCCCAAAATGAAAATCACCGGGCTAACTAACCGCCGAAATTGCCATCTTAACCACCATATAGAAAATGGATGAGAAAAATATTCAACAAAGAGGAAGAAACATAGAAATAATGAACAAAAAGCATCACATTATGGCTCTAGATGGTTAAATTCAGCCATGAAAGCTCCAGATCTGGAGCTTTACTGGTGGTATTCAGCAATCAAAAAGCCCTTTAAAGGTGTCCGAGTGATAAGTGGAGGGTGAAAAAAGGGCTTTATTTGTCTGACCCAAACACACAAAAATAAGAGGTCATGTGGTGGTGGTGAGGTAGTATACTGGTGGGAGAAGTGTGGAGAGAGCGAGAATGGGTTGAGGGAGGATGGGCGTTGTATTCCTTTCCCCATTTTACCAAACATAATTGAAATTTTGGGGGTTTGGCGTTCCTTTGCTGACCTAATTCTTTCTGGATTCCTTACTCTTCCCCTTACCCAAACAAACAGCCCCTTTGTCTTTAGCTAAGAAACTCTTCCCCTTCCCCAAACAAACAGCCCCTTTGTCTTTAGCTAAGAAACATCACTTGAGAATGGTTACAGACCAGCATCCATTAAGGGTTTAACCAACAATGGGGAGCTTATCTAATTCCAAATAAAATTTGAATCATATTACTATTGATTGTATGAAAGTTGTGTGCACTGTGTCTTACTCCGTTCACTGTTGTTTACCCACTTTGATTTTCATCAAAACCAAGAAAATGGGGGTAAAGTTGGTCAAAGAAATGGAACAGATGGGTAAGGAGAGAGAAGTAATTATAAAGTATGGAAATGTGAGCATTAAAGTAAAAAAAAAACAAAAGGTGGTGGACCTCATGTTTAAAATAGAAAAAGTGGATTAAATCTTTGTGAAATGTACCAAGCAATGGCGGTATATTTTATTGGTTTATTCTGTATGCATTCTTTATTTATTTCCAATAATTTAGAAAAATTATAACTTAATCTTTATGTGTTTCCTTATACTTTGGATTTTTTTAATAGCCAAGATGGATAAGAATTATTTATACTGTGATTGCTCACAATCAGCGAGCTTCTTTTTTAAGAATCCACATGAGATAATTTACCCAATCACTTTTCCACATTCCAGAATATAGAATATGAAAAAAAAAAATGCTTATCCTGACTCCTGCACAAAGAATGAGCTGACAACATGAAGTCGTGAACAAAAAGTAAGTGCAAGAGGTTTTACTCACCTGAACACATCGTGATATAATGTCAGCAAAGTGTGACAAGGATTTAGTTGGATATTTCCCATTGAGAGAAGGATCAACCATCCTCTGTAATGCATCAATATCATGTAGCTGAGGAACTGCCCACCTCACTAAGAATTGTTCCCCTCGGGTCCGTGTCCTGGAGATGTTTTAAATTAAATATACACTGAACAATTTGCTAAAAAGGAACGTGGATAAAAAAAAGATTTGGCATCTCATACCTGTCATAAGACATTCGACCCGTCAAAAGTTCTAACATTACCACTCCAAAGCTGTAAACATCACTTTGAGAATTGTAGATCCCAGACTCAAATTCTGGAGCACCATAACCATAGGCTGATAACAGGTGTCCTGACAGCTGAAAGCAAACAACAGTACTTCAACACAAGACCACAATAACATTTCCATATTATGAAGAACTTCGCCTCTCCTATGAAACTGATGCAAATTTGTGATTCTTATCCTTTCAGAGGCTATTATATAACTGCGATACCCAGAATCCAGAGTTTGCAAGTATCAGTAATGCCTACAGCAAATTCTATAAGAAAATAATAATATGCTTGCATCTTCATCAAGTTTAGGATGAAAAGGATGCAAATTACACTTCCCTCTCAACAGGAACTAAAGTATCAAACTCAAAGAAGAGAAATTGGCTTCTTGCTGGAAAGTTCCTTCTTGACTCAAGGAAAGAGAGGAAAATAACAATAGAGAAATAGCAAAGGTGAAGATAGGAAAGAAAATGAACTATCTTCCACCTGTTGTGAATACAAAAGGCATGCAAAACAAAAAAAATAATGCTACAACACCTTCGAGTTTAAATTCAAGAGTAATATGGACATGTATTCCTTGATTATATATCAACAACTGTTCAAGGACAGTCATCTCTCTTAAAAGTTAAAGGGTTGGGTTCCCTATAAATAGGATTCAGTCAATGAGACTGTTTTAGTGGTTGGAAAACTTCACATCCTAGCCTATAATTTCAGCTTCTTTCCTCTAGTTCCTTAATGCCAACTATTTTCCCTTTCGGTGTGTCCATACTCCATACATTAACAATAATCCATGCTCCCTTATATAGAACATACATCAATTGATTTTTCTAGAACTAGGAAACTAACATAATTGTAAAAAATTAATAAATAAAATAAAAACAATATTTCTGAGCTATACCATGTCACCATCTTCAATCCTAGTTGTTGAGCCAATATGGTTTTGATGATGACAAACTAAAGTAATAACTAACAAGGTTTAGAAGTTTTATAGTGTAAGGTTCATGAATTAATAATGGTGCTTTATAAAGATAATAAGTGAAGTTCCTGAGCTGGAACTCCAAGAGCAGAATGAAGTTCCTTGAGTTGGAACTTCAAGAGAAGAAGAGCTTAGTTACATATAATGCTGTAATTAGGTTTCTTATGTAAGAAACAAAGATCTTCATAAGGTAATGAATTGGAACTATGGAGCTGTTCCTTTGAATAATGAAATTGTTCCTATGGAACTATGTTAGTGGAACCGGTATAGAAAACAAAAGGTCTTAAATAAAGGAACAAGTAATATTTTTGTTAAAGAGAATCAAAATACACGGTTACATCAGTTTAACAAAACTAGAGTAAAATTAGGATAGATTTTAGGAAAAATTGACTAATGTAAATTCGGTTATTAAAGGATTTCCAAAAAGATATTTTCAGATTTCAAAAAGATATTTTCGAAAATGTTTATCTTTTATATTTTCGAAAATATGTATTTGTTCTTGAAATAAATCTTGTAAAATTTTTAGTTATTTCACCATATACCCCTCACAAATCGCGAAATTCACCATATACCCTCTATGTTTCAAATATGCATCATATACCCCTGACTTTTCAAAACTGTTCACCAAATACCCTTTTCCTAACTGCCGTTAACTCACCGTTAGATGTATTTACGATTTTGCCATCATTAACCTCTAACCCTAAAATCCTATAACCCTAATTCTAACCCTAACCCTAATTATAACCCTAACCTCCTAACCCCCTAAACCCAAACCTTCCCACCACCCCAACAACCTCTCCCCCCCTCCCCCACCTCCCGCCCCCCCTCCCCCACCCTTGACCTATGTTACATGGACACGGGTACGAGTATCGGATACGGATCCAAGTATCCGATAAGTCATTTTCAAAAAAATTGGATACGGGGACACCGTCCTAAAATTGGATACGGGGATACGGCGAAAAAATAATATAATACTTACTTTATCTTAATTTTTTTATATAATTTCTGTTTAAAATTTAAAAAACCAATAATTTATCCTTAAGAGTGTTTCCAATAAATCTGTGGTCACTAGAAAATGTATAGGAACTTCAAAAGTCAACAACATAATAAAATAAAGTAATAAAAATAAGGGTAAAACCTATGATACTCGGACACGGCATTTTTGCCGCCGTACCGGTGTCGATACGACACGACAAGGATTCAGGTACGAAATACAGGTCGGATACGCGCAATTACCCTCGGATACGGCAAGGTATGAGAAGAGAGAAAGTGAAGATAGAGGGGAAAAGAAAGATTATATTTGTTACCAGTTTCTCTTCATATCTTCAATTTTCAGATCTAGAGTTTGAGTAGTAAAACCCAGATCTGAAAATCGAAGGTGAAATTATAGGGGTTTTCGACGCCAAGTTGAGACTAGTTAGATGCTTGAAGTTCCGGTTGCCAATAATCATCTCACCGGTGTATTCACCGGCAACAAAGGAGAACGGAAGAATGAAATAGTTGAACTGGGTATTGAAAACCACTAGAACAGAGAAACTTTACTCTTCCTTTCTTTTTCCTTTTTTTTTAATTCTAAGGTGGGAATGGGAAAGAGTAAAAAAAGACCCATGTGACTGACAGCTATTTGCCTTTCTTTTTTCTCTCTGGTATCCTAAAGCACGTGGAAGGAAATGCCGTGTCCGAGTATCATAGTCCCCAGCAGCCCCTTCCCCCACCCCATCACGATCCCAAAACCCCACCCCTCCCCCCCACCCCGTCACGAGCCCGGTAACCCACCCTCCCCTTACCCCATTGAATTCGACGCCTAGAACCCCCCCCTCCCCCCCCCCGTCGAAATCAAAGTTCTTGATCTTTTCACTTGTTCTTCTCTTTCGCTCTAAAATCTAGGTTCGAAAACGTAAAAAAATTCAACCCACTTCATAAATTTCTTCTCTTTTCACCGATCATTTCCTTGTTTTGTTTCTTAATTTTCTAGGTTTGATTTGTTTGATATAAACTGGGAAATGTTAGACGGGGTGGAATTCGACGAGGGTGGGGGGAGGGGTGGGATTCTAGGCTCGTGACGGGGTGGGGTTCTCGGGCTCTTGACGGGGGTGCGGTTCTAGGCTCGTGACGGGGTGAGGGGAGGGGCCGGGGTGGGGAAGGAGGGGGCTGCGGGAGTGGGGCAGCGGGGTGGGGGAGGGAGGGGGTCGCGGGAGGTGGGGGGGAGGGGCAGTGGGGTGGGGGGAGGGGAGGGGGGGAGGGGTTGTTGGGGTGGTGGGAGGGGGTGGTGGGAAGGTCGGGGTTTAGGGTTAGGGTTTAGCGTTTAGGGTTAGGGTTTAGGGGGTTAGGGTTAAAGGTTAGGGGATAAGATTAGTGTTAGGGTTTAGGTAAAGTTAGGGTTTAGGGGATTAGGGTGGCAAAATTATAAATAACTCTAACGGTGAGTTAACATCCGTTACCAAAAAGGACATTTGGTGAACGGTTTTGAAAAGTTAGGGGTATATGGTGCATATCTGAATCATTGAGGGTATATGGTGAATTTTTCAATTTGTCGGGGGTATATGGTGAAAAAACCGTAAAAACTTTTAAGATATTATTTGATTAATAAAAGTTTTAAATGACATTTAATTTATTAGGAAAACCGATTTTAGTCAAAACACTATCCTAATTAATTGCTTGATTTTAGGAATAATGCTTCATCAGTTAAACGTTCATGTTGAACGTGCAAAATTAGTGGGGTTAGTGGGTTAGTGGTTCCTTGTTCCTTAAGCATAGGAACATACATGGTTTAACTGTACTACTCCACTAACACATGATCTAAACCACGTTCATTAAACTTACTGCTATTTAAGACAAGTACTTAACTGAGTTCAATGTGTGTCTGACAAAGTGATAATTAATCTACAAAGGTATTAATTTGAGTATCACGTTTATTGAGTCAGTACCACCAAAGTTCAAAGTTCCAAGTTCCAAGTTTCATTACCATATGAGTTCATTGTTTCATTAGTACTTTCTATCATTCTACTATTCTGTATTTCGAGTTGAGAAAAGAGTTGAGAAGAACTCTTATAGTTTGAGTTTAGGGAAGGGGTTTGAGTGAAATCCTGTAAATGTGAGGCTTTGAGTGAAGCAAAGAAAGAGAAAGGAACTTCGAGTGAAGTTTGAGAGGAACAACAGTTAGAGGGAACTGTTGTTGGGACTTGAGTTTGTAGAGGAACTCAAGGAGTGGCCCGAGAGATAATAGGTTTGTAACAAAGGTGTTTTGGCCTATTATAGTGAAAGAGTTGAGTTTAAAATCCCTAGTGGTCGAGGTTGTTTCTTCTTGTTGGACCCAAGAAGTTTTTCCTCGTAAAATCTCTTGTGTCTTTCTCTTGTTCCTTTCATTGTTTTATAATTCTGCAAAAAGTTGCGTTCATTTCCCACACATACAATTCACCCCCCTCTTGTAGTGTTCCTATTGAAATAACACTAGTTAGGAAACTAATATACGTTATTTTCTATCAACATCCTCAATAAGATTTAGGAAACTAGTAACCAAACCAAAAGGATTCGACGATCAACTTGCTGCCAAAGCCACGCACAAGGATGAATCATCATCAATACCATAGAATCCATGTGGCTTTTTAAAACCCAACAAGAACTGAACTTGTTGTAACTGTATGTGGCCCACGTGGCCATCTTTCCTGTTGCCTCGATCTTGCACGACGTCACAAACTACTCTAGCAAACACGAGTTTAGCATTCCTTTCTCTGTCGTCCAATCATTCAGACCCACAACCTTATTGGGATTGTACTCAACACTGAGCTCTGCTATATCCCACAACCTTATTGGGATTGTACTCAACACTGAGTCTCATTGCACCAGGAGATAGAATATTAGTCTATAGAGAAGTGTGGAGCGTGACCCAGAGTTGTGTGTTTCAAAGCCATCAGCAAACAGCTTGAATTATTCCGCATTCGATAAAATCCATGATGAAAATCATACCAACATATTGGCACGAACCACAGCTATCCACTTATATTACATGATGGGGTTACCTGGCTAATAATTTACTTAAAACTATATTCAGCGTCCCCCACATACAGTGCCATTTTTATGGGAAAATAAGGTGCCGTGCCACTTAAATAAACTTCATGCATAACATTTAATTCAAGGTAATAAACAAGAAAGGACGTTATAACACAAAACCACCCATAACTCGAGAGAGAAATTGGACGTGGCTGCAATAGGGGCTGAAGAAAGAGAAAATGAAGGTGGTTGCAAGTTGTGGGGTGAAGAGTAAATATATGAGGGGTAATTGGGTTGGTGTTGGCGGTGGCTGGTGGCCCAGACCACTGGGGAAGAGAGAGGAAATGGTGGTGGGTTGGGTGGGGTTTGTCTTGAGATTACAGTTAAACTAATGGGTGGTTTTGGGTGGACAGAGTAGTAATAAGTGGTATATTCGATAGGACTCATCAAATGATTGCAGGATAAGATGATAACAAGTGACACAGAATCCGCAAACAGAAATCTCTACATCAAGCGAAAGAAAACAAGGTTGAAGGATCTGAATTGTTGCTTAATCCTAAATTAGGCTTCCATGAACCAAACACCTTGCTACTTGAACATCTTGAAGAGAGATGAAGAATTCTCAACAACTCAAGTGACAGCAAAATTCTTAGTAAGATCATGTGAGTAATATCTGAGATAATCTCTTTACCTGACTAACAGAACCGGAAGCTATCAAAGATGCCAAG
Source organism: Beta lomatogona (assembly GCA_947646795.1). Classification (NCBI taxonomy): domain Eukaryota; kingdom Viridiplantae; phylum Streptophyta; class Magnoliopsida; order Caryophyllales; family Amaranthaceae; genus Beta; species Beta lomatogona. The sequence continues at coordinate 1,585,969 of CANSNZ010000929.1, forward strand.
CCACAATCAGAGGCCCGCACATTTAGCTCATCGTCAAGAAGAATGTTCGCAGATTTGAAGTTTCTATGTACAACAGGTGGTTCACAGACCTCATGCAGATATCTGACAATAGACATCAAAAAATAGTACTCATCAATAACCAAATATGGAAAATGCTTCAAAATGAATACTGGATAAGGGATAATACTAAACAAAACAAAACGAAACGAAAAAAAAAGAGCCCTTGTATTATCATACCAAAGCCAAGTGATAAGATACATATACTAACTTAATTTTACATAAGCAATCGTCAATAGCAACATTCCGCCAGGAGAAAACTGTTACTGAATAAATGTAATGCTACTTTCAAAGTGTCACACAGACAATAAGCTGGAACCACAAACAAAAAACTAAAAGCAACTCAACCAGAAAACTTATGAAGTCTAAAAGCAAATTAGGGTATGAAGACCATATTTAGGCAGTTATAGAGATTGATCTACTTACTCCAAAGCTCTTGCAGCTCCAAGTGCCATCCACATGCGCATATTCCAAGAAAGCTTCTTCCTGTACTCATCATCTGAGTGCAGTGCATCCTGCAGAGTCCCATTACTACAATACTCATAAATCAAGAGCCGCTGACTATGCTCTGAGCAATAGCCCACCAGCTCCACAACATTGACATGCCGAATTCCATCAATGTTATTCACAAGCTCAATAAATTCGTAGTCTTTTAGGCGGCTGGCAACACCCTTGTCAAGTTTCTTGACAGCCAGTAACTGCAGATTAAACCACAGATATTATGTTAAATAGATCTGAGAAAATTTTCCAACACTCACATCTCACAGTCATACATGGTCAAACCTCCCATAGCCCTCCACAAGCTCCATAATACATATCCCGGGACCAAAGATGTGAAAGTCATATATTTCCATCATGTACAGAAACTCTATTCTCTCAGCCCATAGAGTACCGACTTGGGAACCAAATATGGTCTGACGTGACATAACAGAACTATTATATTTTACAATGCACCATAACGTATGATCCTTTGTAACTACAGCATCAACCATAATTTATCACTAGTATTCACACATACAGATGTTGGTACACTAAGCACTGACAAATTGCCTAAACTCTAAACTCAACTTGGATTTAAGATATAGAACATTTCAAATCTTGCTTCTTTCATAATCAGCAGAACATTTCAAATCATGCTTTTTTCATAGTTTTGCAGCGAAGATTCAGAAAACTGTACTTCTACGAATGATTTACGGAAATTACAGTGTTTATAACTATGAATGAATTGAATTGAATCGGAACTATTGCAATAGCAAGAAAATTATTTCAAACTACGATACACAGCACAGTTGTGATCTTGTGACGTTGGTTACTATATATGCTGTCACCACAACAGTGAACTCAAATGCAGTTTGTATTGTAGCAGAAGGATAAAAAAGATCACATAGTTGCAAAAAGAATTTGATGTTGATTAGATTCGAGCACAAAGTAGTCTTAGCTCTCGTAAATGCCTCCATAAATTTTTGACAGCCAGCTATTCAGATTCCATAGAAACCATACACTGATGAAGAGGACTATAGTCAAAGCAATGTCAAACTATGCAAAAATGACCACTATAAGGAGAACCCCAAATGACATATCCTTTTTAAGACTTCCACGTAAAATATAGAGCAAAAAACATCAAAAGGGTCCCTAGATCACGTTAGAACTCATACCTTTCCATTCGGAAGCTCTGCTCGATACACAGTTCCAAGCATGCCACTTCCTAGAAGATTATCTTGAGAAAAGCTGTTAGTATACTGCTGAAGCGAAGCAATCGTGAAAGACTTCACTGACGTCAAAGGAAGAGGTCTCGTGAAAGGCTTTGCAGCAACAGATTCTGTGGACGAAATGGGCTTCACAATCACTTTCTCAGCAGAAAAAGGAGGAGGTGGCGGCGGTGGTGGCGGCGGTGGCGGAGGCGGTGGGGGAGGCATCATAAAATCAATGTCACTAAAGCTCATATCACTGTCAAGCTTTCTTAATGGAGTAGTTGATCTTTGAGAATAAAGCTCTTCTTCACTTTTCTGTTTTGCGATTGCTGCAATCCTCCTAACTTCTGCTCGCGGCTCATCTTTACTCTCCACGACAGCATCTTTTTGAGCTGACCAAAGAATTTCAAAATTATTTTATGTTATTAACAAAGCTTGCGACTCAGTTAAAACATAACGTCTCCATTCTTTAAAAGAATGTAGATATGACACTTGATAAGATATAGACTTACCTTTTTCAGACTGAATGTTAGGATAACGGGATGACCCATTATTGAGAGGATTCTCTCTTGCACCCATATATGGTTGGATTTCATGTCTCTTAGTAGTTCGATAGTAGTCTTTACTTCTGCTAAAACACCATGGTAAGCATAGCAAAAGTGCCAGAACCAAGATTATAAAACCGATCACAGAAGCAATTGATATCCCAACTATTCTTTTCGTTTTTGAAGACTGTGATTTCTTTTGAGCATTTGCCTCCTGCTGTGCAGGTGGTGAAGCTGCACGATTTCCAGCCCTTTGTCCAGAACCGGAAGTTGTGTTAGAACTCGGAGACGTTGTGCTGGGAGAAGTTGTTCCTGAACGGGGAGAAGTTGTGCCAGATCTGGGAGAAGTTGTGCCAGAACGGGGTGGTGACTGAGTTGGTGCCCCTTGAAAAAAAGGTGAAGGCGACATTGAGGGAGCTGGTGGTGAAGACACTGGGGCAGCAGAGGTGTCAAAAGCATTCCCATCTCTCCTGCATTCAAAGAATTACAGAATGGCATAAGTACACTTCAATATCCCACTATACATGAGACGAAGACTGGCTTTATTATGAATTTTGCCATAATATCATTGCAAAAATTTACAGTTATCTTACTAAACAGAAGTAACTGCTATACATATTGACTGAACAAGGGCAATGCTAGTTGCTGACTGACAAATTACAGAACAGATACTGACACGCTATTAGCAAAAGTTCAAACACCCTAGGAAAATGAATTTATCTCAACCCACATAGATCAGCCTCAGGAATACTTCGTCATGAGAGCATCGATAGCCTTATTCAGACATGTAAGTCAAATTCAACTTTGTGCAAACATATCATGTTGAAAAGTTAGCTTTACTCTAAGTACAATGATCGTTACTTTGTTTTGCGAATAACACCTGCATAACTTATTGGCCAAAAGAGAAGAAAAGGAAGGAAAATACAATAATAAGCTTGCAATAGAAAAGCCAGATCTAGAGCTCTCACTTGAAGCTAGGAATATGCAGCAACTTCTCAGGTATAGGTCCGGAGAATAGGTTGTTGGCTACATTCCTACTCAGAAGGAAAAAGTAAACAAGTTAGCTATCAGCAAAGAAATGACAAAAAATGAAACAAATTATGCTTTTTTTTCCTGTCAGAAGTAGAGAACAGGGAAGTACAAATCTTGCAGGGGGAGATCCTGAACAACATCAAGTGTCCCAGACAGCTGATTGTCCTGCAAGTGTCTGCACAAACAGAGTTGGTTCACTAATAATGGGATTGCATATGGAATTAGAATTAAAAGCTTCAGGGAGAGGGAGAACCCACAGGCTGACTAGAGAAGACAAATTCTCCATTGAAGGAGGCAGTTCTTCACTTAGTTGATTGTGAGCCAAATCTCTGTAGAAGATAAACAATTCAATCTCAATTACCAATGAAAGACTCGAATATGACGCTAGTCAAATCATGAAAACTTACATGCTGGACAAAGCTGAAAGAGACTGAAAAGCATCTGGTAGTTCTCCAGTAAGATGGTTGTCATTTAATTTCCTAAAAGAATAGTAATCTAAGCATATAGAAGATGACACCTCCAGGAGAGAATATACACCTCAAAAAAAAAGGAAGATGAGAGAACTTACAACGTACTAAGATTGATTAGAGTGGATATAGTGCTCGGGATGCTTCCAGTTAAATTATTATCTGAAAGCAAACTGGCAAGGTAAAGATAATCATATGCTTTGCATCATACAGCATAGAGTTCAAGAGTCAACGACTCAGTGTACAAAAGATTAATGGCAAAAATTTTAAAGCATCTCTTTCGTAGGGTACTTACCATGTCACCAAGGAAACTGGAAAACTTGCTGGAACACTTCCACTAATATGGTTGTTGCTCAGATCACTGTACAAAGAAACAAAGCTAACATAAGATGAGCAATATGCACTGATGTGAAGTAATGAACGCAATAAATCATTCCAGCATTTTTGGTGTATGCAGTTCAAGTTACTAAAAGATAAGAGATCAAAGACTAAATTCAAAAAAAAAGAATTCCAAAAATCTATAGAATTTCTTAAAAAGGAACTCATGATTACAAGTATGCAACTTGAGGTTATGAAAGAGCAAACTATGCAAAAATTACGTAAGGATAAACTGAGTCAAGTTACATGGCTATACAACAAAGAGAGAGATCTTAGAAGTTCTTACAGTGATTTGAGGGATGAGAATGATTCTAGGCTATCTCCCAATTCACCACCCAAGTTGGCACCAACAAGACTTCTGTAAAGCAAACCCAAATTAGAACCACATTCATGAACATTAAGAAGGTATCATCGGCACATGATACAGGATTAGAGCAAAGAAGAGTCGTCTGTACATTGAAATTATGTTTAGTGCATCGCATTGGACACCTTGCCAAGCTTCACCACATGGATCTCCTGCGCTTGCAACCCATCCAGGGAGTATTGGAGAACCCAAAGCAGCATATAAGCTGTTAATTGCAGCAACTATGTTGAAACAACATATTGAGACTTTTAATTAGCAGCATGCACAATCATTCAGCATTCATGACAATTCAAAATATAAAACCAAAAGCATAACGATTGTAATTTAAGGCATGAAAAACCAGCTGATATCAAGATTAGTGGTATTTATTGTTGTTGATGAACAAAATGTAAAAGCACAATGTACACCTTGGCTATGTAGCACGAAAATGGAAACATATCAAAACAGGGGAACCCAAGGTTGCAACCATTTCTGGATTTCATTAGCACGAAAACAACAGAGGTAACCTTGGGTCCCAAGGGTTTATGTGTATCGAAGTACCTCAGTAAACTAGCTGATAGAAAATTTACAGGACAAAAAATATCAAATTGAAATAAGACCTAGAACCATGGTTTTCTCACATTAGTTTACTCAATTAGCCAAGGCAATCACCCCAGCCCAACTTAAAACCTACCTGTGCTACAGAGCTTAGTCAATTTTCCAAATAAATGCCACTAAGCTTTTTTTCTTTTGTGGTACTATTAAATAATGCTGTTTTAGACCTTCTGTGCCAAGCAATTTAGGGTAAAACTTTGTGGTAATCTTTTTCCTGTTTTATAGACATTTGCAAATCTTTGAGCTAACCAAAAGTGGCACGAAAGATAACAGAAATGAGAAAACTCAGCTGAACTTCAAGGAAGATCAACGAAAATCACTAACACAAAACACTTTTAACCCTTTAGTTCTATCACAATGAAAACTTGTTCCCAAGAGAAACACCCTCGCTTTGTTGATCCTTTTTATTTATTTTTGGTTGAAAATAAAATGGCTCTACATTCAATGCCAAGTATCATTGGCCAATTCCATGCTATAGCCTACTTGATTTCGCAAAACAGAAAAACTAAGCAGTAAACAATAAGCATTGCAAACAAAGCATAAACCACGGCAATTCATGTACGAATTTAACTGCTCGGATTTAGATTTACCATCGGCGGGATTTGTCGCTCCATTGGCAAAATATAGAAGAAACATGAACACAAAAACAAAGCAAACTTTAGCCCAGATCTTTACACCTGGGCAATCCATGATATGTATCTTCCAACCCATTCATCCAAAGCTCAACCTCTTCGTTAACCCGCTTCGGTCACTCAAAATCCACAACTCTCAATTAAAATGCACCACCAAGTTCCAATCCGTCAATCAAAAAGCAAGATTCCACTGTCTCAACTGAAATTCAAAGAGCAAAATGTATTCAACTTCTACATCATTTTTAATCCTCAGAAATTAACACCTACTTCTTAGTTCTTACTGAAGCAGAAACTCATTAGATTCTCTACTTCAACAACCCCACATATATAATGCTCTTAAAATTCACATTATTGACACATATAAACTAGATTGAGCAAAAATTAGATCAAATCATATAAAACCAAAAACCCACCTCCAATTATACGAACAGGTAAGACCCTATTTGACTCTTAAGCAACAAACAAACTAACATGAACAGTCATAAGAAATGGTTTCCGTGACAAATAAAACAATAAACGTACAAGTAGCAAAATCTAGAGAGAGAAAGCAAATCAAGTGTACATACATAATTACATACACCCAGTACAATTATTACAAATGTAGATGCTGAAACAACTACCAAAGAATGTTCTGATTCTTTTGTTGTTTTTCTTTCTTCCCAACTACGAGCTCAAAATTACATGGTAAAATAAAAATACCCACAACAATAGATTGATGAATCAATGAAAGAGAGAGAAAGTAAGAGAGAGAAGATAAAAAAAAAAGTTGAAAAAAAAAGTAAATGAAAAAAGAAACCTTGGAAAGAGCTGGAAAGGGAGAAAAAAGGAAAGAGAGGGGTAGAAAGTTAGAGAGAGAAAGAGTGCCAGGTTAGAAATGAGAGAGAGAGGAAGAAAGAAAAAACTGCTCTGAAAACTCTGCTGGTTTCTGCACTATTTCACTATCTTCTCTTTCTTTCTCTCTCCTCAAATTCTAGTTTATGGGTTCTTTTTTTAAAATAGATAATTGACTGTTACAGTTGATTTTGTTTATAAAAAAGTAAGAAATTACAAGAATCTTTTTTTTTATTTTTAGTTGTGGGAGTGAACAGTGTACGCAAAGGAAGTTAAAATGACATAATGCACTTATCATGTTTCTGTTGTTCGTGGAATTTGAGGTATTTTTGCAGACGCAAGTCGAGCGCGTGTGGATATTACTAATGTAATTACTATCATTTTGCATTTTGCTGATGAGGTCAGAACTTAAGTAATGATTTATTGACGTTTACTTTGTAATTAAACTTCATAGTTATTGTTAATCCGTCTACCAATATCTGATTAGTCTGATTCAATCCACTCATTTGAAGTATCCGTTGCAATTAAGAATCGAAATTATATTTTGCCACGCACCTTTTTTAGAAATTGAAGTATTTTCGTAGGGTCCATTTCTCATAGGTGTGTTTCTGGTTTTTGGTTTTAAGATTATAAAGCTAATATTATATAGGTGGTATGATGAAATTATAATTATACATTTTTGTTAAAGGTAAGAAGAAATCTTTTGAACTGCCCTACCACAAGGCCCCACCCAGAGGCCTAAATTATAATTATACATGCTTGCACTACATCACTACTTTTGTCAATTATGGAACTAATAAAATAAAAAAGAAAATTCTACATGGTTGCCCTTAGTTTTGGAAAATTCGACATGGTGAATTCAGATTATACACAGTGACCTTATGGTACCGTTTCTGCTAACCACGTGACATTAATGAACATTTTTTCGTTAAATCTCTTTTAATTAGGTTCATGAACTGATCTCTTTTGAAATATCTTTTATTTTCCCGCCAACTCTCACCCCTCCCCCCTTTAATGGCTGCCTGCCCCTAATTTTTCTCCCACGCACATACTCTGTTGAATTCTTAATTCTCCTTCTTTTCATCACCTTCTTAATTTCTCTTCTCCATGGAAAGAGGGTTCAATTTTGTGAAGATGCTGCGATGCAACTGTCACCCACCCAAATTTGCTGAAGTGAGATTTTCGGACTCAATTGCAAACCTTAGAAGACCATATTTCAAGCAACTACTTTTGTTGGGTTAATGAAGGGTCTCTGTGATCTATTGGTGTAGGTGATGAATTTGAAGAATTATGGCATAAAGTAGATGAATTAGTCAAGTAGATGAAGCGAATTTTACGAATGGCCATAGTTATGTACTTTATACTCCTTGCGATTGCCATGAAATGAAGTTGTAATTTTCCTCGAAATGAAGTTGTAAGCTTTAGTAAGAATTGTTATTGTGATTGTTAATGAGTTTGATATGAAATGTGGGATTTTGATTATTATGCAATTGCTTTTGCTCTCAATTTTCAATTTAACACATTGTGTTCAACTTATATGTAACACTGGTATTGGAAATTCCCAAATACACTGTCATATAACTATATAATGTAGCAATTGCAAATTCCCAAACAAAAAGAAGATTACACCAATTCATAGCAAAATGAAAACTGATGACAGTTGAGTTCATTAGCAAAAAAATGATGGTTGTGAATGTTTGCTCCCTAGCCCAATGTTGCATTCTTCCTCTTCCTTGATCTAGTCTCTCGTTGTGAGTTAGCCACTGGTTGTGAGTTAGGCACTGTTTGTGAGTTAGCCACTGGTTGTGAGTTAGGCACTGTTTGTGGGTTAGCCACTGGTTGTGAGTTAGCCACTGGTTGTGAATTAGGCACAGGTTGAGAACTACCCACTGTTTGTGAGTTACCCACAAGTTGTGACTTCTTAGCACTTGTCTTCTTAGGCCTTTTGTGCAGCTCTACTATGAGGCCATGTGCTTGCGCTCCTTCCTTGTAGTTCCACCCTTGCAAGTCCTGTAATTATGGCCAAAAGCTTCACATTTTTTGCATTAGACAGTAGTGGATCTCTTGCTCTTCTCTGGCTGATTCTCATCTCTTCTCTTACTCCTTGCTGGCCTACCTATTCCTCTCTTAGACAGGTGGTGGCAAAATTGTTGGCGTATCAATTTCTGGCCATTGCTCTTCATCTAGTATAGGGTTGATATTATAACCATATGCCCTTTTGTAAACACCAATTGAATACTAAGAGAGCTTGTGAACTTATGAGGATCCATATTTGTAGAAATGATTGCTCTAATGGCATGCTTGCAAGGGATGCCAAAGATTTGCCAAGCTCCACAAGCACAGACCTTGTTATTTAGAGAAACTGGAAGGGTAGCTCTGCTCTCTTTAACCTCATATTTACTAGGACCTCTCATATAGGCTTTACAGGTCCTGGAATCATGAAGAAGAAACTTACTCCCTCCGTCCCAAAATACTCTTGACACTTATCAATGCACGTAGTTTTAGATGATAAGTTGTTGTTTGGTTATCAATTGTTATTTTATTGAAAAGTAGATGTGATAGGAGTTAGTAGTTAGTAAAAGTAGTATTATTTTATTTTAAGGAGAGAGAGTGTGGGCCATGGTTAGAGTTGGTGTGTAATAGGAGTGGTATTATTTTATTTGGAGGAGAGAGAGTGTGGGCCAATGCTTAAAGAAAGAAGGATTAAAATAATAGTGGGTCATATCCAAAAATAGAAGTGTAAAGAGTATTCTGGGACAGATGAAAAAAGAAAGTGTAAAGAGTATTCTGGGACAGAGGGAGTAATTCTCTTGGCAATGTTTGGACATATGTCAGATTCATTCCATGACTCTGAGTTCTGTCTTCTTATAGCCATTCTAACCATGCAAACCCTTCTAATACCTGCAAATCAGTATACAAAAATCTGTAAATTTAGCCACATGTACATAAAGATGAATAAATTTAGCCAAATTAGTAGAACTCAGCTTCTAGCAATGACATGCCTACACGTATCTACTCATAAGGTTGCATTAAAAACTATCTACAAAATTGGTCTTGTTTTCAGCACTGCATATCTGTGGATCAAATTGATATCTGGCCCATCTTGACTGACTTCCATGTTTTGAGAGCTAGATAGGAGCCTTTGGGTTGAATCTCTTCATCTTATCCATGCTTTTTTTTGAAGCTATGCACTGAAGTGGCAGTGCAAGCAAGCCAGAATAGGGAATGCATCAATGGACCAGGGAATGCTCTTTTCCAATTCTTGGCTAAATGCTTAGTGCAATACATTCTTTGTACTTCAGGCCATAACTCATTGAGTGTTGCATCAATTCCCCGTACACCAATCCTTATTAGCACAATGTACATCATGAAGATATGGAATAAATATGAGTTTGCAAAAAGGAAGCATGTAGATACCTTATGTTTGTCTGAAATTATACACCACATATCACCCCTTCCTCCATCTTTTAGGATATTCTTCAGATGCCATACAAAGTATTTCCAACTTTCTGAGTCCTCCCCAGATACTATTGCCCAGGCTAAGGGAAACAACTCATTGTTTCCATCAAGTGCCACTGCAGACAAGAGCACTCCTCTATAGTTGCCCTTTAAATGACAACCATCCACCCCAATCAAGCTTCTACAACCTACAAATAGTCCATGAATTGCCTCCTTAAATGAGATGAAGATACTGGAGAAAGTGAGAGGCCATTCTGGATCTTCATAAGGTGCCCAAGCATAGTAAGCTGCTGACCATGGTTAGTGGACTTCACCATTTCAGCATATTTAGGTAGATAGGAATAGGATTCATTATAGCCTCCATTGATCTCTCTGATAGTGAAAGATTCTTAATTTTATACACTTTGCTTATGGGCATTCTCACACTATATCTGTCCACAAGCAATTCTTGTAAAGTCTTCCCAGGGATGTCATTATTAGCCCTTATGTCACCAATTAACTTGTTGGCTGCCCATCTCACATTAGCAAGAGGATTTCTCTCATCTAAACCTATGCAAGTGTGTTCTGAAGGCCATATACTCTTAATAGCCAAGTCTTACCATCAGGTAGCCTACGTGAATGCAACCTCCATCCACAGTTCAGATCCTTACAAAGACATGCGAACCTACTTGGGTGACTCTTGGCAATAATCAGAGAAAATCCACATTGTATACAATAGTCTCTAAGAACCCCCTTGAAGTGCTCTTTGTCAACAAATATCATCCAAGGCCTTAATTCTATCTTGCCAAATTCTTCTTCAACATACATCTTACCATTGTTATACAACCTGCTTATATATCCTCCCTCATCAGTGTAATCTGCATTATTCTCCCACACTAAATCAGCATAGGGATCATCATTGTCATGTATACCAGGCATGCCATCTTCATCATCACCAGGACCATCATCATCATATTCATCCTCAAAATCATCATCAGATTCATCCTCCAAATCATCTCCTTTGCCAGGCTTTTTTGGAATTTTCTCACTTTGTTTTTCATTCTTATCTGAACCATTGTTATGTGATAATTCATGTGTTTGGCTAACATTATCCTCATCTGTTATATGCTCACTACTCCTAGGTACACTAACATATCTCAGTGGCAGCAGCCCTAACCTATATGCAGTGCTTCTAGGGAGTTTGTATCTAGGAACTATGGGTTGTGGGAGGGGATCTTTTGTAAGTGGGAAGGACTGTTGGGTGACTTGAACCTCTAACTGTGTATGAAAATTCAGTAGCTGGTATAAGCTCTACTTCATGAGTTGGTGCTTCTGCAAAGGATGGTTGTGTTGCTAGATCTAAATATGGTTGTGTTTTTTAACTACATCCCCTAATTCTTTCACTTCTCCTATGAACCACCAACTTCTCCTTAGTTTTCCTAGGTTTCTTTTGCTTCTTAGATCTCTCCCCTGTGTTTGTTTCAACAGGATCCAACTCTATGTCATACCATTTCTCATCACAAGCCTGACTAGTGCCCTGGTCTAGCAACAACTCATTCACATGCAGTTTTTCAGGTTGTACAACATTCAAAGGATTAGGTTCAATTTGTGTGGCATTCATATTCTGAAATTCAGATTGTGATGTTTCTTGTGTATTTGGAACCCCCTTGTCTTTGTTTTGAGTCAAAGCTAGTTTTCTAGCGGTCACAACACAGTCAACTGGCTTGTGTACTTCACCCACCCATACAAATATTTATCCTTTACAGCTCAACCTATCTAACATAGTCGTCAGGTCCTTATTAAAGTTAATGTCATAATGCTTTATCTTTAACACATAAGTATACGTTGGGTACAGTGGGGTTTTGGGCATGGGAGCATTGTTAGTCTTGGCTAATTCCTCATACTCATTGATAAGGTCAATCCACATGACCTTATCAATATCATCAACAACATTTGTATCTACCCCTTTATACTGAAACTTCAAGACAACTTTATCACCCATTATGCATCACATACAGGCACAATTCAATGACCTTATTGACTGAGATGCAATAACAAAAAATCAAGCACAAATAGCGCATTACATTACATCATCAAACCCTAATAAGAAATAGAATTCCAAAAGGCAAAACATGTGAACATACCAAATACAAGCAATGTACCCAAAAATTACTATTTTTTCTACTTAAAATAGATACAAAGAAGATTAAAACATCACATAAATTTAAAATCCTAAATTACAAATTATTAAATCATCAAAATTCTCCAAACTGATTACATACCTTCAGCATCAACTTGTTGAACTATGTGACAAGTTCTTTTTTGTAGATGAACGAGTAGAATTCCTCCAATCGCAAATTTTTTCAAAGTTAAATGTTGATGCTCTTGCAATTCTTGGAGCAATTGTCAGAATTATTGAAATGAGTAGGAGGAATCGAAGAAACGAAAGAGTAAAAGTGAGAATGCTTTGATGATCATAATGGAGGGTATTGGGGGGAGGGTTAATAAATGCACGTGGTTAGTGTTGTGTTTCCAAATCATTAACCTAATCAAAAGAGATTTAACTGAAAAAAGTTCATTAATGTCACGTGGTTTAAGAATTCACTGTGTATAATTTGGATTTTAAGAATTCACCATGTAGAATTTTTCAAAACTAAGGGCCACCATGCAGAATTTCCCAAAGAAAAATGAAAACTACTTTATTTTTCTTGATTTCAGAACTCTTGTTTTTAGTTTTCAGACTAATGAAAACTAGAACGAAAAACAATTATTATATATATATTGAAATAAGACGTTATTTCAGAACCCTTATACTGCTCAAAGAATACGCATTTTTCACTATGTATTGAAATAAGACGTTACTATGTATCGTCTGTACCGACGTGGTTGAATCTTCACTCCTTCTTGTCTTGCTTTAAATATAAATTAGTTGTAAGTTGCACATATTACATCTAATATTTTGTGTTTTTCATTTTTTCTAATACTAACTTTCAGTGTAATATTGTATGAAAAAGGATAGAAGGGACTTTTAATAGTATTAGGTATGTAATGTATTCTCATATATATAGTGCCAGGGTTAACCAATCTAGGTTAACATAATTCATCTTCATTACTTGTACATGGTATCACAGCCCTAGGTTTTCATTAAGGTTTAAAAAAAATTCCTCATGATTCGTAGCCCTGTATCCTTCGGCCTTTCTCACGCCGCCATGGACGAAACTTCATCATCCTTGACCTTGAGCACAACCACCCCTATTTCCGCTGCCCTAGCCACCTCCACGCCACCATTGAGTGGTGGTCCTGTTGCTCACGTGTCCTCTTTCTATGCTGCCTTGACAGTAGAAGCTAGTGCTGCCTTCTCACAGCCATCCACTGGCTTCTCGTCGCCGTCTCTACCTGTGTCGTTCTTCACGCCGACAAGCCCCGTACAACCCTCCTCTTGCTCGCGCAACCCTCAGCGATTTCTATTGGGTTTTGTTCCTCCCGTCAGAACTATGTTTACACAACCTCTGTCCAACAGGGTGGGTTTACTCTCCCGTAATTTTCTGCACCGAATCTCACCAATTTGGTAACTATTACTTTATCTTCTCCTAAGGATTATCTTATGTGGAGAACTGAAATTACATGTTTGCTTCTTTCCCATCAATTGCTTGGTATGGTTGAAGGCACTATTTTGATTCCTCCAACTCATGTATTAGATGATCGTGGTATTTCGGTTCCGAATTATAAATTCTATGAATACTTACGTGTTGAACATCAAAATCTTGAATTTTTGCCACTTTTGTAACACTCCGTCCTTTTATAAACACAATATAATGAAATATAACATTTTGTAAAAGAAAATAGCGATAGCGGAAATATCGCCTGATGGAAATGTCACTCTAAACGAAGGTTAAATTAAACTAAATAAAAAATTAATCCAAGATATCCACAAAGAGGGAAAATAACCTCATAAACCCAATGTAGTAGTTATAAAATAAAATAAGATGTCTCAAAAATCCTAGATAGTCTTTCTCTCAATGCCCATAATACGAAATAATCACCTGCAAAATATATCAACAAACATCCACAATCAATGGGGAGTAACTAACAGCTCTCCCATCCCAATTAGGATCCATGTAAGAGTTATAAAAGTTGTAACAATCAAGTCATACACAAATATCTCAGAAATACACTTCAAATAATCAAATAAACAAATAAATAAATAAATACAACAGAAATAATATAATACAACATGTTATCCACAAACAGGGTAAAGTTAACATAATGATTAGACAAATAAATATACATATGATCAACTCAAGGATCAACATAATAAAACTTCATGTCTATACAAAATAATAATATGAATAATATAAATGACAATGATAACGTTTCCAAAAATAATCTTCTTAACACATTTGAGGAGGAACTGAACGTAAGTGGATTGCAACCCACTGTTCCTATTTGGTTATAGTATTAGGACTCTGCTCGCCTATGTCTAGTATGGCCACACCCTGATGCGAGATAGTACCCTGCTTATGTAACGCCCCGGAAATACATAACCTTATTCGTCAGTGGAAGCACAACTTAAGCCTGTGGGTTATGGCCCACTAATAAAATAATAGCCTAAAACGACCTCTTAAACATACAAATGATCATCTTAGAGCAATAATTATTACCCTTAAATACAGATTCTAGATAACCCAAATATATACAGAGTCGCTTCAACTCAACCTTTCCGGAGCATCCTTGACATAACTGATCCTTCGCCATCTTCACACTACCTGAATAATTTCATAGAACCGGAAAAAGAGAAAACACAGAAAATAACCTAAAATGAGTTGAAAACTCAGTAACTTCACTCCAGCCCGTAAAAACGGTTTTGGTTCGTAAACATTTTCATGCACAGGCATATATAATAACACTTTAGTAATCATTAACAGAGAACATTATCATTAGCCTTGAATAGTTTGCTGGCAAGGACCATTTACGTGACTTTAGTTCATTGGCAAGTACAGGTTTTGGACATATCATAACTTTCGTAATTCGTAACATTAACATCATCATATGACCTTTTTGGTCCGTATCGTTCATCGTAACATAATTCCTCCACCCGTGACTTGCCCATTTACCGGAGCATTTCATGATTCCAAACCAACAGAACCATCCACTTTTATTATCATAACTTATCAGGCATCATATATTCTTAATTCGGAATCATCCATACATCGTAAATAGAATCATAACAGGACATTTCATAACATACATCAGCATCGTCACATATAACACATAATCATATCATCATAATCAACATCATATAATTGTATTCACGCATTTGAGTACATGTAAAACTTCACATATAACACATACGGGCATACATATATTTGTTGGACATGAAAGGTTACACATAACATATACGGGCAAGCATAGATGCTGGACATAAAGGTTACACATAACATATACGGGCAAGCATAGATGCTGGACATAAAGGTTACACATAACATATACGGGCAAGCATAGATGCTAGACATAAAGGTTACACATAACATATACGGGCAAGCATAGATGCTGGACATAAAGGTTACCTTGCACGAAATCCAATTCCTTAATCTTCAAATCCGATAATTGAAAACCACTAAGCTTCATGGATTGCTTCCAAATCCAAATACTAATTTCAGCAACTCATGCACCTCACAATGATAATAATAATTAATAGCAGCCCATACTAAGCTAATAAACTAATTACTCTTCATAAAAACTACTATTCACTAACTCAAGACACTTAGCATAATTCAACTCATCTGATTAACTAGAATCCCATAATCTCTTCTCCATGATCCATCATAAACTAAAACTATATCATCACTCATCACCAAGATTTCCATTTTTAAATTCTCTAATCTATTATTGGAACCCCAAATGATAAACTAACTCAGTTTAGCCATTACAACCTTATCCCAACAATTTGCTAACTGAATCAATTAAGCAAAATCAGTTTTAGGCTCAACTTAATCACATCATCAAAGGTATAATTTAATTGGGCTTGATTTATAAACTTGAAATCAGGGACAAGAGGAAGAGGTTTTGCTTTACCGCTGCTCTACGAGGAGCAGGGATGACACGCATGGCAGGGGAGCTTGGAGCTCCGACGAGGCAACTGGGCACCGGTGAGGCCGGGGCAAAGAACGCACGACAGACAGCGACACAACGACAACAAAGAACTCGAGCGGCAGCGAAGCGACCACAACAACAAGCAGGCAGAAGGAAGGCGTGGCGGCGGCGGCGAACAAGGCCAAGCAGCAGCAACGAAACCACAACAGCACCGACAACCACCCAAAACAAAACAACAGCAGCGACACCAAGGCGGTGGCCGCACGACAGGGGAGCCCGAGCAGAACTCCGGCGAGCTTGGGAAACGCCGGCAAGGAGAGAGGAAGAGGAGAGGCAGGAGAGAGAAAATTTGGGATTTTGGGGCTTTTTCACGGGAGAGAGAAAGAAAAATGGGGTTAGGGTTTCTTTTGGTGAGAGAAAATAACAGAGAGAGAAAAATAAGGGGGGGGTTTGGTTATCTTTTTGGTGAGGGAAAATCATGAGAGAGAAAGGAGGTTTAGGGTCTTATTTCACCCAAATAAACCGACAAACATAAATGGAAGGAAGGAAAACTGACTTTTAAATTCGTAACCGGCTAAATACAGCTCCATTGATTTGGTTATTTAAGACCCAAAATAATTTTAAATAATAATTTCCTTATAAGATTAAATTAATAAAAACATGACAACATCTCATTTAAAAATTCATATTCCAACTTAGATAAAATAATAATTTTTGAAATATAATTAACTTTATAATTATAATTAACGCTAATTAAAACGCTCTTAAAAATCGGGGTATTACATCCTACCACCCTTATAAAAAGTTTCGTCCTCGAAACTTGCAATAAGTTAACCGAGGAGACAACAAGCTAAATTCATTTAGACAAAAACCAAGATCTCAAGCTTTCATGCATTCGTTAGGAATTCAGCCTCCATTCCGCCATCATCTTTTGTAACTCTACTTCAACTCGACTCGCGAAATCGAGGAGCAAAGAAAACAAAAGGGGCAAACTTGTTGGCAATGAATTCTAACTAAAACATTTGGTGAGATCTCGTTTGAAAACCTTTTGATTACCATACAAGTTAAGATTAATCGAAAAACTATTAAAATTCACATAACGTCACGTACATCACAACAATCATATAATCATATAACTTAAGACCAACTAGGTCCAGGATAAGCCACTTAAACTCCAAAAGGGCATTCGTAACACTATTTCTCATATCTTAGGCTCTCTTAACCCAAAATAATCATCAAAATTGACCTCAACTTTCTCAACATCTAATTTCCCAAAGGATCATACCTAGGCGGTGCAAAGTCTAAGACTCCGCACTTCCGGCTAGGTTTCGGCTCTGATACCACTCTGTAACGCCCCGGAAATACATAACCTTATTCGTCAGCGGAAGCACAACTTAAGCCTGTGGGTTATGGCCCACTAATAAAATAATAGCCTAAAACGACCTCTTAAACATACAAATGATCATCTTAGAGCAATAATTATTACCCTTAAATACAGATTCTAGATAACCCAAATATATATAGAGTCGCTTCAACTCAACCTTTCCGGAGCATCCTTGACATAACTGATCCTTCGCCATCTTCACACTACCTGAATAATTTCATAGAACCGGAAAAAGAGAAAACACAGAAAATAACCTAAAATGAGTTGAAAACTCAGTAACTTCACTCCAGCCCGTAAAAACGGTTTTGGTTCGTAAACAATTTCATGCACAGGCATATATAATAACACTTTAGTAATCATTAACGGAGAACATTATCATTAGCCTTGAATAGTCTGCTGGCAAGGACCATTTACGTGACTTTAGTTCATTGGCAAGTACAGGTTTTGGACATATCATAACTTTCGTAATTCGTAACATTAACATTATCATATGACCTTTTTGGTCCGTATCGTTCATCGTAACATAATTCCTCCACCTGTGACTTGCCCATTTACCGGATCATTATCATGATTCCAAACCAACAGAACCATCCACTTTTATTATCATAACTTATCAGGCATCATATATTCTTAATTCGGAATCATCCATACATCGTAAATAGAATCATAACAGGACATTTCATAACATACATCAGCATCGTCACATATAACACACAATCATATCATCATAATCAACATCATATAATTGTATTCACGCATTTGAGTACATGTAAAACTTCACATATAACACATACGGGCATACATATATTTGCTGGACATGAAAGGGTACACATAACATATACGGGCAAGCATAGATGCTGGACATAAAGGTTACACATAACATATACGGGCAAGCATAGATGCTGGACATAAAGGTTACACATAACATATACGGGCAAGCATAGATGCTGGACATAAAGGTTACCTTGCACGAAATCCAATTCCTTAATCTTCAAATCCGATAATTGAAAACCACTAAGCTTCATGGATTGCTTCCAAATCCAAATACTAATTTCAGCAACTCATGCACCTCACAATGATAACAGTAATTAATAGCAGCCCATACTAAGCTAATAAACTAATTACTCTTCATAAAAACTACTATTCACTAACTCAAGACACTTAGCATAATTCAACTCATCTGATTAACTAGAATCCCATAATCTCTTCTCCATGATCCATCATAAACTAAAACTACATCATCACTCATCACCAAGATTTCCATTTTTAAATTCTCTAATCTATTATTGGAACCCCAAATGATAAACTAACTCAGTTTAGCCATTACAACCTTATCCCAACAATTTGCTAACTGAATCAATTAAGCAAAATCAGTTTTAGGCTCAACTTAATCACATCATCAAAGGTATAATTTAATTGGGCTTGATTTATAAACTTGAAATCAGGGACAAGAGGAAGAGGTTTTGCTTTACCGCTGCTCTACGAGGAGCAGGGATGACACGCATGGCAGGGGAGCTTGGAGCTCCAACGAGGCAACTGGGCACCGGTGAGGCTGGCAGCAACGCACGGCAACAGCGACACAACGACAACAGCAACTCGAGCAGCAGCAGCGACCACAACAACAAGCAGCAGCAAGGCGGCAGCGTGGCGACGGCGAACAAGGCCAGCAGCAGCAACGAAACCACAACAGCACCGACAACCACCCAAAACAAAACAACAGCAGCGACACCAAGGCGGTGGCCGCACGACAGGGGAGCCCGAGCAGAACTCCGGCGAGCTTGGGAAACGCCGGCAAGGAGAGAGGAAGAGGAGAGGCAGGAGAGAGAAAATTTGGGATTTTGGGGCTTTTTCACGGGAGAGAGAAAGAAAAATGGGGTTGGGGTTTCTTTTGGTGAGAGAAAATAACAGAGAGAGAAAAATAAAGGGGGGTTTGGTTATCTTTTTGGTGAGGGAAAATCATGAGAGAGAAAGGAGGTTTAGGGTCTTATTTCACCCAAATAAACCGACAAACATAAATGGAAGGAAGGAAAACTGACTTTTAAATTCGTAACCGGCCAAATACAGCTCCATTGATTTGGTTATTTAAGACCCAAAATAATTTTAAATAATAATTTCTTTATAAAATTAAATTAATAAAAACATGACAACATCTCATTTAAAAATTCATATTCTAACTTAGATAAAATAATAATTTTCGAAATATAATTAACTTTATAATTATAATTAACGCTAATTAAAACGCTTTTAAAAATCGGGGTATTACATCCTACCACCCTTATAAAAAGTTTCGTCCTCGAAACTTGCAATAAGTTAACCGAGGAGACAACAAGCTAAATTCATTTAGACAAAAACCAAGATCTCAAGCTTTCATGCATTCGTTAGGAATTCAGCCTCCATTCCGCCATCATCTTTTGTAACTCTACTTCAACTCGACTCGCGAAATCGAGGAGCAAAGAAAATAAAAGGGGCAAACTTGTTGGCAATGAATTCTAACTAAAACATTTGGTGAGATCTCGTTTGAAAACCTTTTGATTACCATACAAGTTAAGATTAATCGAAAAACTATTAAAATTCACATAACGTCACGTACATCACAACAATCATATAATCATATAACTTCAGACCAACTAGGTCCAGGATAAGCCACTTAAACTCCAGAAGGGCATTCGTAACACTATTTCTCATATCTTAGGCTCTCTTAACCCAAATAATCATCAAAATTGACCTCAACTTTCTCAACATCTAATTTCCCAAAGGATCATACCTAGGCGGTGCAAAGTCTAAGACTCCGCACTTCCGGCTAGGTTTCGGCTCTGATACCACTCTGTAACGCCCCGGAAATACATAACCTTATTCGTCAGCGGAAGCACAACTTAAGCCTGTGGGTTATGGCCCACTAATAAAATAATAGCCTAAAACGACCTCTTAAACATACAAATGATCATCTTAGAGCAATAATTATTACCCATAAATACAGATTTTAGATAACCCAAATATATACAGAGTCGCTTCAACTCAACCTTTCCGGAGCATCCTTGACATAACTGATCCTTCGCCATCTTCACACTACCTGAATAATTTCATAGAACCGGAAAAAGAGAAAACACAGAAAATAACCTAAAATGAGTTGAAAACTCAGTAACTTCACTCCAGCCCGTAAAAACGGTTTTGGTTCGTTAACATTTTCATGCACAGGCATATATAATAACACTTTAGTAATCATTAACAGAGAACATTATCATTAGCCTTGAATAGTCTGCTGGCAAGGACCATTTACGTGACTTTAGTTCATTGGCAAGTACAGGTTTTGGACATATCATAACTTTCGTAATTCGTAACATTAACATCATCATATGACCTTTTTGGTCCGTATCGTTCATCGTAACATAATTCCTCCACCTGTGACTTGCCCATTTACCGGATCATTTCATGATTCCAAACCAACAGAACCATCCACTTTTATTATCATAACTTATCAGGCATCATATATTCTTAATTCGGAATCATCCATACATCGTAAATAGAATCATAACAGGACATTTCATAACATACATCAGCATCGTCACATATAACACATAATCATATCATCATAATCAACATCATATAATTGTATTCACGCATTTGAGTACATGTAAAACTTCACATATAACACATACGGGCATACATATATTTGCTGGACATGAAAGGTTACACATAACATATACGGGCAAGCATAGATGCTGGACATAAAGGTTACACATAACATATACGGGCAAGCATAGATGCTGGACATAAAGGTTACCTTGCACGAAATCCAATTCCTTAATCTTCAAATCCGATAATTGAAAACCACTAAGCTTCATGGATTGCTTCCAAATCCAAATACTAATTTCAGCAACTCATGCACCTCACAATGATAACAGTAATTAATAGCAGCCCATACTAAGCTAATAAACTAATTACTCTTCATAAAAACTACTATTCACTAACTCAAGACACTTAGCATAATTCAACTCATCTGATTAACTAGAATCCCATAATCTCTTCTCCATGATCCATCATAAACTAAAACTACATCATCACTCATCACCAAGATTTCCATTTTTAAATTCTCTAATCTATTATTGGAACCCCAAATGATAAACTAACTCAGTTTAGCCATTACAACCTTATCCCAACAATTTGCTAACTGAATCAATTAAGCAAAATCAGTTTTAGGCTCAACTTAATCACATCATCAAAGGTATAATTTAATTGGGCTTGATTTATAAACTTGAAATCAGGGACAAGAGGAAGAGGTTTTGCTTTACCGCTGCTCTACGAGGAGCAGGGATGACACGCATGGCAGGGGAGCTTGGAGCTCCGACG
Source organism: Beta lomatogona (assembly GCA_947646795.1). Lineage (NCBI taxonomy): Eukaryota > Viridiplantae > Streptophyta > Magnoliopsida > Caryophyllales > Amaranthaceae > Beta > Beta lomatogona. The sequence continues at coordinate 1,607,822 of CANSNZ010000929.1, forward strand.
AGGCAACTGGGCACCGGTGAGGCTGGCAGCAACGCACGGCAGCAGCGACACAACGACAATAGCAACTCGAGCAGCTGCAGCGACCACAACAACAAGCAGCAGCAAGGCGGCAGCGTTGCGGCGGCGAACAAGGCCAGCAGCAGCAACGAAACCACAACAGCACCGACAATCCACTTTTATTATCATAACTTATCAGGCATCATATATTCTTAATTCGGAATCATCCATACATCGTAAATAGAAACATAACAGGACATTTCATAACATACATCAGCATCGTCACATATAACACATAATCATATCATCATAATCAACGTCATATAATTGTATTCACGCATTTGAGTACATGTAAAACTTCACATATAACACATACGGGCATACATATATTTGCTGGACATGAAAGGTTACACATAACATATACGGGCAAGCATAGATGCTGGACATAAAGGTTACACATAACATATACGGGCAAGCATAGATGCTGGACATAAAGGTTACACATAACATATACGGGCAAGCATAGATGCTGGACATAAAGGTTACCTTGCACGAAATCCAATTCCTTAATCTTCAAATCCGATAATTGAAAACCACTAAGCTTCATGGATTGCTTCCAAATCCAAATACTAATTTCAGCAACTCATGCACCTCACAATGATAACAGTAATTAATAGCAGCCCATACTAAGCTAATAAACTAATTACTCTTCATAAAAACTACTATTCACTAACTCAAGACACTTAGCATAATTCAACTCATCTGATTAACTAAAATCCCATAACCTCTTCTCCATGATCCATCATAAACTAAAACTACATCATCACTCATCACCAAGATTTCCATTTTTAAATTCTCTAATCTATTATTGGAACCCCAAATGATAAATTAACTCAGTTTAGCCATTACAACCTTATCCCAACAATTTGCTAACTGAATCAATTAAGCAAAATCAGTTTTAGGCTCAACTTAATCACATCATCAAAGGTATAATTTAATTGGGCTTGATTTATAAACTTGAAATCAGGGACAAGAGGAAGAGGTTTTGCTTTACCGCTGCTCTACGAGGAGCAGGGATGACACGCATGGCAGGGGAGCTTGGAGCTCCGATGAGGCAACTGGGCACCGGTGAGGCTGGCAGCAACGCACGGCAGCAGCGACACAACGACAACTGCAACTCGAGCAGCAGCAGCGACCACAACAACAAGCAGCAGCAAGGCGGCAGCGTCGCGGCGGCGAACAAGGCCAGCAGCAGCAACGAAACCACAACAGCCATGACAACCACCCAAAACAAAACAACAGCAGCGACACCAAGGCGGTGGCCGCACGACAAGGGAGCCCGAGCAGAACTCCGGCGAGCTTGGGAAACGCCGGCAAGGAGAGAGAAAATTTGGGATTTTGGGGCTTTTTCACGGGAGAGAGAAAGAAAAATGGGGTTGGGGTTTCTTTTGGTGAGAGAAAATAACAGAGAGAGAAAAATAAGGGGGGGTTTGGTTATCTTTTTGGTGAGGGAAAATCATGAGAGAGAAAGGAGGTTTAGGGTCTTATTTCACCCAAATAAACCGACAAACATAAATGGAAGGAAGGAAAACTGACTTTTAAATTCGTAATCGGCCAAATACAGCTCCATTGATTTGGTTATTTAAGACCCAAAATAATTTTAAATAATAATTTCTTTATAAAATTAAATTAATAAAAACATGACAACATCTCATTTAAAAATTCATATTCCAACTTAGATAAAATAATAATTTTCGAAATATAATTAACTTTATAATTATAATTAACGCTAATTAAAACGCTCTTAAAAATCGGGGTATTACAGCTTAGTACTTCTCGACCTCTCAGATGACAACTAATAATAATCAAGACGGACCTACACACCTTGCTTAGTATATAAGTATAAATTGTGTACCCTACTCAGTACATAGTGACTGTTCATTCCTAGGAGACCATGCCATTTCACTAGTCATCATCCTCAAACAAAAATAAATAATAAATAATATAATTTCATCACTTGCAGAATGCCATTTAAGGTCTTACATCAAACTACAAGAATTTAGGGCTTTAACCCATCAATTCCAAACTGCAAGAATTTTAGGGACTCAGTCCATCAATTCCATTTATATCAAACTGCAAGAATTCAGGGTCTCAACCCATAAATCCCAATTCAAAACAACATAATATTTCCTAAATAGGATTTAATTACTTCATAAAACATAAAGTATATAAATAGCTTTGAACTCTTTCAAAATCTGCAATAAGGTAAATTACTAAACTATTCACAATATGCTTATTATAACTAATAAAATCCGCCAATTATAACTAAAAGTACTTAAGGATGTTAAAGAGAGCCAGGGTTTTCTCACCATGGTGAAAGGGCAATTGCTTAGGGATTAAGCTAGCCGTTGTCTGACACTGTCGGAAAAAGCCTCAGCTTTCACCTCAATCCGAGCAAGTGAGGAGTATCCAAACACATAACCCAAACAATAAAGTTCAAAACCCGATGAATTTGCAAGGCAATGGAACAGTAACCCAGGAGCTTCCTGGCCATACTTCCCCTGCGATTCAAGCTGCGATTGACTCCATTAATGAAGCCTTTAGAGCTCATAAATCAACTACAATTATGCAACCTTCACCTGTAATAACGCCCTATGGTGAGCGCTATTTCGACTCCTAAAGTTACACTCAACATTTCGCCTGAGAAATCCGATGAAAATGCACCTCAAGGGAATGATGTGATTGAAAATGTGAGGCCCCAAACTGAGGAGAATGAAGCTGCCATAACTTAGAGTGCTGGTGGAGTTGGTGCTGCTCGGAGAATGGAGATGATGCCTTCTCCCAAATGGGCTGAAGTTGCAGATGGCAAAACCCTTACTGATAAGGGAGCAACACTCAAATTTGTTCCTCCTCTGCTGAAAGAAGGTAAGAAAGTTGCTAAACTAGATCAAGATGAGGTAGATAGGCTTTCTGAAGCTTGGTATATTGCTGTTATCTTCTATGTTGTTGGCCAAACTCCTTCTATAGGAGCTTTAACTCGCTATATAGAGCGTTAATGGAACCATGTTTTTAAGCCAAGAATTTTCTTCATGATAAGGGTTATTTTATTGTTAAATTTATTTATGTTGATGATAGAAATGAAATTCTATATGCTGGTCCCCATATGATTAAAAGTAGGCATATGGTGCTTAAGGCATGGACTTCGGATTATGATTTCCAAGCTGAAGGTCTAAGGGTGGTTCCTCTTTGGATTAGGTTGTATAACTTGACACTGAACTACTGGGGCCCTGAATCCTTAAGTAGAATAGGGAGTATGGTTGGAGTGCCTCTTTTTGCTAATGAATGTACTACACATCAGCAGATGGTTACTTTTGCTCGAATGTTGGTGGAAGTTGATGTTACTAAGGAGCTTACTAAGAGTGTGTGTATTGAAGACGCTTCAGGGAGAATTATTGAGCAAAAAGTTCATTATGAATGGGCTCCTTCTTATTGTCTCAAATGTGCTACTATAGGGCATGATTGTGCAAAAAAGAAGAGTCCACAGGTGAGTAAGAAGAAGGAGGTGACTAAAGTTGCTCAGAAGTGGGTGCCTAAAGTCAACCAGCCAAAGCCTGCTACTGCTGCAATCTATGGGTAACAAGCAGGACAAGGCTATGGATGAAAAGCCAACCACTAATGCAGGTGTTGCTCAGCCAACAAGTGATACTGCAGGGGACAGCAGGGTTGATATACCTCTAACAACAGCTCCAGTTTGGAACATTGTCACTAGAGGGCAGAAGGGGAAGGATGCAATGGTAGTGGAGGGGCCTGGTGTTGTAACTCACATAGTGGATGAGTCTGGGAGTAGCACATTCACCATCTCCCCAGGTTAATGATTGTGTGTACTTGGAATGTGAGAGGGTTGAACAACCCTGCTAAATTAGGTGAAATAAAGAAGTTTATGGGTAAGAATAATGTCTCTCTTATGGCTTTGTTAGAAACCAGAGTTAAATTTCATAATAAGGATAAAATTTTGAAGAAGTTTGGGAATAGATAGACTTGGGTGCATAACTATGAAGCTTCAGATAGGGGCAGAATTTGGGTTGCCTGGAACTCTACTACTGTTACTCTTCAGGTTATTCATAAATCTTCTCAAATTGTTCATTGTTGTGTTGGTGATAAGTAGTCTGGAGACCAGTGGATGTTTTCAGTGGTGTATGGTCTGCACACTGTGGAGGATAGAAGAAGTATGTGGCTGCAACTCCATAACCTTGACAAGAGGGTTGTTGAACCTTAGTGCATCATGGGTGATTTTAATGTTGTCCTTGCTGTAGAAGATAGGATTAATGGGGTTCCAGTCTCTTCTTATGAAACTCAGGACTTCATCCATTTACTCAATTCCACAGATCTTAGTGAATATAAATCTTGTGGTCACTTTTTCTCTTGGTCTAACAAAGGCAATGGTGACTCTAGAATTAGTAGCAGAATTGATAGATGCCCGGGTAACTCCTATTAGTTAACTAAGTATCCTAACTTGGTTGTTAAATATATGAATCCTGGTCTGTCAGACCACTCCCCTTTGATGCTTCAGTGTGATTAGTGGACTGTTGGTAGAGGTAGGCCCTTCAAAATTTTCAACCACATGGCTGCTCATGATCAATTCCCAACTATAGTGCTAGATCAATGGCATATCAGGGTTCAAGGGCAGTGTATGATGAAGAATGTGTGGCTTAAGCTTAAAAATGTGAAGTCTAAGCTCAAAACTTTGCATAAAGCTGAATTTACAAATCTGGAAGTTAGGATTGATCAGGCTAGGGCTGATCTTCAGAGTCTGCAGTCTCAACTTCAGAACATCCCTAACTCTCCTGCTCTAATTCACATAGATGAGATTGCACTCAGCTGCTTCATAAGCTTTTGAATATTGAGGAATCTGCTATGAGGTAGAAATCAAGGATTTTGTGGCTGAAACATGGTGATTCTAATTCTCAATTTTTCTTTCATGCTATGAAAAAAAGATTTATGCATAATAGTATTAATATGCTGTATAATGCTGCTGGTGATAAACTCACTACATCTGTGGATATTGAAGCTAAGGTGATTGAGTTCTACCATAAGTTACGTGGTTCAGCTGCTCCTACTCTTCCTGCTGTGGATATTGGGATCCTAAGAGCTGGAGCTGAAGTTAAGGTTGATGATGCTGCTATGTTAGTGAAACAAGTGACTAGGCAGGATTTTAATTCTCAATTTTTCTTTCATGCTATGAAAGAAAGATTTATGCATAATAGTATTGATATGTTGTACAATGCCGCTGGTGATAAACTCACTACACCTGTGGATATTGAAGCTAAGGTGATTGAGTTCTACCATAAGTTACGTGGTTCAGCTGCTCCTACTCTTCCTGCTGTGGATATTGGGATCCTAAGGGCTGGAGCTGAAGTTATGGTTGATGATGCTGCTATGTTAGTGAAACAAGTGACTAGGCAGGAAATTAATGAAGCTTTATGGGCTATTGATGATGATAAAGCCCTAGGTATCGATGACTTTAATATTCATTTTTTTAAAAACCCTAGTAGTTTATAAAACATGATATTTATGATGCAGTGTTTCAATTTTTCGAGTTTGGTGTTCTGTTTCCTGATATCAACTGTACTCTTGTCACTTTGGTTCCTAAAGTTCATAATCCTTCTCTTGTGAAGGACTTTAGGCCAATTGCTTGCTGTACAGGCTTGTATAAGATCATTGCTAAGATATTGACTAAAAGGATGCAGATCATGATTGAAAGTGTAATTGACCTCTCACAAGCTGGTTTCATGCCTGGTAGGACCATTTCAGACAACATCCTACTTGCCACTGAACTTATCAAGGGTTACACTTCTAAGAATATATCCCCTAGATGTATGTTGAAGATTGATTTGAAAAAGGCCTATGATTCTATTGAGTGGTCTTTCCTTGAAACTGTTATGAGTGAGCTTGGCTTTCCTACTCAATTTGTGAAGTGGGTTATGGCTTGTGTTACTTCTGTTTCCTTTTCTATTCTCATCAATGGAGTGCCTTGCAAACCTTATTCTGCTAAAAAAGGTTTGAGACAAGGAGACCCTATGTCTCCTTTTATGTTTGCTATAGGAATGTGGTACTTGTCTAGATGTTTGGGTCATTTGAAGACTAATTCTGACTTTAATTTTCATCCTAGGTGTAAAAGACTTAGTATTACTCACTTGATGTTTGTTGATGATCTCTTGATGTTTGCTAGAGCTGACACTAGTTCCTTGCAACTTATCTTTGATGCTTTTAACAAATTCTCCAAAGCTTATGGGCTTGATGCTAATTTGGATAAGAGTCATATTTATATTGGAGGGGTTAGTATGGCTCAGAGAAGTGTGCTTTAAGCTGTTGTGAATATGCCCCTTGGTACTTTCCCTTTTAAGTACCTAGGAGTGCCTCTTACAACTAGGAAGTTCTTTTATCATGAATGCAAGCCTCTAATTGATAAGACTATGGCAAGAGTGAGAGCTTGGTCAGTTAAGAAGCTTTCATATGCAGCCAGACTTCAGCTTGTCACCTCTATTCTTCATGGCTTACAGCTCTACTGGTGTCAAATTTTTGTTCTCCCTAAATTGGACTAGTCAAAGTTCATACTCTAAGAAAGCTTCCATTGCTTGGGAAACTCTATGTTTACCTAATACATGTGGTGGCTTGAATATTAAAAACCTTGCTTTATGGAACAAAGCTACTGTTGCAAAGCATTTTTGGGATATTTAACAAAAACAAGATAGATTATGGATTCAGTGGCTTCATGCTTATTATATCAAACAGCAGAACATCCTCACTATGGGCATTCCTAATAGACTGTCTTGGGCCATGAAAAAGATTATGGATAGTAGACAGGTGTTCCAGGAGTCTCAATCTATGCATATGCTAACTTCTCCTATCTTTTCAATTAAGAGTCTATATAACAAGATGCGAGGTGAGTATGCTCCTGTTAGTTGGAAGAGAGTCATTTGTAACAATAAAGCTAGCCCTAAGGCTTTATTTGTTACTTGGTTAATTCTTCATGACAGGCTTGCTACCAAGGACAGGTTATACAACTGGTAGTACTTGCCCACTTTGCCAGATTGCTAGTGAAACTATCCCTCACTTGTTCTTTGACTGCTCTTTTGCAAACAGAATTTGGTCTACTTGTCAGCAGCACCTGAATGTTTCTGTGACTAGGAGGCAGTTTGAAGCTGAAGTTCAGATTGTGGCTATGAAGAGCAGGAGGCAAAATCCTCATGCTCAGCTCTATTGTATGCTGTTTGGTGAGACGTTGTATCAGATCTGGCGACAGAGGAATGCTAAGGTCTTTGGAGGTCTTGTTTTGGATGCTGCTACTAATTTCAAACAGATTTGTTTTACAGTAGCTAGTAGATTTAATGACCATATGAGAAAACTACTGATTAAGTAGTTGTTGTTGCTGGTTGTTTGCTTTACTCCTATGCAGGGCTTAATTTAGGGGCTGCTATAAGTCTGCTTGTTCTCAAGCCCTTCCTAGAAGGTGGGGGGAACTTGCTTTCCTTTGCTTTCCCTTGTTGATGATAGGTTGTATCATTATCTCTTTTTTTGGTTATCAATAATATCTTTGAATTGCCAAAAAAAAAAAATCCGCCAATTAACAATGCCACAAACCTCAACTAATAATTCACCCAACATGCTAACCAATACCATTAGCATGTTTGACAATAAAAGTATAACTTAATAATAATAATAATAATAATAATAATAATAATAATAATAATAATAATAATTAAATTCAATGATATAAGCTCACAATATAAAATCATGGACTTGAACTTAGTAAAACGTGCATGTAAAGCATAACTCATAACAAAACAAACAAGAAGAAAATGAGAATTAAATAAAATAAATCAAAACCCAACAAGCAGAGCTAACTAGCATCATGCAATAAATGAAAAAAAAAATCCAAAGAAATAGAATTACATAAACTGCAACAAAACCACGAGAGAGAAACAAATCTAGTAGGATGCAAACAATTATTAATTATCATCCTCCCACAATAACAAGAACGACATGAACTACAAGATCCACAAAACTGCCTGCGATTACGACAACTGAACTACGCCAGCAGCTCAAGCTCGACACCACAACTCCACCCTTTAGAAAACCATGCTTATGCATACCTCCAACCTTACTACACTTTCATTCTCACATTTTAATGGTTTATGTTAGCATATGATAAACAACCTATCTCCTCCATGCTATGTGACAATTATACTAAACAAAATAACCAAGATTTCATGAATATACATAACTTCACGTAAATGATCTTGCATAACGTAAATACTATGATTCTATATGAGTATAACAATCCCATCTCAAATTCACAAGTTTTAAATTAAACATATAATTCATGGAGACTATGAAAACAACATACAACACTTAATTATTTTCACCCAAAATCCTAAAATAATACTAGCCCAAACTTAACTATTAAAACTAATATAATCCCTATGCGAGGTCTAGGAAAACCGTTAGTTACGTGGGCCAACTGGAGGAGTGTACAATGGTGGTCTAGCTTTGTCCTTCTGGCGCAACGTCGTCCTCCGCGACATCTCTCCTAGTAACCCAAAACATACTTAAAAATCCAAGATATAGAGTAGGAAAAGATAGGAATTTTTGTTTAGGAAATTATAGGCTTGTTTTTATTTCGCCTACGCGGTGTGAGCGCGTATTTGATTTGACTACCCCATTGTTAAGGTTTTATTGAAAAATATTTTGTATTGAAAGAAGTTGCCAACAATTCTTTAAAGGAAGAATCATAAACCTAATTGGATATTGGGAAATCGTAGGGACAAATTATGGGACTTATCCAATGTAGATTTCCCCGCCTAGACTCCATAGATGGTCAAAATGAACCAAAGACTGAGTTCGGGGGTGAGGGTATGAATGTGGTCATAATGAACCACATTCTCCCAAAGTTGGCCTCTATTGAATATCGATTCATTACAAATTTGATGCCCAAGAATAACCATATAATGTTTTTAAACACCCTAAAAATATTTAGTCTATGTTGGTTCAGGAACACATAAAAGACTAATTTTTAGTGACAAGTTATTATGCAATCAATTTACAGGGAACCTAGCAGGTTGTCCAAATTAATCTGATTAATGTAAGAACAGTTCTTTAGGTCTTGATTAACAAAATAACATGTGGGTGATAAAAGCAATAAATCAAGACAATCATATAATATGAATAGAATAATCATGCAAGCATATAATATACAAAGGCATGAATAATAATATGAATATAACATAAAGTATAGAAAAGGGGTTAGAATATACAGTCTAACGATTATTACTTAAAGATCTACATCATGATATAAATTGTTTGTAACTTCAAGGCAATAAATATAATTGATTATTCAAGGATCCTCAGGAATTATACCTATGCGATTTAGATTGAAGAGCGCAATGATCTTTAGGCGGAGCAATTGTGGAACCAGGAACGTAGTATGATCAGTAATTTAAATTGATTCGAAAGGATTGAAGTATTTTGAGATTCGTAATAGTATTCGGAAGCATTCGTAAGCATATTTGTGTTCGTAAAATAATAATGAAAAACCGTTTTTGATTCGGGAAATCAGCCCGTATTTATAGGCAAAAAGAAAAGTGTGCTGCATGCACGTCTTGCGCTAGGCGCAGGCCTACGTGGCAAGCGCAAAGACACGCGTCGATCAGGTTCAGATTAGCGCGCCTGACGTGGTCCATCCAGTTAATAGTTTACATGTGGAAACACGTTTTTAAAAAGATAAAAAAGTAGCTTGCATCTCACACTGGACTTGCGCCAAACGCAGGACTCTGTGTGAGTCACAAGTACACGTGTCAGGCGCTCATTGGAGCGCCTGATGCGATCTGGCCAATGTATAGGACGCACGTGGCGCGCTGAGCGCAGCCGCAGCGTCCGACGCATATTCCAGTATATTCGTTTTTTATTCTACGTGTGCTTTTAAGATGCTATTTTTATCCCTAAAAATCCGGTGATTGAATTTTACGGGATGAAAATCTCATTTATGCTCTAAAGATAATAATAAAAGCATTTATGAAAATATTTATGAAAACACTAAATATTCAATTGGGTTTTTAAAATGGACTTAAAATATTTTACGGGTTTAATTTACAATTAATCATCATGAACAATTAATTAGGCTTTAGAATATCATTTCGAAACACAATTTTGGATTGGTTCTTTAGATTGCTCTTCCGTTGGGTCGTGCCAACTAATACCGTGTTATGTTTCATCATTGGATCCTTAAATGGGGAGACACAATTATGTGTCTACAGAAGCCCCCACTTTGACTGAGGTTCAGGAAACCGAAAGTCAAAGTATACGGTGTCGGGACGGAGAACGATTCTAAACGCTCTGCAGTTTAGAACTGATCTATATACGCCGGTCTCTACAAAACAAAGTTAGTATGCAAGACAATAACTACAAGCAATCTGATTACCTGCAGAAGAAGATGTTAGCAGATAGGTGCAAACATCTCACATAATGATGCAATAATGCAAACTTAGACTCTCTAAGGATGCACAAGACGCAATGAAAGGATTAAGATAATGCAAAGCTAAGGGATGACACGTCATGCAAGGTCAGGGTTATGCAAGACTAGAATGTATGCAATGCAAGGTCAGAGTTTTGCAAGGAGGCAATGCAAGGTCAGGATTTTGTAAGGCTAGAAGATGTGTAGAATGATAAAATGATCAGAAATAGATAGAATGATTTTCGAAAATCATTTTTAGTAAATAATCGGGGTCCGTAAAGGAGGTCCGTAAATTACAACTTTTCAGGAGTTTCACTTGATTTGGAGGCACCACCACATATAGGAAGCCCCCACTTTTGGGTGAGCTTGCCTTGAATTAGGCACCTTGAGCCTTAATTAAAGTGTAGTTGATCTACCTTGATTCATTCAAAGTTTTTCGCTGGGGATTCTTCTTTGGGGAGTTGATATAGGAAAAGTCAAATATAGCCAGAAACCATGGAATTGTCGGAGAGTCCTTCAGGGAAAAGGAGAGCTTGGATTGAAAAATAAAAAGGTTTAAATTTATGACTCATATAAATGTAGGTGGGAAAAGGCTTTGACGATGCTAGGTTCAGACTCGAGTCTATGTCGGGATCTAGAAAGAACATGCTCCTGAATTCAAGAAAATCAAATCATTGGACCATGACTAATTTATTTTATTGAAGCGGTCGGACCTAGAGATGAGGATTTCTACGTATCCTTGCGAAATCAAACCATTCATGGTTTTGGTTCTGTTTTTTTTTCTATTATATTTTTTTGTGCCCTAACTTTTGACTAGGCTGCCCTTTCGGGTTTTCAACCTAGCGGGCGTGGACATACCTTGGAAGAGGAGTTAGGGTTGATGAAATGTTGAAAGGTTAAAGGCTTTAGGTTTGATGGAGGTTTAATTGGATGGGCTAAGGTAGAGGTCATGGATATAGGTTTGAAGGATTTAAATGAGGTATAGAACTTGTGTGCATGCCCCCTAGCTTGACTTTTTATTTCTTTGCCTTTGCCCTTTTCTTTTTTTTTTTGCATTTTTTTTTTGCTTTTTGACCTGTGCGTTTTCTTTTGCTTCTGCTTTTTTCTTTCACACTTTGATCTTTTTCACTTTTTTTGTTTTTTTGCATGGCATTGATCTTTTTTATGTATTAAGGCTTGCACACAAGTTATTGGTTTAGGGTACTGGAAGGTTTGAAGGATATTTGTGGAGCTTTGAGTAATGGAGGGATTATTTGGCTATTGGAGATGATGGCTTAAGTGATTTTTTATTATTTTGGTTGCATGAGATGGTTTATGGATGATGGCTTATTGGAATGATGGAGGGAAGAGGGAATAACTCATAATCCAAAGTATGTCCACTTGTTTCATTTTTTTTTATCTCTTTTTTATTATTATTATTAGTCAAGTTCGTTAGGTGATTTAAGTTTCATCATTGAATTAGAAGCATAGATAATATGATGGAAGGCCAATGAAAATGAAAATGCAATTATTTTAATAATTAGAAATAAACAAAACAAGGCTAATTAAAAATAAAAACCTAAATGACATGGACTCGACAGGAAAGGAAATGAAGGAGCTAGGGGAGGGACTCTCCGACTCAACCTAGAAAACTGGCGTTAAATAACAATGCCCCGACATTATTTAGGCATTACCCAAGGGGCTGCCGCTATTGCTGACTTTAGCTGCAGGCGGAATTGGCAATCTACCGTCTTCAACCATATCCTGTAGAGCATGCTTCAAAGTCCAGCAGTGTGATGTCATATGCCCATATCCTTGATGGTACTTGCAGTAGGCATTAGGATTCCATTTATTGGATCTCTTCTCAGGGGCAGGGTCTAGAGTAGGGCCAATAGGCTGAAGTGCTCCTTTTGCATGAAGCCTAGTGAAAGCTTCTTCTAGAGTCATGCCCAATGGAGTAAATCTTCTTTGAGGTCCTTGATAACCTCTCTTGTCAGTAGTTAGAGCATTAATGTCGTTGCTTTTAGAGGTAGAAGGATTGTTGTTACTCTTCTTGAAAGAGTTGTTGTTGCTGGAATTCTTATTCTTGTTGGCTTGTACCTCTTCTTTAATCAGTAGGCCTACCTTATAGAGCTTCATGAAAGACTCTATGGGTTGGAATTTGATATGATCCCCATACTTAGGCTGCAGGTTACGGATCATTAGTTGGACCTGATCCTCTTGAGATGGTCTGTTAGTTATTTGTGCAGCTTTTTCCCTCCATCTATTAAGGAAGGTGACGAAATCTTCGTTGGAGTTCTGTTTGGTTAACTTCAACTCACGAAGGCCAATGGGAAGCTGAGTATTGTATATGTATTATTTGTGGAACTCTTCCCTAATATAGTCCCAATCATTCAGCTTGGCCTTATTCAGTGACCTGAACCACTTGGATGGATGTGCATCCAAGGTCAAGGGAAAAACATAAGCAAACAGGTCCTTGCTCATGCCTTTGAGAGCCATGGATATGGAGAAAGCTCTCAAATGATCATCTTGGTCTTCGACCCCCTTGAATTTGGGGAGGTCACCTAATGTTATCTTTTTTGGGAGTTTTTCCATCAATTCAGGATCAATGATGTCATGGCCATGAGCCTGACCCTCGAGTACAGGAATTAACTGGATCAATTGCCCGAGTTTCTCAAACCTCAGTTTTGTCTCGGTCTTGCTAGGAGGTGGTGGTCGTGGAGGAGTGTCATCCTGCTCTTCTTCCTCAATTAGTTTCTCTCTCAGTGCCTTAATCTCTTTGTCTTGTTCCTCAAGACGAGAGTTCATCAGTGTAAGTTGAGTCATAATGGCACTAAGCTGTTCATTAGCGTCCCCCATTTCAGATGATGATTCAGAAGAGTCAGAGGATTCGTATGAAAAAGTGAGGATGAGTTTGACAAGTCTAGGAGTAGGTTGACCTTGTATCCTCTCTTGCGGGCGTTCCCAAGTTATAATCTCACGACCTGTCCTAAATAGAAATCGAGTGGACCTCGTAAATTTTAAGAAATTAATGGAGATGAGGGGTGGAGAAATGGAAATGGAGATCAGAGATGAAAAATGAAAATGAAAGTGGAAATGGGAACGGGAAATGAGAAATAAAATGGGAAATGAGTAGAGATGGGTATGATCATAGTTACGATGGCGACATGGGCCTAACTATATGCATATGCAGATATGGACTGGATTGGACTGGACTGGACTATGTAAGCAGACTGGACTAGACTTTGCAAATAGATTAGACTCAAAAGGATTGCCTATGCTAGCTTCGCTAGACTTAGGAAGGAATTGGCTTCGCCAGACTTGATGATTTGGGGTTGCTATAGATGTAAGGTAGGAGTAGCTTCGCTAAACTCGGAGGGTGCCTTTATGGTCTTAGGGATGACTAGCTTTGCTAGGTCAATGGGTGTCGTTATGGACTTAAGGGTGACTAGCTTTGCTAGGTCAAAGGGTGCCGTTATGGACTTAAGGGTGACTAGCTTCGCTAGGTCAAAGGGTGCCGTTATGGACTTAAGGGTGACTAGCTTTGCTAGGTCAAAGGGTGCCGTTATGGACTTAAGGGTGACTAGCTTCGCTATGTCAAAGGGTGCCTTTATAGACTTAAGGGTGACTAGCTTCGCTAGGTCAAAGGGTGCCGTTATGGACTTAAGAGTGACTACCTTCGCTAGGTCAAAGGATGTCATTATGGTCTTAAGGTATGACTAGCTTCGCTAGGTCAGAGGGTGCCATTATGGTCTTTAGGGGATGCTAGCTTTGCTAGGCTTAATGGTTTGGACTTCGTCCTATATGGGTTTGGAAATAGACTAGATTAGACTTAGGAAATGTGTTGGGATTTATATAGACCTAATTTTGGACTTAGTTTTATATTGGTTCGAAATTAGACTTGAAAATGCACATGGGCTTGACATTGGAAATGGATTGGAATAAACTTGGATTAGACTTGGACTGGGATTAACATATACTAGGGTTCACATAAAGATGCAAATGGGCCTAGATTTGACTTGAATTAGACTTATATGGGCCTAAGATGGGCTCTAATGCTAGCAGGCCTAATATGAATGCATGGACTCAAATTTAGCTAGGCCTAATATGAATGCAAAATGGACTCTAATGCATATGGGCCTTAAATGAATGCAAGATAGATTGGATTTGGTCGATTGGATTGAATTAAAGGTGTTTGGACTAGGCTTAAAATTTCGAAATTTATTTTTGAAAGGAACCCCTTGTTTTTATCTTTGGTTAGAAAAAGATGATGGATTAATTTGGAAGATGTTTTTGTAAATGTCAAGTATGATAACGATTAATAAATACTTTTTAAAAAAGGTAGAATAGAAAAGGGTGTAGGATTGATTTTGAAAAATGTAAGTTTTTGAAATTGCTGAATATGGTAGGGTAGGATTGATATGGAAGATTAGTTGAACAGCAGGGAGAAAATAGGAAAAGGTAGACATGCATGACAACTCTAACTCTACAATGACCACTTTAGATGCACTTTATAGCAGACTCGACCTTGCATAAAAAGACTGATTTTTTTTATTATGAATCAAGTGAAATTAGACGCAAGACGTTCTGAACAGTCAATGACTCTAATGCATGTAGACAAGAGCATTATACGGAATTTGCAACTACATTGCCTAAAGTGACGGAAAATGCGAGATGCACAAACAACACGCCACGTAGCAAAGGTGCGTGTGGCGCAGTGTTGTGCGTCTGGCGTAGGGTCAATGCGTCAAGCGCATCCTCATGCGTCTAGCGTATTGATCCCACACACGTTTTCATGACACTTTAGGCGATGTTTTGACATATTTGGCATAATTTGAGGACACGAAGATTGACGCACTAATTATATCGAACTACACATACCTAAAAAAATAACGCAAAGGGTTGACTCGAACAGAGGTCAAAAGACCAATATGCATGGGACGAATAGACTGCGCGCCACGCCACTGGTGCGCGCGGCGCGCAGGCTATGCTTCTGGCGCAGGAACGTTGCGCTAGGCGCAACTTAATGCTTTTGGCGCAATGCTCTGCGGTATGTGTATTGGTGAATTGACGAATGTTCGGGTGAAAGCGACGATAGTTTTAGACGCGATTTGCATTATTTTTAGGCGCAAAGCATATCAACATGTTAATAAGATATTAGCAGGCAAAAATTGCAATCACACATAAATGTCAGGTAAAATGGATGCAAAAGTTCTCAACCTAAAGTCCAGTTCTATGTTTGAAACTATTGGTCTGGTTTAGGTTAAGGCTGAAAGGGTCCATGAATAAGAGATTGATCTCACGCTTCGTACCTTTACTTAAAAAGGTGGCCACGTGTAAGCAGCACTCCAGTTCTCAAGTCAGGAACAAGAAGACAATGCCATAGTTGGGTAGATTCCCTCAGGACGCTTTTTGGAAGGACAAAGCGCAATCCCCCTGGGGGTGACCTCACACATAGAACATATGCTAATGAGGCAAGGTAGATTGCCCTTATGGTGGCTGAACAATAGCCATCCACATGCAAAACTATATATTATTCTAAGGCATAAAATAAGAATGAATCGTATTTTTCAAGTTTCACCCACTCATTTAATTTTTTTTTTTAAAATCCTCCCTAGTGGAGTCGCCAAATTGTAGGCGTGTTTTTATTTCGCTACGCGGTGTGAGCGCGTATTTGATTTGACTACCCCATTGTTAAGGTTTTATTGAAAAATGTTTTGTATTGAAAGAAGTCGCCAACAATTCTTTAAAGGAAGAATCATAAACCTAATGAGATATTGGGAAATCGTAGGGACAAATTGTGGGACTTATCCAATGTAGATTTCCCCGTCTAGACTCCATAGATGGTCAAAATGGACCAAAGATTGAGTTTGGGGGTGAGGGTACGAATATGGTCATAACGAACCACATTCGCCAAAAGTTGGCCTCTACTGCATATCGATTCATTACAAATTTTATGCCCAAGAATAACCATACAATGTTTTAAACACCCTAAAAATATTTAGTCTAGGTTGGTTCAGGAAACACATAAAAGACTAATTTTTAGTGACAAGTTATTATGCAATCAATTTACAGGGAGCCTAGCAGGTTGTCCAAATTAATCTAATGTAAGAACAGTTCTTCAGGTCTTGATTGACAAAATAACATGTGGGTGATAAAAGCAATAAATCAAATCATATAATATGAATAGAATAATCAGGCAAGCATATAATATACAAAGGCATGAATAATAATATGAATATAAAATAAAGTATAGAAAAGGGGTTAGAATATACAGTAGAACAATTATTACTTAAAGATCTACATCATGAAATAAATTGTTAGTAACTTCAAGGCAATAAATATAATTGATTATTCAAGGATCCTTAGGAATTATACCTATGCGATTTAGATTGAAGAGCGCAACGATCTTTAGGCGGAGCAATTGTGGAACCATGAATGTAGTATGATCAGTAATTGAAATTGATTTGAAAGGATTGAAGTATTTTGAGATTCGTAATAGTATTTGGAAGTATTCGTAAGTTTGTGTTCGTAAAATAATAATGAAAAACCGTTTTTGTTTCGGGAAATCAGCCCGTATTTATAGGCAAAAAGACACGTGCGCTGCACGCACGTCCTACGCTAGGCGCAGGCCTACGTGGTAGGCGCAAAGACATGCGTTAGGCGTAGATTTGCGCGCCTGACGTTGTCCGTCCAGTTAAAAGTTTACACGTAGAGATACGGTTTTGAAAAGATTAAAAAGTAGCTTACTTCTCACACATGACTTGCGCCAGACGCAGGAATCTGTATGAGTCACAACTCACAAGTACACATGTCAGGCGCTCATTGGAGCGCCTGACGCGATCTAGCCAATGTGCTGGACGCACGTGGCGCGCTGAGCGCAGCCGCCGCGTTCGGCGCATATTCTAGTATATTCGTTTTTTCTTCTACGCGTGCTTTTAAGATGCTATTTTTATCCCTAAAAATCAGGAGATTGAATTTTACGGGATGAAAATTTGATTTATGCTCTAAAGACAATAATAAAAGCAATTAAAAAGAAAATATTTATTAAAACAATAAATATTCAATTGGGCTTTTAAAATGGACATAAATATTTTACGGGTTTAGTTGACAATTAAACCTCATGAACAATTAATTGGGCTTTAGAATATCATTTCAAAATACAATTTTGGATTGGTTCTTTAGATTGCTCTTCCGTTGGGTCGCGCCAACTAATACCGCGGTATGTTTCATCATTGGACTCTTAAATGGGGAGACACGATTATATGTTTAAAGAAATGTGGAACAAAAAATGGTGGAATTTTGTGTGAAAAACAAGAAATGTTTTTCTCTCTTCTTTTCCCTCAAGTAGTCGGCTGAAAATGGAAGGAACCAAGGTAAATTTTTCTGGTTACAATATGTGTTAAGATGAATTGTATAGAGGGGGTTACAAAAGCTAGAAATAGGGAATCATGGTTATGACATTAAAGGGAAATAAAAAAAAGATGATAAGTGGCGGTTACAGTCCTTCCAAATTCTGAAAATTAATCCTCCAAAATAGGATATTTTCGGCCACCATAGACGTCCCAAGTCGGACCATGCTCGTGTTACAAAACGGTTGAAATGAGCTAAAACATTGATATGATAAAATAATAGCTCAAACGCACATTTTAAATACTAGAAAATATATAACTACTAATTCAATAAATGATTTAAATATAACATTTTAAAAGTTTTTTAAAAAATGTATTACGATATAATATGGTTAAGGAGTAAAATATTCTAATTTTAATGGAAATAACTCGAAGAAATTATGAGCGAAAATCCGTGGTGTTACAATCACTCCCCCTTAAGAAACTTTCGTCCTCGAAACTTGCAACGACACGAAAAGGTGATATACGATGACGACGCGTAGATTTATTTCGGCCACCCAATTAACGTCTTGGAGGCATCCTACAAAAACGAAGACGTTAGTCCTTGCTAAACCTCACTAACTAACACATAAGAAAAACATATACCACATATGTTAACAAAAATAACTCTCTAGGCTTTCTTCCTGCCCAAATAACTCTCACTAAGTATATTTCTTGAAGCCTAAGAAATTAATAATCCTAAATGCAACAACTACACATTTCCCATGGAATATGTAGCAACTTAATGAGAGTTGTTGTATCATTTGCTCTGATACCAACTGTAACACTCCGTCCTTTCATAAACACAATATAATGAAAATAAAATATTTTATAAAAGAAATAGCGATAGCGGAAATATCGCCTGACGGAAATGTCACTCTAAACGAAGGTTAAATTAGAGGTGGCAAACGGGTCAAACGGGTCGGGTACGGGTCGGGTCATTACGGGTCGGGTCATAATCGGGTCAACTTTGTGTTCGGGTTACGTTCGGGTCGGGTCGGGTCCGTTCGGGTTCGGGTTAGTTTCGGGTCCATTAGATTTCGGGTCACAACGGGTCGGGTTAGATCGGGTCGGGTTAAAACGGGTCGGGTTAGGTCGGGTCGGGTTAAAACGGGTCGGGTTAGGTCGGGTTTTAATTCTAGAAAATAAATAAAACACATATAAGACTAATAAAACTAAGTTAAATAGTTAATGGGAAGTGGTTAAGTCATATATAGTATCTCACGATAATTTTTTTCCTTAAATTTGTTTAAAAAATAACTAATATGACAACTTTTCGGGTCGGGTCGGGTTCGGGTCATCATTATCGGGTCAATTTCGGGTTGGGCAGATTCGGGTTCGGGTAGATTCGGGTTCGGGTTATATTCGGGTCTATTTGCTTTCGGGTCGGGTTTGGGTCGGGTCGGGTTATTTCGGGTTCCGGGTTCATTTCGGGTCATTATTTTCGGGTGGGAAACGGGTTTCGGGTAGGGTATTTCGGGTCGGGTCAACGGGTACGGGTTTGTTTTGCCGGCTATAGGTTAAATTAAACTAAATAAAAATAAAACCCAATTTAATTAATCCAAGATATCCACAAAGAGGGAAAACAACTTCATAAACCCAATGTAGTAATTATGAAATAAAATAAGATGTCTAAAAAATCCTAGATAGTCTTTCTCTCAATGCCCATAGTACAATAATCACCTGCAAAATATATCAACAAACATCCACAATCAATGGGGAGTAACTAAAAACTCTCCCTGCCCAATTAGGATCCATATAAGAGGTATACAAGTTTTTACAATCAAGTCATACACAAATATCTCAGAATTACACTTCAAATAATCAAATAAACAAATAAATACAACATAAATTATATAAACAGGGTAAAGTTAACAGAATGATTAGACAAAATAAATATACATATGATCAACTCAAGGATCAACATAATAAAACTTCATGTCTAAATAAAATAATAATATGAACGATATGAATGACAATGATAACGTTTCCAAAAATAATCTTCTTAACACATTTGAGGAGGAACTCAACGTAAGTGGATCGCAACCCACTGTTCCTATTTGGTTATAGTATTAGGACTCTGCTTGCCTATGTCTAGTATGGCCACTCCCTGATGCGAGATAATACCCTGCTCTGTACTTCTCGATCTCTCAGACGACAACTAATAATAACCAAGACGGACCTACACAACCTGCTCAGTATGTAAGTATAAAATGTGTACCCTGCTCATTACACCGTGACTGTTCATTCCTAGGAGACCATGCCGTCTCACTAGTCATCATCCTCAAACAAAAATAAATAATCAATGATAAGGAACAAATTATTTTAACATGATTGTTGAGATTGTTTGGTAACATGGAATCAATTGGAAATTGGAAATTGGAATGTGTTCCTTTGTTGTATGGCTTGTGGATTGGGGTTAATTGCTATTTTGGATAATGATAACTTTGGCATTACAAGCATGGATATGAGGAACTGGATTGGAATTTTGTGACTACTTGTTATAGGCAGAAATTTTATAATGATATATGTTTACAAGAACTGGTTAATCTACTAAGAGGTTGCCTAAGTTAAAGGATTAGGTACGGTTACCTAAAGAGCAATGTACTTAAGAAAGGAAAAAAAATAAGTATATTAACATATTGTGTGAGTGATTATCACTAAAAGGGATAAATGGCGATAAACTTGTAGTCGGACTCCCTACAAGTAATGAACAATGGGGGAGTGTTAGACAAGTTCTACACTCCTACACAAGCCAACTATGACGACAGTAGAGTCCTTATAAATTTTGATAACTCAAGTAGGCGGAAGGTTCCGTACGACCTTGGGGGTATGCATACTAAGGTGATGGGTGTGAAAAGAAACGAAACCGTATTTATATTCCATCTAATAGACTAAGTTGTTTATTAAGGATTAAGTAGCCCATATGATTCTAGATAGATGACGATGCCAGTTCGTTGTCAATTAAATTGTACAAATGGAATTTAATATTTTTGTAGTATCATATTTAGGAATTTTTATTATTACTATGAGCATGCTTAGTGTATTGTTTGTCTGTTTAAGTACGTACTCAGCCTAGCTGGTCTGTTTGTTATTTGTGTTTGCTTGTTGACTCTGTGATGATCCATTGATATTCGATGGGAGCATATTAGGTATGCTGGTGATGCTGCATGAGTTCGGGCATGAAAGGGAAATAGTTTAATCTATTATTATTTTGAGTATCGAGATATATGAACATTGTAAACATTACGGTTGGATTTTCCAGAATATATTTATAATCTATTTAGCTAATGATTTCAAATAAAGGGATCAATGGTGATTCCCGAGTTGAAGGAATAAGTTAGCATTTTATTTCCGCTGCAGATTAGTTTTCATATTCAGAAGTAGAATTAATGTTTTATGTTTAAATAAGCCTTACGTTACACCGCTGCGGTAACACTCCCAAGATCGATACGACGTAGTTTAGACTTGTATGGATTTTAGGGGTGTTACACTTACTTTATAACTGGAGTTCCCACTAATGTTTCTTGTGAGCCTTCCGTAGCTTCTCCTACGAGTCAAAGCTTCCCGTGGCCTCTAATGTCTCCCCCACTGGGTGCTAGGGGTGTAAGTGGATTGGACTGGATTGGACTTTGCCAAATCCAAATCCAGTCCAAAGTTTTTTGGACTCGAGAAATTGAGTCCAAGTCCGATCCAAATAATTTTTGAGTCCAATCCAGTCCGATAATTTTTTCTTGAGTCTGAATCCAGTCCAGTCCAGTCCAGTCCGATTATTATATTTTTTTTTCCCCGATTTAGATTCAATGATTCACAACGTTTTCTCATAATTGAATTTGAAAATTTAAGCTCATATATTCATTCCATAAATATATGTCACATACATCTTTTATATTATATATATAAATATTAAATATATATACATTATATATATAAATATTAAATATATATTATATAAAAAATTATTTTTGGACTGGACTGGACTTATTGGACTCCAAAGGGGTGAGTCCAAATCCAGACCGAAAATATTTGGACTCGAAAATTTGAGTCTGAGTCCAGTCCAAAAAAATTTCAGTCCAATCCAGTCCGACAAGTTTGGATTGTACTGGATTGGACTCTGGACTTTTCGCAATCTGCTTACACCCCTACTGGGTGCCCCGCACCCCTTGTGTCACGTGCTACAATATTGCAAGCTGGTTCCCCCCGTCTTGTTGGCTGCCCAGACTCCCCTTCGTGTGCCCCTACCCCAACCGTTGGCTCCCCAGCGAGCGCTGTTAGCCCAACCTCCCCTTCGCGTGTTCCTGCTCCCACTGCTACATTTTTAACCAAAGGCAATGCCTAAGATTAGCTAATGCAACGGTTGTTTTTTATACCATTGCAGTAGGAATATCTATTGCAACAGTCCACGTCATTATAGGTTCATGGATTGAGCTATTGCAACGACTTTACAAGGATCATTGCAGTAGATAGAGTTATAGCAATGATTCGGTGACGGTCGTTGCATTAGATGGAATTATAAAAATGTTATGATAAGGGTCGACGCACTAGACATTAGTTATGACAACGCAAATCTTGTTATCTGTAGATCAATATTCGCACAAGAATTATATCTCTTTCCCTCAATTTTTTTCCACGAAAATTTAAAAACTTTACAAAAAAAACCCCTAAATTTTCGTAAAACAAGCAACAAAAGAAAAAGTTCCATTGACAGTATAGAACTAGAGATAACTGATGATCGAAAAACCCTAAATATATTTTCCAAAAAGAATATCAATCTCCCAAATCTTTAACTGTGCGAATTGCGATTTACCAACAGGAAGACTTTCGAGATTTCTTTCAATATTCACGAATATATGGGATATTCCTCCTCAAATCCTCAATACATCAAGTAGGCAAAAATCCTCCTCAAGAATACCCAGCAATTAGACGAAATTTCGAATACCAGTCGAACTTCGAAGGTGCGTTCTTCTATTTCGTGAATTCTGAAAATTCTTCAAACGGCACAAAACCCTGTCGAGTTTCAAAATAAAGGTGCATTCTTCAATTTCGTTAATTCTGGAAATTCTTCAATATTATAGTTATAATTTTGTTCCATGGTAATAGGATATAAAAATAAAGGGTAAATTATTCAAAAAAATACAGCAAAGAGTCGAAATTCAAGAAAACCCAACAAAAAGGGGGAAAAAAATACAGCAAAATAAAGGTATGTTCTTCAATTTCAATTGTTATGGGAGTTTTATGTTTTTGTTCTATGGTAGTAGGATATTCATATTGAGGGGGTAAAAGTTGTGTGGTTGTGATGGTGATGCTATGCCTTATCTCCTTATGGATTGTCAATATTTGTTTTGACAATCATGTGATTGAATTTTTTGTGATAATAGATGCACGTTTGAGCCTCCTATTTCTGTAACTTGTTTCAATGTGGAGTTCTGAATTCTAGAGAGTAGGGAGCAAGGGGGAGTGACATATCAATTTTGTTGCCCTTACAAAACTAGTAGATTTCCTAATAGCGGTTGTACCATTCGAGTCACTATTAATCTGCTAGTATATTTACTACAAGAAGCTTAACGAATAGGAATATATTATACACCATATTTAACGTATGGTTGGAAATTAAATTACACCCTTCAAAATTCAACTCTATATGCTTACTACTATAGCCTTAAATTATAGAGTCTTCTTGGTAGAGTTTTGATTTTCGATTGTAAACAGTTTTTTAATGAAATGTTTGTTCATTTGTTTGGTTTTTTTAGTGGAAACGGGTTGCAAATGAATAGGTAATAAAAGAATTTCCCAGTTTAAACCATATTTTTCGGTGTTTCAATTGAGGTTAATTGGAAATATGAATTGAAAATTCGAAAGAACAAGGCCTTAATTAATTATGACAACTTTTGAGACAATCCGCAAAGCTCCTGGTTGAGAATTTCTTTTAGGAACATGATCAGTCTTAAGCCTGTATTAGGAAGGGAAAATCTCATTTATTAGTTAGCAGAATTTACTCATATGGTAAATGTATTCAGTTTCTGTTTTAAAAGATGTGTTCTTGACTAAATTTACTCCTACTTTAGTGGGTGAAACGCTTTGAGAACTGGTTTGTTTTTAATTCAATGTTCAAAGTTTATATTAACAATTTGCATTAAGATTCGCCGAAAATTTGAACTTGTAATCAAATTTAAATACACAAAAACTGATTAATTTTGATTCTTCTTCGTTATAGTGCTGTTTGTTTAAGTGGTAGCCCAGAATTTGGTTATATAACGTTTATTGTTTAGCTGGACTAGTTTAGTAACTCGTAGTTAGGAAATATATATGATTACTTGTATTCAGAATCCGCGGTAGTTAAAGCATGATTAAATTACAGTGACTAGAGGTGCTTATTGAACGAGCCGAGCCCGAATAGCACTGGGCTCGGCTCGGCTCGTGAGCTCGACGAGCGTGGGGGAGCCGAGCTCGGCTCCAGCTCGTGATTAGTTTTTGCTACTCGAGCTTGGCTCGTGAGCTCTACTAGGCTCGAGCTCGTTTTCAGGCTGGGGTTCGATTATGGGCTCGAGCTCGTTTGGGAAATTTATTTTGTGAAAAATATGTATAAAGGGAGTTCAATGATTCCTAGAGTAGAGAGATAGAAGAAGAAAGCAGTACAAACACACCACCACCCATGAATAACAGCAGCAACGCACGAGGAGGGAGAAAGAACCGCCGCGAGCGACACCAGCGCGACGCACTCCAGCAGCGGTGCGAGCAACCACCGCACGCAAAACACCACCATGAAGAGGAGAAAGAATACGCGAGTGAGATAGAATAACGAGCTGGGGAGCCACCACAGTAGCATCGGCGACGGCGAGGCAGCATGACGCCGATTGCCAGCGCACATAGGAGCGCAGAGACACAGGAAGGGAGAGAGAGAGAGAGAGAGAGAGAGAGAGAGATCTTTGGGGTTTAGGGTTTTCACAAGGAAAGAGAGAGGTAGGGTTCCATGAGGTGAGAAGAAAACTCGGGGGAAGGAGAAAGAATTAGAGGGTTTTGGGCTCTCACACCAAACCGACAAAGGCAACCAAAAGAGAAGGGAAACCGACCCAATTTAATACAATGCAACAACTTGATTCTTATTTTGGCTAAATACTACTCAACAAATTATTTAAGTAACTGAAACCCAAAATATATAATAATATTAATAATAAATTTTATAAAATTAAATAAATAAATATATTATAAACACAAAAAATAAATATTCACATTCTAACCCAAATATAATAAGAGTATTCGAAATATAATCAACTTTGTAATTATAATTAACGTTAAATAAAACGCTCTTAAGAGTATTCTCATATATACCTTAGTTTATATTTTAAAACAAATACTTAATATAATTTTTAATATATATATATAATTTTTTAGTATAAAATAATTATTTAATATAAAATATTTTTTTAGCATACAATAATAATCGAGCTGTTCACAAGCTTTTCGAGCCGAGCTTTGCTTAGCTCAGCTCGGCTCGTTTAAGTCTCGAGTCGAGCCCGAACTCGAGCCGAGCTTTGACCGAACCGAGCCCGAACTGTTCGCGAGCTTGTCAGTGACAATAGAAAATGCAGCAAATTTTGCTAATTAACCATAGTAGTCCTTTTATGGGTTGATCACCCTACAATTAGCTCGAATCTCGCCTTGTTTTCCAGTCAAAACTTGAATCTAGCTCATCTTAATCGTAGCTTTAACAAAATCCGCCTACCAAAGGAAACCATTTGCTGTATAAATTGCTGCTTGTTCAGCAGTCTTCTGGCTGTCCAGGAGCACCCAATCTGACATAAATAAACCAGCATGTTTGAAAAGATTTCCATAGTAGCTCTAGTCCATAAGAAGAGCACTTTGGTTCATGAAAACAACCAATGTTTGGTTTAGTATTCCGTGCACATCTCTAGGACATTTTAGCCAGAACACCTTGATTTGATTTTGATGGATCATATATAATGCAAACACAACGCCTTATATTTTCCTGAAATGTCATGTGATAACCATTAGAGATGGCATACAATTTGGGGGGGGAATTCAATTGGAATAAACATCACTAACAATATTAAAGTATCATTGAAAAAGTTATCTTAGAGTATCTTTAAAAGGTACATTGCCTCGTCACAGTTAGAGATCAATCAAAATGTCACCCAGTATAAAATAATGCAACAATGGCAAAACATTTGGTGAATTTAATTGGAATAAACATGCCACTGGATCATCTTAATTAATTCCCTACATGTGTATATTGAGTGAGTGTTTAAACAAAAAAAAAAACAAATTACCTGGATTCCAGGTTTTTGAATGTGGCACCAGATACTTTATTATTGCTAACAATCCTTTGGCTTGGATTGATTTTGTCGTTTGTACTTCTTTTTCTTACGCAAAGTTCATATGAATATCATAATTGATTCATTGTGCAGTTAGTTTTTGGTTAAAAACTAATATGGGTATGAATTGTGACAGTTGGATTTTGTTGATGGTGTACGTTTACTAACTATTACAATGTTTGAATTTTTAGGTGAATAATGAACCAACTGGAGGAGATCAAACGTAGACGTCTCACTATACACACTATTGACCAGATTTAGCTAGCTATATTATAGTGATGTGGTACTTGGTGGTTAGAAAGAAAGTGATCTATATGTACTTAGAAGTATTTGTGGTACTAAAACAAATATTTATTATTAGTTGGGTTTGATTAAGTACATTTTCGTTTTTGTTAATTAGGATTTGTCATGTATACTCTTAATTTAATTAGTTTTGGAAATTATAATACAGATATGACAATTATTTTTGGCATTTCAAGAGTATTTTGGCATTTGTTGCATCGTTACTAATATATATACAGGGTTGTAATATTATAGGTTTTCAGTAGGTTATAGTAATAATCGTTGCAATATCCCCACAAAAAAGAAATAAAACCATTCGTTGCACTAGCTTAAATCTGTTGCACTAGCTTAAATGGTAGGCGTTGCACTAGCCAAGAATGTTGCATAACCAACCACTAACAAAGCCGTTGCAACTGATAGCTGATCTAAGGCAACGAAATGTTTAGCCGTTGCAATAGCCCTAATTGTCGTTGCATTAGGCCTATTGCAACACCAACAAATGCTACGGTACAAAACCGTTGCAGTATGCCTATTGCAATGACTTTTAGCCCTATTGCAACGATTTTGGTGTGTTGTCTTTGCCTTTTAAATCCCTAGCTCCCCAGCGAGCGTTGGTCCCCCCCCACACACTCGATGTGTCGTTGGCTCCCCATTGCCAGTTGATGCTTCCCTCGCTGCTGGCCACGCCTACTCTGTGGCCAGTGCTGCTAGCCACACCCACTCCGTGGGGTCCCCTGCTCGGTCACCAGCCGTGGTTTCCCCCCTCCTTGCGAGTCTTCCCGCTCCCCTAGTTCCTCACCAATTCTCTTGTTGTGTCTACATCTTCCCAAGTGGCTCGCTCTCCTTCGGTTGTTTTAAATCATCACCCTACTGTCACTCGGTTAAAGATGGTGTTTCAAAGCCAAGAATTTTATTGAACTTAGAAACGGATGTTATTGAGTCAGAACTAACTATTTATAAGCAAGCGTCTAAAGACTCACGTTGGCGTCAAGCCATGCTTGACGAATATATGACTTTAATTAAAAATAACACATGTGAGTTGGTACCTCGTAACTATGATCGGAATTTACTTGGTTGTAAGTGGGTTTATCGGATTAAATACAATTCTGATGGTTCGGTGGAGCGGTTCAAATCCATACTTGTTGTTTTTGGAAATCACCGGTAGGCAGGTATTGATTACTTTGAAACCTTTAGTCCTATTGTTAAGCCTACTACAGTTCGCTTAGTTCTCACTATTTTTGTCTCTCTCAAATGGACTATTCGTTAATTAGATGTCAAAAATGCTTTTCTTCATGGTTTCCTTCATGAAGAGGCTTATATTCGTCAACCTCCAGGTTTTATTCATCCATCTAAACCTACTCATATTTGTCGTCTTCGTAAGTCCATTTATGGCTTGAAACAAGCCCCTCGTGCTTGGTTCTCTAGGTTCAGCAATTTCTTATTATCAATTGGTTTCAAATGTAGCAGTTGTGGCACTTCCATGTTCACTCTCAATTCGTGGTCATCTCCTTATACTTTTGTTATATGTTGATGACATTGTTCTAACTGGTAGTACCTCTGTTCTTGTTCACAAATTTATCTATGAAGGATTTAGGGGATCTTCATTACTTTTTCGGTGTTCAGGTTGTGCGTACTCCATCTGGTTTATTTTTATCTCTACATAAGTATGTTTCTGATTTACTCCGCAACTTTCATCTTCAAACTGTAAAACCAGTTCGCACAACTGTTGTCTCTAGAGTAACATTGTCTCTTCTTAATGGAGAACTTCTTGCTGATCCCACAGACTATCGTAGTGTGGTTGGGGATTTGCAATACTTAACTATGACTCGTCCAAATATTGCTTATGCTGTTAATATGGTGCCTCAGTTTATGCATGCTCCTCGTACTACTCACCTTCATGCTGTGAAAATAATTTTCAGATATCTGCAGGGTACTTTGACGTTTGGTCTATTCTTACATAGTAGTAATTCTCCTACTGTTGTTTTTGCATACTCTGATGCAGATTGGGCTGGTTGTCCTGATACTCGTCGTTCTACTACTGGTGATGCTGTTTTTCTTGGAAGAATTTGATTTCATGGCGCTTGAAAAAGCAACCTACTGTTTCTAAATCCTCCACTGAAGCTGAATATCGCGCAGTTGCATATACTGCTATAGAGACTATTTGGCTTCGGCAACTTCTTGCTAATCTTGGATATTTTCTTCGACGACCTGTGATCTTGTATTGTGATAATGTTTATGCTACTTATCTCACTGCTAATCCCGTTCATCATGATCGAAGTAACACATATCGATGTCGGCTATCACTTTGTTCGTGAAATGGTTGCCAAAGGAGGTGTTATGGTTCGTCATGTTCCAACTCAGTTGCAGGTTGTAGATATTTTTACTAAAGGCCTATCTACTGATTTATTTACTAAATATCGTTCCAATCTATCCGTTGTTTCACCTCGTAAAAATTGAGTGTAATATTGTATGAAAAAGGATAGAAGGGACTTTTAATAGTATTAGGTCTGTAATGTATCCTCATATATATATAGTGCTAAGGTTGACCAATCTAGGTTAACACAATTCATCTTCATTACTTGTACATTAACCCTACCAAATTACAATTATTATATATCTATGATTTATCTTAACATCTCATAAATATTGAAGCTCGTTGATGTGTTTCTAAGATTAAAAAAAGAAAACTTTTTGTGTTTTATGTTTATGGAACTAAGAAAGAGCTAACGAGATAGTACTCAAAAACCACGGTTTTGTGGGCATATAAGTGGCAATTGTATGTTTAGTTTAATTCTTAGACCTTGGATAAGCAATACTCATAAAAAGTAACTCAATCTCAAACTAATATATTTTCTCAATGTTTAACATGTCACTAAATTAGCTTCAATAAGCTAAGAAATATTAAGAGATTCAAACAAGATAATCCAGCCAAATGTCTGAGTAACAAGTACTAGAACGTGTGAATCACTAATTATATGCCTAAACAACTATTACATGCTTAATAAACTCCTAATCCCGTAGGGAATTACAAAATAGAATATGAAGGTAAGAATAAAAGAGTCCTAAACATGATCTTTCTTTACTAGAGTTACTTGTCCCATTTTTTGGTGGATTTTCTCTCCTTTTTCTAGGAGTCTTAAGATCTATGCGTATTCATCGTATGGATATTAAGGGTTTACAAATGATTTTTTATGTGGTTTTACAAAGTTTATCAATTCTTTGTCTACAATCTGCTGAGTCAATACAAGAATTTTGTTCACAAATTTATGGAATGACAGGCCACTTGTGAAAAGTTGTATAGAGACAATGAATCAAGAATATAATCAATTGTCATATTTATGTTTTTGAGTTCTTAGTTCATTCATAAAAGAATTTGTTTGGTTTTGGTAGATTTGGTTTACGTTGATATTTCTCCTCTATTATAGATGTGGTATGACTTTGAGTAATGAAAATTAGTGTTCTTTGGAACTTCATTAAAAAAAGAAAAAGAAAAATGTTGTACCACAATAATTTTATAAAACTCTAGTTATTGAACGACGCACAAATATAAAATACACTAATGAGCTTTGCACTAACCCTCATTTTTATTGAAAAAACTTTGTTTCCACTAAATTGAACCTATTTTACTAACTCTCTATTATTTTCACTTACATAATATGCCGACTTTTTGTAAACGAAACTTATTTTATTGAGTACCTAATAATCTGAGGTGAATAAAACATGACCTAAAGCCTTGAACATCTCTTGAGCCAAAAAACTACCATATACTAAAATTTATTTTAGTTATGGATATCATGTAGCTTAGTTGGTAAACTCTTATATAACAGTTTTCAAAACCTAAGATCAAATCCTATGTACATCATCTCAATAACTCGTAGGTGACATGGTAAAACACTAGTGGATAGCTGTTAGATGTTAGCTGTTAGCTGAGTTAGCTAATTGTATTAGCTGACAGTTGACAGATGATTGTATTAGCTAATTTGACTAGATGATTGTATTAACTGTTTGTATAAAGGTGTTTGGTAAGTAGCTGATAGCTGATTGCTACATAATTGTGTAAAATGACCAATATGGACATGTGCATAATCAATTGTTGTACATTTTATTATTTATTAATGTAATTTTGCAACAACATTAGGACATAAATGTAATTGATCAACTCATTCCCAAACCTCTAATGTCAAAAGCTCCTTCCCCAACTTTTTCAAAGAGGGCTTTTTGGACTCAATAAGCTAATTGAAACCTCTCTTTACCAAACACTCAAATTAGAGCATTGACAAGTCAAATCCTTTAATAGCCTGTTTGGATATTAGCATTTCATTTGAAATGCTGGATTTGGACAATTAACATGTTTGGATGGACAAAGAATTTCAATTCTGGAATTAGCCCAAATCCCACACAACCAAAGAAAGCCCATACAAGAAAGGATCTGAAATGACATTTAAAACTATGTCATTTGAAATCACAGCACACTACACCATTGTGCTACAATACTGCTCTCTTTTTTCTCTCCTTAAATCATTTTTTTTCCTTTTTTATTTCTTTTTGGTGAACTTCTTAATTTTTGTAAATGCCAAACCCATACTTTCTTTCTACTCAGCCATAAACATATGGGTTCCTTGTCCACTGTCTCTCCTCTACCTCACCACCATGACATCATATTCCATTTCATTCTCTAAGTTACCAGAGTTCGCCGGCGATTATATCGGTTTCAAAGATCCCAATTTTTATTTGTATTTCAATTTATCAAATGGGTCAAAAAATTCCTGTAAGTAAACAATCAAAGATGAGTTTTAATTTTCTTTCAATCCCAATTATCTTCATATTGGATTCAATTTTGTATAGTTTGATGAAAGATAAACAGAGCAACCATGGTTTTTACTTCATCTTCCTCATTCCCAATTTTTTCCTTTAAAATATTTTTTTTATAATGACAAACAGAGCCTTGTTATACTTGTTTTTCATTTTAATTTTTGTAGCTAAGGGGTCGTTCGTTATTGTTTTTTGTTTTCGGTTTTCAGTTTTTGAAAACCAAAAACAAAAATATGGAAACCAGAAAAAGTAGTTTCCAGTTTTCTATTGTCAGTTTTCAAAATTGACATGTTTACTATAAATATGACTAATTTTAAGTTCATTAGACTCCTTATATCTTATAACTTTTATATTCATAAAACCAAAAACTGAAAACATACAGTGATACCGAACGGGCCCTAATTTTTCATAATTCTGGTGAAAAACTCGCTTATAGTGATGAAGTGTGGAATTATAATTCTAAAGTCAATCCAAACGATGCATTGGATTTGAAATAATGGATTTAGAATTTCTGAATTTCCCAAACAATTGATTTGGAATTTATAATTCCTAAATTCAAATCTAGGAATTCAAATGAAATCAACATCCCCAAACACTACCTAATATAAATTCAACGTTTTTTCACCATATACCCCGACAAATCACAAAATTCACCATATACCCTTAATGTTTCAGATATTTATCATATACCCCTGAGTTTTCAAAACTGTGCACCATATAACCTTTTTCTAACGGATGTTAAGTCACCGTTAGTTTTATTTACCATTTTGCCATTATTAACCCCTAACCCTAACCCTAACTCCTAAACCTAATCCCTAACCCTAACCCTAACCCTAATCTAACCCCTAACCCTAACCCACCCCCTCCCCTCCACCCTGCCCCATCCCCACCTGTAACACCCCAAAACTTTGGTTTAGAAAACTTTATAAAACATTCATTTTTCATTCAAATACCTGACCAAACCTTTAGGGTGTTACCGCCGCATCTATTGTTAAAAATAAATGCAAGGCTAATTAATAAAATAAAATCTAACTTACAATTCAAATTATCAAAATAAACCAATCTAAGTTGTCTAATTTAAACCAATTTAAAACTAAACAATCCCAAATAACAGTACTATAATATTTATTAAACTAGGTGAGCTTAAAACTATAAGTGCGCTCAATCCTGCAACGTAGTCCCTTTCACCAACCTACACAATATAAATTAGAAAAGAACAAAGAAAAACAAATACACAAAAATTAGCGAAAGCTAAGTAATTACAACTCCATCCCGTAAAATAATAATAGTTATATTTTAAAAATAGTTTTTATAACATACATACAAGTATAATACAATACAGACAAGTATAACATAATACAGACAAGTATAACATAAATCAGACAAGTATACAACATAAATCAGACAAATATATAATACACTTAACCAATTTAAATACTCCAAGTTTATATGATTAACACAACATCAAATTTAATTATTAGAGGGGAATCGAACATCAGTAGGCCGGGACTAATCCCAGTAACCACCTACTTCAACATGGGTCGTCACCTATATAAATTAAGAGTAATGGCCAATATCGTTTTGCAGAACGTCCCTAGTGTGCACAACCCTCACTAATCTATTGGGTATCCGCAATGCGCACTAATAGTATTAAGAGGAAGACAATAAAGAGTTGTAACAGAATAAGAATCAAGTACTGTTCATCACCTATGGAGGATCCAAGTCCACAGGATAATTCCTTCAATAATATTACCACTTTACGTGATTAATAGATTTTGATATAGTTATGACACATCAAATATCACAATAAACACACATGAACATCTTTAGCTCAATAAATATTTTTCCCAACTTAATCACCTTATAAAATTATAATAATCAACGTCTATAATTCATAATAACCAATAGGTCCATCATTACAGCCTCATATATAGAGTCACAATGTCAACTTATAAAATCATTTGTAACATCATTAATTCACCAGTTGTACCCATTAAATTACATTATCCATATTAGTATAGTCTTAATATGATGGTATAATAGTTACATTAACAAAGTCCAACCATACTAGTAAATACATATGTATATATATATATATATATATATATATATATATATATATATATATATATATATATATATATATATATATCATACGTAGGGAAAATAGTACTAATAATAATAATCATAACTTTAGTCATACAAGTACTATTATTATTCATGTCATATAATATATATCAAACTTAACATATAATCACATAGTTACATCGATTACATATAGCACATACAATTCCTAACGGGATTCTAAGTGTTGATGGACATTGTGAATTACCTCAAACGCTTCCCAAGTATATATAAGTATAACAATCTCAAATAAAAGTCGTCTTCTACGAAGTTTCCATCTACAACAAATAGTATTACCTAAAGTTAGTCACTCAAATATAACATCACAAAAATAAAACTAAAGTTTAATAAAAATAAAATTTTATATTTATAAAATCTTATTATATCAAAATCAAATTTAATAACAATAGTTGTAAAAATTTGGGATATTACATCTACTATCCCTTAAAAGAATGTTCATCCTCGAACTTTAATGTTAGCTCTTGCTACTAATACGAAAACAAAAAGTTAGTATCACATTCTACCCCCCTTAAAGAGTTTCGTCCCCGAAACTCAAGCGTACCTGTTGAAAAAGTTCGGGATATCGGTTTTTCATATCATCTTCGGCTTCCCATGTAGCCTCTTCAGAAGTTTGACTTGACCATAACACCTTGACTAATTTTACGGCCTTATTCCGTGTACTTCTCGTTTTGGTATCAAGGATCCTAACTGGGTGTTGTTCAAAGGATAAGGTCTCATCTAGTTCAATGGTTTCAGGTTGAATGATATGGGTAGGATCATGGACATATTTTCGAAGCTGAGACACATGAAAGACATTATGGACATTGGCTAACTCCATTGGTAAGGCTAATCAATAGGCTACTTCTCCAATTCGCTCCAAGACCTCATATGGTCCAATGTAACTCAACTTCCCATTCCTAACTTTTCAACAAATGAACTAACTATGAAATAATGAGATGCCCCAGAATCAAAAAGCAAGTAAGCAGGGTTAAAGTTTACGAGGAAAGTACCCGTCACAACATCGGCGTTGGTGTCCGCCTCATTCTGGTTCATAACATAGATTCTTCCATTGTTACCTCGAGCGCCATTTCCATTGCCGTTCTGATTGTTGTTTCCTCCATTTGCTCGATTGTTATTATGACCATTATGCTGAGTATTGTTCCCTCCTTCATCATTCGAAACTTGACCCTGGGAGTTGTTATTGTTATAGGGATGGTTGTTGTTATTCTTGTCCTGATTAGGTCCATAACCATTCTTATCCCCCCCCCATTGTTCCCATTCTGTCTATTATTCTGACGTTTGGGACACTGATTAGCCTTATGCCCTTTCTCTCCACAAGCATAGTAAGTTATTGGGTCTCCTTGGCAGGTAAATCCTACAAATAGGGTTCTGGCTTTGGGATCCTTGCTGGTTTGATCTCTCCCGACTTTGGTAATTGCTATGGTTCTCTTGATAATTACCACCACCATTATTATGATTATTGCCCCCATTATTGTTATTGTTATTGTTACCCCCATATCGAGGTTTCTTGTCATTCCCATGGTCATTTTGGTTGTTAGGTGGGTCTTTTCTCTTATTCCTCCCCATAACTTCCTCTTCACGCCTCATATTTCTCTCAATATTAGAAGCCTTAGCATAAGCCTCCTGATGCTCCCCCAAGTCTAGTCTGAATTCTAAATGCTAACCCATCCTCAAACTTTTGAGCCTTGGCTCTCTCATCTGGCACAACAGTAGGACAAAATCTAGCCAACTCATTGAACTTTTGGGCATACTCTTGCACAGACATAGTACCTCCCTGGTTAAATCTAGTGAACTCATTGTATTTCTACCTCCTAATATGTTCAGGGAAAAATCTAGTCTTAATAGCAAACTTAAAAGCATCCCAATTAAAGTTTTCCTGAGCTCTAACAATAGGTCCTTGACTCTCCCACCAAGTGTCTGCATCCTCCCTCAAATAAAAGGTAGCTTGGTCTACTTTTTGAGCTTCAGGTGTCCTAGTAGCAGTGAATAACGCATCAAAGTCTCTTAGCCAGTTCTCTAAGAGTAAGGGGTCTTCCTTTCCTACAAAGATTGGAGGTTTAAGGGTTCCTAACTTCTTTGCCATAGCAGTTTGTGGGTCATCTCCACCATTATTCCCTAATTGGTTTTGTAACATTAAACCCATACGTTGGGAAAGTTGTTCAAGAGATCTTAGGCTCTCAAGTAGTTGTTCAGGAGTTTCAGCCATTTGTTCAAAAGTTCTCCTACGAGATCTAGTGTATACTTGATAGTTTTGCATACAATTCCTGCACATTAGCATTGGTATTACTACAACTATTCATCCATACATGGTTTTGCACATAAGTTTTATTCTTGCAGTGAGTCAACATCTTGCCATCCAAACACATAAAGAAAAAAAAATAAAGACAAGAAAATAAACAATTCATAAGCACATGAAATAAGTGCTCACACATTAAAGCACATAAACCCTTTTCGATCCCACTCTCACAATTTATTTTAATGTTTATTATTTAATTCCTATATTATTTAACCTTAGACTTATAATTATTTAAAAAAATTTATTAACTCCTAATTTATATGAATTTATTATAACCTAAGCTCTGATACCAATTTGTAACACCCCAAAATTTTGGTTTAAAAACTTTATAAAACATTCATTTTTCATTCAAATACCTGACCAAACCTTTAGGGTGTTACCGCCGCATCTATTGTTAAAAATAAATGCAAGGCTAATTAATAAAATAAAATCTAACTTACAATTCAAATTATCACAATAAACCAATCTAAGTTGTCTAATTTAAACCAATTCAAAACTAAACAATCCCAAATAGCAGTACTATAATATTTATTAAACTAGGTGAACTTAAAACTATAAGTGCGCTCAATCCTGCAACGTAGTCCCTTTCACCAACCTGCACAATATAAATAGGAAAAGAACAAAGAAAAACAAATACACAAAAATTAGCAAAAGCTAAGTAGTTACAACTCCATCCCGTAAAATAATAATAGTTATATTTTAAAAATAGTTTTTATAACATACATACAAGTATAATACAATACAGACAAGTATAACATAATACAGACAAGTATAACATAAATCAGACAAGTATATAACATAAATCAGACAAGTATATAACATAAATCAGACAAGTATATAATACACTTAACCAATTTAAATACTCCAAGTTTATATGATCCACACAACATCAAATTTAATTATTAGAGGGGAATCGAACGTCAGTAGGCCGGGACTAATCCCAGTAACCACCTACTTCAACATGGGTCGTCATCTAAATAAATTAAGAGTAATGGCCAATATCGTTTTGCAGAACGTCCCTAGTGTGCACACCCCTCACTAATCTAATGGGTATCCGCAATGCGCACCAATAGTATTAGGAGGAAGACAATAAACTGTTGTAACAGAATAAGAATCAAGCACTAGTAGAATAATTGCTTATTGCTGCGGTGATATTGCTGCGGTTTTACCCATACGCAGCAATAAACCACGTGAAAAAAAAGGTAAAATATAAAATAGACCTATTGCTGCGGTTTCAGCCGGAAACCGCAGCAATAGATTTCAACGGGAAAATATTCAAACTTAAATTGACCTTTTGACCAGCTCTATTGCCGCGGTTCCTAGCCAGAACCGCAACAATATATTAAAATATTATTTTTTTATTAATATTTGAATCTATTGCTGCGGTTCCTGTAAAAAACCGCAGCAATAGGCTGTTTTAAATATAAAAAAAAAGGCGCGGCCCAATTATTAGGGTTATGTTCCTTTTAACAACTCAGCCGTTTTTCTTACTTTCCTATCTCTCCTCTCCTCTCCTCCTCACTCTCCTGATCTCCTCACTCTTCTCGGTCTTCCTGTTCGGTCTCCTCACTCTCTCTCTCCCCCTTTCTTTTGTTTTCTCGGTCTCCCTGTTCGGTGCTCGTTAGGGATGGCAATGGATCTCGGACCCGGCCCGGATCCGTGGACCCAGATCCGTTTTTCCGGATCTGGATCTTAAAATTTTCAGACCCGTTGGATCCGGGTCGGATCCGGGTCCTGCCACCAGATTACGGATCCGGGTCCGGATCTGACTCAAGATCCGGACCCGGATCCGCAGATCCGTTTTTTTAAAAAAGAAGATGGGCTGGGCCGTCCAATTCTAATGCCATTTAAAAGACAATACACGTATAGCATTTTCACAAACACTCTTCTCTCCCTAAAACCCTAATTCCCACGGTGACCCTTCTCTCCAGACTCCAACATCGAACCCCCAACACCCAACACCCACCGGCCAACACGCAGCACCTACCGGCGAACATCGAAAGCCCACCAGCCGGCCATGCTCTCTTCAAAGTCCGACCACCAGCCACGATTCTATCTCTCGCAGTGTCGCTCTCTCGACCACCAGCGAGCAGCCACCATCCACGCCACCAGCTGCCGCCCGCGGTCTCGTCACGACGCAGGACAACCATCGAAGAACACAAGACCACCAGCCACGATGGCCATCAAGCCCAACATCCTAACTTTCACGTTTCGTTACTGAATTTTGTTCATCCACGTTTTCGAAGTTTCAAATTTGTGTTAGAGATTATGTCAGTTGGTTATTGAATTAGCTTGATTGAATTTTCCTTACTGTTGTTGAATTTGTGGTTTATTGCTTAATTTTATGGCGAATTTGTGGTTAAGTTTCTTAATTTGGTGGCGAATTTGTGGTAAAGTGGGCAAAATAATGTAAAAACAATCAGATCCGTTCTGGACCCGTTTTTGGACCCGGATCCGTGGGATCCGCAGTATCCGGATCCGGGTCCTAATTTTCTAGACCCACCGGATCCGGGGCGGATCTGGATCCAAACTCTATAAACGGATCTGGATCTGGGTCCTTATGGACCCGGTCCAGATCCGACCCGTTGCCATCCCTAGTGCTCGTCGCCCTCGCCGGAGCTCGTCGCCCTCACCGCTGCCTCTGTTCTTAGCCAGATCTCGCACGTCCTTCGCACCTCGTCTTCAACTGCTCGCCGGACTTATCAACGTCTCGATCCATGGCGACTGCGGTGGTCATCGAAATTCGAACGCGACTACTTCGTTTTTCGTTGTAGATCTGATTTTTTTTTTCGTTTTTCTTTTCCTTTTTTTCGTTTTTCTTTGCGTTTTTCTTTTCGTTTTTCTTTTCCCTTTTTTTTTCATTTTTCGTTTTTCTTTTCCCTTTCGTTTTTCGTTTTTGTTTGCGTTTTTATTTTCGTTTTTTTTTTCGAGTTTTTTTTCGTTTTTCCTTTCGTTTTTTTTAGATCTGTTTGTAGATTTTTTTTTCGTCATCATAGCGGTGGTCGTGGTCATGTTTTTGTCGTTTTTATTTGTTTTCATTTTTTTCTGGGGTGGAATATATCTGATTTTTTTTAAAGTTAGTGTCAAACTATACAAATTCCCAAGTCTGTTTTTCTCTCTCTTTTTTTTGTATTTTTTTATTTCTGCATTTTTTTTGTTAGTTTTATGTCTACATTTTTTGATCAAGGGTTGATTTTGTATGTTCTTCTGTCGGTGTTGATTTACTTTTTCGTGAGAGATATCTTAAGTTGAATTGTTAAAATGCAATTGGATAAACTAATTTCAATAGAAATAGATCTGATGCTTAAATGCGATATTGAGTGTAAGAATATGGTTCTATATAATATATGAGTGTAAGTTTGTGTTTTTTTGGTTCTTTTTTTGGCACTCTCTCATTGTATACATATATCGAAAAAAAATTTTTTTTTTGAGCTGTGGTACCTATTGCTGCGGTTTTGTCTAGGAACCGCAACAATAGGCCAAGCTATTGCTGCGGTCAAAAATCGCAGCAATAGGTTAATTACCTATTGCTGCGCCCTTAATTGCTGCGCGGTCAAAACCGCCGCAATAGGCCACTTTATGACCACAACAATAAGCATTTATTCTACTAGTCAAGTACTGTTCATCACCTATGGAGGATCCAAGTCCACAGGATAATTCCCTCAATAATATTTCCACTTTACGTGATTAATAGATTTTAATAGTTATGACACATCAAATATCACAATAAACACTACACATGAACATCTTTAGCTCAATAAATATTTTTCCCAACTTAATCACCTTATAAAATTATAATAATCAACGTCTATAATTCATAATAACCAATAGGTCCATCATTACAGCCTCATATATAGAGTCACAATGTTAACTTATAAAATCGTTTGTAACATCATTAATTCACCAGTTGTACCCATTGAATTACATTATACATATTAGTATAGTCTTAATATGATGGTATAATAGTTACATTAACAAGTCCAACCATACTAGTAAACACATATGTGTATATATATATATATATATATATATATATATATATATATATATATATATATATATATATATATATATATATATATCATACGTACGGAAAATAGTACTAATAATAATAACTTTAGTCATACAAGTACTATTATTATTCATGTCATATAATATAATCAAACTTAACATATAATCACATAGTTACATCAATTACATATAGCACATACAATTCCTAACGGGATTCTAAGTGTTGATTGACATTGTAAATTACCTCAAACACTTCCCAAGTATATGTAAGTATAACAATGTCAAATAAAAATCGCCTTCTACGAAGTTTCCGTCTACAACAAATAATATTACCTAAAGTTAGTCACTCAATTATAACATCCCAAAGATAAAGCTAAATTTAATAAAAATAAAATTTTATATTTATAAAATCATATTATATCAAAATCAAATTTAATAAAAATAGTTGTAAAAATTTGGGATATTACATCCCCTCCCCCCACCCTCCACCCTAGCCCCCCCCCACCGCCCACCAACTAGCAGCCCCCCACCGCCCCACCAACCCGCAACCCCCTCCCTTTCGGACCGCAACCTCTCCCCCCTCCTCGCAACCCCCCTGCGCCGCAACCCCCTCCCCCCCTCCCTCGCAACCCCGTTCCCCGCAACCCTCCTCGCAACCCCGTTCCCCGCAACCCCCTTCATCGCAAACTCCAAGTACTTTTCATGAGTTAAACATAGATTTGTAATGTTCTTTGGAATTTATGCCGAAAACGTAGCTTAATTTGAGTGAAGATGTTGATGAATTGCGCGATTTGTGCGAAGATGTTGATGAATTGTGCGAAAATGCGAGTTGCAAGGATTTGGGGTGGGTAAATTATCAAAAACGAAGAGGGAGAAAACGCGAAGCTGCAGAGGAGGGGGTGTGGTTCTCGCGACGGTGCAGGGGACGGGTGGGGTTCTCGCGACGGTGCGGGCGACGGGAGGGGTTCTCACGACCGTGTAGGGGAGGGTAGAGTTCTCGCGACGATGCAGGGGAGGGGTGGGGTTCTCGCAACGGGGGGGGGGAGGGGCTGCTGGGTTGGGGGAGGGGGGGGGCTGGGGGTGGGGGAGGGGGAGGGTGGTGGGAGTTTAGGGTTAGGGTTAGGGTTTAGGGTTAGGATTAGTGTTAGGGTTTAGGGGGTTAGGGTTAGTGTTAGGGTGGCAAAATTGTAAATAACTCTAACGGTGACTTAACGTCCGTTACCAAAAAGAGCATTTGGTGAACAATTTGTAAAAGTCAGGGGTATATGGTGAATTTTTAAAACATTGAGGGTATATGGTGAATTTCTTGATTTATCAGGGGTATATGGTGAAATAACCGTAAATTCAAACGTCTAATTTTACCCCAAACCTTTCTTTACCAAACAAGGGCCTAAAATTAGTAGCAAGCCTTGGGCAATCCGAGCCCTCCGTCAACACTCTCTTCGTAGTATCCGGTTAAAACAAGAATGCCAAAAATCTGACTGTCCTTCTCCCACTCCCCCCTCTCTCTCTCCCCTCTTCCCTTCAACACTCCTTGCGCAGTTACCACCCTTTTTTCTCTCTCCTCTCTCCTCTCTCTTCCATAGACATGGCAGCTCGTATTGTGGCGGCTGCTCGTCAAGCCGCATCCATCACCAGGATCTCCTCGCACCACCCACCCACTCAACTCCTTCAACGCCGTGGTCTCGCTGGTGCTGCCGGTAAATCTATTAATTTCTTCTCAAAACTCTTGATAAAACTTGATTCCGATTTATAAATTATCTGTCATTATCAGGTTGAATCTTTTCGATCTTGTTATTGCCTACGCATTTTGTCCTCCGTATTTGTATATGTCGTCTTTTTCAGTAATTTGTAGAAGAAAAGTCAATCTAGTATGAATACTCGTGTGCAATATGGATTTTATTGTGATTTATTTGATTTGATAGATATGTTAGAAATCGAAACAATTTTTGATGTGTTCATCTTGTAGGATTTTCAATTAAGCATAGATGGATGTTAATTTGATGATTTTGGTGTTTGGAAGTGGGAGTTTGACAGAAATAAACAATTTATTTGAGTATAAACGTGAATTGAAATTCCATTACATTGGTGTTATAAGCTATTTACAATTTCTGATGTCTTCGGTTTGTAGGATGTTCGGTTGAGCTTAGATGTTTGTACGAAGAATCTAAAAAGTAAATTTTTTTTGAAGAAGTGAGTCGCATTTGTGTATTGGAAGGATTGTTTGTGACAATAATATTTAGCCTTTTGTTTGTGTTGTCTCAGTCTTTGTTAGACCTCACAGATGATACACTAATAGTCGAAAATTTCGGAGTAGTGTAAAATGATTGAATTTTACCTTTTGATTCTATTTGAATAACATTAAAATGACCCTTTACATTAAACTATGATGATACGATGTTCTTTTTTCCTCGAGCTAGTTGTAAGTGTCACCCTTATCATCCATAATAGAGTCATTGCTACAAATGCAAAGCGAATTTTATTACTTTCATGTGAAGGAAACACCATGGGGTGTAGAGTTTTGCTTTTATATTGGGCAGCAATCAATGTTGATATATATCTGGTCTGTAGCTCTACTGAAGTGACAAGCACATTGGTACACCATAAAATCAAGTGCCATGTATCTATTATTTTCAGTTTCTAAATTTTTATGTAAATGTTTTATGATGCACTTATGTGATATATCGCAGATCATCATGGGCCACCAAAGGTAAACTGCTGGCAAGAACCAACGAACCCTGGTAACTGGAAGGAAGAACATGTGAGTCCTCATTGTGGAGTTTTATATATCTTCCTCTTGTTTTTGTATTACCAAGCCTACTGTGATCCTCTTTTGAGTGTTAAGATTTCAATGATTGTTGAACATGATCTATATTCCTTC
Source organism: Beta lomatogona (assembly GCA_947646795.1). Classification (NCBI taxonomy): domain Eukaryota; kingdom Viridiplantae; phylum Streptophyta; class Magnoliopsida; order Caryophyllales; family Amaranthaceae; genus Beta; species Beta lomatogona. The sequence goes on from CANSNZ010000929.1 coordinate 1,650,459, forward strand.
ATGCTGCCTGTTCTTGTTTGCTTCTTCAGTTTTACTTGATACTTATTCAAAATAGTCAAATAATTATATGTGGTTGGTTCTGTATTTGTTAACTTTAAGCTCCCCTCAAGCTCATGCCTTCAAAGACAAAATCATTTTCTTTTAAGCAACACAAAAGGTTCTACTTGATTTTAATTTTTCATTCAATTTGAAAAGTAAACGTAACAATGAAAAACAGGGTGATTTTGAAAGTAACAACAGAGGGATGGGGGAAGGGCATTTGAAATGGAAAGATATTTGTACAAATGGAAAGATATGTGTAGTAAATGTTCATGCTTGGGTTGTATTAGAACATGTATCTGCTGCCATCATCTTAGAACAAGTATCTGCTGCCATCATCTAAGGATTGTTTTGAAGAAAAATTGTACAACAAACATAATTGGTTCTTGATCTGCCGATATGCTCTTCCATTTCACCAGTGGAGGCTCATATTCTCACTTTTCTTCTTCTTGAAGATATTCCTTATATATGGATATATACATTAAAATTTATGACTAGTGATTGTGCTATATGTGGCAGAAAGTCTTAGTCATGGGCTCGTGGCAGGTTGAGCAATATGAAGAATTGCTGCATATAGTGTGACGGTGTCCATATGCACTTGGTTTGTTGATTAGTAGTTGCGTGCTTTAAGAATGCTAAGGATTTATGTTACCTTAAGATGGGCCGTGTTATAATGTCGCAGTATTAATAATTGCTGCACATACTGTCATGGGGTCTATATGTACTGTTGGCTGTTAACTTGTAGTTGCGTGCTTCAAGGATGCTTAGGATCCAAATGTTACCCAAGATGGGCCAAGGTGGTGGTAGTGTTATACTGTTATGTAGACTTCCTATACTTCTCTTGGTTGCACACTTGCACTTGTTGCGTTTCTAACAAAGTGTCCCCTGAGCTGTTTTCGCTCACATGTGGACAGATGGTTTTTGTGGTTGGTGGAATGCTTACATAGCTCCATGAACCTTGAGTAATGTGACCATTAAATTTTGTGGGGGGTATGCTGCTAAAAATACAATATTGGTGTATTATATCGTTGATAGTCAAGGACACCCATATGGCTTTTACAGATCACGTCCTAAAAATGCTGACTGGCTTGATGCTAATTTTCAAACTTTTGGGGAAGTTAATCTGATAGATGTTTCTACGTGAACACTCACAATGCCTGGCTAGCTAACTGCTAACCGCACTTGGAATTTTGAACAAAAATTCACTTGGTCTTTTTGTATGATGTTTCCAAAGTGGCTCAGCGTTGTTGGGCTGGCTCTGTTTTATGCTTTAGACAGGAAAGTCTTTCTCTATCTTTTTGATGATCTTTTTGTCTGTGGACTTTTAGTAAGAAATTCTGTTTGTTAGAGGAAACCTTTAAATCATGTTTTGTGTTATATACTTTCAACATATTGAACCAGCAGCATTTAATTAGGCGTGCGAAAGAGTGACAGAAGTTTTCTGAGACAAGTCAAGCTGGGTTTTCTTTGTCTTTCAGAGATTACAGCACCTCCTGTTCATTGTTGTTGCTTTTAAATCCTCTAGCCATCTGCTACTGCCGGGACTTTTCAATGATTAGGGTAAAGTTGAGCTACTAACTTGTGCATATCTTGCATTATGCAGTTTGTTATCGTCTCTCTCACTGGATGGGGTCTGCTTATCACTGGAAGTTACAAGTTCTTTACTAGGGGCAAAGGCAAGAAAGAGCAGGTGCTTTTCTTTGTACGCATGCTCTATCAGAGCTATCTTGTTATCCATTGATTATTTCTGACCTAAAAGAACTGTCATGATATAAAGAATGATCTTTTGTTCTTTTATGCCAAACCATCTCTATCGTTGCGTTAAATAACTAGTAATTCCTGTCTTTTTAGCTTTACCATCTAATCTTTGCTCGTTTGTCAACGCAAAACTTAGAGTATTAATGTCTTTAATTAGGTAAAGGGTAAAAATTATAAAAAGTTGGTACTTTGAAATTGTATATTGAGATGAATCGAACAAGATCCCACGTGACAATATTTTTGCTTAGGTATAAATAATAAGAGATAGTCAAAGTGGAATTTGTGAATAGTGTCAAAAGTCAAAATGATAGAACTAAAAAAAAAGAGGAAGTAGCTTTCTTTAATTATTATGTATTATTCCCTCGGACTTTGACTCCATATCTAAATCTTCTTTGTAAGCTGCCCCAAAATAGGACACTCTATATCTAGTAAGTTAAACTTTGAAAATTCTATATTACCCTTAAATAATACCATGAAATAAGAACTTTTATATATCTCTATTATATAAGGGAAGGGGGGAGGGAGATGGTGTCCCCTCTGGAAATACTAAATTACCCTTAATGATCTAATGGAATGAAAAAAATTACAAAATAAAGTAATTTAAGAACCCAGCCTTTCTCATTTCAACTTGTACTATCATATGGCAAGGTCAATGTGTAAACTTTTAAATTTTGAAAGAAATTTATAAACTAATCATTATCTTAAAAGTGGCCTTTAACTTAAAATTGCCTTGTATTTTGGGATTGTGTGAAAGTTGTATGTATTTTGCTTGGTGCATATGTGTTTTTTTATACTATAATCTGCTGAATGAATGTTTTATTTGATTAACCAAGTTTTGTTCCTCCTCTATTTCGCTGTCTTCAACAATAGGTGGCGGAAGCTTCACATTAGAACAACGTTAATGAACTTCAAAATGTTTTTGCAATAAAGTCATCACTCGAAACTGTTCAACCAGGTGGATACCCTCTGGCATTCCAATTGTAGCTGGTTGATGGCTTAGGAGCAAACGAATGTGATAAAATGGTTTTTTTTGACAATGCTAATTGTTGATGCCTATGACATATTATTGTCTGAAATAGTGTTGCTTCTCCTTCCTTTTCTCTTGAATTGACCTATTTTTGCTTCTATAATTTCTTTATTCCCTGGTCTGCTGGTTCTGTTTGCGGCAATTTGGGTATCGTACTACCTGTTCAATATATTTTCCTATGATTCAATGGATTGAGTGAATAATATCACCAGCTCATGGGCTTGTTTGCTATTGTTAATTTTCCTGGAGTAATACGTGATGCTAAACTAACCTTCTAATGCTGCATTTTAGAGGGCTTACTTGGTTCTATATACCAGTTATGTTTGGTTCGATGGAAATAAACGTTTTCAATTCCTAGGGAAAAACGTCATCCTTGATCACTTTTTCTCTTTTTGGTTCTTCGGGAGAAACGTTATAGGCAAGGAAGGGAAATTGATGAAGGTATGAATGGAGGAGGAATAAATGACATTGTTCCTTTGAGAAGGAAAATGTTCATCTTTGGGAGACCTTTTTTCACTTTTTACAAACCTAATAGAGGAAAGTGGGAAATCCAATTTTCCTAGAACATGTTTCTCTCCCAACCAAACACTCTCTTAGCTTACCATAAGAATTTGTAGCTACTGTTCAATGTCCCTTCTTCATATGACTTGGGTTGATGATATAAGCTTTAACTTTGATATTATGAGATTAGAGATCGAAGAGTAAATACCAAAAAGTGACCGAAGAAAAATGCAGTTCAAGTTGGCAGTTCTTTCTTCGTACTTCCCTTAAGAATTTTTTATTACAGTGTTCTCAGACAACAACAGCGATGTCTTCGTGTAATGACATCTGGAATTTGATGTTTAAAATGTCTGTCAGTTTTGTAGCCACAATTAGGATGTATGTTATAGGCTATAGGCTATAGGCTATAGGCATTACGTTGCAGTCTTGACAGTTGACAGAAGTAGGAAGTTCTAAAGTTGTCCATGTTTCCCGGTCATTTTGAGCTGTTATTTGCTAACCTAGAATTCGGTCTCCTCTGCTTCATCATCAGGGTCTGATTCTGAAAATCTTTTGATATCATCTCTATCTATTTCTGGTTCATGAGTTTCTGCGTCCTCTGAGTCTTCAGCCTCACTTTCATCATTATCTTGTGCAGTATCATTCTCTTGTGCATTATCATTCTTGTGCTCCCTCGCCTCAGTACTATGCGTCATCTCTTGCTTTCGATTCACTTCTTGGTCAGATGATTGATTGATCATCTCATCAGAAAACTTCTTCCTGGCATTCTTTTCAACGTCATCTAATTTTGCACTCTCAGCATCAGGTAGCACTTCAGTTTTGGCTTTCTCATTACTGTTTTGCTCTATGCTCACCATACTTTGATGTTCATCCACATGCTCAGTCTCCTCAAACCCATTAGATTTTGTGTTTGTCGGTTTGCTTTCTCGCTCTTCTTTCTTCACTGCTTCTCCCTTCCCAGATTGGCCACCATTTCTAGTTTCTGTAGTCGGATTTATTTTGTCGGATACTGCCAACTGATCTTCAGAGCCTAGCTCGTTCTTCATCTCAGACTCTGCCTTTTCATCTTGGTTTTTTTCTATTCTTTGCTGTTCGTCGTTGCTGGTAAGAGCTGGAGTGCTCTCAGTCTTCTTGGTCATAGAGTACAACTCATCCCCTGATCTCCTGTTTCGTACGGTCTCTCTCCTATTGCCCTTTGAATGTTTTCTTCTCAGTCTGGATCCAAAACTGTTTCCAGATCCATCTGACTTTTCTAACTTTAGGCCCCCTCTACGAAGGCCTGCATATCTTTGGCTTTCTTGATCTTGATGATCACCAGACCCAACGTTTACATGCTGTTCCTCTTCACTGCTGGTGATCATCTCGTTTGCTATTTTTTTCTCTTCCAATACTTTATCTGCTCTCTTCAAATTAAATTCTGTACTCACCATGAGTTGTTTTTCATTTCCCCTTCTTCCATCTTTCCCATCACTCACCTTGTGTTCAACATTTGTTATGTGGTCGTTCATCCTCTGAGTAATATTGTCATTTCGGCTTCTGTTTTCGCTCTTTTCTGAGTCGCTTGAATAATCACTCCTAAGTTGTAATTCCGCACCATTTTCATTCTCTTCTTCTGAGTCAATAGTGGAACTTGTTAGTTTCGCCCTTTCGGAATGCATATCTACTTGCATTTTGAGCTGAAGAGCCGTCACATGCGAGGGATCTCCATTACTTGAGTTCATCCCTGTTGTTAGTATTTTAACCTCCCTCTTCTTATCCTCGAGGGTCGACTCTATCACCTTCCTTTCGTCCTTGAGAGATGCAATTGTAGATTCCATTTCTAGCAGTCTCCGGTCGAGCTCTAGCTTCTGAGTTCTCAGGAAGTAGACTCTGTTTTTCATCTCTTCGATTTTCTTCCGAGCTTCTTGATTGAATTTTTTCTCCCTCTGCAACCTCTCCAAAGGAGATGCATATAAGAAAGCAGCAAAATCATGTACATATTATCCCCATTGATTATTTATCAATATCGATGTAACTAATAATACTTTAAAAAAATATATGACATATATATTTCAATGCATGATTGCTATACAATTAAATAATAATTACATAATTATTCAACAAAAAGCAAAATAATTATTGACTCTTTAAATATGGAGTTATTATTTACCTTTAGTCCTTTACCCTTAGAAAAGAGAAGTAGCAAATTTCTTAACCTAAAAAAAGCCAGAAAAATACCAAATTTTTTCTCGTGCGGATAAAAGACGAAGCTCACAACCCCATTGGTTTTACAAAGACATCCATCTCTGATATTTGTTTATTAAGATCAATTGTAATATTTCAATATACTCCTACAGAATTTACAGTGAAATGATTATAATGGTATAAGCTAAATTTTTCTTAATGTATGCTGTGAGCCATTTTCTAAAACCTCCTTTGTGTTAAATAGATCTACCTACAAACAAATCTCAAGGAATATTGCCACCTTTAGAAAAAACAACTGAATAGGAGATTTTGGTTTAACTGAGCACCATTTTGCTATTAATTCCTTTAAAATAAAATGAAGATCTAATATGGGGTATTTGTATGTATGGTAATATACTACATTTCCGTTACATGAATATGCAAGTGAGAAAAAGAGAGAAAACCTGGAAGAGAAGGTGAAGGGTGAGGAGTTGTTGATCTTTTTCCTTGACAAGAACAGTAAAGATACGCTTCTCTCTAACCTTATGAAGCACCATTACACCCAAAATAGCTGCTCCAAAAGCCAACAACAGCATCAATGCATACGGCTTATTCCCTCTCTGGTTGTGGTTATGATTATAGCTGTTCATACTCTTGAAAGAACTTCCCATCTCTCTTTCTTGTTTTCCTCTCTCTAGAATAACGTTTTATGTCACTGCTTCCTTGTTGCGTCTCATTCAAAAAAGCACTTCAAACTGCTTCCTTTCTCTCTCTCCCTCTCCCTTTCTCTCTCCCTCTCCCTCTCTCTCTGTTACATTGATGTGTAGTGTTTGGCATGCATGAGGATGAGGTAGCGAAGAAATCATGGATTTTTGACAAATGACGATGAAGCATGGGAAGTGTGCCTGCAGTGTATTTTCGCCCGGTAATCAATCTGATAGAGATAATACATTTTTTTATTTATAAAAAGTTACTTCATTCGGTTTTTATTAGTTTACTTAGGCCCTATTCTTTTGGACTTATTTTCAGCAAAAATAAGTAAAAATAAGTTCAGTTCAGCAAAAATAAGTAAAAATAAGTTCAGTTCAGCCAAAATAAGTTCAGTTCAGCCAAAATAAGTTCAGTTCAGCAAAAATAAATTTAGTCTTGTCTAATATTGTAATTATTATTTTTGTTTGCAATATTACTATTACTATTGTTATTATTATTATTATTATTAATATTATATTTATAATAACGATGAATTTGTATTTTTTATTTTTTATTTTTTTATTTTTATTTATTATTTAGTATTTATTATTTATTATTTATTATTATTCTTTATTATTTATTATTTATTATTTATTATTTATTATTTATTATTTATTATTATTATTATTATTATTATTATTCTAATTATTTATTATTATTATTATTATTATTATTATTCTAATTATTTATTATTATTATTTATTATTTATTATTATTATTATTATTTTATTATTATTTTATTATTTATTATTTATCATTTATTATTATTTATTATTAATAATTATTATTATTTATTATTATTATTTATTATTTATTATCTATTATTTATTATTATTTTTATTTTTATTTATTATTATTTATTTTTATTTATTATTATTTTTTATTTTTTATTTTTTATTTTTTAATTATGATTTATTATTTATTATTATTATTTATAATTTATTATTATTATTATTTTTTATTTATTATTATTATTTATTATTTCTTTATTATTATTATTATTATTATTATTATTATTATTATTATTTATTATTTATTATTTATTATTATTAATATTATTTTTTATGATTTATTATTTATTATTTATTATTATTAATATTATTTTTTATTATTATTTTTTATTATTTATTATTTATTATTATTTATTATTATATGTTACTATTATTTTTTATTATTTTTTATTATTTTTTATTATCATTATTATTTATTATCATATATTATTCATTATTTATTATTATTAATATTATTTTTTATTATTTTTTATTTATTATTTGTTATTATTATTATTTATTATTTTTATTATTATTTATTATTTATTATTATAAAATAATAAAATAATAAAATAATAATAATAAGTATTGATAATATTATGTTAATATTTATTAATTATTATAATAATAAGTATTGATAATATTATGTTATTACAGTTTAGTTCAGCAAAAATAAGTTCAGTTCAGCAAAAATAAGTTCAGTTAAGTCAAAATAAGTTCAGTTCAGCAAAAATAAGTTCAGTTCAGCAGAAATAAGTAAAAATAAGTTCCGTTCAGCAAAAATAAGTTCAATTCAGTTCAGCCAAAATAAGTTCAAAAGAACAGGGCCTTACTCATTAAGGCACAGAGTTTTAGGATAATTAGATATGTGGGTCATAGAAGGAAATAGAAAGTATTAATTTATGGGTCTTAATGCTATTTACCGCCCGTATTTACTAAACACTGCACATATTTTTATATGTATTTTTTATTCTTATATATTTTTTTTTTACTTTTTTAACAAATATTGAAATTTCAGAATATTTTTAGCAGGATTCAAACCAATTTTTCATTTCAACCATGGTGGAACCGACCATTTTTTCGGTTTTACCATGATGGAATAGAAGAAATCAGTCGGTTCCACCATTGTAGAATCGAAAATTCTTTTTGGTTCCATGGTGAACAATAATTTTTTTTATTGCACAACAGGAGAGGAGGAAGGGAGAAAGAGAAAGAAGGGGGGGCTCGGGTTGGGGTGTCAATGACAGACATGTCTCAACTCCGTTAGTTCTCTATCATAACGGAGTTGGTTGTGGCGCTTGCTATCGGGTTGGGGTGTCAATGACAGACATGTCTCAAATCCGTCAGTTCTCTATCATAACGGAGTTGGTTGTGGCGCTTGCTATCAGGTAACGAAATAAACCAGATGAAACAAAGAAGGATCATACAAGATGTTGTTTACCAACTCCCTCATTCTCAATGAGCGTGCTTTCAGCAAGATGGCTCAAATAGCAATTTCAGTGAAATTGCATAGCATCCATGCTATATGAAATCCTTAGGGCTGCCGGGAGGAGGATAGGGGCTGCCCGTGGGGAAGGGGCTAGAGGGGTGTTGGTGGTTGATGCCGCTGGGAGGGTGGGTGCCGCGGTGGGTGGTGCTTGCGGTAGACTATGCGGGGGGTTGCGGGTGGTGGTGGTGGCTGGATGGCGTGGATATGGAGGAAGAAGAAGTAAATATCATATAAAATACAAACGTTATACGGTGAAGAGCGTCAATTTATGTAATTAACATATTTTATTAAAATTAATGTTGTGTACCAATAAAAGTAATGTAAGAAGGTAAAGATAATAATAAACAATTATTGGGATCATTTCAAAAAAAAAAAAAAAAAAAGAGAAGTGGATAAATTAATAAGAGATAATTCAAAAAGGAAAATGGGTAAACTAATAACAACAAGAGGGAGTATATTAGCGGTATTAATGTTGATTTTTAGTTGCCGGGTATTTTGCCATTGGGTAGATTCAGTTCCTTCCCTTTTATTACGATCCGCTTCATCTTTTTTTCCAGTTCTCAGGGCTATTTTGAGAAGACAAAAGTGAAAAATTAAGCAATGACTGAATAGCACCAATTAACACTTGACAGTTATATATTTCTACAATAATCTTATATTGGAATAATATATTTAATGAGCATAAATAACCGATAGAATTACAAATATCAAAACCTTATTAATTATTTTTCCAGCCTTCTTTTTTCTCATGCATCCGTTTGATTCATTGTTGGAACTTTGGAATTGCTGTGCATCCTATGCATGTTGCTACACTTGGAAGTTGGGATAGCAAGCTTGTCTCTTTGTATGATTGGCCCTTACTCTTAGCCTCGGATTTCTACCTTCCACTTTATTGCATTAAAAAACATTCGTGGCTGAACATGGATTTGTATTGACTAATTTGGAATGGGGTTATTAAACGCAGCCCGTAAAACCCATATTTTCATATTCTCTCTAAAATATAACCTTCTCTCTACAAAAATATTTTCTTCTCCTCCTTCCATACTTAGATAAGTATAAATTGTAGGAGATTAAATGACTAAATTGAATATGATATTCAATGGACGATTATCTTAACCCAAATGAATTTCAATATGATATAAGTTACTCGTTTTTTCCCGAAATTATACTAATTCGTGCAAGTCGAATGAAATCTTCTGCACTATTTCGTGCAATCCAAAAGAAACAGATTAACCTGTTTCGTGCAAATTGAACGAAATAAACTATTTCTTGCAATCTGTTTCTTATGGATCGCACGAAATAGTACAGAAGATTTCATTCGACTTGCACGAATTAGTATAATTTCGGGAAAAACGAGTAACTTATATCATATTGAAATTCATTTGGGTTAAGATAATCGTCGATTGAATATCAGATTCAATTTAGTCATTTAATCTCTTACTTTATGCGTTTCTTCCAAAACAGTGAACCCCAATTTCATGTATCATCCAGATCGCATGAGACCCTAAAAACCCATTTTTTTGCTTTTTTATGTGACATGTTTTTTTGTATAAGTCATCAGTAAGTTAAATTAAATTATGTTTGGGGTTTTAAAGATTTTTTTGTACATCTGGCCTTCATCGACACTAGCTTTGCGCAGACATGTCGGCACCAAACCTTAAAGAGGTTGGACTCACAAGACTCATTCAAGAGATCATTCCATGTCCCACTTCTAAAACCATAAAGTCAAGGCTGCAATTTGTCGTTACTTTTATTCCACTATAGTGTGACAAAATTATCCAGACATTGGCATAAATGAAGTAAAGATATTTCCTAAAATGATAGCTTAGGAATTCAGGATATGGTTGTATCACATGAAAATGGAGAAAGAAGGAAGAGGAAGAGGGAGAAAGGAGGGAGGAAATAATTTTATTCTCCCATTTTTGGTCAAATATGAAGAAATTGGGCAAAATTATGGGATGAAATTGAACTTCAATTTTGGATACAGAGGAAGAGTGAGAAAGGATAGAGGAATAGTATAGGGAGAAAGGAGTTATGGGGAAGAGGGGTACTTTTTATATTTTGAAGGGTTATGTTTACTAAAGTGAGGTTACATTTAGCAATCATGTTTGGAATTGATGCGACCCTAATAAGGTCCTTCCATGGATGGACTGTGGCTTGCTTTGTAGCTGGTTTCTGAATAAATTATTCACTTTTCTCTCTATTCACGAATTATTTGTTACACTAGGTAATTCCTATACATATTAATTCGTGAATAGAGAGAAAAATGTTTGGCCTACTTGTAAAGGTTTGGCTTCATGACTTGAAGGTCATGGGATAAAACCCCACTAGGGGCTCTTTGGGGGTGAGGTTTTCCTTACAACCCCCTTCCCTCCCAAGGAGTCTGACCTGCAAACTTAACTGGTTAAACCTAGCGAGGTATCAGTTTGGTAGGGTCCTTCATCTTACCTACCTCCACATGCAGAGAAGAAACGATTTTATTATTATTTAGGAGAGAGAACACATGTTACAAAATAATGGAGGCACAAGTTAATTAGAAGGTCTATATAGTACTCTTCTACTCGAACTAAAACAGAAGCAGTTTACTAAACTGAAGTTATCTGAAACCTACTGCCAGATAATTCAAGGTATATTTCAACAATATATATATAATATAATTTGTGGTATGTGTCATCACCTTATTCACTTGCACACATGTCATTCTTACAATTACTATTAGCCATGTGTCTAATTGCAATACATTGGTTGCACCATGTTGATGCTGTCATATTATATGGACTGAAATATGTGGAAGATAATTTTTTGTTTTAGGAAATATGGAAACTTTTCCCCTATCTCTCTTAGGCCCTGTTCTTTTGAACTTATTTTGGCTGAACTGAACTGAACTTATTTTATTTTGGCTGAACTTAACTTATTTTTGCTGAACTGAACTTATTTTTACTTATTTCTGCTGAACTGAACTTATTTTGGCTGAACTAAACTTATTTTTGCTAAACTAAACTGTATTAACATAATATTATCAATACTTATTATTATAATAATCAATAAATAGTAACATAATATTATCAATACTTATTATTATTTTATAATAATAAATAATAAATAATAATAAAAATAATAAATAATAATAATAATAAATAACAAATAATAAATAATAATAATAAATAATAAATAATATAACAAATAAAAAATAAAAAATAAAAAATAATAATAATAATAATAAATGATAAATAATAAATAATAAAATAAATAATAAATAATAAATAATAAATAATAAATAATAATAAATAATAACAATAATAATAATAATTAAATAATAAATGATAAATAATAATAATAATAAATAATTAGAATAATAATATTAATAATAATAATAATAAATAATAAATAATAATAATTAATAAATAATAAATACTCCCCCTTGGCCCCTGAGGTCAGGGGTTCGATCCTTACCCCCAGCATTATGCTGGGGTGTTTCTTTAGCATGCTATGCATGCCTTACCAGCCAATGTGTTGGTGTTTCCTACAGGCTAGTAGCCTTGTAGGGGTTAGCCCTTGGGCTGACTTAATCTCCTAATAAAAAAATAAATAAAAAAATAAAAAAATAATAAATACTAAATAAAAAATAAAAAATAAAAAATAAAAAAAATAAAAAATACAAATTCATCGTTATTATAATTATAATATTAATAATAATAATAACAATAGTAATAATAATATTGAAAACAAAAATAATAATTACAACATTAGACAAGACTAAACTTATTTTGGCTGAACTGAACTTATTTTTGCTGAACTGAACTTATTTTTACTTATTTTTGCTGAACTGAACTTATTTTTACTTATATTTGCTGAACAGAACTTATTTTTACTTATTTTTGCTGAACTAAATTTATTTTTGCTGAACTGAACTTATTTTTACTTATTTTTGCTGAAAATAAGTCCAAAAGAACAGGGCCTTAGCGCATGTTCTGGTGATTCCTCTAAACTGCGCTAACCGCATGGCAAGAGGGCGTGGAGTGAAAAAGGGCGCGTAGAAGGTCAAAGGGAAAGCGACCGGACCGTCTTCATCGGTGAAGAAGACGAAATAGGTGGATGAGGTCACTGGAGTCTTTGGATTGAAAATCCCAAGTCCTATCCAGGAGAAATCAGGCATTCATGAACTGAACTTGGAGAAGGTTGGAGGTAATGCAAAGTAGGTCAAAGGCAAACAATATGCCTAAACGTATGTCATGGGCTGATCGAATGGAGGATGCAATCCCTCAAAATGGTAATCAGGTGACTTCTAAAACTCATACTGTCACTATTGAATCAAATGATATTCAGGATTAAATATTGGTCATCTGCAATGGTTTGTTATGTTTTGGGGGCTAACCCACCTTTGACTGTAATGGAGGGTTATTTCAAGAGAATTTGGGGTAAAATAGGCATACATAAAATTGCCATTATAGGGAACGGAGTGTTTATTGTGAGATTCACAACAATGGAATCATGCCTAAAGGTGAAAACTGAGGGGTTCCACTTTTTTCGATCAGAAGCCTTTGATCACAAAGATGTGGGAACCTGATATAATGATTGATAAGAATGATGTGCACACAGTTCCAATATGGATTAAAATGCCTAACCTTGTTCTTAAGTATTGGGGGAGAAGAGTCTTGTAAAAATTGCTGGTTTAGTTGGAAAATTTGTGAAAATGGATCAATCAACTAAGAACAATGAGAAATTGAATTTTGCCCGTGTTATGGTAGAGGTGGGGTTAAAATAATATTTGCCTGAAGTTGTGTCTTACTGTAATGAACATGGGGTGGGGGTTGAACAAAAAATTGATTATGAATGGAGACCCATATTATTATGTTCTAAATGCTCTGGATATGGGAATGAAAGTGAGGAATGTAGGAAGACTAATGGCAAGTTGAAGTGGGTCAAGAAGAATGTTACTCACAGATAAGGAAGGCTTTGTCACTGTTGGTAAACAGAGGACTTCGACTGTTGAAGCTGACAATGTTATTCTAATTCACAATTCATTCATTGCCTTACAACATGATGGTGAAATAGTTGAGGCTCCTGCTAGTAATAATGATGAAGGGCCAGAGGCTGGAAAACACAATAATGGGGAGGATATAGAGGAAGGAATGTAGGTGATAATGTTGAGAGTGTAGTAGAGAAGAATGGAGGTGATCAAAACAGTAACAAAGGGCAGGGGGTAACTCCCCTATCCCCAGATGGATAGAGTTCCTGTGTGGAATGTAAGAGGTATAAACAACATAACTAAACTAAATGAAGTAAGGAATTTTATTTCTTCCCATGATGTTAAGTTGTTTAGCCTCTTAGAAACTAGGGTTAAAACACCTAAGTTAGGTGATGTTTATACAGTGTTGTGTCCTGGGTGGTGTTTTACGCATAATAACAGCTGCCATAGAAATGGAAGAATTATTCTTGGGTGGTGCTCTCTTTCTTTTACTGTTAACATCCTTGTTGTTAATAGTCAATTTATTCACTACTATGTGAAGCCTAAGAATGGTGATGGATTTGATTGCACATTTGTTTATGGCTTTAATGACCAAAATAGTAGAATGGAGTTATGGAATTGTCTTAAGACTATAGCTAGTAACTCTATGAAGCCTTGGATCTTAATGTGAGACTTTAAGATAAGATTGGAGCACCTGTACGCACTAGTAGAATAATTGCTTATTGCTGCGGTCATTAAGTGACCTATTGCGGCGGTTTTGGCCGGGCAGCAATTCAGGGCGCATCAATAGGTAATTAACGTATTGCTGCGGTTTCTAGCCAAAACCGCAGCAATATGTTTATTTTTTATTAAAAACAAAATTAAAGCCTATTGCTGCGGTTTTGGGTAAAAAACGCAGCAATAGGTACTATAACTCAAAAAAAAAAAAAAATCGATATTCATATACAATGAGAGAGTGCCAAAAAAACAAAAAAAACTTAACTTACATCATAACACTCATATAATATAAATCGGAAATAATCCAAAAATTAATCTTAATATTCAAATTTCAGAGAAAAATACAATAATTATAAACTCACCATATCACATCATGAGATCTAAGTTATATAACTTAAGAAAGCAATGGAAAAAAAAAACATCATCCAGATCTAACACCACATCATTCCACCCAAATGCTTTCCATGCAACCTAAAGTTGTTTCAGTTCCATCATTAAACCCAGATCAGATTTTTTCAATGCTTAACAACAATTTTAACAAAAAAAATTAAAGTGCTATCAAATTTCAAGACTCCTAGTCCCAAAAAATAACAATAAAAACCAAAGAAAAAAGATTCCTTCGAACCCCGATCTATGGCGAAGGTAAGCTCGACGACGATGACGAAGGCAAGCTCGGCGACGACGACGAAGGCAAAGATAATGAGCGAGTAGAACGCTCGATTAATTGATGTCGGCGAGCTTACAAAATGAACTCCAATATGTTCAAATAAGTCCAGCTACGTTGAGAGAAGTTCGGATAAGTTCTGAAGAATTCAGGTGAAGAAAACGCACCATAAAAATTCTCAACTAAGAAACTTTGCAGCCAATTCAAACTTTGTAATTCATTATTACAAACTTTTTGGAAGTGGGCATAACAAAAATTCAAACTTTAATTAGTAATTTCATTGTAAAATCAAAACCCCACCCTTTTCCATCAATTATCACCCAACAAAAGCTAAAAAATAAAAAAACTTAAAAAATGAAGTTGAAATAAAACTCACCCGAATTGGGCGAGCAGGTTCAGATTCAAGAGAGAGAAGAATCATTCATATCTTCATCAACTTTAGCATCTGAAGAAACATTAATTTGAGCTGCATGAACTAGGTATCTGTTAATTCCAGATTTTCGGTTGAAATTCAAGAGATTATTATTATTAATAATACATGGGATGTAATTGTATGAAGCATAAGAGAAAGAACATGAACTAGAAGGTAATTCATTAGCTGAAATTTGTGAGTGAAAACAAAGGTTTGTGAAATTCGAAGATGAATCTCGAGGAATGAGAGGAGTTAAGGAGATGAACTGATGCACTTAAAAGAATTCGAGGAGGATAGAGAGGAGTTAAGGAGGAGATGACCTGATACAACAACAGCGAAAACGAGATAGGAGGGAAGGAATGAGAGAGAAAGAGTGAGGAGATGAATTGAGGAGCGTGATAATGTGAGAGAGAGAGAGTGTGTGAAATGAAACGGCGCCCAAGTGGCCAAGCCTTAACTTAAAAAAAAAACCTAATGACCCTATTGCTGCGGTTTCTTCTAGAAATCGCAGCAATAGATAAAAATATAATATTTTAATCTATTGCTGCGGTTCTGGGTGCGACCGCAGCAATAGATCTGGTCAAACTAGTCAATAGATTTTGAAAAATTTCCCGTTGCCACATATTGCTGCGGTTTCTAGCCACAACCGTAGCAATATGTTTAATTCCGATTTTTTTTTTTTTGTGGTTTATTGTTGCGAACGGGTAAAACCGCAGCAATAAGCAAAAATTCTACTAGTGGCGATTGTCTAAAATTGCTCCTATGCTGGGTTACCCGAGTTTCTGTCATGTTGTTGATGTTAAGGCTATTGGCAGGTATTTTACCTGGAACAATAAACAAGATGGTGATCAAATAGTCTTTTCTCGCATTGACAGGGTGTTAGCAAACAATGCATGGATTGAGATGAATCACTTGGCAGAGGTTGTGTTCTTACCTGAAGGCAACTTTGACCACGCTCTAATGTTGTTGGGTGCTTACCATGAAGTTAACTAGAAGAAACCATTTAGATTTCACAATATATGGCGCAATCATCCTTCAATGATGTCAGCAATGAGTCAAGCTTGGAACATTCAGGTGAATGGATGTGCTATGTATAAAGTGCAGCAAAAAATGAAGAGTGTTAAAGCAGCCTTAAAAGAGCTTAACAAAACTGGCTTTGGTGATGTTGAAGCATCAGTCACCCAAGCTAAGGATGAGCTTAATAGGGTTCGGGATGCAATGCACAACAATACAAGTGATATGGAGCTCATAAGTAGAGAGAAGACTGCTCAGGATCAGTTCATACTGGCTAAGAAGAGTCAGGTATCTTTTTTGAAGCAAAAATCGAAATTAGCCTGGTTAACAGGGGGTGATGAAAACACCAAAAGGTGTTTTTACCAAGCTATCAAAGCTAGAAAGGTATAAGAATAAAATCCACTAAATACATAATGTAGCTAGGGAGTGGGTGAATGAGAATGAGAAAGTTTAAACTCATACTGTTTTAAGCACCTTGATTGATAAGGGTAGGAAAATAACTCCTGGTCACTTGAATTTGATCAACTATGACTTCACAAAGGAGGATGTAAAAAGGATGATCTTCAGTATTTGACAAAACTCACAGAGTTAATGGATTTAATAGCAAGTTCTTTAAACATCGCTGGCATATTGTGGGTGAAGAGATCCCTGAGGTTGTGCTTGACTTCTTCAAGACCGGAAAGCCCTTGAAAGTTGTGAATATAACAACCTTGACTCTGGTGCCTAAAGTGGATTGCGCTGATACTGTTGCCGACTTCAGGCCCATTGCTTGTTGCACTGTCATCTATAAGTACATAAAGCTGATTAGTGAGAAGCTTAATAAGATTCTGCCTGATATTATATCTCCAGTCAAGGAGCTTTTGTAGCTGGTAGAAGTATTATGAACAATGTGTTGATTTGTTAAGACTTAGTGAAGCTGTATAACAGGAAGAGTACTAGAGCTCGCTGCTTAATGAAATTAGATTTAAGGAAGGCCTATAAACTATGAATTAGGATTTTATTTAACAGATGCTTGAAGGTGTTGGGTTTCCGAGGCATTTTGTGGAACTTATAATGATATGTATTAAAATCCCTAAGTTCTCTATTATGTTAAATGGAGTTCCTACTAGGTTTTTTAATGCTCACATGGGCTAAGGCAAGGAGACCCCATGTCTCCTTTGCTTTTTGCTCTAGGTATGGATTATTTGGATATAATACTTTCTTATATTGGGGAGAATGAAGGATTCAAATACCATGCTAGATGTAAGGAGTTGACACTGGTCCATTTATGTTTTGCTGACGGTTGTTGCTCTTTTGCAAAAGGGACTTCAGATCAATTTACACCAAGCTGCAAGGGTTCCAAATGTTCCCGAATGCTTCTAGTTTGGAGGTGAATAAAAACAAGTTTGAAGTTTATTATGCTCATAATGACACCAAACCAGGTGCTGTTGCTTGGACAACTATATCTAGAGATAAGAATGCAGGGTCTGGGCTTCAAAGATATTGAAAAATGGAACATTGTTGTTGTTTGCAAATTAGCTTGGCATGTTGCACAAGAAAAGGAGAATTTGTGGGTGAAGTGAGTTAATTGTGTTTATATTAGAGATGTAGACTGGAGCAGCTATGGCGCCCCTAGCAATTCAAGCTGGGCCTGGAAATTTGTATGCAAAGCTAAAAATGAAATGTGTGAGAAACTTCATAGCACTCAGTGGATGGTTGATGTGGATTATAACATTAAGAAGCTATATAAGGCTCTTTGTGCAAATCCTGGATAAGTTCAATGGTGCAGATTTTGTTTGGATTAGGTATGCTATACCTAAACATCGTGTCATTATGTGGCTGGTGATGCAGGACAGGCTGAAGACTAAGCTGAGGCTTAAGCAATATGGTGTTGGTACTGATGATACTTGCTGCATATGTATGCAGTATACCGAGGACTTGAATCACCTATTTTTTGAATTATATTTTAGCAGAGAATGCATCAAGGAGATCATGGCTTGGCTTGGCATATGCAGGAGAAGAGTCTCCCTCAGCTCTGAAGGATACGGGATCTGGGTTCAAGAGGCAAGTGTGTTTGGTTGTTGTGCTAGCCACTATACAGTACATGATATGGAAGAATAGGAATTTATCATACTGGGAAGCAAGTGTGCATACTATAGAGCATACTATTAAAGAGAGACAAATTACTGTAAAAAATAGAATTCTGCAGATCATGAGTGCAAACGTGAAAACTAGTGACAGAGAATGGCTTGAAAATTTGTAAAACTAGGCATGTCCAGTTTAGTTGTGGTTGGCTTGATCTAAGCTCATCTTAAGTGTGTGTCCTGTTTGGTTTGTATTACTATTAATTACCAAAATGTTTATTTATTTATTTATTTATTTATTTATTGCCATCTTAGATGCATGGTAATCAAGTGTTGCTTTATATAAAGTGATTATGATTATGATTATGATGAATCAACAAATCAAGAAAAGTAATGGCACAATTAACATCTATAAATCTGTCGCAGTCAATTCCTCTACAGTAGCACACATGGGGTTTCTAGCATCGTATAAAATATATATGCCGTCCTATTTACTCTCTCGTTTCATGCAATATAGGATCGTATTATAGCAAATCAAATCTTGTTGTGAACATGCAGAAATCTTGCTGTAAGATCATAAGTGTTATATGTGTATAATGTATGAGGAACTTGTGGGAAACCGGATGGTACTTCCAAGCACGTAAATATACGCTTTCCTACAAGAATTTTATCGACCCACTATGATCAACAAGGTTCACGGTAAACTCCTGTGAGATACGAAGAAGGTTCAATGAAGTTAGGTTGATGACAAACTATATTCACTACAATGTGTTTGAAGGTCGTGTTTCACTTTGAACAAGGAGAGAAATCTAGAAATGAATCTCCTAAGGCAAGTTTGTGAATGAATCTAACCATCCCAATATGTGATATCTTCCTTTATATACCTTGGAAGATTTACAGAAGAAAAGCCTGAAAGCATGCAACCATTCGTACGAAAAGACAAGCACCACCCGCAAAACGAATTGATTCGTCAGAAAACTGACGAAGAGGAGCCGGCGCTCCTGTTGGGAGCGGGCGCTCCTCAGTGGAGCGGGCGCTCCAAGGAGGAGCGGGCGCTCCTAGCCTGCTGGAACATTTTCTACATGTTCCTGCCTACTTTGTGCGGAAGCTCCCGTAGAGCGAGCGCTCTTCATGCCTTTTCGTTATTTCCTTCTAACTAACTACGTTTCATTACACCACAACATCGAAACGCAAACATCACATATTAACAATGAGCACATTTAACTATAAATGTTCTAACAATCCTCCTCCATTTATAGTATAAATGCTTTGAAGTCCGTTCACTTGCAAACAAGATAAAACAACTAAACTTATGCATAAATGAAAATATCTTTAAGATTGAATTTCCACTTAGTATAGGATTCTTTACAAGCTTTCGATTGAAGTGATTGACTAAGCATTGAATCACCCAATCATACGAAATATTGAAGAAGCTACACACACAAGCTTACACAAACACACATGTAAATAACAACTCCTTTGAAGGCCTTGAGTTCATATCCGATTCATGAGTGTTCCAAGTCAAGCCCCGAACTTGGTGAAACGGCCAAACTTCTTACTCACATAGGTAAACCTTAATGAACATGCTCCTACAACATGAGCAACTAGTCAAAGGTTTATTAAGATATTAAAATCATCCTAAAACATTGTAGAAACAAGCACCCACCTTGGGATGTAACTCTCTGAGTGCTACAAGCCACAAATCAAGTTTGATCCTCGTTGAATTCAAGATCTTGCGTTGTACAAGACGTGAATTGAGTTTTCTCCACTTGTGACTTATGCATGGGCTTCATTCCCATCCCTTTTGACGTTTTGTACACCATTTCCCTTGGCAATGGTTTAGTGAACGGATCCACTAGGTTCACATTAGACCGTACAAAATCAATAGTAACGACTCCATCATGGATCATCTCACGCACATAACTGTGCCTCACACTAATGTGTCGAGATTTGCCGTTATACACTTGGCTATAAGCCTTTGAAATGGTGGAAGCACTATCACAATGAATTGCAATAGGAGACATGGGTTTAGGCCATAGATCCACCTCACTTATCAAATTCCTTAGCCATTCCGCCTCCTTACAAGCCGAGGCTAATGCTATGAATTCCGATGCCATAGTTGAATCGGTAATACACGTTTGCTTCTTAGATGCCCAAGATATGGCACCTCCTCCAAGAAGAAACACCCAACCACTAGTAGACGAGTTGTCTTCCTTGTTGGTTATCCAACTAGCATCCGAGTAACCTTCTAACACCGAAGGATCTCCCTTGAATGTCAAACTAAAATGAATAGTTTTATTCAAGTATCTCAATACTCGCCTTAAGGCTTGCCAATGTTCCATACTAGGATTACTAGTATACCTACTTAGCTTGCCAATCGCGAATGCTATATCCGGCCGAGTACTAGTCATAGCATACATCAAGCATCCAATTAAACTAGCATAATCCAATTGAGAGACTGGATTACCACTATTCCAAACCAACTTAGTGTTTGGTTCCATCGGAGTAGCACATGGAGCACTCTTTGATCCATTAAACCTCTCAATCACCTTCTCAAGATAATGAGATTGTGACAAAGAAATTGAGCCATTCTCTCTCCTTATTCTAATCCCAAGAATAACATCCGCTTCTCCCATATCTTTCATGGAGAAACTTGAAGAGAGAAATTCCTTAGTCTTAATGACTTGCTCCAAATCAGTCCCAAAGATAAGCATGTCATCCACATATAGACAAATCATAACACCTTTACCATTATTATCAAATTTGCTATACACACACTTATTGGATTGATTTATTTTAAAACCGTTAGCCAAGACAACATCATCAAACTTTTGATGCCATTGTTTTGGTGCCTGTTTAAGTCCATACAAAGATTTAATAAGCTTACACACCTTCTTTTCTTGTCCTTGGACAACAAAGCCCTCCGGTTGTTTCATATACACTTCCTCCTCCAATTCACCATTAAGGAATGCTGTTTTGACATCCATTTGGTGAATTACTAGATTATGAATGGCCGCTAAGGCCATTAACAACCTAATGGTGGTAATTCTTGCCACCGGAGCATATGTATCAAAGTAATCGACACCGTAAGTTTGTTTAAAGCCTTGGACTACAAGTCTTGCCTTATACTTTTCAACGGTTCCATCGATTCTCATTTTCCTTTTGAAAATCCACTTACAACCGAGTGGTGTGCAACCGGGCGGTAAATTAGCTAAAACCCATGTATTATTCCCCATTATTGAGTCCATTTCATCATTCACGGCCTCTTTCCAAAAAGCCGAATCATGAGACTTCATAGCCTCACTATACGTCCTAGGATCCTCCTCAACACTAAAACAATAAAGTGTTTGAGAACAAAGAGATTCCCTTGATCCTTCCACTAAGTAAAGTTGGAAATCCGGGCCAAAGTCTTTCTCATTCCTTGCTCTTTTACTTTTCCTAATTTCAGGAATAGAAGGAGCTTCATGATCTTCACTAGCATCAACAACTTCATTTGAAGTAATAGGATTTGATGTACTAGGAAGATCAATATCAACGGTTGAACTAGAGCTTGGTAAGTCCCTTGGTCTAGGAATTGATGAAAAACGATTATCATCAAAGATTGCATCCCTTGACTCAATCACCGAGTGTATTGAGACAAAATCATTATGCTCTAAGACATAAAACTTATAGGATTTACTATGCTCCGCATAACCTATGAATATGCAATCAATTCCTTTCTCACCCAAGGCTTTCCTTTTTGGTTCCGGTAACCTTACAATATCCCTACAACCCCAAACCCGAAGGTAATTGAGATTAGGCCTCCTACCAAACCAAAGTTCATATGGGGTAACCTTGTTCCTTTTATTTGGAACCCTATTCAAGATATAGCAAGCAGTTAGCATGGCTTCACCCCAAAACCCGTTACTCAAACCCGAGTTAGATAGCATGGAATTAACCATTTCCTTTAAGGTCCTATTTTTCCGTTCCGCAATCCCATTTTGTTGTGGTGAGTACGGAGCGGTTGTTTCATGAATGACTCCAATAGATGAAAAATAAGTAGGATCATAATATTCCCCACCCTTATCAGTCCGAAATCGCTTAAGCAACAAATTAGATTGTAATTCAACTTCGATCTTATAAATCTTAAACTTATCAAGTGCCTCATCTTTTGAAAACAACAAGTACACATAACAATATCGAGAAAAATCATCAATGAAGGTTATTAAATACTTCTTATTTCCCAAAGATGGTGTGCTATGAAAATCACACAAATCACTATGCACCAATTCTAGCTTGTTTGATTGCCTTTGAACACTAGGAAAAGGATTTCTTGTAATTTTGTTTAACATGCATGTTTTACACTTCTCTACATTCATGTCAACTTTAGGAATCAAACCATCTTTAAACATATCATATAATCTACGATAATTAACATGACATAAACGATTGTGCCATAGAGAAGAAACATCCACCATGTAAATAGAATTCACACTTTTATAATCAATTGAAAGTTTAAACATATTATTACAAAAGTATCCTTGTCCTACAAATACACCACCCTTACTTAAAATAAACTTATCGGCCTCAAACACCATTTTGAAGCCGTACTTATTTAGTAAACCTCCGGACATCAAGTTTTTCCTAACTTCGGGTACATACACAACTTCTCTCAAAGTCAAAGTCTTCCCGGAAGTGAGGAGCAACTCCACTTGGCCTATTCCTTTTGCCTTTACCGTAGAGTCATTTCCCATGTATAAGACCGGTCCATCATCCAAAGCTTGATAAGTTTTGAAAAAATGACGGTCTTTACACACATGTCTTGATGCCCCGGAGTCCACCCACCAAGAATCATCATCCCGCACCACATTGATTTCGAAATCATTGCAATAAAATTCATTTCTTCATTTAAAGAAACATCATGTGCAACCGACCTTGATGGGGATCAACCTTAGGTTGATCCTTGTTCTTCTTAGCCAAAGAGGGACAATTCCTCTTCATGTGAGAACCACCACACCCCCAACAAGACAAAGCCTTGTCCTTTTTCTTATCATTCCCTAGGGTGATTTTTGTTGGACTTCCATGGGCGTTTCTTGGACTTTTTAGTCCCACTTGATTGCCCTTCTTCCATCATATTGATAGAAGAAACCGGACCACTTTTTGGGTCCTTAGAGACATCTTGAGACCGGATGCCCTCCTCAATGCGGAGATGGGCACCCAAATCTACCAAGGACATAGTCTCCTTCTTATGTTTCAAAGAATTCCTAGTGTCCTTCCAAGATGGGGGTAATTTGTCAATGATGGAT
This sequence comes from Beta lomatogona, assembly GCA_947646795.1. Lineage (NCBI taxonomy): Eukaryota > Viridiplantae > Streptophyta > Magnoliopsida > Caryophyllales > Amaranthaceae > Beta > Beta lomatogona. The sequence goes on from CANSNZ010000929.1 coordinate 1,674,080, forward strand.
GCAACCGAGAAGGATTCATCCATCACCATTCCTTGTTGTCTAATTTGGTTCAACATATGTTGAACCTCATGAAATCGTTCCATAACGGAACGACCATCAATCATTTTGTAAGAATTAAAATTGCTAACTAAAAATTTCTTACTTGATGCGTCCTCCGCGATGTACTTTGCCTCAAGAGCATCCCAAAGTTCCTTGGCGCTCTCAACATATTGGTAAAGATCGAACAAGGTGTCCGACATCGCGTTCAAGATATGGCCCCGGCAAATGTAATCATCATTCTCCCACTTAGTTCTTGCACGAGTTTGCTCCGGGGTTTCGGTTTTGCCTTCTTCCGGCAATGGTGGCATGGGGGTGCTAAGAACATACACCACATTCAATGTGGTCAACAGAAAATGCATCTTCTTTTCCCAACGGCGATATCCAATGCCTTCAAACTTTTCCAATTTCTGGAAATTCGTTGTCATCTCTTTCAAGGAAGCCATCACTAAAGTTAAAATTCTTGTAGATTGTTATATGTGTATAATGTATGAGGAACTTGTGGGAAACCGGATGGTACTTCCAAGCACGTAAATATACGCTTTCCTACAAGAATTTTACCGACCCACTATGATCAACAAGGTTCACGGTAAACTCCTGTGAGATACGAAGAAGGTTCAATGAAGTTAGGTTGATGACAAACTACATTCACTACAATGTGTTTGAAGGTTGTGTTTCACTTTGAACAAGGAGAGAAATCTAGAAATGAATCTCCTAAGGCAAGTTTGTGAATGAATCTAACCATCCCAATATGTGATATCTTCCTTTATATACCTTGGAAGATTTACAGAAGAAAAGCCTGAAAGCATGCAACCATTCAGACGAAAAGACAAGCACCAATTCGCAAAACGAATTGATTCGTCAGAAAACTGACGAAGAGGAGCGGGCGCTCCTGTTGGGAGCGGGCGCTCCTCAGTGGAGCGGGCGCTCCAAGGAGGAGCGGGCGCTCCTAGCCTGCTGGAACATTTTCTACATGTTCCTACCTACTTTGTGCGGAAGCTCCCGTAGAGCGAGCGCTCTTCATGCCTTTTCGTTATTTCCTTCTAACTAACTACGTTTCATTACACCACAACATCGAAACGCAAACATCACATATTAACAACGAACACATTTAACTATAAATGTTCTAACAATAAGGGTGCTATAATAGAGTATTCCGGTGAAACAAAATAAATGTATGTGATGTATGGCAAAGATATACAACTATATTGACTATTGTATTAAAACACAAGCACCTATCTTATCAAAGAAATAAAAAATGTCGCACACATATACAAGAGCTTAGAAGCAAAGATGACAAATGACTCTTTGTGAGTGAAAAATTTCCCGCCTAAATATGGCTTATATATTTATGCTAATTAATAATTTATTCTAGAGTCTACATATACATATTAAATATGACTGATAATTAGAATATCATATATGCTAAAGGTATATGAAATACTCCATAGCTTAATTCCTAATGCTATAATTTTGCACGCCCATATACTCAGTGGCGGATCCAGGAATTTATAAATAGTTGGTCACTACCGACTAGGTTGCACAGAAACGGATACGGGTACATGTACGAGTACGGGTTCGGATACGCGTACCAATATAGGATAATCCATGAATTTTAAAAAAACTATTTCAAATAAAATCAATTTATAACTAATAATAGTTCATATTACAATAAATAGTACCTAAAAATTGTTACAATTGTTCTCGACGGGTTTTCATGTTTTGATACCGATTTAGTAAAAAAAAACTTGAGATATTTCAGTCGCGTTTTCTTTCTTTTCATTTTGACATTTAAATTATAATTTTTAATTAGATATAACAATTCAATCTGTTAAATATATCAATCAAATTCACTTAAACAATGCAAATTTAATCTCATATCAACGCATTATGCATATATACCAAATAATTTCACATTAGAGGGAATCCTATCCATCTCCAACTAATTCCACCAGCACATAAAACACATAAAACCAAAGGCTCATTTATGGCCTCTCCAATCAAACCTTCAAAGCTAATCCAATGTTCATAACGTCATAGTCATCATTCACCAATTAGCTATTGTAACAAATTATATTAAATTAATAACAATAAATATAACAATAATAAGTCAATAATATAACAACAATAAATTTACAACAAAATCATAGGCAGTAGTAGTAAGTTCTAGATTCATTTTAAACAAAATAAGCACTTATCACTATGCAAATTCAGCACTTCCACAGTCCAAACAGAATTCATTTAACATACCAATTCCAAAAAAAAAAGTGCTTTCCTACCAAAATATAACATTTCATATTTCAACACAATCCAGTAACTAAAGGAGAAGAACGAGGGAAACTAAGAATAATTCAATCTAGAACTTATCAATCCTCCCATAGCAAGCAGAATATACAAAACATCTATTCTCAAAATTGCATTCCAACAAAATGACCAATTTAAGTATCAACAACTCAAGCCTCACAATCACAATCCACAGCAAACACATCGTCGAAAATGCATATCAACATCTAAATATATGAATCCAGCGATTCTATTATAAACCTGAAGACTGAACCTGAAGATTTAAGAATGACCGGACCTAATAAAGTAACCAAAAAAAGAAGTTACTAAGCACTAAATAAACATCAAACAATTCAATTAAGGGTTCAATTGATAAGAATAGTAAAAACAAAAGAAGAAAAAGCGGTGATAAATATATATTAATACCGTTGAAGTCCATCACGATAAGAAGGCAACCAAGTCTGGCGTAAAGCGCGACGGCGACCAACAGATCCAAACCCAGTAAAAATCCCGACAAAACCCATAACTTTATGCCTGTTTTTCACATCCTTATTTTGTGAAATTTGAGCACCATTACCATTGTTTTCCCACACCACAGTCCACAGAAACAATTGTGGGTTGGAATGATTTGCAATTTTGGTCAAGAAGTGACCTTGAAATTGCGAATAAACCCAAGATTAAGGCAGTGATTCCAAGAAGAAGGAAGAAGATCTGGGCAGTTGGTTTTCGAGGAAAGGGGAGTGAGGAAGATGATGAGCGATTGTGGAAGAATTTTGGCGGAAGAGAGAAAGAGAAAGAATTAGGGTTTACTTCACGTGAAATGATGAGCGCGACTTTTGAATTTTTTTTTTCCAAAAATATTAGTTGGTCACGGGATTATCCTTACTTTCCTAATGCTTCACAAGCTTGTATTATATTTCATAATCTTAAAAAAAATATGTCGGATATTCGTCCTACTATTAATTATCAATAAACAATAAAATGAAGAAGATAATCAACAATAAATTTTCGTGTAACCATAAAAGTTACAACTACGTACTTATAAGTAGCAATCAATACTATCTAATTAATAAGAGTTAATGCTTAATTTCAGGGTTTCAATGAGAATGTAGGAACTTCTTGAAATAATTTCTTTTTCATATATCTTTGTTAACTTCGCTCATCATATTGGTTCTCGTGAATGCCTAACAAGTTACTCTTATGTTGAGACTATGATTATTTAATTACAATTTTTATATAGATATGTTTATCATTCAAATTAGAGGATGTCACTGGTGCTGATTTAGGATGAGTTATCTTTACCTGAACTTATCTTAACTCAATTTGTTAAATCTAATTAGATAAGATTAGCCCTGATTTAACAAATAATATTTAAACCTAATTGGAACTAATCAATCATAATTGCACTTAATCCACGAGAAAAATATTAATGTGAAAAGAGCACATCCTTATTGAATATCCTCCCCGCATCTAAGTCAATAAGAATGGGATAGGTAAAGTTTTGGTGGGTGGGCGTGTCATATTTGGGTCGATGAAAACTTCCAAGTTATAAGTCTTTTTTTGGTACTAATATGAAGTGGTTTATCAAAATATGCACTAAATTTTACTGGGTCATATCAGTTGTTTAGGTATTAGATTTTTGTATCTGCCATGTGTTGGATGTTCATGGAAATGAATTTTAACTACTTTTCTTATAGTAGTACACCACATTCATTTTTCAATTTTCAGGCCCGTCCCTGACATTTTAGAGGTCTTATAAAGTATGAAATGAGGGCCCTAATCTAAGACTAGTGTAAAAATGAGCTATGAAATTCAGGTGTAAGTGTAATTTTAAAAATTATACTATGCAGTTACCCTTAACAAACTATCAAATAAGAAATTTAAAAATAAAATAACAATCTATCAAATAAAACTTAAGAACTTAAATTTCAATTAAATATAAAAATAATATATTTTGGCTTAAGTATCCAAATGCTTATGCAAATTCTCATATGAAACGATGATTATAAGTATCGATCTTTTGACACAAATAATAGTGTCAACTTTACGCATTGTCAGGACCTAAATATAGGCTCAAGGCCGATAGTTGATCTTGCATCTTTTACTTTATAACTAAACCCTAAAAGACTACCGAGCAAGGATGGGTCCAAAAGGAGAGAGGGTCAAGCCCTTTCATGTCCAAAGGACCTCCACAAATGCTTCAATTGGCATAAAGGTGGAAGGTCTATTCTCTTTCTTACTCACAAACACATTTAATTTATTGCTCCCTCATTTCACTTTGCTTACTACTCACCTGTTTGGTTTAAGCATCAGACGGATTGTCCAGACAACACCCAAGTGAGTCTTACATGTTTTGTAGGTGGTCTAACATCAAGGATATTTGAACCGCAACACACACAACACTTTTGATAATCCACACTTGTTTTCAACGAAAACAATTTGGTGCTAGAAGGAGAGATGATTTAAAGGTCACTTCACAAATCTCCCATGATGTAAGTCCACACTAAAGATGAAAGAGAATCCCCTCACCACAAAGTCAAAACATTAAAGAACAACGCGAAACGCAGCCCTCATAAGGCTAGCAGCAAAGCCCCAGAGAAAGCCGGAAAGTAGAGAGTTAATCCTGACTCTCCTCCTATATTCCCTACATTCGAGGCTATTAACCTCGCTAATAAAACACTTCTATCCTCTAAGGAGTACGTGGCCTCTACCAAAAAGCAGATGCCTACACAGAGAAGGCCCCTAAGGGACCGTAACTGTAACAATCTAGTTTTTAAGCAGCTATCATTAAAAAGTAATTATAATTATTACTTTGATTAACAATTTGAAATCTACAATTAGGCTAATATGTTTAACAATATTTTGGAGCAAAGTAAGATTTTGGTCAATGACTTGCAATTAAAAAAAAATGCCATATAAGTTTTTTTATTTTAAAAAAAAAGACAAACCCATTGTTCCACTCTCCTTCTTATATTGTGACTTCCTAAGATTTCTTGAGAAATTTTTATTCTTCTAATGTTCCTCTATAAATGTTAGAGATACTCCTTCCGTTTCATTTTAATTTACTCACTTCACTTTGGCGGGGAACCAAGGAGGAAGTGTAAAAGTATGAGAGACAAATTGAAAAGGTGGAGAGAGAATTTAAAAGTGGGTTAAAATATTAAAAAGTAGATGACATGGGTGGAAAAAGAGGAGAAAGTAGATGTGACATGTTACCAAAAGTAAAAAAAGTAATAGTGTATAGATTAAAAAGAAACGGATCAAAAAAGAAAGTGTGTAGATTAAAAAGAAACGGATGGAGTAGTAAAATGGGGGATCTCCTAAAAATATGATAGAAGTGCAATTGAAACCCCAAACCCATTTACTCTTTCTTCCTCCCGCATCTCCCTTTTTTCTCTCTTGACCGGCAAAGCTCGGTGGTGAAGCACCGCTAGAAGCCGCCGTCCAGTCCTCGTCTCTGTTCCTCTGTTTTCCCCCTCCTCTGCTTCATTTCTCCGGCGTTGCTGCTGGTGGTTCTGCCGGCGCTGCAGCCACTGTCGCCGCATCCATTTTCTCTCCCCTCTGATTCTGTGTTGCTGCTGTCAGCATTTCGTTGGTGCTCCAGCACCGCCGCAGCTGCTGTGCGTTGGTGTTGGTGTTGGTGTTGTTGTTGAGCTATGCCATTGCTGATTTCTTTGGGAAGGTATAATTTGGGGTTAAGTTTTACTCTTATTTCATTAATTGGAAACTGATCTGTATGCTTTGAATTGTTAAATGATCTTCACTAGTATAATTAAACTTGTCATTGATTTGCAGAATCAGTTTTGATGTGAGTTTGTTAAGGTTAAAAATTAGATCTTTATTCCTTGTTTAGTGCATTTAGATATATATATGATTTAAAGCTTTGCAATTCAAAGTTTTGATTTTCCTCAAGTTAAGTTACTAAATCATATTTTAAGAAGTTATGCTCCTATGAATTGAGTCTAATTATTATTTTCATGTTTTCAATAAGAGTTGTAATTTTCTGGAATTGGATTAATTAGAGTTAGCATGTGCGAATGATAATGTGAGTTAGATTAGTGAGATGGTTTGTGTATAAGGCTTGAATTAGTTTATAGAAGAGTTTTGGAAAGTATGGCGAGTCAATTTGTTTATCTGAATTGAGTAATAAGAATGAATGATAATTGTTATTATTATTGTGAGGTGAATTTTCCTGGACTTGAAGGTATGATAATATGGATTCGGAGATTGAATATAAATCGAAGTGATAATTGAGGATCGAGCGAAGAGGTACACATGTTCTTCCACTTTCGAACTATATTATTTATATTTCGATTGATCTTATAGGTTATATAAGTTGATCTTGATATGTTTTAACAAGTTAAACTTGGATTGTATTAAAAGTGTGATTTGTGTATTACAAGACTTGTGAAATACATGTTTATGAATTTTAAGTGAAAAATAGAAATGAATCATATGTTAAGTTCAACTGACTAAATCTTTAATTATGAGTTGTGGTAAGTTATTTTGTTTTTGAAATTCAATAGTATAAATTGTTCAATAAACCACGTTTGAAATATGTAAGTCGTGGATGTTTGGTTATAAAAAAAGAGTTTTCGCTATATTTTTTCAATGTATCTGTAAAATTTGTTTTTCTAAGTTAGTGAGCTATAACTCAGGGGAATGGATAAGTTTCTAAAGCTTAATTATGATTTAAGTTAAATTCGTATACATATAGTTACAAGTATATAAGATTTACAAGGAGTTCGATTTATGTTAAGCTATTGAGAATCTGAATATACTGTGTTAGTCAAGCGATTCTAATTCGAGTTCTGTACATAACCTTGCATGTGATTATGGAAAGATAAGTTCTTAACTATGTTGTTTACCAACTTTGGGAAATATGAACTTCAGGGTTGCAAAATATGAGTTTGAGGTTCTGGTTACGATATAGGATCTTGGAAAATGTACATGTGAGCTTTAAGAGTTATGGGTTTAAGTACGGAAACACTTAAGCATTGAGACTCATGAAACAAGTTATATCTTCAAATAAAAACTATCGATAAAATGTGTTTTGCGGACTTGGGAATTCAAAATAGAATGGGTGTGGAATGAATTAGGTACATGTGGAGTTCTATTTAACAAATACAATTATCACTTGAGGTTATTATTAGAAGTGGATTCTTATCATAAGAGTTATTTTGATGGCGTATTAATAAAGGTTGAATTGTATCATTCGAAGATATCTTCAAGAGTACTAAGGAGTTTGGTTATATGAGAATGAAGACCTATGTTGACATGATTGATGGATAAATTGGTTGTTGAGAGGTTCTAACTAGGAATGAAAATGTTATGTGAGGGATTTAAATTAGATGATTAGGGGATAGTAACATGAAAGTGAATTTCAAAGGTCAAATATCGTTCTATGGGTTAATAAAGTTGTTACAAGAGGTTTGTGAGTCCATATAACCAAAATAATTATTAGAGATAGGAGATATATTGAAATTGGGAAGTAAGATTTGAAATGTGAATGTAGTATATGGGTAGTGGTTTAAAGGAGTATCTACTAGAGAGATATGATTTATAATACTTAAGTGATGAGAGTTCATACTTGAAGTTGGGTCAAGGAAAAAGATTAGAAGTACAAGTTCCTTTATTTGATAAGTAAGGTTATATAAATGGAAGCTGGGGAAAAGGTAACTCTAGTGTAATAGAGAGCTTGGGAATTAGTGACATGCGCTCACAACAAAACGCATATGGTGTAAAGAATAATATGAACATTGAGTTCAAGTACTTGGGAAGTATGATTATGAAGTATGAATTTAAGATTGATTAGGACATTGAGTTTACGTATTTGGAATTCTAAACCTCTAATGAAAAGTTGCATCATAAAATATTTATATATGACATGGAAATACGGAGTGAGATATTTTTGACTTACAACAACAATTGTAGGTGATTTGTATAGTATAATATGGTCACAGGAAGTCGCAGGTATTATAGTAATAAGATAGAAATACAAGTAACATTCCGGCAAAATTAAGGTGATGTATTGGGGATACGAAATCCATCAAGCTTGGGAATCTATGTCATGAGAATTTTGAAGTCTATAGTAGGGTTGCTAGAAGTTAAGGATGGAAGTTCAAAGAATAGAGGTGACAATGAAATGTGGTTGCCAAAACCATGTTTTAGGAGATGTTGTTATAATTATAGGTTATGAAGATAGAATATTGCAGGTTATCCGCACTTGGTGTTTGGTGTCGGCAACATTTAAGCAACTTATAAAATCTTTAAGAAGTATATATTACATTTGGATTATGTTATGTGTTTTGACCGCGAAAGACATTGGATTTAAAATACGTTTTATGCAAATTATTCTCTTTTAAGACATTTGTGGTAAGCAAGATTATTTTAAGATTTGAGCTGGAGTTATAATAAAAGTATTGAGATTCAAGAATGTTGAATATGTTATTTGTTTCCCAATTCAAAACTTTTATAAATTGCAAAGGAAGTTTTAAGTTGTTATATACTCTTGAGAATTGAATATGGGATACGATATTTTGAAACAAGGATATAAGTTTGGAAAGTATATGTTTGTATTATTAAGGAAACAAGTATTATGTTTTAGTTTTGTTTTATGGGGAAAGTGAACAACATTTGTTGAGCAAGTTGCTCATTATGTATTATGGAGTGAGTATTGCTCCTTTGTGTAGGGTCATGACCTAAAAGTCTTGCAAGCAGAATATGGAAGGTGGGGAGACGTCCCTCAAATGTTTAGAGACATATCTTATGCCTCTCTCTATTCGTGTTCTCTTCCCCTATTATGTAGGTATGGTTGTCTTAAGAAAGGTTTTTGTGAAATTAAAGAGAATTCTTTTTTTGCAAAGTATACTTGTAATTTTATGTCGGATTATGGTACTAAGTCATAAGCTTATGAGAACTCATATATCGAATATTAAAGGGAATTGTACGAGAACGTAATTGAATACTTAAGTAACTTTTGCATGTATCCACAGATAAATATTAAAGTTAAATACATTACTGGCCCGTTTGGTAGTTAGTTATAAATGGTGGTAATGGGAATGAATTTGTATGTAAATTTGTGAAGAAAGTCATTGTTCATTCCCATGGTTATGCTAATTTATCCTAAAGTGTCTATTTTTCTTCTTGAATTTTCATTCCCATCCAATACCACCTTGTTAGGTGGTAATGAGTGGTAATGAAAATTAGGGGAGAGATTGCTTCCCTATGGAGAAAAGACACGAACTTGGGGGTTGAAATTGCCTCCCCATGGAGATTTTAAGGATGCTTCCCTTGTAACCTACCCTTAAAATTCATTCCCGTTACCGCAATTTATTAACGACTACCAAACGGGCCGTACAAGTTATGAATATTATGGCTAGGGTGGAAATACATTCTTGATTGTGAAGTATTTTGATTTGTATGATTTGAAGTTTATTTGTTTAAATAGATTCAATTTATGTTTCAACCTTGTTGTAATATTTCAATCAACAACTTAACAATGTTTTAAGCCACCAAAAAGAAATTCTGGATGAACAGTGTGTACTCAGTTTCATTGATCTTGTTCTTGGGACCTGTCTTGGTGGGGGCAGAGTTCAATGTTAGTGTATTTGCAGGTTTTTCTTGGAAGCCCGGAGTGGAGCAGAGTGAGAGTTTAGCTATAAGATTGTAATTAAATAAGTGACTCAGATTTTGTATTTAGAAATATTCAAGTTGCTAGTATTCAAGTGCTTAATTATTTGAGAACAAAATATTCTATTGTTTTGGAATCGAGTAAAGAATTCTGTAATAAGATATTTGGTTTTTAAGTTGTTATATTGTGGGCCCTGACTCACAGGTCTAAGATCGATTTGTAAGGTTATGTTTCCGCTGCAAGATAACGTAATTTGAGGTTATGAATGATAAATGAGGTTTATGAATGTTAAGTGTGATTAGCTAGCAGCTCGGAAGTATGGGTTATTACAGGCAGTATCAGAGCAACCCTGCAACCGTGTGCTGAATTAGCCACATAGCGGGGGTAAAAGATTCTTGGGATTGTTTGAAATTGATTTGCGTTATTAGTAGTTAAGAATTGAGGAATAAAGATTGAGAAATTCTAGTTTGAGTGTTGGAAATAAATTTGGAGATATGATGATCACTTCTATTGAGAAATTCTAGGTTGGGAGACAGCTCAAAGAATTCAAAGAGAGGGAACCTTTTGATGTCTGCGGCTAACAAGCCCCCTAGTTTCTGTCCGGGTCCTCAGCTTGTCGAGCCCTATGTCAGCCCTGCAACGACACCAAATGTAACACCCCGACAATTCTCTCTTTTCTAAAATACCTTTTTAAATAAAACATAGAGAATTATCAAAGTATTATCGCCCGTGTGAAAATGTATCGGCTTATTCAGAATTTTGCAGCGGAAAATATAATAATAACTTCAAAAACTAAAACTTAGTCAACAACAAAGTCAACTCTAAACCAACCAACAAAACCAAAGTCAACTTAAAACCAAACCAAACCAACTATGAAAATATAACTCAAAGTATTGTAAATAAACTACACAAGCTCTCCAAAATCCCAAACCCAATGATGCTCATCTTCAAACCTATAGATAGACAATGCACTATTGATCCCCATAAACTCCTCACCAAGATGGATCATCACAGGATCAATAAGACAAAGCCAAGATCAACATACACAACAAAAGCACGTAATCAGCAAAGCTGAGTACTACATACTAAACAAGTAAACAATCATAACATGATACTAATAAATAATAGGCAGGAATAAATAATAGTACAATAACTTGGAAATAACTTTTACTGAATTAAGCTTTAACAACATTCATTATTACTTTAAAAGGAATAGTCAATGGACCGAGTTGTCTAACTAAAATCAGCCTTCCATTTAGAAGACGAAATACGGGAGCGACTCCGTATTCCCATGACCTACGATACCGAGGAACCTTTTTAAATAAAACAGGACACGGTGATCAATCCGGCTCCAGGAAAAGCCATGGCACGCTCACCATGTACCCCAACTCCTAATTGTCCAACACTTCAGACGTGCACCAGTCTAAAGCTATAGCTATCCAGTTTCACTTTACATGATTAATAATTTATTCACTTGTAATGACTCACAAATTGAACAAACATTAAGAGCATCAAACAAACATAAACTTCCATTTTTATCTTAGGATTAGATAAGTGATCAAACAACTTAACAACCCAAAATTAATTCCACTTTAATTCAATACTTCTTATTTGTTGAAACTAGCCAACAATCAAATTACCTTTCATAGGTAGAAAATATCAACTTACCAAATAAGGCCCTCGGTCCTTATAAGGCAGTGAAATACTAAAAAGGGAACAATGATCAACCATGATCCAATACTAATAAATATATTAATTCCCCTATGTGAATTAATAAACTAAAGTTCCCAACCAACATGCTTGCATCAATTATCCATACAAACATGATATCAATCTCATAATATAAATCTCATAGTCAACATGTTCATACAAGAGATCAAACATGCAAAATCCAACATAATAGATATCATAAATGAACTGAACATAGTTCCTATACATGACACTACATAATTCTCCTTCTTAAATCATGATACTACATCAACCAACACATAGGTATGTACGTACCTTGTGTAGACAAACTGAGATGCCACTATAACAGACTTAAAAATCGCATAAAGAGAATTCTCCGCCTAAAATAACCAACATAAATTCATAATCAATACACCATGAATTTACAACAATAATATAATACTTTAAACCCTTCTTAAAAGTGTTTAAAATTTTTTCCCATCATTAAAACTTACTTAGTACAACCTCCTAATATAGTATTATTATACTAGATGGTTAAAAACCCTTAAAACTCATGTTTAAATCATAAAAACTCCATCAACAATAGTCTTTTCAAATTTCCAGCAACATAATATACACTAAAACTCTTTTTAAACATATTTAAACATGCTTATAATCATAAGAAAACCCAAAACCATAAACTATAACATGATACTATGATTTTCCAACATGTAAAACCCTAAAAATCCATGCTTTGATATTTTTTAACCCTATTTTAACATAACAAGTAAATCTGAAATTTTATTTCTTCAATACATAATTTATATAATCTTAAATTCATAAACAAATCATCAAATCATTACTTTTTAAACATAAACTTATTAAAACAAACCCTAAAGATACAAACTTTGCATTAAATAAAACTTGAAGAGGAAGAAATAACAACCAAACAAAGAGGAGGGAGGAAGGACCGGCAGCCAAGGGCGGCGGCACGAGTCGGCGGCTGGTGGTCTGCAGCGGTGGTTAGGGGTGAAAGTTGTTCGGATAAAATCCAAAACGCAATCCAATTCAATCTGAATTAGTAATTCTGATCGGATTCGAACGGTGTTCGAATTGAATTCGGATTGAGATTTTATGAAAAATTGGATTTTCGGATCGGATTGGATTGAGGGTAATTGGATCCAAAAATCCAATATAACCGATTAGCAATATGCCTTGTATTATGTATCTGGATTTGGCTTAAGTACTTAGCTGATTTTTTTTTAGAAAAGCCTAGTCCATAGCCCGATAGGCGTATCATTTCAACCCTTCCCCTAAAACCCTAACAACACTTAATTCCTCATTTCCTAAATCTACTAGGCTGCTATTGTGCTTAATTTATTTCATCGAAAAACTAGAGTTTAAAAAAATCGGATTTCGGATCGGATCCAATCTAGAGTATGAAAATTCGGATTGGATTGGATCGGATTCAAACTCTAATCGGTTTGGAAAATTGAAATCCAAATTTTATTCGGATCGGATTGGATTAGACTCTAATCCAAACCGTACACCGAACTTTCACCCCTAGCGGTGGTCGGCCGGAAAGAGGAAGGAGAAGGCCGAAGAGGAAGAGAGAGGAAGGAAGAAGAGGAGGCCCAAAAGTGAGGGGGAGGAGGAGAGAGAAAATAATGTGTTTAATGTGTGGGGATTTGTGTAAATAAGGGTATTTATAATTTCCCCCATTAGGGGTCCAATAAAGAGTTGGGCTTTGATGGGTTAATTAAATGAGAATTACCATGGGTTAAGCCAAAAGGTTTGGGCTCCTCACACCCATTTACAAACTCTTTTCTAAATCCAATAAGTGTTTCAAATACTTTCAAAGCATGACTTTAATAAAATATTTGACTTGCATAAATCATTAAAATAAATCTTTTCACTGTCAAAAAGTCAACCTTTAAAGAAATAAATCGTTAAAATACATAAATATATTTAAATATAAATAACTATACATTAAAATATATTTATAAAATCTAATAAATTTACGGGGGATTACAGTCTACCCCTCTTAAAAGAAGTTTCGTCCGGAAACTTGACACAAAAAAAAAAATTCACACATTTTCAAAAGTTTTTAACTCAACTCTCCAAGGAGAAAATACTTGTGCCACTCATGTGCACTCTTTTGCCATCTTAAAAACAATTGTGTTACTCATGAACACCTTTTCTTATGCGAAGAATCTATTTATTTTGCACCAACATGTGCAAATCGCCAAAATAAGCATAAAAATACCATAAAAATTGGTAAAAAGCGCGAAATTCTATCGCATTCTACCCCTCTTAAAGAAACGAGTTACGCCCTCGTAACTCACCTCAAGGGATAATTCCGGAAACTTCTTGTTCATATCAGCTTCAGCTTCCCACGTTGCCTCTTCGGACTCATGGTTCAACCAAATCAATTTCACGATATTGACATCCTTATTGCGTGTACTACGCACCTTCTTATCAAGAATTTTCACAGGCCTTTCCTCATATGTGAGGCTACTATCAATCTGGATCCTCTTAGGTTCCAAGACATGATGCTCATCAGGGATATAACGCTTGAGTTGGGAAATATGAAACACATCGTGCATCTTTTCGAACTCCATTGGCAAAGCCAACCTATAAGCTACCTTTACAATTCTTTGCAGGATCTCATATGGACCTACATATTTGACATTTAATTTGCCCTTTTTCCCAAATCTCATCACACCCTTAGTTGGTGATACTTTCAGAAACACTTTATAACCTACTTCAAACTCATTTTCTCTTCGCTTCAAATCGGCATAACTCTTTTGCCTATCTTGAGCAGCTTAAATTCTAGCCTGAATCAACTTCACACTCTTGACAGTCTCCTCAATGAATTATGTCCCCAATACTATGTTCTCACTAAAATCATTCCAGCAAATGGGACTTCTACACTTTCTTCCATATAACACCTCAAAAGGTGCCATATTAATACTCGCATGATAACTATTGTTGTATGAAAACTCAATCAAATCTAATTGGTCTCCCCAACTACCCTGAAAGTCAATAGCACAAGCTCTCAACATATCTTCCATCGTTTGGTTAGTCCTCTCAGTCTGACCATTGGTCGCAGGGTGAAAGGCAGTACTCATTTTCAATGTTGTCCCAAGATTTAACTGGACCTTTTTCCAAAACTTCGAGAGGAATCTCGAATTACGATCTGAAATAATATCGGTTGGAACCCCATGTAATCTCACTACATGCTTAACATACGTCTTTGCAATTTGCTTCTTCTTCCATGTCTCTTTGATTGGAATGAACACAGCCGACTTCGTCAGACGGTCCACAATAACCCAAATAGTATCATTGCCATTCCTCGTCTTAGGCAAAGCAGTCACAAAATCCATCGATATGAAATCCCACTTCCATGCAGGAACCTCTAAGGATTGAACCTTTCCCATGGGTCTTTTATGATCTATCTTGACTTTCTGACAGGTTAGACACTTAGACACGAACTCGGCAACCTCACGCTTCATGTTTGGCCACCAATAGATTTGCTTAAGGTCCTTATATAGCTTGTCACCCCCAGGGTGTACAGAATACGGAGTATTATGCCCCTCATCCATAAGACGTCTCTTAAGCTCATCACATTTTTGTGGTACACACCACCTTCCCTTGAATCTCAGACTACCATCATCATGGATCTTAAAATCAACTTCCTTACCTAGCCTCATCTTTTCCTTAATCTTCTCTAAGTGCTCATCCCCAACTTGACCCTCTTTGATCTCGTCGAAAATTGACAAGCCCAATGACAAAGCACTCAATCTTGCCTCGATCTCCTCAGGATTTAAGATTTCCAGGCTAAGTCTTTGCCTATCTCGACACAGCTCTTCAGAAACTACCAAGGCATTCATGCTATGACTCCACTTCCTACTCAACGCATCAGCAACGACATTCGCTTTCCCCTCATGATATTGGATGTCTAGATCATAATCCTTTATCAATTCTAACCATCTCCTCTGCCTCATATTGAGATCTTTCTGAGTAACTATGTACTTCAAACTTTTATGGTCAGTAAAGATCTTGCAGGTTGCCCCATAAGGGTAATGTCTCAAAATCTTCAAGGCGAACACAATAGCAGCTAACTCTAGATCATGGGTAGGGTAATTAGCCTCATAAGGTTTCAACTGACGCGACACATACGCGATTACCTTCCCATTCTGCTGCAACACACTTCCCAAACCATTCTTTGAAGCATCACTATACACCTCAAACCCCTCGTTCCCATCAGGCAGGGTCAAAACATGTGCGGAGGCCAAACACACTTTTTAAATCTAGAGAGCTTCCTCACACTTTTCACTCCACTCGAATTTTGACTCCTTTTTCATCAAATTGGTCATTGGCCTCGCTATATTCGAGAAATCTCTCACAAATTTTCTATAATAGCCAGCTAGACCTAGGAAACTTCGGATATCAGACACATTCTTTGGAGTTGGCCACTCACTCACATCTTGAATCTTAGCAGGATCTACAGAGACTCTTTCCTTAGACACATAGTGACCCAGAAATGCTACTTTTTCCAAACAAAACTCACACTTAGAGAACTTGGCATACAACTGATTCTTCCTAAGCGTCTCCAATATAATCCTCAAGTGCTCATCATGCTCATTCCCATTCTTCGAATAAATCAGGATATCATCAATGAATACCACAACGAACTTATCTAAGAACTCATGGAAAATCCTATTCATCAAGTCCATAAAAATAGCAGGTGCATTAATTAGTTAACCAAAAAGGCATTACAGTGAACTCATAATGACCATAATGAGTACTAAACGCAGTCTTAGGTATATCCTTATCAGCTACCCTCAACTGGTGATACCCCGAACGCAAATCAATCTTCGAGAACACGCTTGCTCCATTCAACTGATCGAATAGGTCATCTATCCTAGGTAAAGGATACTTGTTCTTGATGGTTACATTGTTCAATTCCCTATAATCGATACACAACCTCATACTCCCATCTTTCTTCTTAACAAACAACACATGAGCTCCCCAAGGTGAAGCACTAGGCCTAATATAACCTTTATCGAACAGCTCTTGCAACTGCGTCTTTAATTCATTCATCTCCAGAGGTGCCATTCTATAGGGTGCTTTAGATATAGGTGCGGTTCTAAGAACTAAGTCTATGGTGAACTCAACAGCTCTAGCAGGCAGCATACTCGAAATCTCACTCGAAAACACATCCATGAACTCATTCACGATTGGAACATCCTCGATCTTCACTCCAGCTTCTTTACTCACATCTTGCACACTACAGAAAAATAGCTCACACCCCTTTTTCATCAACTTCTTCACTTGCATCGCAAAAATAACCCCAAAGTTCTTGGACTTCCCAAAATGTCTATACGAGGTCAACTTCCCCAAAGGGATTCTTAAAACTACCTTTTGAACTTCACAGTCTATATTGGCCTTATATAAACTTAGTCAATCCATCCCCAGAATTACATCCAGGTCTCCCGGATTAAATTCAATTAAATCAGAAGGAAAAACACAGTCTCCTATCTTCAGAGGCAAATTTTTAAACAACTTGATACACCTTATGGTCTCACCAGTAGGTATACTAATAGGCAATTCAATCACCTCAAAATCTACTAACCCTAGACTTTTAGTAACAGATGACGAAATAAAATAATAAGTCGCCCCCAAATCAAATAACGCTTTACCTAGCACGGAGTTAATAGAAAAAGTACTGGAAACTACGTCGGCAGATCGTTCAGCTTCATTGCGACTCATCACGAACAGTTTACCCGGAGCCTTGTTCTGGTTGTTGCTCTCACTAGCAGGCTTATTGTAGCTCCCTTGGTTGTTCTGTGCCCCTACAGACTTCGAACCCTGATTTTCTGACTGGTTAAATCCAAACCTCACTTGGTTACTACCCCCATTGCCATTTTGCTCTTTCTTTTGCTTAGCAAATCACTCATACTCCCTATGGCCCTTCTTCTGGCAGTAGTTATAGGTCACTGGTTCTCCCTTGCAGTCTCTACCAGGATGGTTATTACTATACTTGTTACAGTGGTACACTCTCTCAGATTGACCCTTATTATTATAGCCCTGGTTATTCCTCCCTTGGAAATTCCCATTCCCATTCCTGTTCCTCTTGAAATTCCCTTGATTTCCCCCACCATTGAAATCCTTTCTTTTCTCACCCAGTATAACACTCTTCTTGTCACGCCTCGACTGAAGACCATAAATGTGGGCGGCTCTCCCATACACAATATCTAGGGATGAAAAAGTTTCACCACCTAACCCCAGCTGAATTTCCTCAGTCAAACCTTGCTCAAACCTTTGAGCCTTTAATTCCTCAGTGGCTACTACTTCAGGTGCGAACCTCGACAGTGCTATGAATTTGCTATAGTACTCAGAGATGGTCATGCTCCCCATCCTAAGGTTGATAAACTCTTGGGCTTTCTGTTTTCTCATAAAAGTAGGGTAAAACTTCCCTCTCAAGGCAGTTTCAAAAGAATCCCAATTTCAGCAACACTTAGTCTAGCCCCATTTTCTCTCCACCACAAATCAGCCTCATCCTTTAGGTACAACACAACCTGACCTACTCTCATATTCTCAGGATAGCTCACAGCCCCAAAGATTTTCTCAAACTCTCTAATCCAGTTCTCTAAAAATGTAGGATCAGCTTACCCCTTAAAATATGGTGGTTTAACCTTGGCTAGCCTCTCAAACATGTCTCCAGCAGAGTCGAGACGCTCAGATCTCTCCTGAGTCAATTTCTCCGCCAAAAGGCGAATAGCAGCAGCTAAGTCGTTATTTTTGTTTGCCATTCTAGTACGCGACCTAAAATTAACGTACTCTACTTTAGGTTCGGAACATAACTTATGTGCCATTCTCTACGAAGGTAACATTTGATTTGACCATAAAGATCGCATCAACAAACAATTTCTCATGAAGTTACAACAATATTACAGAATAACTATCATCAATCATCCATGAAGAATATTCACATTAAGAACACACAGCTTAGGAACAATGAATAAAAATTCAATTATAACAAATAAATAAAGTATTCCCATTCGCGTGCCCAAAATAAATTCTTGCTCACTTGTATAACTAAATAATTTAACTTTTATTCCTCAAAAGATGCTAATAACAATTTTCTCAACCATAATACCGTACTTTTTCCTAAAAATAAATTAAAGGTACTATGAAATAAATTTAAACCACTGCTGGACGAATTATCCAACATTATTCTTTAAAGCATAAATAAATAGGTAAATAACCTAAGGTGAAACATCATCAGTCCTATCCTTTGACTCCCTGTAGTTCTATGGAGTAAAAAGCTCATCTTCCAATTCATCAATGTCCTTAGTATTATAACAAACATATCTTCTAAATCTCGTAGATCTCCGTTTAGGTTGAGGCTCTTCCTCCTCTGGCTCAGAATCAGTCTCATATCTGAAAACAACATGGTAGATATCACTCCTGGTCTGTCCTCTTGCACGGTCAATCTCATGGAGAACCTCATCATCACTATCAGGCATGCCTGCTCTTAATACATTACGCATAATGAACTCTAGTTCGGTGTAATTATCATCATCAGACTCATAACCTCCATCACTCTCATCATCACTAAGCACAATAGGGTTCTAATAGCTCCCTATTCTAGTATCTTCTCTTTCAGACATGGCTTGGAACCTATAGCAAATAAATATAACTTCTATAAGCAATTGGTACTCTCACTAAACGTATAATCCCAACAATAACAATAAGCAAGAATAACTAACTACATAAAGCATAGGAATAACATAAACAGTTAGCAGGGGAAGAAAAATATAATCATGTTGAACTAACTATTTAATGCAGAAATATAACATTTCTATCCTACATGCCCTTCCTATACTACCCATCTCTCATAAAATAAACCAGAGTATTGAAAATTATTTAAATAAATAATTTAAAACGAACAACATCATAAAAATTACATGGTTCGAAAATTTGAACATAATAAAGAAAATAATAAAAAAAAATTTCGGACATTATAATAATAAAAAAATTCGGACCTCATTGAAAAAATTTTCGAATCGAAAACAATATTAGATTCTTGAAAAAGACTTTTCGAATGTAATTTAAATACCATGAATAAGTAGGAGCTCAATTCTAAGAAATTCATTTTAAGTAACTATCTAGTTAGGTGCCTAAAAACTTAAAGTTGGCACGAAAGGCCAATAAAAACCTAAAACTCCAATATACCACTTTGCAACACCCTGACAATTCTCTCTTTTCTAAAATACCTTTTTAAATAAAACATAGAGATTTATCAAAGTATTATCGCCTGTGTGAAAACGTATCGGCTTATTCAGAATTTGCAGCGGAAAACATAATAATAACTTCAAAAACTAAAACTTAGTCAACAACAAAGTCAACTCTAAACCAACCAACAAAACCAAAGTTAACTTAAAACCAAACCAAACCAACTAAGAAAATATAACTCAAAGTATTGTAAATAAACTACACAAGGTCTCCAAAATCCCAAACCTAATGATGCTCATCTTCAAACCTATAGATAGACAATGCACTATTGATCCCTAGAGACTGCTCACCAAGGTGGGTCATCACAGTTACAATAAGGCAAAGCCATGATCAACATACACAACAAAAGTACGTAATCAGCAAAGTTAAGTACTACATACTAAACAAGTAAACAATCCTAACATGATACTAATAAATAATGGTAGGAATAAATAATAGTACAATAACTTGCAAATAACTTTTACTGAACTAAACTTTAACAACATTCATTATTACTTTAAAAGGAATAGTCAATGGACCGAGTTGTCTAACTAAAACCAGCCTTCCCTTTGGAAGACGAAATACGGGCGCGACTCCGCATTCCCATGACCTACGATATCGAGGAACCTTTTTAAAAACAGGACACAGTGATCAATCCGGCCCCAAGAAAAGCCAAGGCACGCTCACCATGTACCCCAACTCCTAATTGTCCAACACTTCAGACGTGCACTAGTATAAAGCTATTGCTATCCAGTTTTACTTTTCATGATCAATAATTTATTCACTTGTAATGACTCACAAATTGAACAAACATTAAGAGCATCAAACAAACATACACTTCCATTTTTATCTTAGGATTAGATAAGTGATCAAACAACTTAACAACCCAAAATTAATTCCACTTTAATTCAATACTTCTTATTTGTTGAACCTAGCCAACGATCAAATTACCTTTCATAGGTAGAAAATATCAACTTACGAAATAAGGCCATTGGTCCTTATAAGGCTGGGAAATACTAAAAAGGGAACAACGATCAACCATGATCCAATACTAATAAATATATTAATTCCCCCATGTGAATTAATAAAATGAAGTTCCCAACCAACATGCTTGCATCAATTATCCATACAAACATGATATCAATCTCATAATATAAATCTCATAGTCAACATGTTCATACAAGAGATCAAACATGCAAAATCCAACATAATAGAGATATCATATATGAACTGAACATAGTTCCTATACATGATACTACATAATTCTCCTTCTTAAATCATGATACTACATCAACCAACATATAGGTATGTACGTACCTTGTGTAGACAAACTGAGATGCCACTATAACAGACTTAAAAATCGCCTAGAGAGAATTCTCCGCCTAAAATAACCAACATAAATTCATAATCAATACACCATGAATTTACAGCAATAATATAATACTTTAAACCCTTCTTAAAAGTGTTTAAAAACTTTTCCCATCATTAAAACTTACTTAGTACAAACTCCTAGTATAGTAATATGGTTAAAAACCCTTAAAACTCATGTTTAAATCATAAAAATCCATTAACAATACTCTTTCCAAATTTCCAACAACATAATATACACTTATACTCTTTTTAAACATGCTTATAATCATAAGAAAACCCAAAACCATAAACTATAACATGATACTATGATTTTCCAACATGTAAAACCCTAAAAATCCATGCTTTGATATTTTAAAACCCTATTTTAACATAACAAGTAAATTTGAAATTTTATTTCTTCAATACATAATTTATATAATCTTAGATTCATAAACAAATCATCAAATCATAACTTTTTAAACATAAACTTATTAAAACAAACCCTAAAAATACAAACTTTGCATTAAATAAAACTTGAGGAAGAAATAACAACCAAACAAAGAGGATGGAGGAAGGACCGGCAGCCAAGGGTGGCGGCACGAGTCGGCGGTTGCAGGCTGCCGTGCGGCTGGTGGTCGGCAGCGGTGGTCGGTCGGAAAGAGGAAGGAGAAGGCCGAAGAGGAAGAGAGAGGAAGGAAGAAGAGGAGGGCCGAAAGTGAGGGGGAGGAGGGCCGAAAGTGAGGGGGAGGAGGAGAGAGAAAATAATGTGTTTAATGTGTGGGGATTTGTGTAAATAAGGGTATTTATAGTTTCCCCCCATTAGGGGTCTAATAAAGAGTTGGGTTTTGATGGGTTAATTAAATGAGAATGACCATGGGTTAAGCTAAAAGGTTTGGGCTCTTCACACCCATTTACAAACCCTTTTCTAAATCCAATAAGTGTTTCAAATATTTTAAATACTTTGAGAACATGACTTTCATAAAATATTTGACTTGCATAAATCATTAAAATAAATCTTTTGACTTTCAAATAGTCAACCTTTGAAGAAAATAAATCGTTAAAATACATAGATTTATTTAAATATAAATAACTATACATTATAATATATTTATAAAATCCAATAAATTTACGGAGGATTACACCAAAGGAGATCAAAAACCCTCAAAATTCTCCTTTCATAAGTGAAGTTTATTGTGAGCTTGTTCCCAAGATTAAACTCCCAAGTCCTATTAAATATAATGATAGAGGCCTAGAGGGGACCTATAAGGCCACTGGCAACATACAAGGCCATATGTACTTGAGCTAGTATACAGACACGCCTGGTGCAAGCTCTTTCCCGCCACTCTGATTGAAGTGGCACAAGTTTGGTTTCAACACCTGCCTAAAAGTTATGTCTGTTAGCCGCATAAATCCACAATTGAATTGATGACAGTCTTCCAAGAACCATAAGAGAGTTCGCAATTTTATCGGCGGATTCAATAGAGAAGTGATAACCATTTCATAACTTGAGAACTCCATGGCAATCATGCCTTGAGGAACTATTTATAGCCTGGCCGATTCAGAGAAGATATGAGTTGGTTACCTTAAAGACGTTGGGGAAGCTCTAAAACCAGTAGACATATATATTATCAGTGAGGACTTCTATAGAGTGAGTACAGAAGACGAAAAGCCAAACTGCTGAACATTCAAAAGGCACTGGCAAATCAGACAAGAGTCTCGGTCTATAGAAAAGTATAACATCTATACTCTTTTTGAGGATAGATAGGGCCCAGATCTACGCCTTGAACATGGATGACCAAAAGTGACATAAACCACCAAAGACGAAGTAGGCAAGGATATGACAGACGCAAGTACTGTGACTTTCATTACTGTCTTGGGCATTTAGGCTATGTTTAGTTCACCTGAAATTTTCTGATCTGAACTTATTTGATCTGATCTAAACTTATTTTTTCTGATCTGATCTAATCTGAACTTATTTTTTCTGATCTGATCTGATCTGAACTGATCTGATCTGATCTGATCTGGTCTGATCTGAACTTATCTTTTAAAAAATATATTATTACTAATATTATTATTACTTTGTATTTCATTACTAGTATTACTATTGCTATCATTTTATTAGTATGCACAACTTTCAATAATAATAATAATAATAATAATAATAATAATTTTATAATAATAATAATATAAATAATATTATAATAATAATAATAATAATAATAATATAGATAACATAATAATTATAATAATGATAATAATAATTATTATAATAATAATAATAATAATAATAATAATAATTATTATTATTATTATTATTATTATTATTATTATTATTATAGCATAATTAGTTTTTTTTTTTTTAAAAGAGCACATTAGTATATGAACATACAATTAAAAATAAAAGACTAAGGACTCTTGGGTCTAATGGTATGGCTTACCTTACCTCCCATGGGACCAATGTTCAAATCTTGGTGGAAGCATATATTTCAATATTGTTGTGGGTGAGGGAGGGGGTTGGGGCTTGTTGGGTCTTTATGTGAGTGACCTGTGCGAGGGCGGCTGCAGAAAATTCATCTTACCACAGGATTCCCGAAAGGGGCCCCAAAAAATTAAACATAAAAGAACACTCATGTTCAAGGTCCGTTAATAATAAGAATTTAGGTAGTAATGAAAAGAAAATATACTGAAAGAGCATACAAGATCTATTTAAAGAACACATTTTAAAAATAAAAGATAGATGTTATTTTTATATTGATGACATGTTTGGATTTAACTAACAACATGTTCTTTGTTATATCAATAAATTGTTCTTTTTTATTATAAATAAATATATATAATCATATGATCTTGAACAAAATGGTTAAATATTCTTCTTATATCGTTATCTTGTTCTATATAAACTTTGTTTTTAAAGATAAGTTGAAATCATTTGTAGAGAAAATTTTGAACGTGATGACAACACCATTAGATTATCCAATGCTATTCATGTTTTATATAAACTAGTAATATATAATTTATATTATTCTACCAAAATTGTTTTAAAAAATAAACATCATATACTATTGTCATGTTCGTTACATGTACAACATAAAAAAGAACATCACATATGAAAATTATTAAGTAGAATAATATATAAAAAATAACACTTACAAATGCCAAAAGAACATTCTTCTTCTTGAACACAAATAGCTTCAAATAGTGATATCAATGACATTTATAATAATAGAAACGACATTAATAATAAGTACCAATATTAATAATTAATAAGTACAACAACGACAATAATAATCTTTTTGAATAAAAGTACTAATAAATAGTAATATTAATAGTAATAGTAATTGTATAAAGTATTAATAATAATAATAATAATAATAATAATAATAATAGCATTAGTAATACTAATAATCATAATGATAATAATAATAGTAATAATAATAAGTTATTAAATATAAGCATAATCTGAACTTATCTGATCTGATCGGATCTGATCTGAACTTATCTGATCTGATCTGATCTGATCTGATCTGAACTTATCTGATCTGATCTGAACTTATTTTTTCTGATCTGATCTGGTCTGATCTGATCTGATCTGAAATAAGCAAAAATAAGGTGAACTGAACATAGCCTTAATTGAGGAATGCATAAGTTTGAAAAATAACATTGAATACCTCATCAGACAGGAGTACTTCGAGGAATTCAGAGATGGCCTAAAGCCAGTCTTCCAACGAGAAGGGAGACAAGAAGAGATCGCATGAGTCACCTAACAAACAGACAAAGGAAAAAAGACGATTTACCTGATTTTTGGGGGACAAAATCTATAGGAGAATATAAGGCTCACTTGAAACAGCTGTTGTAATAGCCGTATTTTAAGCAACTTTACTTACGAGAGTAATTATACTTTATTAACCGATGCCATTATGTTTTAAGGAAATCACTTTCAGAATTATGATTCATTGAGTACAGTGATAGTTTTGTGGGTTTTATTGAAATGATATATTTGAGTTAAGTATTTTAATTATTAAAAAAAAAAAGAGAAAAAGAACCATCATTCATCTTCTCTGTCCTCTATGTTGTGTGTCACCTCAAAGAAGTGGATCACCATCCTCTTCTTCGTGCCTTCAGTTCAATAAGTCAGATCAATGGCTCTTCATCTTTGTGAAAAAGCAAGAGCAATATAAGAACTTAAACTCTCCATTCAACTAGGAAGTCCATAAATTTACAACTCAAAGATCCTCATCTAATTCTTTGATATGACTATATGAGTCGAATTGTGTGATGAACCAAAAGCCTTGAATTCTTCTTTCTTTCAAGCACTCTTTCTCTCTCTTGTACTCCAGTCGTCTGATGGGCTACTACCATATGCGCTGTGCCGTCGTGAGTCGGTGTTGCATCATCGTACTGTTGTCTTCTACATTTTGCATCTTTCTGTCTTCTCTAGATGCTGCCTTGTTATGGTTGTATTATATTAAAATATCCTGATGTTTGTAAAAAATTCTTAAAGCTGGATAAACTTAGACGATGTTCAGTTCACCTTATTTTTGTTTATTTCAGCTCAGATCAGATCAAATTAAATCAGATCAGATCAAATCAGATCAAATAAGATCAGATCAGATAAGTTCAGATCAGATCAGATAAGTTCAGATTATGCTTATATTTTAAAATTTATCTTTATTGTTATTATTATCATGATTATTAGTATTACTAATGCTATTATTGTTATTGTAATAATTATTACTTCATC
The DNA here is from genome assembly GCA_947646795.1 of Beta lomatogona. Taxonomy (NCBI): domain Eukaryota; kingdom Viridiplantae; phylum Streptophyta; class Magnoliopsida; order Caryophyllales; family Amaranthaceae; genus Beta; species Beta lomatogona. Next base: position 1,700,074 of record CANSNZ010000929.1, read on the forward strand.
CGTTTCTTTTTAAATGCAAGAATTGAATATTTTATATCTCACAAAAAATACCCTTTTGTTGCATTTAAAAAGAAACGGAGGAAGTATTATTATTAATAATATTACTTTATACAATTACTATTACTGCTAATATTACTATTTACTAGTACATTTATTCAAAAAGATTAGTGTTTTTCTATGGTATGCCCTTGTATTATTTAAAATTCTACGCTGTACCCTAACTTTTTTTTCTCTCTCTATTGTACCCTCATACTTTTTAAGTTATCTCTATGGTACCCTTTGTTATAATGTTTTAAAAACGGCGTTACCAACACTCCGTTTCTAGTTTGAACCTTATTAACTGATCTCCTAACTACTCCTATTTTTCAGTTTATTCATCTCCCTAAGCAAGCAACAAAAACCAAAATCCATCATTTGAATCCAAAACGAGAGAAATCCCAGAATTTGTGCGTTTAAGTGAAGAAGAAATTGCGGACTTGGATGAAGCCAGGAAAGAGAATTGTGGTGCCTAACTGAAGAAGGAAAATCAGGAAGAAGGATAATCAACTGCTGCGCTGGTGTAATTATCAAAATTTAGGTAATTTCGGAGCTTAAAAATTTCGTCTTTCTCTTTTGTATGTGATAATTTGCTATATTTTTGTGTTTAGGGTTTGATTGTTTAGCTTAGAAACTGAAAATGAGTTTTGCATGTGTGTTGTTGTGTGCTGTTGCAGAAAATGGCTGAAAGAATTTTGAGAGTTCGTTATCTAGGAGATGTGGTAGAATTAGGGATTGATGATCTAGATTTATGTTTGTTGATGGATATTTTGAATGATATGTGTGAATTGTTTGAGAATAATGATTTTGAGCTTCCCTCATACCCTGTGCTTAAGTATAAAGATGGGGGTACAACTTGCGAACTTGTTGATGATGGCAGCATGATGAAAATGTTTGAGGTTTTGGGTAGCAAGAAAATTGATGTATGGGTTGATAGTTTAGAAGAACCCAATTTCATCTGGAATTTAGCACAAAGGGTTAAGTCTGAGAGCCAATCCAATCCTAAAAAAGTCCAAACCCTAGGGAAGCCAGCAGGAGGCCCATCAAAGACCTTTAGGTCCAAACTTGAGACTTGGAAGAAAAAAAAAGGCACAAGCAACATAACTGAACCTAAGACAACTACACCTAACCCAGACTTAGCCTTTACTATTGTTGATCACTCAAGCCCAAACTCACCTCAATTGACCCAACCTGATTTTGTCCAACAAACCCAACTCCCCCCAATTACAAGTCCTACACTTAGGAGAAGCCCAAGATTCCCTGAACTACTGTCCAGCATCAGTCCACCATCATCCCAGCCCCAAACTGTTGTAAATTTCCCACAATTATCCCAGCCCCAATTTCACCTAAACCCCCCACATACACAGGACCACATTGACTTCAATATCCCACTGACCCAGGACCAAAATGAACCTAATTCACAGGACCAAAATGAACCTCATTCACAGGACCAAAATGAACCTCATTCACAGGACCAAAGCACACAATTCAAGACTGTTACAACCTTTCCTCATGGGAAAAAGATGGCTAAGACCACAGCTAAGATGAAGGGTGTTTGGGTCCCTAAATCTGCCTCCACTAGTGCCAATGTTGATGTTAATGTTAATGTTGAAGTAAATAGGACTAGGAGATGTAGGAGCACAGCTGTAGCTTTGGAAAATGTCAGTGGTGAGGGTGACAGTGAGAGTGAAGAGGAGTGGGTGCCAGGTGTGAATGAGGAAGAGGGTGGGACTAATCAAGAAGGAGTTGATGATGATGATTTTTTAGAGGAAGAGGATGTGAATGAACTGTTGCACCAGAATTTTGTTGATGGTGGGTGGGAGGCATTTAGGAACTCAGATTGGAATGCTGATGAAGGAGGATATTTCAGTAGGATGTACAAAAATGGTGTTATATATGATGATGTTGAGATGGGGAAGATATTTCTAAAACCATGGATGCTTTTTGTGGACAAGGATCACTTCAAAGACACCTTGAGAGACTACTGTGTACAGGAAGGTTTTGCCTAGTTGTCATTAGGTCAGAGGAGCTTAGGTATACAGCAGAGTGTGCTGATGAAAGGTGTGGGTGGAGAATCCATGCTGCTAGGCTAGCAGATGGGTATACTTGGGCAATCAAAACAATGAAGCAAAAGCATAGTTGTGATTTAAATTTAGTAAATAATCCTATGGTGAACTGTGAATGGGCTGCTAGGAAATTATAGGAGGATATTAGAGCAAATATGGACATTAGAGGGAAAACTATGAATGAGTTGCTTTGGGATAGATATGGTGTGAGAATGGCAAATTCAACACTGTATAAAATGAAAGATAAGGCAATAAGAATCATCCAAGGAGGTCATGATGATTCCTACACAAATCTACCAACCTAATGTGAGCTGCTTAAGATGAACAACCCAAACTCAGTTGCTTTTTGTACTTGGGCAGCATTACAGAGGCCTGAAAAGCCTCTACAGTTCAGGTCCATTTTCATTAGCTTCTATGCTCAGTTCAAGGGCTTAATAGATGGTTGTAGGGGTTTGGTTGGTGTGGATGGCACCCATCTTAAAGGGAACTTTGGAGGGATCTTGTTGTCTGCTGTCTCATTGGATGGAAACAATGAGATATTCCCTGTAGCAGGTGCTGTGGTAGATTATGAGAACAGGGCATTGATCCTAGATTAGATCAAGTGTGGCCAAAGGTCCCTAGAAGATATTGTGCAAGACACTTGTGCAAAAATTTCAAGACTGATTATCCAAGGATCTTGATGCATAAGCTATTTTGGTCAGTTGTCAAGTCATGTTCTCAATACTCATTCAAGAAATCTTTGCAAAAAATACAAAAAGTGGCTGGACTAGGAGCAGTTAAGTGGTTTCAAGATGTGGGTCCACTTGACAGATGGACCAAATGGAAGTTTGATCCTACTGTGTGCAATGATGAGGTGACAAACAATTTTTGTGGAGAGTTTTAACTCCACAATAGGTGCAGATAGGTGTAATCCTATCCTCACATTATTAGAGGGTAAACACTAAACTAACCTCCTTAATTAGCATATGTTAACTATCTTTACTACTCCCTCTGTCCCATAATACTCTTTACACTTTCCTTTTTCATCTGTCCCAGAATACTCTTTACACTTCTATTTTTGGATATGACCCACTATTATTTTAATCCTTCTACCTTTAAGAATTGGCCCACACTCTCTCTCCTCCAAATAAAATAATACCACTCCTACAACACACCAACTCTAACCATGGCCCACACTCTCTCTCCTTAAAATAAAATAATACTACTTTTGCTAACTACTAACTCCTATCACATCTACTTTTCAATAAAATAACAATTGATAACCAAACAACAACTTATCATCTAAAACTACGTGCATTGATAAGTGTCAAGAGTATTCTGGGACGGAGGGAGTAATATTGTTAGGCTCATTATCTACTTGGGTTTTGATTGTGACAGGTGTGAGAAGGATTGCAATGGTAAGGCATGCCACTAGACAACAATTATCTCAACAATGGGCAGAACCAGGTATATGTCCTAACATCAGAGAGAGGGTGAGATATTTGACAAAGGAGTCAAGGACTTGCCACTAGTAGAATAATTGTTTATTGCTGCGGTCATTAAGTGGCCTATTGCGGCGGTTTTCGCTGCGCAGCAATAAAGGGCGCAACAATAGGTAATTAATATATTGCTGCGGTTTTAAACCGCAGCAATATTTGAACATATTGCTGCGGTTTCTAGCCAAAATCGCAGCAATATATTTATTTTTTATTAAAAATGTACAACATATTGCTGCGGTTTTGGATAGAAACCGCAGCAATAGCTTGACCTATTGCTGCGGTTATTGGCCAAAACCGCAGCAATAGGTCCTGGTACAGCTAAAAATTTTATTTTTTTTTGGAATTTCGCAATTAAATTTGAAAAATTAAAACCATGCAACTAACCCATCCACTATCTACCAGATTCGCAGACAAACTGAAGATTAAATAACATGAATTTCATTAATATATAAAGCTAAAAAAACTAATTACATATATAATACAAAATATCAAAAAGTAAAATGAAAAAGCAAAAATAACAAAACAACTATTACAACTTAATGACTAATTACAAAAATTATAATAAAAACAAAAAATAAGAAACTGATCTAAAAATCAAAAAAAAATCTAAAAACAGATTAAAAAAACAAAAAAAATAAAAAAAAATCCTAAAACAAAAAATAACAAACAGATATAAAAAACGAAAAAAAAAATGAAAAATGAAAAAAAAAACCGAAAAAAAAGTTGAGAACGTCTCAAAAAAAAATCAAAAAACGAAAAAAATAAAAAAAAAATCTAAAAAAAGATCTAAAAAAAGGAAAAAAATCAAAAAAAAATCCTAAAACAAAAAATAACAAACAGATATAAAAACGAAAAAAAAAATGAAAAACGAAAAAAAAAAATCCCGAAAAAAAAGTTGAGAAATAAAAAACAGATCTAAAAAAAGGAAAAAAATCAAAAAAAAATCCTAAAACAAAAAATAACAAACAGATATAAAAAACGAAAAAAAAATGAAAAACGAAAAAAAAACCGAAAAAAAAGTTGAGAACGTCTCAAAAAAATGAAAAACGAAAAAAATAAAAAAAAAAATCTAAAAACAGATCTAAAAAAACGAAAAAAATCAAAAAAAAAATCCTAAAACAAAAAATAACAAACAATCTAAAAAACGAAAAAAAAAAATGAAAAACGAAAAGAAAACCGGAAAATACGAAAGAGAGGAGAGAGAAAGAGAAAACCAGATCTGAAAATGCAACGAATCTAAAAAAACGAATCGTTGCGGTTTGCTTGTGGAGCAACGACGCAGATGATGAACCGCAGCGACGAAGAGACTCGCCAACACCATCGAGCGACGAAGGACGCGAGCCACGAGCAAAGGCGAGGCACGAGAGACGAACCGCAGCGACGAAGAGGAAGTCCGGTGAAGTCCGAAAAGCGAGCCACGAGCAAAGGCGAGGCACGAGAGACGAAATGCAGCGACGAAGAGGAAGTCCGGCAAAGTCCGGTGATGTCCCAAAAACGGCTGATTGGGAGAGAGAAGAGAAGAGAGAGAGGAGAGAGAAGAGAGAGAAGAGAGAGAGAGAGTAGAGGAGTTAAAAGAAAAGAGGAACAAAACCCTAATTGGGCCGCATAATTTTTTTTATACTTAAAATATCCTATTGCTGCGGTTTTTAGTAGGAACCGCAGCAATAGGTTCAATTTTTAATATAAAAAAATTAATATTTTAATATCTGGCGCAGACATATTGCTGCGGTTTCTGGTAAGAATCGCAGCAATATATTAAAATATTATTATTTTAATATATTGCTGCGGTTTTTGCCACAAACCGCAGCAATATGTTTGGTCAAAAAGTCAACTTTTTTTCAAAAATTTTCCGTTGAAAACAGATTGCTGCGGTTTTTGAAAAAAACCGCAGCAATATGTTTATTTTATATTTTACTTTTTCTTTCTACGTGATATATTGCTGCGTATGGGTAAAACCGCAGCAATACTACCGCAGCAATAAGCAATTATTCTACTAGTGTGCCAAGCCTATCCATCTGGGAGGGAGAGAGTATGAGGTGCATGATGGGAGGGCTCATCTGCCAGTGTCATTGAATAGGAGGGAGTATGCTTGTGGAAGGTGGCAAGTCAGTGGTATTCCATGTAAGCATGGAATTAAAGCCATCTTGGATGCTGCTAAAGACCCACTAGACTATGTCTCAGATTGGTTTACTGTATCTAGGTATAAAGCAGCTTATAATGGAAACATTTCACCAATACCTGATTCTGAGCAGTGGCCAGATTTGAGTCAACCAACACTTATTCCTCCAACCATGAAAAGGGGGATTGGTAGACCATATAGGAACAGGAGAAGGGAGGAGGGAGGACAGAAGAAAGGGAAGAGGAGCACCACTGTACAATGCAAGAAATGCAAGGACTTGGCCATAATTCAAAGACTTGCAAAGGTGGAGCTACAGCTAGGGAGCTAAGGGAGCAGCAAAGAGGTGGGGTGCAAGCAAGATATGATGGCAGCAGCCAGGCATCAAAAAGAAGACAAAGGCAGAGTAGCCAAGTAGAAGTTGACTGTAATCTGATTGATTTAATGATCAATCAATCACGCACAGACTCAGAGCAAGCAACAAGGAGGCCTGCAACAAGAAGACAAGTTGACTTTGCATCATCTAGCCAACCTACCACAACTGTCAACCCTCCTCAGCAACATCAGCCTTCTGCTAGCCAGCCTTCAACAAGTGGCACTGGAAGAATTAGTGCTAAAAGGCAGAAGATTATGAACAGAATGGCCCTTCTTTGAAGATTATGAATAGATGTTTTTTTTTGTCAACAATTGAGTCTAAGATACAAGTGAGTCTAACTTTTGTTCAGTTTTTTGGGTACTTTGGAAAATTCCACTACTTGTAGGGTATATTGGTGCTTGTTCAATTTTTTGGGTACTTGTGCAATTTGCACTAATTGTAAACCCTTTGAATTATGTTAATTAAGGAGCAAATTGAGATAATGCAAACCCAGTTTTTATTACTTCACCAAAAGTTCAACATTGCACCAAAAGTGCAATTACAAAAACCCTAAGTTCCATCCTTGGTAGGATATTACTATCTCATTACAATTTTACTAACAATTTCACCCTAATTTCACAATAACAAGCAGAAAAACATACATAAACAACCCAATTTTAACCATCTCCTTCAAATATTTGACAAGTCCTTCAACCTTCTCCTTCAAATCAGTAATTTCGTGCTTCATCTCCAACAAACCTTCTTCTTCAAGCATTACACCAAGTTCATCACCACCACGCATCAACAGCTTCTCAAGCGTCTCTCCTCTCACTACAACATGGTTGTTGTTCAGCCACAAGAAGAACTGACAGTAGTCACATTTGAAGTACGCCTTTCGCGGATTTCTTTGGGACCCAGATATATGTAGCTTTGCAATTTTTGCAGGACAACAGTTGCACCTGGGACTTATGAATTCCAATTCACAGGCATTGTAAGACTTAGAAGAATAAGAACTTGACATATTCAGTAATGGAAGAGAGAGAGAAGATAAATGCAGATTTGGAAGAGAGAGAGAAGATAAATGCAGATTTAGAAGAGAGATAGGATGGAGAGAGAAGAGAGATACGAGACATTTAAAGAAGACAGAACTGTAGCAGCGTGTTTAGGTGGGAAAATTTCCCACCATTTGTTAGGATTTCACAAAACTAACAATCCACTTAACGTTTACTTAACGGGAGGGTACCATAGAGATAACTTAAAAAGTATGAGGGTACAATAGAGAGAAAAAAAAAAGTGAGGGTACATCGTAGAATTTTAAATAACACAGGGGCACACCATAGAAAAACCCATTATTATTGTCGTTGTTGTACTTATTAATTATTAATATTGGTAATTATTATTAATGTCGTTACTATTATTATAAATGCCATTGACATCACTATTTGAAGCTATTTGTATTCAAGAAAAAGAATGTTCTTTTGGCATTTGTACGTGTTCTTTTTTATATTTTTGTTCTAATTAATAATTTTGATATATGATGTTCTTTTTGATGTTGTACATGTAACGAACATGACAATATTATATGATGTTTATTTTTTTTAAACAATTTTGGTAGAATAATATAAATTATATGTTATTAGTTTATATAAAACATGAGTAGCATGGGATAACCTAATGATTTCAACTTATCTTTAAAAATAAAGTTTATATAGAACAAGACAACAATATAAGAAGAATATTTAACCATTTTGTTCAAGATCATGTGATTATATATATTTATAGGTTTATTTATAATAAAAAAGAACAATTTATTGATATAACAAAGTACATGTTGTTAGTTAAATCCAAACATGTAATCAGTATAAAAATAACATCTATCTTTTATTTTGTAAAATGTATTCTTTAAATAGATTTTGTATGCTATTTCAATATATGTTCTTTTTTTAATATCATTATATGTTCTTTTCATTACTACATGAATTCCTATTATTAACGGACCTTGAACATGAATAATATGTTCTATTTACCATGAACACTATGTTTTTTTTACCTAAAATGTGTGTTCTTTTATTTTTAATTATTTTTGGGCCCCTTTCGGGAACCCCGTGGTAAGATGAATTTTCTCTGGGCTGCCCTACATGGTCACTCATCTAGAGACTTAACAAGCCCCAACCCCCTCCCCCACCCACAACAATATTGAAATGAGAGGTAGAAAGCCATACCATTGGACCTAGAGGTGTCAAAAACTGGGCCGACCCACGGGTTTCGAGCCGAGAGTGGTCGGTTGGAAAGCTGACACATTCCGACCTATCGTTCGCCCGTGCCCAGTTGAACCCGTGGAATTGGTAACCCAACCTGAACTGGGCCGACCCAAATGGACCCGTAGCCAGTTGCACCCGTGAACCACGACCCAGACCCAAACTGTTTCCGACCCAAAACTAACCAGCACCCAACTTCACCCGCCAATGACCCAACCCAGTTGTGACCCAACCCAGCTAGCACCTGACCCAATTGTGACCCAACCCAGTTATCACTGACCCGGTTATCACCCAAACCATTTACCACCCGACCCAACTAAACCCGACCCAAAACCATTCTGACCCAATGCAACCCGATTCAAAACCATTCCGACTCAACTTCACCATGTTATAAAGATGTAGGTGGTTGTGTGGATGTCTTTTTTTTTCATATATAACAAAGAGATACGATATCTTATTTTTTTTGTTTAACTAAAGCAAGTAGTTAACCTTCCTTTTTTTTCTTTTTCTTTTTTATAGTCTCCCCCCATGTGTTGTCATATAATAGAGGTCAAGTAAAAAATTATCTTACATTCTCAATTCAAGTGACTTTGAATAGTCAACAATAAATACACAAAAACTTATGAACTTGGGTGCTTGTTTACAATTTTATAAATTGGATGTAAATATATACTAAATCAAGAGAAGTTATATATTGTAAAGGAGACAGATTTTATTGAATATTATTTACAATATATATTAAACACCAACTACAAGGTGTAAATGTATATTTAAAATATTTTCAATTCTCAAATAACTAAGTCTTCTACCGTTGTACTCTCCAGATTTAGAGGCACATCTCCATCTACATACAAGACCTTCCCATCTACAAAACAAAAAAAATGTGAACATAAATAATAAATATTAAGACGAAAAAAACAAAACTCAAATTGCAATAACAAATACAAACAACCATAATTCAAACATGAAAAAAAATAAAAAAACTAACAAAAATAAAAATCAGATCTGAAGCTATAGCACGAAAAAACAGAACATAATTCAAGCATGTAAAATAAACAGAATACGAACAAATTCTAACTTGGAAAAATGTAAAATCCAAACATTCTAAAATTAAAACTTCGAAAAAACTTGCAACATTTCAATGAACTAGAGACATCAATTAGAACCAATACTATGCAAGTAAGAATGCGAAAATTGAAGGACCAAAAGGGTAAAACTGGCAGCATTTAAAAAAATAGATGTTTGATTTATCTTTTTATAATTCAATCATAATCAAACATAACCCAAACAACTAAGCATAATTTAAACGAAAGACTACTATTTGAAATACCCAAAATAGATCTACATTAAACCCAAAATCCAATTTTTCTAAAAACTTCAAGCATGATCTCACTAAAACATGCAATAATTTGGCAGCAGTAATCACCAAAACACAACCAAATTAAATACACATCCAATAAGATATGGAAATATGCAAAGCAATAAAAAAAAATACATAACCATTGACAGCGACATTGGAGGAAAAATTAATGAACATTCAGAATACCTAAACAAAAAAGTGGTTGTGTTGTGGAAATTAACATGAATTCAGTCAATCTGCCAATTCTAATTGAACAATAATGAAAATCGACTTACAATCTTGAAGCAAATTTTAACAGCATAAAATTGCCATCATTTTCCTCACAAATTATGAGAAATTCGAGCTATAATATGCAAAAAGAAATTTAGTAAGAAAACAGAGAGAAAGAGAGGCGAGTGAGAGGCAAGTTGTTTAGGGTTCATAAAAGGGGATTGAGGTGAGGAAAGAGTTTAGGGTTTATATATGGGGAAAGGGGATTGGTTTTACATCGTCGATTTGAGTTGAATCTGACGGTTGCGAATGGTAATCCATGTGAGGTGTGTTAGTTTGGTTTTAGCCATAGATTTTATTTGATCAATCGTTTGGATGAAGTGATTTCATTTTTGTTGGATCTTAATTCTTACACATCTAACTATTTATATATGGATGAGATTAGATTATACTTAAATCTATCAATTTTACCTTTTGTGTTCTTTACAAATTTTGATAAACACTTTGGATATAATATTTAATAACAACAATAATAATAGTAACAATAACGATAATGATAATGATAATTTGACTACTATCTCAATACCACTATATAGCTTAATAACGATTAACATCAATGGAGTAATGTTATTTTGAGTAAGCTTAATGACATACATTATCAAATAGACTCAAGACTCTTAAGTCCAAATAAATAAATAGACTTTAAGTTCTTAAAATGATTTTGGGCGATTTTGGGCTTAGCTTGTTCAAATTGCTCTTCCTTTGGACCGAACCAATTAGGACGACAATATGTTTCATCATTAGGACGACGATACATTTCATCATTAGATAATCAAATAGACTCGAGACTCGAGACTCCTAAGTCCTATGTTACTATCTTAGTATCTTTTAAGATCCACAACTGAAACATCAACGATGAAAGTCGGTCAATCTAATGATGCTTTGATTATTGTTAACCGTGTAATAACATCGATTATCGAGCCCTATCTTGTATAAAGAACCCCGTAACACGAAAGATGAAAGACGATCAATCTTTTGATGGTTTTGATTAATGTCAAAGACAATCAATCTTATGATCGTTTGATTTATGTGAACCTTAACTTAACGAAAGTTGATCAATCTAATCTAATGATGCTTTAGTTATCGTGAATCGTGTAATAAAATCGAGCCCTATTTTGTAAGATAAATAACTGTAACGTGGTTTTCCAAATATGGACCGTTTAATAAGATAGCCTCCTATGTTAGTATCTTTTAAGGTCAATAACCGAAACATCAACGATCTTGATCCTCCACTGATATGATTGTTATTTACTATGATCTACTTTCATAGTTTCAATGTTTCATCCTCTACTGATATGATTATGTATCATCTTGATCACAGTTATCATCTTCGTATTCGATTAACGTTGATCATTGCTACTTGTTCAGTTGTTCATTAAATCTAACTCTTTTTGTTGCTATATAGTGACTCAGTGAGAGTGAGTAAGTCACTAACTAACTAATTGTTTAAGTTTAATAGTTTATTGACTCTAATCAACAATCAGTATGGACTTATGCCTTAACCCTTATGGTTGTTACTTGAATACTTATGCAATCATGAATAAGAATAACCCGATGGGCAATAACCAATAATATAACTATATAAATTATAAGTCTTAGTTTAGTAACTTTTTAAATTAGTAATATAAGTATCAATGTATTATCACAAAATTAATAATGACTTAATCACACAATTCACAATATCACTATATCACATGTTAATTGTCATAACTTTCGACTTCGTAACTTAATATATATATAATTCTGACCCAAGTCATTTCGAGAGCCGATTTGTTCCGACCTAAGTCAATACACCACCGATTTGAGGCTTCAGCCGACCCAAGTCCTATCGAGATCCGATTTATTCCGACCCAAGTCATTCCGAAAGCTGATTTCTTCCGACCCAAGTCATTCCGAAAGCCGATTTCTTCCGACCCAAGTCATTCCGAAAGCCAATTTCTTCCGACCCAAGTCATTCCGATAATGATTTCTTCCGACCCAAGTAATTCCGAAAGCCGATTTATTCCGACCCAAGTCATTCCGATATCGATTTCTTCCGACCCAAGTCATTCCGAAAGCCGATTTCTTCCTATCCAAGTCATTCCGAAAGCCGATTTATTTCGACCCAAGTTATTCCGAAAGCCGATTTGGGCCGACTTCACCTTATTCCATTCCGACCCAAATTCACCCAACCCAGATACCGACCGACTCATTCCCAGCCGACCCAGTTCCGACCTAGTTCCGAGAGCCCTCTCACCCAGTTGAACCCGACCCAAGTCCACCCGACCCACCCATTTCCGACCCATGGCATACTCTCACCAGATTATTCCGACCCCAATCATTCCGATCCATGTTGGGTCAACCCAAACCCACCCAGTGACCCAGATTGACACCACTAATTGGACCCAAGAGTCCTTGGTCTTTTATTTTTAATTGTATGTTCATATACTAATGTGTTCTTTAAAAAAAAAAATTGTGCTATTATTATTGTTATTATTATAATATTATTTATATTATTATTATTATTATTTATTTTTATTATTATTATTATTGAAAGTTGTGCATATTAATAAAATGATAATAATAGTAATACTAGTAATGAAATACAAAGTAATAATAATATTAGTAATAATATGTTTTGTAAAAGATAAGTTCAGATCAGATCAGATCAGTTCAGATCAGATCAGATAAGATCAGATCAGATCAGATCAAAAAAAATAAGTTCAGATCAGATCAGATAAGTTCAGATTAGATCAGATAAGTTCAGATCAGTTAATTTTAGGTGAACTAAACATAGACTTAGTATTCTAGTTGTTTTGGATACTGTTATCAACTATCAACATGTTTTAGTTTCTACCGGTTTATACCTTAATAAATGAAACTTTTTTGTTCTTAACTTAAAAAAATACTTATAGGTAAGGGTGTGAAGTCGTAATAAAATTTTCTGAAAAAAAAAAGAAGTCATATAAAATACGTCAAGATATTTAAAAGAAAAGAAGAGAATGTTAAACAAGTATATTATAGAGGAATGATGAGAAATGGACGATTGTTTCTTCGACTTCCATCATAAATTGATTGTCTCCCTGAATTTTCAATAACCAAAAGGAATTTAACAAAGTCAAAGAAGAAGTGGCTTGACTATTTCGTCACTAAAACTTTGAAAGTAATGAAAAGGTAAGTAAAATGGAATATGGTATAATCAAGGACAGAAAAAACAATCTCAGCCTTAAATACTTAGCATAGAACTCATTGGCTCAAGACATTCTATTATAAGATCATACCAATATGAAGAAGAACATCACTATAAAGCATAGAACTTTCAACAGTTTCTCTCGGGGAAAATCGTTGAAAGAACATGGGAAGAACTTACAAATCTCTTCCCACACAAAAATGATCTTGTATAACTTTGATGCTCATTCAACCAGAATCAGTTGCAACTGTAACGTGTATGAATACAAAATACAAGTACTCTACATCGACTGCCTTTATCGGCTTGAAGAACATTGCTTACTCCATTATTCATCATATAATAATGTGTTTGATAGATCATGTAGCCTTGCAGCACCAGTGTTGGATTTCATTCAGGTGAAACGCGAAGTTGCTGGCGAGGGTTTGCCGCGACTCGTGGTAGGTGCCGCGACTCGCGGTGGCCGCCGTGACTCGCGGTGTAGGCCGCGACTCGCGGTGGTCGCGGGTCGTGTTTCATACCTTGTTTCGCGGTTGTTTGCCGCAAGCTTACCGCGACTCGCGGTATATTCCGCGATTCGCGGTTTCCGAGGAAGTCGAAATCTTTTATTTTCTTCTTGTTTTCGGATTTATTTCGGGGTGGTTTTATAACCCTTATATAAATACCTTCTTGGCCGTTTCTTCTTTGGCTCTATGGTTTTTCCATTAACCAAAACACATGGCCAACCTCTTTCTTCGAGTTTTGAGCAGTTCTTGAGAATCTCCAATCCTTGATCCGGGTGCACGGAGTCGGGGATCGTTGTGTGAACCTTGGGGGACGAACGTCATCAGGAATCCGCACCGTAGATGGCGAAATTCGTTTCTAAGGCAGTGGCCTCCATACCACGGCGCAACGTTGTTCTTGTGAATTCAATTAAGTTCAGTTGATAGTTATATGCAGATAAGTTTCTTCTCTATATTGTATATCAATATAGTTTATATTTGTTCTTCATGAATACATTAATCTAACTTATATTTCCAACAATTTAGAAACGAATTTATTATGATTGTTGTATTCATGTTGATGAACAATTTATTCTAACCTAATTTCAATTATCTACCTTGGAAAGAATCCTTGAGTATTGTTTATTTGAATAGGTATGGTTAGAATTATTAAGTCTTGTGAATAGACTTATAAGGGTAATTTGTGGAGCGAAGTTACCGTGGAACTCATGTTGGTCATTGTTGGCTCGTAAAGATTGAATCTTTGATCTAATTGTTGCCATTGAAATTATTCCTGCTGTCGTATTCCTTCTTCGAGTTCTCGTCTTTGAAGAAGTTCTCAAATGTACTTGATGGATACTCAAGACTTTTATTATTTGATAAATAATTTCTGAGAACAATTGGAGGGTTTTTGATATTGATGGAGGCAGTCAACTTCATGTTTATACTTCTCATTGAGTTCTTGATAGCAAAGAAGCTGCTATCAAATATTCAAGTCAATTGGATATTGTTCATAAGACGTATTAGAAGGGAAGTTTGCTCTTTAATTTAATTTAATTATGTACTCTAACTTATTTACATGAATTATTTTATGTACCCCTTTCATATATAACAGTCAATTTTGTGACATATTAGGTTTGTAAGGGTTGAGTTAGAGGTTGAAACATTCAAGCAAGCAAAGAGGAGTTGGAGGAGTGGCAACTATGTGGAATTCATAGCACCTTCAGCAGGCCAGCTTGGCTAAAGGGAAGTTCCAAATCTATCTTATGGCTAATGTCCCAAGTTCAGCTTAGTTGTATAATTTATTTTATGTGGCACATTATTTGGTATCTAATTTATACCTACGTTTTAGCAATTGTTGTGCCTTTTGAGGAATAAATTAATGTTTGGGACTGGCTAGTGAGTCAGTTAGCCTCACTGTGGGAAGTGAGGGGGACGAAGGGAACTTCCATGGGATTTAATACAGTTGGGAACTCTTATTTGTTTCCTTGAGCTATGAATTATATACTTCTGCTTGTTGTATTGTATATATTGTATACAAGTCGTATATTTGGTTCTTTAGAGTTGCTTTGTAAGACTCTTGTAGTATAGGGTTTAAATTTGTTGACCATGTCTAGTCATATGGACTTTTGGATTGGTTGAATGACCTTTTGGGTAATCTAACTGCAACTTTAGTGCTAAGTCGTGTCTTGGAGTAACCCAATAGTTGTGTCTATTAGGGTTATTGAATTATTTGAGTTAATTCTTGAGGACTTAGCTTCTTTGGTAAACTTGGAGTAATGATTGGTGAATGTTATCATGTTTCATGTGTTGATTGATCCGAGGCTAGCATTCCTATCCTTTTGTTAAGGGTCTGGGTGAGACCATTTGGGACTCCTTGTAAATAAGCAGAATTTTGAGGTTAAAGGTGGCTGTGTTCCAAGTGAGTGAAATCATTCAAGAATGAAGGAACATGAGGATTTTTAAGAGGGTTATGAGTATTCTTCAGACCATCTTTGGGTATCTTTTCTCATGTGGGGGTTATCGTTATTTTCAGCAAGTTATGGCCTATGTAAGATAAGCTGATGAGCTGTTAGTTATTCTCCATGTTCTCATTGTGGGGGTTTCTAGCTATGGTCGGATTTCTATCCTTCCTTCACACAGTTGGTGTGAGGATTTAGGTCTATGTGGCTGTTCTTGTGCTGAATTTGATTATGTGTTTATTTCTTCTTGAATAAGCTTTGTTGGATGAACCTCATGATATCATTGATGATTTGTTAGTCATTGATATAATTGTTCAGAAGTCATGATTATGTGTTTGTTGCCTGATTCTATTTGGTGTCTCTCCTAGTATTGTTGATGTGTAGTTCAGCAAAGGAGTAGCAAAAGGTTAATTCTCTAAGTTAGCAAAGTCTAGTGTTGCTTGTAACCTCCGTGGTTAGAAAGTTGACATTGTAGATCAACTATGTGAAGTCTATGGGTTATTATCTGGTGGTGATGATCAATTCACAAGGGTTTTTATGACTTCTGATTGGGACTAGTGCTTAGAGAAAAACAAGCTTGAACATGACTCATTAGT
Source organism: Beta lomatogona (assembly GCA_947646795.1). Taxonomy (NCBI): domain Eukaryota; kingdom Viridiplantae; phylum Streptophyta; class Magnoliopsida; order Caryophyllales; family Amaranthaceae; genus Beta; species Beta lomatogona. The sequence continues at coordinate 1,716,218 of CANSNZ010000929.1, forward strand.
GACATGTCATACTCGCCGTGTATGTCTTTGCCGGACCAGATTTGATACTTTGGGTGTGTGTTGGTCTTCAATAGACTTTGAAGTTGTGAGCCTGAAAAGCTATGGGCAAGGCACATGATTCTGAGGTTCATTAATGTTTTGATATTGACCTATGTAGTTATCTCACCTGTGGCTAAGTTTGCCTAGGCCAGTGGCTGTGTTTGCATAGGGATCGTGTCAATTGATTGCGTATCGATTTGATCATACTTGAATGGCATCTTAGAGAAGGAAGAGTCGCTAGATTTTCCAGGATTTGGAGCTGACCTGTAAGGTTTACTTGGTGAGAAGACTTGAATGGTCTGTAGGTGGTTTATGGTTTATACCACTTGTATAATTAGTTCCTTGTGATGAACTAAGTTTTGCATCTTGGTTTTTCAAGATGGTATTTGTTTGAGTGATATTGATCAAATTGACATTGTTTGGTAATCATGTGTCTATGATTGATCTTATGTCTTTGATGTTCACACTCTTGATGTCTTTATGAAACTGAAGGTTTCGATTCTTGAGCCAAGATGGAAGTTGGGGATGAGGTAATTCATGTGGTTCATGGATGTAATGCCAATGTATTATTAAAGGCACCTTTTGTTTCAATCTTGTTAAGAAAACATGGTTTGTAATAGGTTCAACTAGAAGGTTGAATAGTTAGCATGAACTATTATGTTATGTATGCATGTTTATGAACTGTCTCTAGAAAATGATTTTCTAAATGATTATGCTTATATGTTTATAAGTGTATATGTTGGCATATTGTTCTTGACTGGTTGCTTTGTTGAGGAGATGCAAAGTAAGATGTGTTGCAGAGTCAACCATAAGAATAAGTTCATTGAGTTGAATTGATTGAGTCAAGAAGCCAACTGATCAGGAAATCCTTGGCAAGTTGCCTGTTGTGGGGGTAATGAAATACTCACTTATTTGCATTGTGATGTTTCAGATGCTTACGTACATTGTCATGTGAAGGCAATGGAGGCACATATGGACATGAGCGTGCATAGGTTGGTGTTGTGTTCACTGAGAGGACCTGATGGATGCTTTTGAGGTCCCGTGTTGGGACTAGCCATGCTCACGTGGGGTCACATAACCATAACCAGTTTGGTGGCTCAGCTAGTTCAAACTTAATGGATGTGTGAGGATCCATTACCAGACTTGGTGGTTTGAATAGTGAGCTTGATGGTATAGTGACAGGACAATCCATTACCTTTGTGGTGGCTTACTTTGTTTGAGCTTAATGGATTGATGAATCTATAACCTTTGGTTAGTTCAACTGGCAATTGAACTTGGTAGATTCATATATATCAAGTTGGACAGTGATTGTCCTTAATGTGTCTATAGTTCTAAGACTGGACTTATAGACACACCTGGCATACAATGTGATGTTGTATGTGGCATACAATAAGATACTGTATGTGAGGTTAAGCTTGACCGCTCTTAATGTTTTCATATCCCAGCAGGCTTGGGTGGTCCTTGGAATGGACTTGATGGTTACACCGTTGTGATGCCTTGTGCATGATCTCACATGGTCGGTATCATAGTCCTGTAAAAGGGATGGTCTACTTTGTTCAAACCTAATGGATTGTGAGAGTCTATAGCCTTTATGGTGGTTTGACAAGTGGAGCTTATGGTACTCGGCGGCAACCAGCAGAGGTTGTGTTGGAGTCCATGGCCTTTATGGCTGATTCAATCTAATTGAACGTAATGGACTTGATGTTTCTATGGTCTTTGTGGCTGATTCAAATTTATTTGAACGTAATAGAACATCAGATTTGAGTGTGAAGGGATGGCCTCCTTCTGTCGAATGTCGTACTTGTAGGCATTCTAGAGCGCTCACTGGAATCCCAGGGTGATGGTTATGATTGTTGAACTGGGTGTATGTTCACAATCATTTGAAAGACATGTGACTTGTCTTAAAAGGAATATGAATTGTATGATCAACAGTGTTTTATGTTGTTCAAGAGGTAATTCATGGATAACGCGGAGTTTCTCAAGCTCAGAGGGTACGATATGTGTTATCGGGTCCCTTCTCTCTCCTGCAAGTTCAATCCAATGGACACTTGTAGGTGAGATGACACCCCATCTCACTAACATGCTAGTTCAATCCTTGGACACTAGTTTGTAAGTATCAAACCTTCCTTTTACTGCTCATTTCTTGTTTCTCTTGTATTCGCGTTTGTGGGGGATTGTTGGATTTCATCCAGGTGAAACTCGAAGTTGCTGGCGAGGGTTTGCCGCGACTCGCGGTGGGTGCCGCGACTCGCGGTGGCCGCCGTGACTCGCGGTGTAGGCCGCGACTCGCGGTGGTCGCGGGTCGTGTTTCATGCCTTGTTTCGCGGTTGTTTGCCGCAAGCTTGCCGCGATTCGCGGTTTCCGAGGAAGTCGAAATCTTTTATTTTCTTCTTGTTTCCGGATTTATTTCGGGGTGGTTTTATAACCCTTATATAAATACCTTCTTGGCCGTTTCTCCTCTGGCTCTATGGTTTTTCCATTAACCAAAACACATGGCCAACCTCTTTCTTCGAATTTTGAGCAGTTCTTGAGAATCTCCAATCCTTGATCCGGGTGCACGGAGTCGGGGATCGTTGTGTGAACCTTGGGGGACGAACGTCATCAGGAATCCGCACCGGAGATGGCGAAATTCGTTTCTAAGGCAGTGGCCTCCATACCACGGCGCAACGTTGTTCTTGTGAATTCAATTAAGTTCAGTTGATAGTTATATGCAGATAAGTTTCTTCTCTATATTGTATATCAATATAGTTTATATTTGTTCTTCATGAATACATTAATCTAACTTATATTTCCAACAACTAGGGCCTGGCTTATAATCAGAATAGTTACCTCGTAATGACCAGGGATCAGCCCCGCTGGAAGAGCTACCAATGCACCATACGCCAAGATCACCAGATCCTTCATCACCCCATTTTAGTAGTTCGGGCCTTCTCTTGCAACTCTCCAACTTTTATCTACCCTAAGATCAAGATAAACAATGCCTTTTACTATCTCAAGTCCATCATTCAATGGAGCCAAAAAGAGATGAACTCGACCATCATCTCTGCAAGCTCAATCTAAGAAATGATGCTGAAACCAAAAGAAGTTAGCTTTAGTTTATGCAATAGGTTGGATAAGATCAACTTGCCTCTTACTTGTTATTGCTAATATTTCTCTTAGCTTTGGTTTATTAAAAAAGTAGGACATGATCAAGATCCTTGGTACCATTTGATCCGAAGATTGAGAAAACGATAAGACAATTGAGAGTAAGAGCAAGATCATACTGAATATCCATTTCTCCACCTCCAATTGAACAAGAAGGTTATGAAGAAATGATGGGAAACAACAATTGGCCATTGAAGGAGTTGGGAACTCCCCGTGCTTATCATACAACTTGTGGGATTAGAGTGCCTACAACTAAAGAAAATGACTTTGAGATTCGACTCGCCCTCATACAACTCATTGAAAACAATCCATTTTGTGGCAACAAGAGTAAATCTCCACATAACCACTTGAAAGAGTTTGAAAAGTATCAGGATACAATCAAGGCAAATGGTGTGAGTAAGGAGTTCCTTCGAATAAAGCTATTCGAGTTCTCTTTGAAGGAAAATGCCCGAGGATGAGAATGGTGTGAGGATGAGATTGGTTATACCCTTGGTATGAAGCGTGGATCAATCTCTTAGTCATGGACCCTTTTCAGCCTTAACCTAAACCTAACAATAGTTGAAACGTAGAACTGGACTTTAGGTTGAGAACTTTTGCATAAATGTTATGTGACATTTGCTTGTGATTGCTATTTTTGCATATTAATGAGTTTTCAAAACGTTGATATGTATTGCACCTAGAATCACGTCTAAAAAGATCGTCAATGGTCCACACTTTCGCCGAATTGACAAAATGCATGCATGGTGGCAGTGCGCCAAACGCACCTAGGTGCGCCTGGCGCACAGCTCTTACGCTGGACGCATAGGCTTTGCGCCGTGTGCATTCTATTGTGTAGCGCACATGTTTTACGTCTCATGCCATAGCCAATTCGGCTATCGTTTAAAGTCCTAAAAGGTCTGTCAATAAATCCGTCATTATGTCATGTTTGTCGTCGCATCCCAAAATTATGTGGAATTAGCCAAAACCTCGCCTAAATCGTCTAAAAAACATGTCGGGGGAGAAGTGCGACAAACACATTATGTTGCGCCTAGCGCACCGTCCTCTTGCCGGACGCACATGCTCCACGCCGCGTGCAATTTAGTTGTGTGGCGCGCTTCCTGTGCATCTCATTTTTTTTGCCGATTTAGTCGTCATGGTGGTCGATTCTGTATTTTTTCTGTTTGCATTCGCGTAGAGTCATGATCGTTCTATGAGTCCTTTTTGATTTAAAATGAATCTCACCTAATTCTAAAGATAAAATCAATCATTTTCTCTTTTTTTGAGTCCCAATATCGAGTCTCATTTAGATGAACGATTATATAATTTAGGGTCATCCATCCCTTCTTTTCTTTTTATATCTCATCTTTTCATGTGCATCATTTAAGATATCCTTTTAAGTGTCCATCTTCTTGTAAAAGTCTCATCCGCCTAGGAATTCTAACTCCATTAGAGAAATCTGTCTAGCCAATATTTTTAGTTTCATCTAGTTTCACTCCATTTAGGGTTCTTAACCCCATCTAACTCTATCCATGTTAGGAGTCTTAACCCCGTCTAGGTTCACCCGTCTAAGAGTCTAGGGTCGTTAGACTTCTTATCATTTTAGAAGTCTAAAATTCATATAAGTCCATGCATAATAGGAGTCTGAATCTATTAGGAGTCTTACCATCTTATGAGTATTGAATCTATTGAAATCCATGCATAATGGGAGTCTAAATCCATTAGAATTTCGTCCATTTTAGGAGTAGGTCCACTAAAGTCTCATGCATATTAAGAGTCTAGCATCCATAAAAGTTCATCAAGTCTAAAATTCTAAGGTCTTCAGAAGTCTATCAAGCCTAGGATTCTAAAGTCAATAGAATACCAAATCTTTTATGACTGCATTCAAACTAGAGTCCTTTTGTATTGCATAGTGCATTATTCATACACTTCATGCATAACTAGAGTCCATATAAGTCTCATTGCATCCATACTCTCCATTTTGTCTCATGCATTCCGCATTTAGTAGTCCTGAACTACAAGCGATCTAATTTCCTGTTCGAGATATCTAGGTAGCCTTTACAGGTTCGAACGTATAGACTGATTCATGCATTAAGTCTAGGTGCATCCAAAAAAGTCATGCATACATGCATTAGGTCTAGTTGCATCCAAAAAAGTCATACATATACATACATTAGGTCTAGGTGCCTCCAAAAAAGTCAACCATTCATGCATTAGGTCTAGGTGTATCAAAAAGAAATTCCAAAAAAAAATCATTTAGGATATGATAAATTGTTTCTAGAAGCTCGACTTTTAAATAAACTTTCTTTTCAAAATATACATTCGTTCATTCCATTTCTCTCTCTCAATCATCACTCTTTTTCTAAACTCCCATTTGATGATCCATTGTAGGAAATATGCAACATGTCAAGTATACTTCAAGAACAGATTGATGAGATTAAAAGCATACTAGTAGATCTTATACCTCACGTGAATGGACTCGAGAAAAGTCAATACATCTTTCAAGAGAACTATGGTCAAAATATCAAGGCATTAGACCACTTCGATGCAATGGTAAGTGACTGACAAAGGATCAATAAACTTAACGACACTATACCACATAGCTCACTTATAAAACCTTCAATCATTTTCTACTTCAAAAAGCAATCTCCTTTACAAGAAAGTATCATGCTTTCCATAGGAGGCAAAAGGGTTATTAATGATTCACCCAACTTAAAAACGCACAGTAAAATAAGGAAAATTGTTACTTCAATCGGAATACTTCCTAAGCACCTTCATTTCGCTGTCTCACATGGACCTACATTTAATACCATTATGCCTCAGAAAAAACCACAAAGAAAGTATACCTCGCTAGACATTAGTTATGGGTCGCTTTTGACCGCCTTCACGCAAGAGGCACGATTTTTCCTGTAGGGCCTATACCAGAACCACTTTTTAAAAAGAAATCAAAAAAATGGAATCCAAGTTCATATTGCAAGTATCATCGAGGTAAAGGACATTTAACATCTGAATGTTGGGTCCTCAAGAGCCTCGTGCAAGACATGATCGATGATGGGAGACTTCCAATTTCTCCTACTACAAAAAATACCCCAGATTTATGGTTGTTTGTCACGCGCAATGTAGAAGTCTAGACTTGAGATTTCATTTTTTGTTTCATTTCTTTTATTTTGCCCAGTCTAATATAGGAGTATCCTTTATTGCATTTATTTTTCATTTGCAATTAATAAATGATCATTCATTTTCATTTATTTATTCTCTAACCTTGCATTAATGAGCGTCAATTGGAATCGTGATTTTCGCCTTAATAAGAAATGAATTTCTAATCCTCATGACTTTTCTAAAAAGTGCAATAAATAAATTGGCATAAAAGAGGCATTTCTCCCTTTAGTATAGCCATTTCTCAATCCTTTTCATCCATTCTAACCTAAACACATAACACCCCTACCTTTAACCTACCTCATGGGAAGTACATTTGACATCCATTAATGTAAAGGGCAAGCAAAAAAAAAAAAAAGAGCAACAACAAAGAATCAAAGCAAAAAATAATAAGCATTAAAAAAAAAAAACCAAAAGCAAAATACGAGAAAAAAAAAAGAAAAAAAGAGACATGTTGCAAATAGACCCATCAATAGCTCTGTCAAATGTACTTCTTTCAAAACCTTTAACCTTCAACCCAAAACCTCCAATTTTAAGGTCTTGACCTGCATAACCAAAAACCATTACAAGGCAAATCATACCTCTGTAATAAACTTCTCAAACAATCCACAACTTTATCGCATCCCAATAAGCCCTACAAAAACAAACCGAAACCCGCTAGTCGAAAACCCAAAAGGGCGACTTAGGCAAAAGTCAGGGCATCTTCTCATTCCTTATCTTGAACTACGAATGGTCTGATTCTGCTAAAGATACGTAGGAAACCTCACCTTGAGGTTTGACAGCTATAAACCAAACCAAACCTACACTATTAAAGACCTCTACCAAATCAATGCCTAATTCATTGCAAATGACTCCAAGCAAAACGCTCGGCCACCAATTAAAATGTTAAGAGTTACGACTGACCTGATTCCATCATGGATACGTAGACAACCTCTTTTGAGGCCGGCCATTTTTAATCTAAAACATATTTTTTAAGGCTCGCCTCGGCCCGTGAGAAATAGGCGGTCGCCCAAATCATGAATTTTCATTGCTCATCCTTACCCTTAGAACTAGACTGGGATTTGAACCTGCATTATTAGGCTACCTTATTGTGTGAGTCAATTTATTATGACTCCCCCACTAGTAGAAAAAAGTTGATTTGCGTCTCCTGAATTGCGTCGCATAATAGGTAGAACGACGCAAAAACATCATTTGCGTCGGACATCCATGGTGTAGACACATAACCGTGTCTCCCCATTTAAGGATCCGATGATGAAACATACCGTGGTCTTAATTGGTCCGATCCAAGGGCAGAGCAGTCCGAAAGAGCCATTCAAAACCATTTCGAAAAGTGTTAAAGTCCTATTTTAAAGCCCAATTAATTATTCATGATAATTAATTGTATTTGAGCCCAATTCTTTGAAAATCCCAATTAATTGATAATCAATTGATTTATTTTAATAAATAAATATTTTCAAAAGATATATTTTTAAAAGTCAAAATCAGATTTTATCCCGTAAAATCAGATTCCGGAACTAAAGGATAAAAGAAATCTTTTTAAACGCGTTTTAAATAATGCTGGCAAAGGCACGACAGGAGCTAGCCGTGGATTTCTGACTCATTCAGAGTCCTACGTCAAGCGCGACTCTCTGCTTGAAACGCGGATTTTCTTTCTTATCTTTTTCAAAGAGCGTACCACGTGTGCACTTTTTATTGGTCATGTCGCGTCATACGCTTGCGACGTCAGCTGTGCCAGACGCAGCCAGCGCGTGAGGCGCAGTGCCGTTTTCCCTATAAATAGGAGTGTTTTCCTGTACAGATTAAAAAAAGGGATTTCTCACATAACACTCGACGAATACTTTACGGATCTCTCTACAAACTACAAAACTTCCCTACAAAACTCACACTTTTCAAATACAAAACACATTCAATCTACATACTTTCATACATTCAGATCTTCAGGCTTCACGATTGCTCGTCCCGAAGGTTGTCAATCTCTCAGACCCAAACCACGGTATAATCCTGAGGGTCCTTAAATAAATTATTTTTATATTGAAGTTACTAACAGTTTTGTTTACTGATGTAGATCTCTAATATAAAATCGCTCTACTGTATATTCTAAACCTCCTTCTTTCTTTTTTATTTTCATACATTATTATATGCCTGCCTGATTGTTCTATACATATTATTATGATTGTCCTGCATGATTTTTATCACCCACATGTTATTTTTGCTAATCAAATACCTAAAGAACTGTTCTAACATTAATCAGATTAATTTGAACAATCTGCTAGGTTCCCTGTAATATTGATTGCCTAATCACATGTCACTAAAAATTAGTCTTTTATGTGTTTCCTGAACCTACTTAGACTAAATATTTTTAGGGTGTTTAAAACATTATTTGATTATTCTTTGGCATAAAATCTGTAATGAATCGATATTTAGTAGAGGCCAACTTTGGGCGAATGTGGTTCATTACGACTATATTCGTACCCTCACCCCCGAACTCAATCTTTGGTTCATTTTGACCATCTATGGAGTCAGGACGGGAAAATCTACATTGGATAATTTGTCCCTACGGTTTTCCCATATCCAATTAGGTTTATGATTCTTCCTAAAAAGAATTGTTGGTGACTTCTTTCAAAATAATTTTCAATAAAACCTTAACAGTGGGGTAGTCAAATCTAATACGCGCTCACACCGCGTAGGCGAAATCTAGTCCGTGCATCGCGCTCACAGTGGGGTAGTCAAATCTAGTCCGTGCATCGCACGCTTTTCGTCAATTTAGCCATCGCAATTGCCGATCCTATGTTCAGTCCTATGTGTATCTGTCTGCATTTGTGTAATTTGGTCATTTTAGGAGTCCCACCTAATTCAACATAAAAAAATCAATCTTTTCATGCAAGGTCAAGTCCGTCCTAAAAAAAAAAATGCATTTAAAGGGTCACTGTAGAGTAAGAGTTGTCATCCATGTCTACCTCTTCCCATTTCATCCTTGCTATCCCTGTCAATCTTACCTTTCCATTTTCATCAATTTCAAAAACTTACATTTTTTTAAATCAATCCTGCACCCTCTTCTATTCTACCTTTTTCGAAAACATTTACTAATCATCATCATACCACGACATTTCAAAAAAAAGTTCTTCAAAATTAATTCATCATCTTTTCCTAACAAAAAATAAAAATAAGGGGTTCCTTTCAAAAACGAATTTCAAAAAATTTTAAGCCCAGTCTAAACACCTTCAATTCAATCCAATCCAATCAAACAACTCCATTCAATCCATCTTGCATTCATTCTAGACCCATATGCATTAGAGTCCATTTTGCATTAGGTCCATCTAATTCGAGTCCATGCATTCATATTAGGCCCGCTAGCATTAGAGTCCATCTTAGGCCCATACAAGTCTAGCTCCTATCAAAACCTAGGCCCATTTGCATCTTTATGTGAACCCTAATCTATGTCAATCCCAGTCCAAGTCTAATCCAACTCTATTCCAATCCAATATCAAGCCCATGTGCATTTTCAAGTCTAACTTCAAACCAATATAGGACTAAGTCCAAAATTAGGTCCACATAAGGCCCAACTCATTTTCAAAATCGATCCATTCCAATTCTAAATCCATATAGGACGAAGTCCAAACCCCTTTAAGTCTAGCAAAGCTAGTCATCCCTGTAAGACCATAACGGCACCCCTTTGACCTAGCTAAGCTAATCATCTCTGTAAGACCATAACGGCACCCCTTTGACCTAGCTAAGCTAGTCATCCCTGTAAGACCATAACGGCACGCCTTTGACCTAGATAAGCTAATCATCCATCTAAGACCATAAGGGCACCACTTTGACCTAGCTAAGCTAGTCATCCCTGTAAGACCATAACGACACCCCTTTGACCTAGCTAAGCTAGTCATCCCTCTAAGACCATAACGACACCCCTTTGACCTCGCTAAGCTAGCCATCCCTCTAAGACCATAACGGCAACCCCTTGACCTAGCGAAGCTAGTCATCCCTTTAAGTCCATAACAACACCCTATAAGTCCATAACGACACCTTGACCTAACGAAGCTAGTCACCCCCAAGACCATAAAGGCACCCTCCGAGTTTAGCGAAGCTACTCTTACCTTACATCTATAGCAGTCCAAATACTTGAGTCTAGCGAAGCTAGTCTACCCTAAGTTAATGGCCCAAAATCATGGAGTCTGGCGAAGTCAATCATCCATAAGTCCATAAAGGCAATCCATTAAGTCTAGTGAAACTAGCATAAAAGCCCAGTCATTCAGTCCATTTTTCTTGCATAGTCTAGTCCAGTCCTATAACGTCCTGACTTTCATACATCCTTATTAAGTTAATTAATCAGGATTAGCAGCGGAAGACTTAGCTTAGTCGGCGCGTTACCGCCGTACTTTCCACTATGGGAAAATACAAGGCGACCTTTAACATTAACTTACAGGGACATTACTTTGATTTGACACTCTTTAAAGTAACACTTTAATAATAGATTATTATTTTCTAGAAATTTCGGCAGAGTTTCCTTTGTAAATTGGACAACCCAAAATGGGAAAATGTTTGAAAAACCTGTTACAATAAAATATTTCCAAATCCATAACTCAACGCTTTCGCGGAGTAGCAGCTAAAGAGAATCAGGAGCACTATTGCTCATCCAGAACTAGTTATAAAACCAAACCATTACTTATTATCTATTACAAAGTGGAACGTCCTCGCCTCAAAAGATTCGTAAAACAATCATAGCTAAACTCTTAGCACGTAACTGTTTCTATCTTGGAAAAGATGCTCCAAAACTTCAACCTGAAAATATTGTAACACTGCCACCCACCAAGTGACAGGCCACAGTAGTGACAAAACAAAACATTGACAAACACATCAACACAACGCTGAGTACTAACCCATAAAACATTCTTAAAATGTCTACGACTCTCGCGTAATTAATACGTTCACATCATTCATCACAACATCACCATAACATAACAACATTCACTTTATTCATCAACATTCATGACTTATAAGTTCCCACAGATATCATAGCAGAGTCGTAACATCATCATAGTTCTTTCATATCAAAGCGGAAGACATACTTTCATATCATTAGACGATAAACATTCATAAACATATACTTTAAGTCATACAGGATGTCATAAATCATCATCATCTTTCATTTACTTAACTAGTAATGATCGTACTATCTTAATAACATAGTTATTTCATAGCATTCGTTCATAAACATCACTAATCATCATATTCATAAAACATTCCATATCTCCTAATCCAATCATCGATAACATAATGTGTGAAATCATAAAACATAATCGCCATCATAATCATACTTTCGTAACATCAAAGTCATCATACTGCATAGCATTAAATCATAAAATCACTTACATAACAAATATTTCATTTCATATCATAAGTTTCATCATTATCTTTTCATCTTTTAGCTTGGTAGCTGGCGAGTATAGACATATAGGACGTCTCCCACCATATGATGATACTCAAGGAGCCCAGCTCCCTTGTTGGATACACCACATGTGATGATCCTCATGGAGCCCAGCTCCCTTGTTGGATACATCGCTCGCACCAAAATAGAGTAGTAACATAACATGCGGTACCCCTCAAGGAGCCCGGCTCCCTTGTTGGGTGTACGGCGGGTGCGAAGGTACGTGCACGACCAAAAAGTAGATAAGCGTAACATTATACTGCCAGAACCTCTTTCACTTTTATTTTTCATGTTTCGTTTATTTAGCATTCATCGGCATAAGCCATAGATCTTTCATGAATCATAATTGAACATCAATAATTCATAAGCTCATAATATATGTATGCATTTATGAAACTCATTCGAAAACAATTAAGTACCCACAATCCATACCAAGAATCACATCACAAAATCCTTAACATAATTATAAACATCATTTCACAAACATATTTCGAAGGGAATCGTGGGTGTTAGCAATATATGTTACCTTTTATACTTTCAGATCGTTTCAGAATGATCATAACGTAATTTTATATAATCGAAAATTGTAAGCATATCTCATACCTTTACGTACTTTTAAGAATAACAACAGAAACATATCAGAAGCATATCAGAAACATAGCAGTATTTTCGTATCTCATATCGTTTAAGAGTCATTCATACTTTCAGATGGTTTCAGAATTAAAAGGTATACTTTAACATATTCAGAATACATGAACATATGTCATAGCAAACATCTCATACTTCGTCATTCATAAGAAAAAGAGTCATCTTTTCACACTTTCCGATCCTTTATAAGACAGGAAGTACTATTCCATACTACATCCATATAATAAGCTTATTAGTGATATAGGTCACATATTCGTCTATCGTCATTAAACATCATTCAACTCTATATAGCTCTCACGATAGTCTAATGATACACTTTCTTAGCTTTCCAACTTACTAAAATATAATGATAAACCTGATGTAGCTAATAAAAGTACTTTAAATGTCATATAGTACCAAGATTGTTCGAAAGTCAATATATTATCTCAATTCTAAACATAGTAAGGCTAAAAATAGCTATTCAAAACACTTCCCATGACCTTCAAGTTCATAAACATAATGAGACATGAACAAATTAAGTAAGATTTGCATTCTTCATCATCTTAATTCATCTTCAAACTCATACATCATTTCAACCTCGTGGACAAATAGTTAACTATCATATTACGCACATGTCTCCATAAAAGTGACTAAGCGATTCACTAAAACCTATCAACAAGTAGCTTGAAATCCCCTGGTCAAGTAATTTCCGATAGTCCATCTTTAGTAATTATAACATACCATAGGTTAGTCTGAATTCCATAAATACTTTAGTTTTAGACCACCCAAAAATGTCATAAGTAAGAAATATAAGTTTACTAAGAAGATAACAGAAGTTCACTTATCAATTTTATCAACTTAATCAGTTTCATCAAATCAGCATAATCCACATCCAATTCCAATTTCCTCTAAAGACTAATATCAATCAAGTCTCACAAATTAATTTGAGTAATACCAAAAATTAGCATAGTTATGATACTTACAACAACTCAATCAACCAAGGCATCAACAACTAGTACTCAAATTCAGAATACATACTTTCAATATCGACTTTTAATATGAGGGAAACAAGAGGAGGAGAAGAGAGGGGTGTAGTACCTCATAGGGCAAAGAGAGGAAGAGGAACAAAGAAGTCAACAACACCACTACCAACAACAACAGAGGAAGAGTGGAGAGGACGGCGGCGGCGGCTAGAGAACCACCAACCGCAACCTTGGCGATAGGCCGCACACGAAGGGCAGCGGTGCACAATAGCACCCACGAACAACAGGAGCAGCGAGGAGGAGAGAAAAATCGTGAGCAGGGGAGCTGGCTCAGCAGCAGCGCCGCGCGACCGGTGGACTACACACGGCTCTGGCGAGCTTGGGTCCGACGAGAAGGAAGGACGAGAGAGAAAAGGAGGGAGATCGGGTTTGAGAGAAATAGAGGGTTTTGAGTTTGGGGTTTCTCACGGGGAGGAGAGAGAGAAATGCGTTTTGGGGTTTTCTTTAATAGTGAGAAAATAATATGGGGTTGGGTTTTCGTTTGGTGAGGGGAGAGAAATAAGGGATTGGGTACTTGGGGTTTTCACGGGAGAGAGAGAAATGGAGTTTGGGATGTCTGGGTGAGAATATAACAAGAGAGAGAATGAATTTAAAATTCATTTGGTTATTTAAAAATCCAAAAATATATTATTCTTATCTTTATAAAAAAAATTAAATTAATAAACACATTACAACATTTTAATTTAAAACTCATATGCCAACTCAAATAAAATAAGAATTTTCAAAACATAATTAACTTTATAAGTATAATTAACGCTAATTAAAACGCTCTTAAAAATCGGGGTATTACATCCTACCACCCTTATAAAAAGTTTCGTCCTCGAAACTTGCAATAAGTTAGTCAAGGAAACAAGAAGCTAAATTTATTTAGACAAAGACCAAGATCTCAAGCTTTCATGGCTTGGTTAGGTATTCAGCCTCCATTCCGCCATCATCTTTTGCATCTCTACTTCAACTCGACTCGCGAAATCGAGGAGCAAAGAAAACAAAAGGGGCAAACTTGTTGGCAATGGATTCCAACTAACTCATTTTGTGAGATCTCGTTGGAAATTCAGTTGGTTTCTCAAATCATATAAGTTTTGTAAAATACATACTTTAAGTAAACGCATATCATGAATAGACACAAGTCACTGTGAGATACAACGAACACATTCAGAGGTAACTAACAAAGAACATTGAAGGTACCACATCTCGAGTAAACAAATTCACATAGCACACGTAAAAGCGCAAACTCTCAAACGGCTTGGTTCATTTATACCTAACTTTTTACCCAACCCATTAAACCTATTTAGAACCTTTACGCCACGATATGGAGATCATAGCGTACCTGAATCTAGCTTTAGCTCTGATACCACTCTGTAATGCCCCGACTTTCATACATCCTTATTAAGTTAATTAATCACGATTAGCAGCGGAAGACTTAGCTTAGTCGGCGCGTTACCGTCGTACTTTCCACTATGGGAAAATACAAGGCGACCTTTAACATTAAATTACAGGGACATTACTTTGATTTGACACTCTTTAAAGTAACACTTTTATAATAGATTAATATTTTCTAGAAATTTCGGCAAAGTTTCCCTTGTAAATTGGACAATCCAAAATGGGGAAATGATTGAAAAACGTGTTACAATAAAATATTTCCAAATCCATAACTCAACGCTTTCGCGGAGTAGCAGCTAAAGAGAATCAGGATCACTATTGCTCATCCAGAACTAGAAATAAAACTAAACCATTACTTATTATCTATTACAAAGTGGAACGTCCTCGCCTCAAAAGATTCGTAAAACAAGCATAGCTGAACTCTTAGCACGTAACTGCTTCTATCTTGGAAAAGATGCTCCAGAACTTCAACCTGAAAATATTGTAACACTGCCACCCACCAAGTGACAGGCCACAGTAGTGACAAAACAAAACATTGACAGACACATCAGCACAACGCTGAGTACTAACCCATAAAACATTCTTAAAACATGCTTTGGTGTCTACGACTCTCACGTAATTAATACGTTCACGTCATTCATCACAACATCACCATAACATAACAACATTCACTTTATTCATTAACATTCATGACTTATAAGTTCTCACATATATCATTGCAAAGTCGTAACATCATCATAGTTCTTTCATTTCAAAGCGGAAGACATACTTTCATATCATTAGACGTTAAACATGCATAAACATATACTTTAAGTCATACAGGATATCATAAATCATCATCATCTTTCATTTACTTAACTAGTAATGATCGTACTATCTTAATAACATAGTTATTTCATAGCATTCGTTCATAAACATCACTAATATTCATAAAACATTCCATGTCTCCTAATCCAATCGTCGATAACATAATGTGTGAAATCATAAAACATAATCGCAATCATAATCATACTTTCGTAACATCAAAGTCATCATACTGCATAGCATTAATTCATAAAATCATCTACATAACAAATATTTCATTTCATATCATAAGTTTCATCATTATCTTTTCATCTTTTAGCTTGGTAGCTGGCGAGTATATACATGTAGGACGTCTCCCACCATGTGATGATCCTCAAGGAGCCCAGCTCCCTTGTTGGATACACCGCTCGCACCAAAATAGAGTAGTAACATAACATGCGGTACCCCTCAAGGAGCCCGGCTCCCTTGTTGGGTGTACGGCGGGTGCGAAGGTACATGCACGACCAAAAAGTAGATAAGCGTAACATTATACTGCCAGAACCTCTTTCACTTTTATTTTTCATGTTTCGTTTGTTTAGCATTCATCAGCATAAGCCATAGATCTTTCATGAATCATACTTGAACATCAATAATTCGTAAGCTCATAATATATGTATGCATTTATGAAACTCATTCGAAAACAATTAAGTACCCACAATCCATACCAAGAATCACATCACAAAATCCTTAACATAATTATAAACATCATTTCACAAACATATTTCGATGGGAATCGTGGGTGTTAGCAATAGATGTTTCCTTTTATACTTTCAGATCGTTTCAGAATGATCATAACGTAATATATAATCGAAAATTGTAAGCATATCTCATATCTTTAAGTACTTTTAAGAATAACAACATAAACATATCAGAAGCATAGCAGAAACATAGCAGTATTTTCGTATCTCATATCGTTTAAGAGTCATTCATACTTTCAGATGGTTTCAGAATTAAAAGGTATACTTTAACATATTCAGAATACATGAACATATATCATAGCAAACATTTCATACTTCGTCATTCATAAGAACAAGAGTCATCTTTTCACACTTTTCGATCCTTTATAAGACAGGAAGTACTATTCCATACTACATCCATATAATAAGCTTATTAGTGATATAGGTCACATATTCGTCTATCGTCATTAAACATCATTCAACTCTATATAGCTCTCACGATAGTCTAATGATACACTTTCTTAGCTTTCCAACTTACTAAAATATAATGATAAACCTGATGTAGTAAACAAAAGTACTTTAAATGTCATATAATACCAAGATTGTTGGAAAGTCAATATATTATCTCAATTGTAAACATAGTAAGGCTAAAAATAGCTATTCCAAACACTTCCCATGACCTTCAAGTTCATAAACATAATGAGACATGAACAAATTAAGTAAGATTTGCATTCTTCATCATCTTAATTCATCTTCAAACTCATACATCATTTCAACCTCGTGGACAAATAGTTAACTATCATATTACGCACATGTCTCCATAAAAGTGACTAAGCGATTCACTAAAACCTATCAACAAGTAGCTTAAAATCCCCTTGTCAAGTAATTTCCGATAGTCCATCTTTAGTAATTATAACATACCATAGGTTAGTCTGAATTCCATAAATAGTTTAGTTTTAGACCACCCAAAAAATGCCATAAGTAAGAAATATAAGTTTACTAAGAAGATAACAGAAGTTCACTTATCAATTTTAGCAACTTAATCAGTTTCATCAAATCAGCATAATCCACATCCAATTCCAATTTCCTCTAAAGACTAATATCAATCAAGTCTCACAAATTAATTTGAGTAATACCAAAAATTAGCATAGTTGTGATACTTACAACAACTCAATCAACCAAGGTATCAACAACTAGTACTCAAATTCAGAATACATACTTTCAATATTGACTTTTAATATGAGGGAAACAAGAGGAGGAGAAGAGAGGGGTGTAGTACCTCATAGGGCAAAGAGAGGAAGAGGAACAAAGAAGTCAACAACACCACTACCAACAACAACAGAGGAAGAGTGGAGAGGACGACGGCGGCGACGGCGAGAGAACCACCAACCGTAACCTCGGCGACAGGCCGCACACGAAGGGCAGCGGTGCACAGTAGCACCCACGAACAACAGAAGCAGCGAGGAGGAGAGAAAAATCGCGAGCAGGGGAGCTAGCTCAGCAGCAGCGCCGCGCGACCGGGGGACTAAACGCGGCTCCGGCGAGCTTGGGTCTGACGAGAAGGAAGGACGAGAGAGAAATGGAGGGAGATCGGGTTTGAGAGAAATAGAGGGGTTTGGGTTTGGGGTTTCTCACGGGGAGGAGAGAGAGAAATGGGTATTTGGGATTTTCTTTAATAGTGAGAAAATAATATGGGGTTGGGTTTTCTTTTGGTGAGGGGAGAGAAATAAGGGGTTGGGTACTTGGGGTTTTCACGGGAGAGAGAGAAATGGGGTTTGGGATGTTTGGGTGAGAATATAACAAGAGAGAGAATGAATTTAAAATTCATTTGGTTATTTAAAAATCCAAAAATATATTATTCTTATCTTTATGAAAAAAAAATTAAATTAATAAACACATTACAACCCTTTAAATTTAAAACTCATATGCCAACTCAAATAAAATAAGAATTTTCAAAACATAATTAACTTTATAAGTATAATTAACGCTAATTAAAACGCTCTTAAAAATCGGGGTATTACATCCTACCATCCTTATAAAAAGTTTCGTCCTCGAAACTTGCAATAAGTTAGTCAAGGAAACAAGAAGCTAAATTCATTTACACAAAGACCAATATCTCAAGCTTTCATTGCTTGGTTAGGTATTCGGCCTCCATTCTGCCATCATCTTTTGCATCTCTACTTCAACTCGACTCGCGAAATCGAGGAGAAAAGAAAACAAAAGGGGCAAACTTGTTGGCAATAAATTCCAACTAACTCATTCAGTGAGATCTCGTTTGAAAATCAGTTGGTTTCTCAAATCATATAAGTTTTGTAAAATACATACTTTAAGTAAACGCATATCATGAATAGACACAAGTCACTGTGAGATACAACGAACACATTCAGAGGTAACTAACAAAGAACATTGAAGGTACCACATCTCGAGTAAACAAATTCACATTGCACACGTAAAAGCGCAAACTCTCAAACGGCTTGGTTCATTTTTACCTAAATTTTTAGCCAACCCATTAAACCTATTTAGAAACTTTACGCCACGATATGGAGATCATAGCGTACCTGAATCTAACCTTAGCTCTGATACCACTCTGTAACGCCCCGACTTTCATACATCCTTATTAAGTTAATTAATCAGGATTAGCAGCGGAATACTTAGCTTAGTCGGCGCGTTACCGCCGTACTTTCCACTATGGGAAAATACAAGGCGACCTTTAACATTGACTTACAGGGACATTACTTTGATTTGACACTCTTTAAAGTAACACTTTAATAATAGATTAATATTTTCTAGAAATTTCGGCAGAGTTTCCTTTGTAAATTGGACAACCCAAAATGGGAAAATATTTGAAAAACCTGTTACAATAAAATATTTCCAAATCCATAACTCAACGCTTTCGCGGAGTAGCAGCTAAAGAGAATCAGGAGCAATATTGCTCATCCAGAACTAGAAATAAAACTAAACCATTACTTATTATCTATTACAAAGTGGAACGTCCTCGCCTCAAAAGATTCGTAAAACAATCATAGCTGAACTCTTAGCACGTAACTGCTTCTATCTTGGAAAAGATGCTCCAGAACTTCAACCTGAAAATATTGTAACACTGCCATCCACCAAGTGACAGGCCACAGTAGTGATAAAACAAAACATCTGGGTATTACAAGTCCAATTCACATCTGCATATGCATATAGTTAGGCCCATGTCACCATCATAATCATAATTATACCCATCACTGATCATTCCCGTTTCCATTTCACCTTCCATTTCTCATCCCCATTTCCACTTTCATCTTCATTTCCATTTCTCCGTCCCTCATTTCCATTCCTCATTTCGAAAGCATCATTTCTAAAAATTTACGAGGTCCATTCGATTTATGTTCAGGACAGGTCGTGAGATTATAACTTGGATCGTCCGACAGAGAGGCAACAAGGTCGACCTACTCCTAGACTCGTCAAACGCATCCTCACATTTTCAGACGAATCCTCTGACTCTTCTGAAGCATCATCTGAAATGGGGGACACTAATGAACAGCTCAGTGCCATTATGGCCCAACCTCAACTGATGAACTCATGTCTTGAGGACCAAGACAAAGAGATTAAAGCACTGGGAGATAAGCTAACTGAAGAGGACGAGCAAGGCAACACTCCATCATCAAGCAAAACCAACACAGATTTGAGGTTTGAAAAACTCGAGCAATTGATCCAGTTAATTCCTGCGCTTGAGGGTCAAGCTCATGGCCATGACATCATTGATCCTGAACTGAGGGGAAAACTCCCTAAAAAGGTAACACTGGGTGACCTCTCAAAATTCAAGGGGGTCGAAGACCCAGATGACCACTTGAGAGCTTTCTCCATCTCTATGTCTCTCAAGGGCATGAGCAAGGACCTATTTGCTTATGTCTTTCCTTGAAATTTGGATGCACATCCATCCAAGTGGTTCAGATAACTAAATAAGGTCAAGCTGAATGACTGGGACTACATCAGAGAAGAGTTCCACAAACAATACATCTACAATACTGAGCTTCCCATTGGCCTTCGTGAGTTGGAATTAATTAAGCAGAATTCCAATGAAGACTTTGTCACCTTCCTTAACAAATGGAGGGAAAAGGCTGCGCAAATGACTAACACCATCCCAAGAGGAACAAGTCCCATTGGTGATTCATAACCTACAGCCCAAATTTGGGGACCATATTAAGTTCCAACCCATAGAGTCTTTTACGAAGCTCTATAAAGTAGGCCTGCTGATTGAAGAAGAGGTACATGCTAACAAGAACAATGGTTCCAACAATAACAACAATAACAACTCTTTCAAGAAGAGTAACAATGGCCCTTCTAGCTCCAAAAGCAATGAGGTTAATGCCATAGCTACTGACAAGAAAGGTTATCAAGGACCTCAAAGGACATTCACTCCTTTGGGCATGTCTCTAGAAGAAGCCTTCACTAGGCTTCATGCAAAAGGAGCACTTCAGCCTCTTGGCCCTACTCCGGACCCTCATCTGGAAAAGAGATCCAGTAAGTGGAACCCCAATTCCTACTGCAAATATCATCAAGGAAATGAGCATCTGACATCGCAATGCTGGACTTTGAAGCATCATTTGCAAGATATGGTTGAAGACGGTAGATTACCAATTCCGCCTGCGGCAAAAGTCAGCGATAGTGGAAACCCATTGGGAAGTGCCTAAATAATGCAAGGGTTTAGTCATTTAGCGCTGGTTTTCTAGGTTGAGTCGGAGAGTCCCTCCCTTAGCTCCTTCATTTCCTTTCCAGTCGAGTCTATGTCATTTAGGTTTTTTTATTTCAAATAAGCCTTGTGTTATTCATTTTCAATTAATAAAATAATTGCATTTTCATTTTCATTTTCATTTTCATTGGCCTTCCATTATTTTATTTATACTTCTAATTCGATGATGAAACTCAAATCACATGATGAACTTGACTAATAATAGCAAAAAGAGATCTGAAATAAAAAAGAGAAAAATAAAAAAGAGGACATACTTTGGATCCGGAGTTATCCCCATCTCCCTTCCATTACCTTTCATAAGCCATCATTCTTAAACCATCATATCAATAAACCAAACAATCCCTTCGACATCAAAGCTCCACAAATATCCTTCAAGCCTTCCAATACCCTAAACCAAACTCGTGTGCAAGCCTCACTACATTACAAAAAGTATCAATGCCAGGCAAAAACAACAAAAAAGTGAATAAAAAATAAAAAGTGCAGAAAAAGCAAAAGCAAAAGCAAAACGCACAAAAGTGCTAAAAGAAAAGGCCAAAGGCAAATAAATAAAAGTCAAGCTAGTCGGCTTGCACACAAGTTCTACCCCTCATTCAAATCCTTCGATCCATCAAAACCCTTAACCTTTAATCTAAATCCATGACTCATCATTCCTCTAACCAATTCAACCTTCATAAACCTCAAGCCTTGAACCTTTCAACCTTTCAACCTTTTAACCTCCCATCAACCCTAATTCCTTCTTCAAGGTATGTAGGTTGAAAACCCGAAAGGGCGGCCTAGGCAAAAGTTAGGGCACAACAAAAAAAAAAAAAAAAGAGAGATCAGATCCGGAACTACGAATGGTTTGATTCCGCAAGAATACGTAGGAATCCTCATCTTAAGGTCCGACCGCTTCAACAAAATAAAATTAGCCATGGTCTAATTATTTGACTTTCTAGAATTTAGGAGCATAGTCTCTTTCTAGATCCCGACATAGACTCGAGTCTGCACCTAACCTCGTTAAAGCCTTTTCCCACCTATATTTATTTATATCACAAATTTAAATCTTTTTATTTTTCAATCCAAGCTCTCCTTGTCCCTGAAGGACTCTCCGACAATTCTATGGTTTCTGGCGATATTTGACTTTGCCTAATCATCTTCCCAAAGAAGAATCCCTAATACAATCCCCAGCGACAACTTGCAACGTTCAAGACAGATCAACTACATTCCAATACCAGATCAAGTACATTTCAATCAAGGCTCATAATGCCTAATTCAAGGCAAGCTCACCCAAAGTGGGGGCTTCCTACGTGTGGTGGTTCCTCAGATTCAAATCAAACTCCCGAAGAGTTGTAATCCGCGGACCTCGTTTACGAACCCCGATTGTTTACTAAAAACGATTTTCGAAAATCATTCTATACATTTCTAATCAGTGTATCATTCTATCACTCTATACATCTTCTAGCCTTGCAAAATCCTGACTTTGCATTGCAGCCTTGCAAAACCCTGACCTTGCATTGCATTTCATACATTCTAGTCTTGCATAACCCTGACCTTGCATGACGTGTCATCCCTTAGCTTTGCATAACCTAAATCCTTGCATAGCGTCTCATGCATCCTTTAGAGACTCTAAGTTTGCATTATTGCATCACAATGTGCTTATGTGAGTTGTTTGCACCTATCTGCTAACATCTTTCCCTGCAGGTAATCAGATTGCTTGTAGTTATTGTCCTGCATACTAACTTTGTTTTGCAGAGACCGGCGGTTATAGATCAGTTCTAAACTGCAGAGCGTTTAGAAACGTTCTCCGTCCCGACACCTTTTACTTTGACTTTCGGTTTCCTGAACCTCAGTCAAAGTGGGGGCTTCTGTAGACACATAATCGTATCTCCCCATTTAAGGATCTGATGATGAAACATACCGTGGTCTTAATTGGTCCGATCCAAGGGCAGAGCAGTCCGAAGAGCCATTCAAAACCATTTCGAAAAGTGTTAAAGTCCTATTTTAAAGCCCAATTAATTATTCATGATAATTAATTGTATTTGAGCCCAATTCTTTGAAAAGCCTAATTAATTGATTTATTTTAATAAATAAATATTTTCAAAAGATATATTTTTAAAAGTCAAAATCATATTTTATCCCATAAAATCAGATTCCAGAATTAAAGGATAAAATAATTCTTTTTAAACGCGTTTTAAATAAGGCTGGCAAAGGCACGGCAAGAGCCAGCTGGTGCGCCTAGTGCAGGGCCTTGCGCCTGGCGCACGTCTGTGCGTCAGGCGCAGCTCTGTCCACGTGTCAGGTGCACTAATCTGCACTGGACACGTGGATTTCTGACTCATTCAGAGTCCTGCGTCAAGCGCGGCTCTCTGCTTGATACGCGGATTTTCTTTCTTATATTTTTCAAAGCGCGTACCACGTGTACACTTTTTATTGGTCATGTCGCGTCATACGCTTGCCACGTCAGCTGCGCCAGACACAGCCAGCGCGTGAGGCGCAGTGCCGTTTTCCCTATAAATAGGAGTGTTTTCCTGTACAGGTTAAAAAAAGGGATTTCTCACATAACACTCGACGAATACTTTACGAATCTCTCTACAAACTACAAAACTTCCCAACAAAACTCATACTTTTCAAACACAAAACACATTCATTCTACATACTTTCATACATTCAGATCTTCAGGCTTCACGATTGCTCGTCCCGAAGGTTGTCAATCTCTCAGACCCAAACCACGGTATAATCCTGAGGGTCCTTAAATAAATTATTTTTATATTGAAGTTACTAACAGTTTTCTTTACTGATGTAGATCTTTAATATAAAATTGCTCTACTGTATATTCTAAACCTCCTTCTTTCTTTTTTATTTTCATACATTATTATATGCCTGCCTGATTGTTCTATACATATTATCATGATTGTCCTGCATGATTTTTATCACCCACATGTTATTTTTGCTAATCAAAGACCTAAAGAACTGTTCTAACATTAATCAAATTTATTTGAACAACCTGATAGGTTCCCTGTAATATTGATTGCCTAATAACATGTCACTAAAAATTAGTCTTTTATGTGTTTCCTGAACCTACTTAGACTAAATATTTTTAGGGTGTTTAAAACATTATTTGATTATTCTTTGGCATAAAGTCTGTAATGAATCGATATTTAGTAGAGACCAACTTTGGGCGAATGTGGTTCATTATGACTATATTCGTACCCTCACCCCCGAACTCAATCTTCCGTTCATTTTGACCATCTATGGAGTCAGGACGGGGAAATCTAAATTGGATAATTTGTCCCTACGGTTTTTCCATATCCAATTAGGTTTATGATTCTTCCTAAAAAGAATTGTTGGCGACTTCTTTCAAAATAATTTTCAATAAAACCTTAACAGTGGGGTAGTCAAATCTAATACGCGCTCACACCGCGTAGGCGAAATAAAAACACGCCTACACATGGCGTCCAACGCAAATCATGATTTATATGCGTCTGATGTGTCCAGCGTTCGACGCAAACAATTCATATACGTCGGACCCCGATTAATGTTCGACGCAAATCATGAAAGATAATTATTGCATATCCAACGTTTTGCGTCGGATGGGCTTCCCGTCTGACGCAAATGGGTTTTAGGGCCGTAAGTTTTGTATACAATATGCGTCGGACCTTAGTGTCCATGCGACGCAGATAGGATGAGGGTACCATGTGCGTCGGACCTTATGGCCCATGCGACGCACATAGCCCGCTTCCTTTCATTTTTAAAGCCCGCTTTTTTAAACCCTACCACACCACTTTTAAACCCATGCGACCTTATGGCCCAGCCGTCATTAAGTCTCCCCCACTCTCCTCCTCTCTCTCTCCTCTGCCATTCCCCATCCTTAGATCTCACTGTTTTACCTCTAATTTTCTGCTTCTCATATTTGAATTTTCTCTTTGATTTTCTGTTTTTTATAGATCTAGTTACCCATTACTTCTCCATTATTCCATATCTCTTGCTCAATCTCACTCTTTCTATGTTCTTCCATTATTAGAAAAAGAGATTTTTTTGGGATATTATTGATTCATTTTTTGAGTTGCAAAAGTCAAAAATCAAAAAAAAGTGGGGACCTTTTATTTTTGAATTTTTTTGAGAAGGGTGCTGTTTAAATTGCATGGAAATGCAAATTCCTTTTCTGGGTACTTTAGAAATGGTTGTTTAAATGCAGATTTAAGTGAGAAAAAACGAAAAAGAAAGAAAGAAGAAGGAGAAGAAAATGTCAGGGAGTAGCAGAGTGTATGATCCAAGCAAGCTACATTTGAAGAAGGAGATGACTCAATTTCAAAAAGCAGCACGAGTTATGCAGATGAACGGCGAGATTTTCGAAGCCCTTTTCATCAGGAACTCGTTTGAGGTGAGTCTTCAAATACCCATATTTTTATTATATCATAGATCAAGTTTTTATTTTATTTTCGATTTCCAGGTATTTATAAATACCCATTTTATGTTGTTGGTACAGATTTCGAAGCTTATAGAACGAAGAAGATGAAGACAAGAAGAGAATTGAGATTTGCTTTTTTTACATTTTTTTTTTTTGCGAAGAAGATGAAGACAAGAAGTTGTTCTTCTCGTAGATTTGCATTTTCTTTACATATATTCTTTATAAATCGATGTAAGTTCATATCTTTTTAGTTTATATTACATATCTTTTCAGTTTCAATTTTAGATCTGAGAACTTGGGGATTTTTTTCTGTTTTTTTCACTCATTGTAAATTGTTGATGAACCGATTTGCAATGTAATTTATTTAATGTCGATAGTTATTAATAGATTTTTGACATTATCAACACATAAATGCTTGATTTATTTTCCTCTCCTAAATTAGTTTTATTTTTCATTTGTTTTAGGCAGTTGGCATAGTACGAATTTATTTTTTTAATAAAAATTAGCAAATTTGCGTCGGACATGTAGCTTCATGCGAAGCACATCTTGCTTGATAGGTATTTTTTGTATTATTTGGAAAAAGCATTTTTTAATTGCTGTATAAACTTGATTTGCGTCGGACAAAGGTCTCCATCTGACGCAGATGAGAGACCCCAAGGGCATGCCCACACAAGTCATTTGCGTTGCACTTTGTTGGTGGTGCGACGCAAATAGCTCCTCATCTGCGTCGCACTTTGTGGGTGGTGCGACGCAAATAGCTCCTCATCTGCGTCGTGCCCTTATCCGACGCAGATCATGTCTCCGTTATTTGCGTCGAGACCTGTACCGTCGGACCGATGGTGGCCCCAGGTCCGACGCAAATTGACAATTCTGTACTGGTGCCCTTTTTTCTTGTTCTGCTCCCTTGTCGTTTTCTTAACCACATTATCACCTTCTAAGCCAACCTTAGCATAACCTTTCAACACTCAGCGCTATGACTGCATTTCATCCTTCGAGTGTTTCTTTCTCTGGCCTTTTTTTTTCCACCTTAGGAACCCTATATGGAATCTTTGGTCGAAACTTCCACTAAGCGTGACGAGATATCTCCAAAATCAAGCAATCAAGTCCAATATTGCATCAAATCCATCTTACTAGGGGGCTTCATCACTGGTCCACACAGAAGATCATAGGCTCCAAGTGTACCTTGATAAGGACTTCATTACGAGTCCATATAGAAGATCGTGTGCTCCGGACCCATACGAGAAAAGAATGCGAGATTCTAACTATTTTATGGGCTCACTTAGGCCCGTAGCAAAGTAAGATCGAAGATTCGTTCTATAGCACATTCCGAGTCAAACATAACCTACATGGATCATCCTTGGGGGCTTCCCATTTATCCTCTTTAAAAAAAATTCTAAACGAAAAATTGAGCTTCTAGAGGAACAACAAAGCATCATATTATATCTCTGCATTTACATTACATACCTGCATTTACATTACATACCTGCATTTTGCATCATACACTGTGTCAAGCATTGCATCCTTCATCATTAGTCATAGGATCCTAACATTAGTCATTGAGTCATGCACACCCATATGCACCCACACACATGCACACACACGCGCACACGATAACATCTTTAAATCTAGAATATTAGAGGTCACTCTTTATAGGTCAAGTCTTTTCCTATCCATACACTAGCACCCACATCACGGGGCATATGCATGTCCTATAATAGTTTATCTGCATATTTGTGTATTCTTTGCATTTATAGGTATCCAGCGTTGAACAACTCTATACGAGTTATATTCCATAGAGGTGTGCGAACCTTTTTTTGATGAAATTGTCGGAGAGATCATTCGCGCATATCGTAGATATTTACAACGGTAAATCCATCGTTATTTCCAAAGAACAACGACAGCGGTAAGTCCAGCGCTAGTTCCGAGGACAGCTACGGGTCGAGACAACGGGAAGTCCAGCGTTAATATGGTTCGTGTTTCTGAAGACAACGACTTCGGTCAATTCCAACGCCAGTCTTGTCAACTGCGGGACGAATCTCTAGACCACTGCGGGCCGAGACAACGGAAGGTCCAGCGTCAATATGGTTCTTGTTCTTGAAGACAACAATAGCGGTCAAGTCCAGCGCTAGTCTTCAACGAAGTATACCCATGGAGCGGGACGTAGCTCTATACCGTCGTGAGTCAGCCAATAGCCCACATACAGCCCTGGAGCTGGTCGAAGCTCTATACGGACAGGAGCCGGCCATAGCTCATGATATGCTTTTCACATATCCTTTCATTTTGCAAACTTATGCTTGTTTTGCAAATGTTTTTCATATATATTTGTTTCTGCAAACTTATGCTTGTTTTGCAGGTACTGCTTTCATTTCGCAAACATGTGCTTACCCTGCGAATTGATACTTTTCATATATATCTGTTTCTGCAAGCTTATGCTTGTTTTGCAGGTACCGATGTTAAAAGAGTGGTTTTAATTTGTAGTGCATCTAGAATCAGTCTCCGTCCCGACACGTATACTTTGACTTTCGGTTTTACAAACCTCAGTCAAAGTGGGGGCTTCTGTACACACATAATCGTGTCTCCCAATATAAGGGCCCAATGATGAAACATACCGCGGTCTTAATTGGTCCGACCCAAGGGAAGAGCATTCCGAAGAGCCAGGCCCAAAACTATTTTAAAGTCTATTTATTTGCAATAATGATCCTAAGTCCTATTTTAAAGCAATTAAATTAATTATTTTCCTGATAATTAATTGTATTTTGAGCCCATAAAAATATTTTGAGCTCAATCCTTTTAAAAAAGTCCAATTAATTATTCATGATAATTAATTTTATTTATTTATTACTTTAATAAATATATTCAAAGATATTTTAAAATTACAATCATATCTTATCTCATAAAAGTTGATTTTCGGATTTAAAGGAGATAAAAGAAAATCTATAAGAACGCGTCAAGTGAAAAGGTTGTCCAGATTGAATATGCGTTTGGTGCACCACGTGCGCTCGTCGTATTGGCTAGGACGCGTCAGACACACCAATATGTGCCTGACACGTGGATTTGTGCGTCACGCAGAGTCGTGCGCCCAATGCACTTTTTGCGCGACGCACGATTTACTTTTTTTTTATGTTTTTGTATAAATAGGCCACTGATTTTCCGGGAATTTTTTTTTTTACACGCTCTCTACACTCGAATACTTACGATCTCTCAAACTCTCATATTTTCATAGTTACAAACACATAAACACATATTTACAAACACATAAACACATACTTTGATCGATCTTCATAAGTTCTGGTTGAAAGGCTTCATGATTCCTCCTCCCAAAGGTTATTATTCCCTCAGACCCAAGCCACACCGATATATTCCTGAGGGTACTTGAATAAATTTCTCTTTTTTATTTATTGAAGTTACTAACATTTTCTTTCACACTAGTGGAAAAAATTCAAACGCTCTGGTCAAAATGGGCCTTACAGATCCGGTTTTTGGTCCGGAGCGGTTGGGCTCGCAGCGGTTGACAATAGTCAACTGATCTAGTCGAAAACCGAATCAGTTGAGTTGAATGAACAAATATAAAAAAAAAAAAAAAAAAAAACATGCGTCAACATTCAATTCAGATATGTAGCCCAAACAATTGCAATAATCAGGCGTCTCAAGCATACTTAAGGCCACAAAATTTACTTCTTTAAACAAAATTACAAATCATATATTACCACCAACATACATCAGATCCAAAAATCGAAATGAAAAAAAAAAGAAAATTAAGCACGAAATTAAAAACGGAAAAAATCCAAGAAATTACGAAAAGTACTAAAGTCGGAAAATTACAAAAAAAAAACAATCAAGAACCCTAGATCTGGGTTACAATATAAAAATATAAAAAATATAGAAATTACAAGAAATCAAATATAAAAAATTACAAGAAATTACTAGATAATTTCGAGAAATGATAAATTAAGCACGAAATTAAAAACGAAAAAAATCCAAGACAAATTATGAAGAAGACTAAAATCGAAAAATTACAAAAATAAAAACAATAAAGAACCCTAGATCTGGGTTACAAGCGACGACGGAGATGTTGTTGGCGTCAATGGAGCTTCACGAAGATGGAGAAATGCCAATGCCAGAGATGCTCGATGATGCTCGACGGAGGCCCTCGCTTCATTCGCCAACGCCGGAGATGCTCGATGATGGAGGCGGCAAAATCAACGGTTGGTGGTGGTGGTAAGTTCGTCGCTTCGAAGACATGAGGGCTACGGTGTTCCGATTTTTCGAAGAAAGGGGATCGAAGAGATGTTGAGGAATTTTTCAAAGAGAGGGGATCGAAGAGATGTTGAAGGATCAAAGAGAAGGGATGAATGGGATCAAAGAAAGGGGATGAATGATCGTTGTTGTGTTAGGGTTTTGTGAGTGAGGCTGGGATCGAAGAGAGGAGATAGGGAAGAGGGAAGAAGGAAGAGGGTGGGAGAGCAGATCAGAGGGTGTGAGGCTGTGAGGGAGGAGAAGGCTGTGTTAGGGTTTACGAGATTAAATAGGAGGAAATGGGGCATTGGGCCTGTACATTTTATGGGCTGATGTTGGCTCAAGTCTTAACGCATGAACTTAGCTGATTCGGGCTATTGAACCGGATCAGTTGAGAAAAAGGACCGGGTATGTTTTGTCAACTGATCCGGTTCAACGCCAACCAGATCCGTTAATTCACCCATTTTTTTTCGTGCACCAAATTCACGGATTTATGGATCCGATTCTGTTAAACCGGATCGGTTGTGTTGTGACATATAACGTTTTTTCCACTAGTGTCTTAATGTAGATCTCTAGTAAAACAATCGTTCTTTTGTATATTCTAACTTCTATTCCTTCTTTTTATTTTTCTTATATATTTTTATGATTGTCATGCTTATGCTTTCATCACCAACATGTTATTATTGCTAATGAATTGTTATAATATTAATCAGATAATTTGGACAACCTTTTAGGAACCCTGTAATTTTGATTGCTTAATAACGTGTCACTAAAAAAATAGTTTTTTTTTATGTGTTTAATCAACCAACTTAGACTAATGCTTTTACGTGTCCCAAGAAGTGTTCAGATCTTTTTGGTTTGGATGTAGTATATATATATAGAAAACCAAACCTACTTTTTTCTTTGTTCCGAATGCTCTTAGGCCCTGTTTGGCACTAGCATTTCAGGTAGAGGGTAGAGGTTGGACAAGGTCAAAACACTACTTAGGGTAGCGGTTATATTAGCGGGTAGATATTAGAGTCGATTATAGATAGATTTTGTAAAACGTTAGAATATGTAAAGTTTGAAACATATAAGCTAGCGTTCGATAGCTGCGTGTATTACATTATGCTTTTGGTCATCTATATGTTCTTTTTTTTATCAATAAATTTAGGATTTTTCTATGATATACCCCTGTATTTTTTTTTAATTCTATAATGTACCCCTAATGTTTTTTTATTCTACACTGTACCCCTGTGTTTTTTAAGTTTTCTACATAGTACCCCTACATTAAATGAACGTAACGTTTACCGTTATCTCTTTGCATTTCTAGGCTTCTCTCTCAACCCTCTCCACCTGCCAGCCCCCAGCCCAGCCCCCACCCCCTGCTCTCCACCCCTGCAACCACCATGACCGCTGCCAGCCTAGTCCTCCACTCCCGTAACCACCATACCGCCGCAACCACCAATGTTTTTATAAAAATCAACCCAGATTCAATCGTGGGGGCTGCAGGAAATCGAAGGGGAGGGGGTGGGGGCAACGGGAAACCGAAGGGGAGGGGGTGGGGGGCTGCGGGAATTCGAAGGGGAGGGGGTGGGGGTCATGGGGAATCAAAGGGGAGGGGGTGGGGGCAATGGGAAATCGAAAGGGAGGGGTAGGGGGCTGTGGGAAATCGAAGGGGAGGGGGTGGGGGCCGGGGAATCGAAGAGGAGGGGTGGGGGCGTAGGAAATCGAAGGGGAGGGGTTTGGGTGCGGGAAATCGAATGGGAGGGGGGGGGTGGTGGGGGGAGGGGGTGGGAGGCTGCGGTGGAGGGAGAGGGGGAGGGTCCGGGTGGCGGGGGAGCGGGTTGGGAGCTGCGGCGGTGGAGGGGTTGGGGGGATGGGGAGGTTTGGGTGGGAATTTAAAAATGTTTAACGTCCGTTTTCATTAATACACATTAGGGGTACTATGTAGAAAACTTAAAAAACACAGGGGTACAGTGTAGAATTAAAAACATTAGGGGTACATTATAGAATTTAAAAAAACACAGGGGTATATCATAGAAAAACCCATAAATTTATAATAAAGTTTGTGTAAAGTGCTTATTGTTGCACACTTGCACTATTTGGGAATTATTTGTTATTTTTGTCTTTTAGAAAAGGGCTAGCTAAAGTTTAATAAATATTTTATGATCCAAATTTCAAAAATGTTTAAGTTAATCTAGCTAGTATAAACAAGATTATGCCCTTTTTCTATGATTATTACTATTATAAGAACGTTTAGTTTACATATATATTTGAAAAATTGGTTTTATGTTGTGTTTTTTGAAAGAGAACATATTTTTTTAAAGAGAAATTTCATTAATTGAAGGCCATTTGAAAGAGAATATATAGGTGTACAAAACAAGTATATTATTACTAAATATACATAGAATATTATATATACTCTATTTTGATGGTTCACATATAACATTATACATACATTCGACTCTGTATATATATACTTCCTCTGTTTTTTCTTAGTTGTTTCATTTGTCCTTTACATGTTTGTTAACATACAACTTATACCTTTAATATCTCTAATTGTACATAAGTAAAAATTTTAAAAGGTTGATATTTGGAAAGTATATATTGAAACGAATCTAACAAGATCCCACTTGACTAATTTTTTCTTACGAAAAAAATAACAAAAGACGGTCAAACTACATAAGATGAATAGTGTCAAGAGTCAATATGAGACAACTAAAAAAACGAAGGAAGTATGTTTTATGAATTATGACCATTTTGCAAGGGTTGAACGACTATCCTAAACTTATACATTTATTTGAGTAATAAAAATTGTATACTCCTTATATCTAAGTTTCATTTAAAAATAATCATTGAGTTTAATTATTAAACTAATTAATCAAATCGTTATATTTAATTCCATAAGTAAATGTATATCATTTTTTGTTTTGGCAATTCTAACAACTATTTTTGCCAAACATTCTAAACTACTGCTTTGAACGCTAATCGCTAACAACTATTAGTTACTATAATAACTAACAGCTACTGCAACCGCTAATTTTACCAAACAGAGCCTAAGACTATTATGGAATAACCGTTCTCTCTTAATTAATTCTTTGGCCCAACTACACGAGGTGTATAGTCATTTAAAAATTTAAAGAATATATCTTAGGTTGAACGTAATTTATTGTTTGAAATAGCAAAAAGTTCAAGGTAGTTAGCATGCCCATGCATACAATACTGTTCTAGTTGGTTTGGCTACTTGGCCATGTGAAATGTGCAATGCCCACAGACACTTGGCACCCGCCCACCGCAACAATTTTTTATATTGCAAAAGTCAAATGACTTTAGTCAGTTATGTGACTGTTAGCCCATTCATTCATTGCATAAGCTAGATGCTACTCCTATTCGTTCTTCCTTCCGGAAACACGCTTTTAATCATGTTCATCTAGATGATGATGAACATTTAATGTGGCAGAAACGGGAAAGATGAAATGTTTACACTTGTCGGATGGCGGAGTTGGTGCATCAAGTCAAAGGGGGGCCTGAATTAAATTTGGAGGTACGGGCAAGAGCATGACGGGATACTCGTCTGAGGCTATGTTCAGTTCACCTTATTTTCTTTATTTCGGATCGGATCGAGATCGATCGGCCAGGATTAGATCGGATCGCACCAGGATCGGAAAAAAATAAGTTCAGATCAGATCAGATCAGAAAAAATAAGTTCAGATCAGATCAGATCAGATCAGA
This sequence comes from Beta lomatogona, assembly GCA_947646795.1. Taxonomy (NCBI): domain Eukaryota; kingdom Viridiplantae; phylum Streptophyta; class Magnoliopsida; order Caryophyllales; family Amaranthaceae; genus Beta; species Beta lomatogona. Next base: position 1,749,606 of record CANSNZ010000929.1, read on the forward strand.
TCAGATAAGTTCAGATCAGATCAGATAAGTTCAGATTATGCTTATATTTAAAAACTTATTATTATTATCATCATGATTATTATGATTATTAGTATTACTAATGCTATTATTGTTATTGTAATAATTATTATTGTTGTTATTATTATTATTATTATTATTATTATTATTATTATTATTATTATTATTACTACTACTTTATACAATTACTATTACTATTAATATTACTATTTACTAGTACATTTGTCAAAAAGATTATTATTATTGTCCTTGTTGTAATTATTAAATATTAATATTGGTAATTATTATTAATGTCGTTGCTATTATTATAAATGTCATTGATATCACTATTTGAAGCTATTTGTGTTCAAGAAGAAGGATGTTCTTTTGGCATTTATAAGTGTTCTTTTTTATATTTATTCTAATTAATAATTTTGATATGTGATGTTCTTTTTGATGTTGTACATGTAACGAACATGACAATAGTATATGATGTTTATTTTTTAAAAGAATTTTGGTAGAATAATATAAATTATATATTACTAGTTTATATAAAATATGAGTAGTATGGGATAACCTAATGGTGTGGTCATCACGTTTAAAATTTTCCCTACAAAGGATTTCAACTTATCTTTAAAAACAAAGTTTATATAGAACAAGACAACGATATAAGAAGAATATTTAACCATTTTGTTCAAGATCATATGATTATATATATTTATAGGTTTATTTAGGATAAAAAAGAACAATTTATTGATATAACAAATAACATGTTGTTAGTTAGATCCAAACATGTCATCAATATAAAAATAACATCTATCTTTTATTTTTAAAATGTGTTCTTTAAATAGATCTTGTATGCTCTTTCAGTATATGTTCTTTTTTTAATATCATTATATGTTATTTTCATTACTACCTAAATTCTTATTATTAACGGACCTTGAACATGAGTGTTCTTTTATTTTTAATTTTTTTGAGCCCCTTTCGGGAATCCCGTGGTAAGATGAATTTTCTCCAGGGTGCTCCTCGCACGCAGGTCACTCACCTAAAGACCCCACAAGCCCCAACCCCCTCCCCCACCCACAACAATATTAAAATATATGCTTCCACCAAGATTTGAACCTTGGTCTCCCATGTGGGAGGTAAGAAGCCATGCCATTGGACCCAAGAGCCCTTAGTCTTTTATTTTGTAATTGTGTGTTCATATACTAATGTGCTCTTTTTCAAAAAAAAAAAAAACTAATTATGCTATAATAATAATAATAATAATAATAATAATAATAATAATTATTATTATTATTATTATTATTATTATTATTATTATTATTATTATTATTATTATTATTGTTATTATCATTATTATTATTATAATATTATTTATATTATTATTATTATTATTATTATTATTATTATTATTATTATTATTATTATTATTATTATTATTATTATTGAAAGTTGTGCATACTAATAAAATGATAATAATAGTAATACTTTAATGAAATACAAAGTAATAATAATATTAGTAATAATATGTTTTTTAAAAGATAAGATCGGATCGGATCGGATCGATCGATCGATCGATCGATCGATCGGATCGGTTCGGATCGATCGATCGGGAAAAAATAAGTTCGGATCGGATCGGATCGGAAAAAATAAGTTCGGGATCGGATCGGATCGGATCGATCGATAAGTTCAGATCAGAAAATTTCAGGTGAACTAAACATAGCCTGAGTTTTTCGGAATCCAAACCGGAACCAGAAACCGGATTATAAATTATAAAATTTATAATATATTGAAGACTTGCTCAAGTGAATAAGCTCCTTTTTTTTATTAATCAACTGTCTAGTCTTCTTAATGTATAACTAGCTTTTCGTCATGCTTCAAGCTTTATGTTCTATTGTAAGAGCATGGCCATTTATGTTTCAAAAAAACATGTCATCCCTCTTTTTCATCAACTTTCTCTTTCGTCTTACAAAAGTTTGTCATGTTTTATGACTCATTTTGACAAATGCACCCGACTCAAAAAAAAAAAAAATTCATCCATTTCTCTCCTACTTTTTCCTATACTCCACTCCATTTTCTCTCTCCTACATCAATACATATTTATACCTTTTGATATTTATAATATCATACAAGATTTTAAATAAATTATTTTGTATATTTACGATTCTAAATAGATTCATTTAGTAGTAACTAATTTTGATTAAAAAAATTCTTCAAGAATAAAAGCTTCCAAAAATAATTATTCATGTGTGTATAATGTAAAGAGAAAATAATGAATTTCAGAATTGTGTCAAAATATAGCAAAGTGAATGTCTATTTATAGGTCTCAAAAAGATAGGACCATTGGTGAAATTTTTATTTTTTTAAAATTTATATTTTTTAAGTTATTTAGGTTACAAAAATTGAATTACAAAAAATAACTTTTCTGACGCACTACCACATGTCCACAAATAGTTGGCTTGGATCATAAGATGACCAACTATCGTTTGGAACATAAGATGACCAACTATGGATTGAGTCTTAGCATGACCCAAATACAAACATAAAAAAACCATAGATGTAACCCCATGTTTTTTTAGCAAGGTTCATGACTCTATTTGATGCTAAAAAAACCATAAGTGAGCATGCTCTAAGGCAAACTCTGATGCTTCCTCTTTTACATGATGGCCCCGTGTAATAACATGCCATGTGCTTCTACACTGTTTTAATGATAATATTTTCTCTCTGTCAATTGAAAAAAAGGGTAGCTATCTGTCTAATTTTATATTAGGGATTGGTTTTTTAGTCCATTCTAATCCTTTTTTAGGTAATCGATATTGGATCTTTTATAAACCTCATATCGAACTCGTTCTAGTTTTACAAGAGTGAGAACTTGTAGAGATATATCAGGAAACCTAATATATAGTTTCCTAAGTTAGTTGGGTTTCCTCTCTTGTATGATATATATTGTATGCAACTTAATGAGAAGGCAGAAGATTAAACCCTAATTATTGTTTCTTCATGGTATCAAAGCCTCTAAATTTTTTTCTCTCCACCATAATTTCCGGCAGCAGCGCCACCATGGCTGGTGATGATCCGTCGCCGTCTAATTCTTCTCCTACCATTAACATCACTTCTCCCTTCTATCTTGGTCCAGGAGACCGGCCAGGGGACTTTATCACCCCGACTCGCTTGCGGCACGATAACTACGACGACTGGTCCACGGATGTGCAAATGGCGCTAGAGGCTCGGCGTAAATTTGGGTTCCTAGATGGCACTATCACCAAAGCCGACCCACCCTACACCTCCGCGGATTGGAGTACTGTAAACGCTATGTTAATTTCATGGCTTAATAATACCATAGAACCAGAGGTACGTACTACTCTTTCCAAATTCCGTGACGCTTCTCGCCTTTGGGAACATCTTCGCACTCGCTTTGCTTTAGTTAACGGCCCTCGAATTCAACAATTGAAAGCTGCTATTGCAAAGTGTGAGCAATCTAAGACCATGTCTGTTTCCACTTATTATGGCAAACTAAACTGTTTGTGGGAAGATCTTTCTAAGCATGAACCCTTAATAACTTGTACTTGCTGCTCTAAATGTGATTGTTGTGCATGTGCATGTTAAGTTTTGATGATGAAAAATAATATAATATGTTATAGTATGGAAGTTTGTTACAGATGGTTGAGAAAGGGATAAGAAATGAAGACTTTGAAGAAGTGAAGAATCAAGATTGAAGTCCTAGTTTATATTGAATTCCAAGTTTAGTTACTAGTTGCAAATTGTAATATGCTAGAACTAAGTGATATATTATGTGCCAAGTATAGAAATATTAAATTAAGATAATTATTATTTTCTTTAAGGAAGTAAATAATTATGTTAATTTTATATATCTGTATAAAAGAAAATATATTTTCGAAAAACAAGTTTTAATGAGTTGTGAAAGAATTGGTAAAACGTGGTTTTGTCAAAAACCGAGTAAAACAAGTTTAAAGATAATAATCAGATTTTTAAATATAGTTTTGGGAAAAGATTTTTCGAAAGTTATCATAAAACTGATGTGATCAAGTTGTGTGATAAGAAATCTGATTTAAAGAATTGATCTAGTTAATATAAGATATGGAGAAATCCTTATCCTATAAGGAAAATGAAAATCAGTTTTATAAAAGATCAAATTGGTTTTTGATTAGGAAAAGGATTTTATCCCTTGATTTAAGGAATTAAAATTGTTCAAAAGATAAGAGAACCTGGAAAAGGATTTTTATTCTGTTTTACCAAGATATATAAGGGATTGAAAATCAGTTTTAAAGTTCACGTTTTCAGAGAGAAAAAATCGGAGAGATTAAGAGCTGAAAACAGTTTTCTAAAGGCACAGAGTATAGCACAGAGTTCTAGTCAGATTAGAAAACTAAACAACGGTTGTAATTGTCCTCTAATTTGCTTGACTAAGAAGCACGTTGGTTGAGGGATTAATCTTTCTGTAATTTCTGATATTATAGAGAGTAGCAACACTTAGAGTTGAGTGTTGGGGAGCACTACTAGAGTTAGTAGTGGGGGAATCGAATTGTATCGAGAGGTTGATATTTTACGATTCAAGTAATAAAAGAATAGTTTGTGTGGACGTAGATCTCAGAGGTGAGATTGAACCACGTTAAATTCCTGTGTTTTATTATTTGATATTATGTTTTAGTGTTTGATTAAGTTTCGTTTGAGCAAAAACATTAATCGGAGATTTTACGAGTGAATAACACAGTGCACGGCACTGTGCTATAAAAGTATTTTTGCGAAAATCGATTAGATTTAGCCACTCAATTCAACCCCCCCCTTCTTGAGTGTCACCTTGTGTTCCAACAAGTGGTATCAGAGCAGGTTATTCTCGAAAGGCTCATCCCTAGAGAATACACATCATGAATATGCAAGATGACTCTCGAGATAGACACACCAAGTGCCCGATTTTCAACGGAAAAGACTACGGATGGTGGAAAGCAAGGATGAGGATCTACATCCAAGGATCGGATTATGAATGCTGGAAGGTTATTAGAAAAGGACCAATCCTTATCCATGGAAAAGACGCTGAAGGAAAGATGGTCGACAAGGATGAAGATGACTACGATTCTGTCGACTATGCAAAAGCTGAAAAGAACTACAAAGCAATGAGTATTCTCCAATATGGTATTGGACCCGATGAATACTCAAGAATTTCCGCTTGCACTACAAAGAAAAGAAATATGGGACGCGCTGGAGTTGGCCCACGAAGGTACGAATGAGGTAAAACAATCTAGAATAGATTTGCTAGTCCAACAATATGAACTGTTTACCATGAATAAGGACGAATCTATTAAAGAGATGTTCACTAGATTTACACTAATCACTAATGAATTACGTTCTCTAGGCAAAACTTATAGTTCTGAAGATTTAGTGAGAAAAGTGCTAAGAAGTTTAACAAGTCGATGGCTTCCAAAAATAACTGTCATTCAAGAAGCAAAAGATTTAACTAAACTCTCACTAGAACAACTAATTGGATCATTAATGACTCACGAACTTGTATTAGATTCCAAAACTAATGAACCAAAAAACAAAGGTCTAGCCTTGAGAACCGAATTGAAACCGAAGATAGTGATAGTGATGATGATGTTGCACTTCTCACTAGGAGATTTCAAAATTTTCTCAAAAAGAACAAATTTAATAACTCTAGGAAAATTGGAAATTTCAAAGGAAAAGGCACTACCTCTAATTCAAAGAAAAGTGCTACTAACTCCGGTTGTTTCAAGTGTGGAGAGTTTAATCACAGGATTAAGGAATGTCCCTTATGGGATGATGAGAAGCCCAAAGAAAGAAGGGAACAATCCAAGAAAGAGTTCAAAAAGGCCATGATAGCCGCAGTTTGGGGAGATTCGGACTACGATGAAGTACAGTCCGAGGCACGGTGCCATGAGGCAAAACTATGTCCGAATGCTCGTACATCATCACGAGAAGGGCACAGTGCCGGGACGATTCCCACTTGTGTTTAATGGCAAAAAGCTCGATTCTCAAGACGAAACGTAAGATAGTGAGGTAAGTCTTATCTCTCTAAAACCTTCAATTCATCTTCTTTCGAAAAACCAACTTGCTACCTTGCTTAGTAATGTCATTGATGATTGTCAAGAGATGAATGATAATTTTTCGAACATGAAAAAAGAAGTAAAAATTTTTAACTAAGCAAAAGATTGGGTTGGAATTGGAATATAAGGATTTATTAAAGGACTGTAAAGAACTGATGAAAAAGAATGATGAACTGAAAAAAACCGTCGAAGAAGTAAATATTGAGTTGAGTGCCTTAAGGTACGAAAAGTCTCTAACAAAAGAAATCGTTGATAACACTGTGCCGTACACTGAGCTAGAAGGAAAAAATTCGAATCTCGAAAAACAAATCGAATCTTTAAAACTTGAGTTAACTAAAGTGAATGAGTCCAGACATAGATCTAGAATTGTTCCACTCATGCTACCTCATGATGCTAAGATAAGTGACGAACTTGATAAAGCTAAAAGAGATTTGGAAATTTCAAGAAAAAGGAATATCGATCTAAACACTTCTGTTGAATTTTTGGAATCACAATTGACTATTGCTCGGAAAATGTATGAAAAATGGTTAGACAGTCAAAAAGCCCTAGAGTATATTTCCAGTACAACAAGCAATCGAAACAGAATCGGTTTAGGATATACAGACCAGAAGCACAGTGTAAGGCACAGTGCCAGAAACTTTGAAAAAGACTTTCGTAAACGAAAATATGTTGATTTACCTGAGTATTTGATTTGCAACTTCTGTGGAAAAAATGGACACCTTATGGATAACTGCAATATCAAGAAAAAAAGTGTTACCAAGAATGTTAAGTATGTAAATCAAATATGGGTTAGAAAAGATCTATTAGAGGCTCAACGAAAGAAAAAGGGACCCAAGCAAATCTGGGTTCCTAAAACTAACAAGTAATCTTTTTGCAGGCGAATGTGAGAGGAAGCAGCCTATGGTATCTCGACAGTGGCTGCTCAAGACATATGACTGGTGACAAATCTCAATTCCTCTCACTAGTAGCCCACCATAGAGGGTGTGTAACATTTGGCGACAACAAAAAGGAAGAGATAATCGGTATTGGAAACGTCGGCAAATCCCTAACACACTCCATAGAGAACGTAATGCTGGTAAATGGTTTGAAACACAATTTGTTATGTATCTCACAATTGTGTGATCGAGGTAATGTTGTTGAATTTCACGCTGATATGTGCAAAATCATTAACAAGGATTCTCATGAATTGATATTGGAAGGGAAGAGGGTAAATAATGTCTACTTAACTTGTTTAAATAACTTACCTAACAATACTATTTCATGTATGAGTGTGCTGCAAGATAATCCTCTACTTTGGCATAAAAGACTTGGACATGTAAGCTCAAGATTGCTTAACAAATTGAGAAAAATGGACTTAGTTGATGGTTTACCTTCAATAAATTTTGATTGGGAAACAATTTGTAAAGCATGTGCTAGATGTAAACATGTTCGATCTTCTTTTAAATCAAAGAAATTTGTTAGCACCTCTAAACCTTTGGAGTTAATTCATATGGACCTTTGTGGTCCTATGCGAGTAAGGAGTAGAGGTGGTAGCAAATATGTTCTAGTTCTTGTTGATGATTTCTCCAGATTTGTATGGACTCTATTTATTAGTGGAAAAGATGAAACTTTTGAAGTATTTCTAGTCCATATTCAAAAAGTCCAAAATCAAACAAATTGCAAATTGCTGTCTGTCAGAACTGATCATGGCACTGAGTTTGAAAACACCAATTTTGAAATGTTTTGCAATGAAAATGGAATTGATCATAACTTCTCCGCTCCAAGAACTCCACAACAAAATGGAGTGGTAGAAAGAATGAACCGTACTTTGGAAGACATGTCACGAACTATGCTTTTACATAGTGGCCTACCTAGAAATTTTTGGGCCGAGGCCGTAAGTACCGCATGTTACATTTACAATAGGACAAAAGTACGGTCCATTTTGAATAAAACTCCTTATGAACTTGTTAAAGGAAGAAAACCAAATATCTCTCACCTTAGATGCTTTGGATGTACTTGTTATGTCCATAATAATGGTAAAGATAATTTGGGAAAATTTGATCCAAGGAGTGACGAAGCGGTATTCATAGGATACTCTCCTCATAGCAAAGCATATAAAGTATATAACAAAAGAACAATGCGTATGGAAGAGAGTGTCCATGTTATTTTTGATGAAACTGACAAAAATTCCCAAGAAGTGCAGGTAGATGATGATGAAGACTTCTCTATTTGACCGATTAGAGAAACATCTCGATGCACAAGAGGACCGTTATGCTTGAAAAACGGTTGGAAACATCCTCGTAACACGCTCGTGGGCACAGTCCGGAGAACAAATTGAATATTCAAATGAACGGGATCTTATTAAAAGAATGGAAGAAGAAGAAGTGGTAGATGAAGAAAGACCACAAGATGAATCCACAGCTGATTGCCGTACTCCAAGAATTGAACTTAATAGCAACAGCTCAGAGCATGGCACTGTGCTACAGAACGTATCCTTCACTCCAAAGAAGTGGAAACATCAGAGTTCGCACCCTACTGATTTAATTCTTACTGATATTGCAAAGGGGGTACAAACTCGTTCATCTCTTCATAATTTTTGTGCTTTCAATGCTTTCATATCTGAAATTGAACCTTCAAATTATAAAATTGCATTGACTGACCCTAATTGGATTCTTGCTATGCAAGATGAGCTAGATCAATTTAAAAGAAATGAAGTTTGGCATTTGGAACCTCGTCCCACTAATCAATCAGTTATTGGCACAAAATGGGTTTTTCGAAATAAATTAGATGATAGTGGGATGATTGTTCGAAATAAAGCAAGACTTGTATGTCAAGGATTTAATCAGCAGGAGGGAATTGACTTTGATGAAACTTTTGCCCCTGTGGCTCGATTGGAAGCTATTAGAATTTTAATAGCTTTTGCTGCATTTAAAAATATTAAGCTCTATCAAATGGATGTTAAGACTGCATTTCTTAATGGTTATTTGAAAGAAACCGTATATGTAGAAGCAACCCCGGCTTTGTTGATCTTGATTTTCCTAACCATGTTTTTAAACTTGATAAGGCTCTTTATGGCTTAAAACAAGCTCCTAGAGCTTGGTATGAACGCTTATCTATCTTTTTAATGGAAAACGGGTTCAAACGAGGCTCAGTAGATAGGACATTATTTCTAAAAACTAAGGGGCAAGAATTGTTGATTGTCCAAATCTATGTTGACGATATCATATTTGGGGCAACAACCGAATTATTGTGTCATTATTTTGCTGAACTAATGAAAAGTGAATTTGAAATGTCTATGATGGGAGAACTAAGTTTCTTCCTAGGGTTACAAGTCAAACAACTTGAGACAGGAATAATGATACATCAACAGAAATACGTGAAAGAGCTCTTAAAAAAAATATGGTATGGAAGATTCTAAGACTCATTCTACCCCTCTACCTACTGCTACCAAGATAGATCTTGATGAAAATGGTAAGAAAGTAGATGAGACGATTTACAGAGGTATGATTGGATCACTTCTCTATTTAACTTCTAGTAGACCAGATATTCTGCACAGTGTATGCCTCTGTGCCAGATTTCAATCCTGCCCAAAAGAATCACATTTTAAGGCTGTAAAACGAATTCTTCGATACCTAAAAGGAACCAATAATCTGTATTTATGGTATCCTAAAGGAGGAAATTTTGACTTGATTGGTTTTTCTGATGCAGATTATGCCGGGTCTTTGGTAGATAGAAAGAGCACATCTGGAACGGCCACCTTTTTAGGTCCATGTTTAATATCATGGGCCTCCAAGAAACAAAACTCAGTGGCTCTCTCCACCGCCGAGGCTGAATATGTTGCAACTGCTTCATGCTGTGCACAGGTATTATGGGTAAGACAACAATTACGAGATTTCGGAGTTATGATTGATAATGTGCCCATTATGTGTGATAATACTAGTGCGATTAACATCTCAAAAAATCCAGTTCAACACTCACGTACTAAGCACATTGAAATAAGATATCACTTTTTTGCGTGATAATGTAGAAAAAGGTAATATTGCACTTGAATTCATTTGCACTGATGATCAAATAGCCGATATTTTCACCAAACCACTTGCTCGTGAACGTTTTGAAAAACTTAGAGTGGCTTTGGGATTAATTTCTGGAATCTAGTTGTGTATTATGCCTGTTTTCTTCCTTAAATATGTCAATTGGAGTCCCAGTACATGGTCTGTTAAACAGGGTGAGATTTAGTCTATGTGATATTATAAGGACTCACACAAGAGCTATTGATGCTGTCCTGATAATTTCAACCTATGTTGCTTCATGAATTTCCTTGAAAAACACCTCATACATCACCAGTTTTTTTTTCTTTGCAAAATTGATGTTGTTTTTACATAAAAATGTTTCGAAAAATTGATTTTCATAAAATATTTTTCAAAGGTTCGACCCTCGTAAATATTAGTATGCAGTCTTTCGTAACAAAACCCGCCCACCTTATTGTTTGCCCACCTCTTTTCATTGTTAATTCCTACATTAAGCCCCAAAACCCAGCCCCCTAACTTCCTAGATCTCCGTCCCCCCAACTTCATCTCCTTCCTTCAGATTTTTTTTTCAATTTCTCATCACTTTCCTCACTTTCCTTCTCTCAAAATTCCAACCATGGTGAAAGTGAAAACCACCCGCAAATCGCCGACCAAGAAACCTACTCGCAACCCGCCGGTGAAGTCCAAAACACCGGTCAAATCAAAAAACACACCCAAGAAATCAAAAATTCCTTCACCACCTCCATCCCCCTCACCCGAAACTTCAAATCCTCCCTCCAACCCACCTCCTCCTCCACCGCCAAACAACCCCACTAACATCGAGGCTCCTATTTCTGACCCTCAACCCTCCAACCCACCCGAAAACCCTTCCCCTGCTGCTGCTGAAACTGTCTCCGGCGATCCTGCTTCGCCACCACTGACCAAGAAGCGCAAATCCTCCGGTACCCGCAAGTCTCGTCCCTCTGCTTCAAAGACATCCAAGCGGCTGAAAGATACTACCTCCTCAACTGGGCCGAGAATTCTTCAGGGTCGAATTTTCCCGGCTTCTTGGTTGGCTCGCCGTGAATTTATGTTTCTTTCTGATTCCATTGCCATGCAAGGTTGGGTTTCTCTCTTGAGCTTTAATGATGCAATTTATGCGAATGGAATTCAAGAATTTTATCGAAATTTATCTATTGATGATGATTTGGTGTTGCATTCATCTGTGAATGGGGTTGCTTTGAATTTAGATGTTGCTGCCCTAGCCCTTGTGTTAGGAATACCTTATGCCGGTTTTTCTGATTATAATACCAAAAGTTGGCCATTTCTTGAGGGGATTGACAATACCACAATTTCTTGCACCTTATCTGATCAACCCCTCACCCATGCCCAAATCTTTCCGGCTGCTCTTCTTCCTGCCAAATACAAACTTGCACGCAGTATAATCACAAAAACTGTGCTTCCTCGTGTTGAAAACCGAGGTGATTGCTTGATTGTGGATCAGGTTCTGTTATGGTTACTAGATCATGGTCATCCTATTAGTTTACCGCATCTCATGCTTCATCACATGCGCCATTTACCCCCCTCACCCACCTTTTTACCATATGGTGTGTGGCTTACTAAATTGTTTCGGGCTTATGATGTCTTGCTTGATTCTTCTAAGGGGGAGAGTGCTAAGGATATTATGACTGATGGTATTTTGAGTAAGATGGAGCTATGTGTGTTGGGTGGCGAGTTGTTAAAGAAGGATTTTTTGGGGTTCCAGCCTAAGGAAGCTTATGCTGGTTGTCTTCAGATGAAAGACCATATGGCTCAGCTCAACAAACAACAACAACAAATGTTGGCTAGGGAACGCGCTTGAGACAGATTGGCCAGACAGCAGCATCGACAAATTATGAGTGCCTTCAACCTGCTTCTCACCCCTCCTGCACCCTGATTTTTCCATTGATTGCTTACTGCTCTTACTAAGGGTTTTGTTTTTTTTGGTTACCTACACTACTTTTCAAACTGTTTTTGGTGATGTTATATGGATGCTTCTTGTGTTTTTTTGAAGATTGTGAATTGGTTGACATTGTAGCACCAGCATCACTAGCTTAAGTGTTTGAGCAACTGACTTATTATGCTAAGACTCTCCTTTTGTAAAGCTCCATGTGGTTCCTTTTTGATAATGTCAAAAGGGGGAAGATAGGTTTAATGCTTAGCTTTAGGAAAGAAATTATAATCTCGTATGTGGTTTAATGAACTTACATGTGGTTTAATGAACTTAACGTTTGGTTATGTGCTCTGGTATGTTGGCTATTGGATTATGGTGTTTTGATAGTGTGGGTGATATATTATGATGCTATGTCATACTTCTATACTATGCTATCTATCGTTAATGAAAATAATAGTGCATATTTTGAGGGGGGAAAATTGAAATTGAAATTGATTACTGTATAATATTATATTGCATGTTTGTCATCATCAAAAAGGGGGAATTTGTTGTGCATGTGCATGTTAAGTTTTGATGATGAAAAATAATATAATATGTTATAGTATGGAAGTTTGTTACAGATGGTTGAGAAAGGAATAAGAAAATGAAGACTTTGAAGAAGTGAAGAATCAAGATTGAAGTCCTAGTTTATATTGAATTCCAAGTTTAGTTACTAGTTGCAAATTGTAATATGCTAGAACTAAGTGATATATTATGTGCCAAGTATAGAAATATTAAATTAAGATAATTATTATTTTCTTAGAGTTAAGGAAGTAAATAATTATGTTAATTTTATATATCTGTATAAAAGAAAATATATTTTCGAAAAACAAGTTTTAATGAGTTGTGAAAGAATTGGTAAAACGTGGTTTTGTCAAAAACCGAGTAAAACAAGTTTAAAGATAATAATCAGATTTTTAAATATAGTTTTGGGAAAAGATTTTTCGAAAGTTATCATAAAACTGATGTGATCAAGTTGTGTGATAAGAAATCTGATTTAAAGAATTGATCTAGTTAATATAAGATATGGAGAAATCCTTATCCTATAAGGAAAAGGAAAATCAGTTTTATAAAAGATCAAATTGGTTTTTGATTAGGAAAAGGATTTTATCCCTTGATTTAAGGAATTAAAATTGTTCAAAAGATAAGAGAACCTGGAAAAGGATTTTTATTCTGTTTTACCAAGATATATAAGGGATTAAAAATCAGTTTTAAAGTTCACATTTTCAGAGAGAAAAAATCGGAGAGATTAAGAGCTGAAAACAGTTTTCTAAAGGCACAGAGTATAGCATAGAGTTCTAGTCAGATTAGGAAACTAAACAACGGTTGTAATTGTCCTCTAATTTGCTTGACTAAGAAGCACGTTGGTTGAGGGATTAATCTTTCTGTAATTTCTGATATTATAGAGAGTAGCAACACTTAGAGTTGAGTGTTGGGGAGCACTACTAGAGTTAGTAGTGGGGGAATCGAATTGTATCGAGAGGTTGATATTTTACGATTCAAGTAATAAAAGAATAGTTTGTGTGGACGTAGATCTCAGAGGTGAGATTGAACCACGTTAAATTCCTGTGTTTTATTATTTGATATTATGTTTTAGTGTTTGATTAAGTTTCGTTTGAGCAAAAACATTAATCGGAGATTTTACGAGTGAATAACACAGTGCACGGCACTGTGCTATAAAAGTATTTTTGCGAAAATCGATTAGATTTAGCCACTCAATTCAACCCCCCCTTCTTGAGTGTCACCTTGTGTTCCAACAGTGATGCTGGCGTTCGTCATGAACAGCGGCGAGATTCTCAAAAACTTCATGACTTTTTAATGGGCTTGTATGCAGATTATTACTCGCACTTACGGACTAGTATTCTTTCCACCGACCCTCTCCCATCACTGGATCGTGCGTATCACTTAGTGGTCCAGGATGAGAGGGTGCGGTTGTCTCGGGTAAGTAGCGACGAGCAGCCTCTAGCTGCCTTGGGTTTCGCGGTTCAGGCCACGCGTAGTCGTGGCACGGGTGATAGACCCGTGTGCACTCATTGTCACAAGGTGGGTCACGAGGTCTCCCGTTGTTGGTCTCTTGTGGCCTGCTCTCATTGCAAGAAACATGGTCACGACTCTAGTAAGTGTTATGAAATTGTTGGCTATCCGGACAACAAGTCTAAGGTGTCCTCCTCTAGTCGCGGTAGTGGTCGTGCCTCGGCCAAGGCTAATGTGACTCACGGCCCTACTTCTTCCACTCCTTCGCCATCTTCATCAAATTTGTTTACTGCTGATCAGTGGGAAGCTCTTGCCGGCTTGATTGGTAATATAAAGGTTCCTGATGAGCGTTTGAGTGGTAAGTTCAACTCTCATGCTTGGATCATTGACACTGGGGCAACCCATCATGTGACTGGTGATATCTCTTGGTTATTTGATTTGGTGGATGTTCTTGATTGTCCTGTTGGTCTTCCCAATGGGGCGACTGTGTTAGCCTCCCAAAAGGGCTCTGTTCGGTTGTCTGAACAAAATTCGTAACTTATAAAAGGTTCCCATATTTGATGCCCAATATAGTTCCATTTTTAGGTGTGGGACAATCGATTCATCAGTTGGTTTAGGTACCCATACTATTTGCACACCCCTATTTCGAGGATATCTACAAACACACTATTCAATCAAACCTTGCATATGTTAATCTGATCCTTTTTAGTACGCAAAGACCCATGTGGGAGTGAGCGACAAAGGTAAGGAGAATATCAACCCCCCAAAATGCTCTTAATGTTGTATTTGATGTGAGATACAAACCTTACCACGAGACCAATTTATGTATGCTAATTCTCTTTTCCTCTCAACTTACATATACTCCCTCATTTTAATTTTATAAAGAGCACACAATATTGCAGGTCAAACTTTGACCATTAGTTAGTCTTAATACGTACTATTAAAAATGATAAGAAAATGATATTATGAAATACTTCCTCTGTTTCTTTCGATGAAGCATTTGTCTTTTTGGTGAGTGGGTGAAAAAAATCAATTGTTGCATCTAAAGAAGCAGAGGTAATAAGTTTAAAGCAAGATCTAATGATGGCATAATTTTATTCTCATATCTTATTCGGGGTGTTTGGCAATTAGAGTTTTGGAGCAAAAAGAGAGTTTTGGACCACTTTTAGAGTTTTGACTAGTCAAAAACTCTAAAAGGGATGTTTGGTAAAAGAGAATTTTAGAGAGAGTTTTGGAATAAAAACTCTCAAAATGAAAAAGCTCCTAATAGGAGCTTTTTCTTTAAAGGATTAGGTAAAAATATGTTCAATGACTTTTTTGCCCCTAATAATAATACTGCACCTATGTATTAAAATGTCTATAAATGTCATTTCACACAAACAAATGACAATAAGCTTTTAGCAGTCAGTTAATTGTTACCAAACATATTTATAAAAAAAGTTGTCAAATCAACAGTCAAATCTGCTGAACAAAAAGTTAAAAATCTAACAACAAACTCTAAAATCTAACAGCTAAACTCTAAACTCTATTTGCCAAACAGGGCCATTAGATTTTAGTGGCTTGACATACTTTTGAAAATGGTGCATACCTTACGTTTTCAAAAGGAGTAATTCACAAAGCTACTAAATAGTGAGTGTTCTCCAGAAGACCAATTTCAAAATTTGAAGAAATCATGCCTATGAAAATTAAAAATTAGAAAAACATTCAAACTTATACAACCAACGCGTATCTATGAGGCGCGTCACACGAAAAATTAATCTTATTATGCGTTCACACGGATTCAATTATGCAACTCAAAAGGCCTCTATAAACCCGTGCGAATTTATACATCATAAACCCGTGTAAGTCTATACTTCATAAACCCATACGGGTATATACTTTGATATAGTTTCCAGCTCTTTCGATGAGGTTCAAATCCTAGTAGCTTCATTTTGCCCTTCTAAATTTTTATTATCCTTCTTTTTTCTTTTTCTCTTCTTTTTTAGAGATGCATTCCTCCCTTTTTCGAGTCACTTTACATATAAACTAGGATTACTAATCCTATAACAAAGTTTAGCCGGGTTTGCACAGGTCAAATTGGTTTCATGTATGCTTGTGTGGAGTCAAGTTCGCTCGGGTTGAATGGATTATGACCTTGGTTCGGTCTTTGCGAAGCATCGGGTCCATTACTACTGACCGTCAATTCGGTTTCGGTTAAACTTGGGGTCAGGACATCTTTTTGTATCAATGCAATTATCTTCTTTATCAACTAGTTATCTCTTATCAAATAGTTTTAAAATCGAGTTATTATATCTTTTTGCACATTAGGGAGGTTTCACTAGTAGAATAATTGCTTATTGCTGCGGTGGTATTGCTGCGATTTTACCCATACGCAGCAATATATCACATAAAAAGAAAAGGTAAAATATAAAATAACCATATTGCTGCGGTTTCGGCCAAAAACCGCAGCAATATGGTGTCAACGGGAAATTTTTTGAAAAAAAGTTGACTATTGACCAGACATATTGCTGCGGTTTCTGACAAAAACCGCAGCAATATATTAAGAAAATAATATTTAAACCTATTGTTGCAGTTCTTACCTAAAACCGCAGCAATAGACTTTTAAAATTAAAAATAAAAGGGGCCCAACTAGGTTTCCTTTTACTTCCCTAAAAAAACCTTAGGCGTCGTCACACTCGGTCTTCCTTACTCTCATTCTTCTCTCTCCTTACACTCGGTCTCCCTCTCTTCCTTCTTCTCTTAGATCCATTATTCATCACACATCGTTCAAACTGCTCGTGGCTCGTCTCCTCACATGTCGACGCCGATGAATCGATACATCTCCTACCCTCTTCTCTCAGTCCACCTCGCACGCCTCCTTATCAACGAACGTCACAGCGAGAGCAAGCAGGTAGGTCGAGGAGAACATCAAAGAACGTCGCCTTTGTCGTCGTCGCCTTCGCCGCCGTCGCCTTCGCCGCTTTCTTGCTTTGCCATGACAGATGACCTTAATTCAAAGATAAAACATCTGTCAGTTGCTAATCTTTGCATCCATCTATTTTAAGCATCTTAGATTTTGGATTCTCTAAAGTTACAGAGAAAATTCAAAGAGAATTTGCTGTCATCTTTGAGACAGAACAGATCATTGACTCATCTTTTCCATAATCCGTTGAATATCCTTTAACCAATCAGTGTCAAAACTTTTTTGAGAATTAGTTTTAAGTTATGATAGAGGACTAGGTAATTGGGTAAAAAGTAATGTCGCCCTTTCCTTCGTCGTTCATCTCACCGTAGGCCAACATTGGCGAAGTCTTCGCCTCACTTGGCGGAGAGGGTTTTGTGGGGTTTCGAACTTCTTGACAACAACGCTGCCAACGACGGCGAAGTCTTCGCCTCCCTCTGTAATTTTTTTTGTCATTTTTTGTATGTAGCTAGTTGTAATTTGTGCTCTAGTTCTAGTTTGATTTCCTCTGTTTTTTTATTTGTTTTTTTTATGTAATTAGTTTAATTTTTTCCCTAATTTTTGTATCTGATTTGTACATAATTTTATCTTTTAGACATTATAAGATTGGAAAAATGGATCAGAATACTCCCAACTCTGGCCCGTCCGCTTTTAATACCCCCAACTATGAGTTATTTTTAAATAACCCCAACTATTGGAGAGGTCCGCCAAAAATGCACCCAGGTGACTTGTAACCTGTTAGCAAGGTAATTTTTTTTATTTCTCTTTTATTTTTATTTTCAATTTCTACTCTACTCCCACACACCACCATCTCAGCCACCCTTTCCCCTCCACCCCAGCCCCTCCCCCTCCCTCTCCCCTCCACCCCCCCCAAACCACCCATTGCCTATCCAATGGGTGAGGATCATGGTTTGAAGATGGTGGACTTAGCTCTGGAATGACATGAATTTCAATTTGTTCTTGAGGAGGGGGTGCTGCATTGGCTTGCAATCTTGCTTTATTGATAGTTGAAACAAAAAACTTCTTGATCATCTGATGGTAGCTTATATGCCCCAAGCGCCTCACTAGACTCAAGCTTCATGTCCCCACATAGAAGGTGCTTGGTCACCAAATTGAATACCTGCCATTGATTCAATAAACCTTTGAACTGCCTCAACAACGGTGGTTTCATCACAATCCAACTCGTAGGAGTGACCATTTTCAGCAATGTGTATCAAAAGCTTTCCCCTACATATGTATCCACCGGTGACATTCGAGCTCATCTTATCCCCGAACAACAAAACCCTCTAAAAATAGTAATTAGCAACTGATCTTCCAACCAATTTGCACAAACCTCTAGATAACAAGCTCCCAAGTAATCTCAGTTACTTGTAAGACAACCCAATGGAGCCAAACACGAACCGGAAAAACAAATTTACCTTCTTAACTGAAATTTACCTGAATGGGATTAGAGTAAAACAAATGCTGAACATTAGGAAATTGAAAAATACCTCCCTTTGAGCTTGATCTTACACAAACCATCACCAGCAGATCGAAAATGAACAGCAAAAAATCTGATCGAAAATCCAAAAAAAATAACGCATAATTCAAACATTAAGCAACATTTAATCTCTCTTACCTCAAAGTAAGGAGGATGAGTAGAATTCCGCTTCTTCGCCTTAGATTTCTTCGCTTTTCCTCTGGCTTCTTCAGCGTCGTGAATCTCTTCCAAAGGAGAATCCTCCGACGCCATAGCAGTGCAACTATAGCTCCGTAAGTTCAACAATCAGTTCTCGGTGGAAAGGGGTGGGGGAGGAGGGAGAAAGAGGAAGGGGAGGGGGATTGGTGGTTGAGGAGGGGGAGGAAGGGGAGGGGTGGCAGTGGGGTGGGAGTAGTAAAATGGTAAGGGTGGGAGGTGGGGTGATAAAAAAAGCAAAACAAAAAAAATTAAGTAAAACCAATGAGAGCACGACACGTGACATTTTTAACCTGCTAAACCGGTTCTTTTAGATCACTGGTGCATTTTTGGCGGACCTCCCCAATAGTTGGGGGTATTTAAGAATAACTCATAGTTGGGGGTATTAAAAGTGAACGGGCCAAAGTTTGGGGTATTCTGATCCATTTTTCCTATAAGATTTTCATTATTTTTTGATTTTTTCGGTATATGTTTTTTTTTTGGTTGAAATTTCGGTATATTTTGTGGCTAATTAAGTGTTTAAATTATGTGCTGGGATCACCAAAAGGTTGTTTAGTTGGAGAGTTTTCTGTAAATATAGCAGATTTTTTAGTTAATTAAGTGTTTAAAATCTCCACTAACACCTATTGCTGTTGTTCCTACCAAAACCAGCAGTAATAGGTTTCATTTTTTTATTAAAAAAAATACCTATTGCTGTTGTTCCTTCCAAAAACAGCAGCAATAGGTATTTTTTTTATATTAAAAAAAATACCTATTGCTGCTGTTTTCGGTAAGAACCGCAGCAATAAGTTTCTCTATTGCTGCGGTTAAAAACCGCAGCAATAGGTTATTTACCTATTGTTGCACCCTTAATTGCTGCGCGATCAAAACCGCAGCAATATAAGCATTTATTCTACTAGTGTTTGTTAAATTACTGTATCTTTTTGCACATTAACAAGATCTTAATCGACTAAATCTTATTGCTTATTAGCAGAATCTTGATATGAAGCAAATTTTTGTATACTATAAGGTTTGTTATCACTTATATAAGTTCCCTAATTAAGTGAATATAAGTAAAAATTTGAATATACTTTTAAAAATATTTTTAGCAACAACAATAATAATAATAAATGTAAAATGTAAAATTGATAGATTAAAGTGTAATATCTTTATTTATTCACTGATTATATATTGATAGATATGTAAATCCAACAAAGAAAATATCATTTCATCCAAAGCTGTCGATCAAAAAAATCTATGGCTTAAACCTCATTGATACAATAACACATCATTATAAGTATATTGTTATGCTATAGTTCACGTAAATGACTATAATCAAAACATTAATTGAGCAAGTAGCAGTTGTATAAGTAATATTCCAAGAAGTATAGTTCCGTAAGTAATGACCTTAAAGCAATATAACTAGTATAACTATTTACCGATTAGCAATATGCTCATTACCTTATAAAGATTCAAGATAATTTTTCAAGTATATATATTTATATGATTGGTCTATCTGTTTTATGTTATGAATCTTTTCTTTTCTTTTTTGGCAATCCAAAATTTTTATTGAAAACCAAAATAACCTTACAAACACCAAAGACAAGGAGATAATTGACACAAGCAAATATCGGTTAAATAAATGATAACTAAATTTTAATTACTACTATAAATAATTATGATTATTATTTGAACATGGGGTTATAGGCTATGAGATTTGGTGTTTAGGGTTTTGGAGCAAGGGTTTAGTTGTTTTGAATAATAATTTGGTAGGATTATTTGGTTTTTTAAGGCAAAATCCAAAATCATCTAATGGGACAAATCTAAATCGTAAGATTATCATAATCAAGGGGACAAATAAAATAACAACACAAAGCACGCAGTTTATAAATATTAACCGTTAGATACAAGCCATAAAAGAAACTGAATCGTTAGATCGTCCCAACCTATCACCTTATCCCTCATCTTTCTTCTCCAAACCCATATTTCCCACCCAAAAAACCTACTAAACTCTCGCTGCTCCCTCCCTTTCTCTCGCTACTCCCTCCTTTCATCCTCCTTGTCGGCTACCTCGGCCATAATTCAACCACCACCACGCAGGCCCGCCGCTGGCGCACCTCCCCGCATCCCTTCCTCCCTTTATCGCTGCTCTCCCCCCCTCTCCCCTTCATCGCACCACCATCGTTGGTTGCCATCTTGATAAGCAATAACATTCATTCCCACCACCACCATTGAAAGCCTACACACTCCCTAGTAAGAGATTTGCCAGCCTCAATCTTTTATTTCTTTGCTAAATCTGGGGCTCATTTCATCTTCCCTCTCTCACCCACTCATTTCACTCCTCATCTTTCGCCTCTCTCATCCCCCCAGCCCAGCCGTCCGCCGCTGCAGCTTGCACCGCCTAGCCTCCCTTCCCACTTCTCTCTCACACGGTTGTTGTTGTTGGAGGTGTTGTTCATGGCAGTTTACCTGAATTAAGGTTTGCGTTTTCCCAATATCATGCCGTTTTCCTGAATTAACGACCGACAATTTGCCGATGAGGTGTTGTTGTTGTTGGTGATGGTGGTGGTGTTGTTGTATTTTGTGTGTATTTTTGTTATTTTCTTTGTTATTTTGTGTGTATTTTTTGTTGTAATTTCGTTGTTAAAACCTATATTCATATTCAGATTTTCTTTGTATTTCGTTGTTAATTTCTTTGTAATTTTTATGTTATTTTCATTGGTTTTTTGTTGTTATTATTCTGTAATTTTGATGTTGATTTGATATTTAGTTAGTTAATTCAAGTAATCTTTGCTGGTTAATATAAGTAAGGTTTTTGGTTAATAAAAGTAATTTTTTTATTTTTATTTTGATAGTGACTAGTCTAATAGATTTATGTTCGTTGTTAATACAAGAGTGAAAGAAACTCATTTGCCTCTCTTTCTTAATGTATCAACTATTATTTAGATTGTTAAAAATGTATTCATTGCAATCAACATTTTAAAAGATCATGTTATCAAAAAATATTCTTCTTCTAAATAATACCAACTTATCATAGTTATAAAGAATGATATAGTATATATTTAGTAAAAGATAAAATTAATATATTTAAATGAATGTGTAGATCTAGAACAATAATTGAATTTTAGTAATTTTGTTGCGTTTTAGTCGTCAAAATACGTTGATTTAAAGAATTGGATCAAATCCGTGATATCTTATTTTACATGGTTGAAACGAATTCTAGTTGAAATCGGGTCGGTCATACACAAATTGGACTGAATCGGGTATTTCCTGGGTTTAATCTGGTTTTGACTTTTGAGTTGGGTTACGGTCAAGTTCGGGTCTTGGATTACCGTGTTCAATTGCTAACGGGTTTGAATACAAGTCGGTGTGGTCAGGTAAGAATATGTTCACGTCGGGTGGCGCTCAGTTTTGGTTGATCTCGTGTCGGGTTTCGGTCAGGTCTATCAGGTCGAACCAAGTCCAGGTCGAGTCGGCATCAAGTTGACCCACAAATCGGGTCTGTTTTTGACACCTCTACACGCACCTTTCCTCTTTTTCTATGTTACTCCAGATTTCCAGAGTGTAAAGCTGAAGCTCGTTAATCTTCAAGACTACGTGATTTCTACTACCAGAGCATGCACATTGCTAGAAAGCTCCAACGACTCTCTCTTCCAGGAAATATTACTCTTTAATAAAATTCTTATTTGATTTTTGGAAGACAATAAATTCGATCATAATTTCCAGCCGATATATAATAAAAGATATAGAACTGTGTGGTTTTACTTGATTTGGAAATACATACTAAAACAGGGAATTGAGAAGAAAATTGTTGAGTGCATAGCTCACAAAGGCCTTTTGATCTTAGTTTCTATAACAAAAGGCCGGGTATTAAAAAAAAAGTCATGGGCAAGAACAAGAAATCTGAATCAAAATAATCTTTTCTCCGCTCATCTTGCATAGTGAAATAAATGAGAGAAAAAGCAATCAGGATGTATGTATATTATATATAACCAAACTCTAGCTAGAAAAAGGAAACAAACACCAAATTAATGTAATAAAAGTGAATATTAATGCCTTAATGGTAAGATCTAAGAATTGAGCCACAAAATGTACATATAATGGCTCTCCAAGACTTCCAGTAGAAGGGTACATGGCAGAACCTAGTGGCTGTCTTCATGTCTGCAACACTAGCACCACCGCCGCACCGCGTGCACGTCCCTGCTGCTGGTTTGCTCCGTCTTACTTGTCGTTGTTGATCCACTAGGAAGCAAAAACACACCATTTTTGTTTGAATATCTGTTTCTTAGCTTGTAAGTATCTTCTTGTTTTTAAGCACCACAAAGTTGAATGAAGTGGTGTTTGTTGCCTTTCAACTTATCTTAGTGTTTTTGTTATTTTCGTGATTGGTTTGTTGAGTGATGTAAAGATACAGGGGAGAGTTTGTTGGATACAATATTAATTGGGTTGCAAGAGGCTGTTGTGAGACAGAAGTTGGAGCACGGTATTTATAGAAAGGGGCAAGAGTTTCGTTGCAGTAATAAAGACAGTTGTTATATTGCATTTGGCAACTGGGTATGGAGTGTGCAACTGTTAGGTTGATGGAGGCCAGTCGATGTATAATTAATGTTGCCCTTCAGCATGAGCTAGTTGAAATATTTATTCTACGTCAGCAATGAATGAGCAGATTCATACAGCTACCGAGTGGATTGACTACCTAGTAGAAATATACAATTAAAAAATTAATTATTTTTATTGGATTGTGATCCATTATTATTAATGTCAATTTCTTATGGGTAGATTAGGCACTGATTTGATGAACTAACCTAAGATGAGCATAGCCTGATCTAATTTAGTCCGTTAAATTACATTTTAGAAAAGACTTGATCTCTGTTGACATAAAATCAATATGACACTCGTATTCACCGAACAATTTCAAATTTAAACCAAAATCACCCCAACCCAACCCAAGAAAGATCAAACACTCGGCGTGACTAGATGAGTTAAGACTTCAAGCAAACCCAAAATAACTCCATGATGAATTGAAAGTTGAAACTCTATACCACCTGCATCTAATCCAACTTGGCACTATTGAACCTAAGGCTTACTAGATAATAACCTAACTTGATTTCTAATCGGCTGCATTTGACCTGGCGCGATTTTAATCAGACCTGCTTTCAACTTGACATATTTTTGACGCGGCCCACTTTCCGCACGACCCAATATAAACTTGATTCATTATTGATAAGATCCAATTGCCACTCAAATACGTTTGGAACACCCGTAAATGGAGAAGTCGGTACACCTTTATGGAACAGAGAGAGTATCACTAAAGTAGTAATGCAGTAAATTCTAATGATCATATATTCAGATTGCTACCTTCATATATACTTACAGTTCGTTCTCTTCGACTTATATTGACTTATCTTATCTTTTTTGAACTGACCTGAACTGATTTAAACTTATTTTAACTTGCTTGACCTTATTGGTTATTGTTGATATTTATTTTATAAGGTGTTAGAACTTATTGGAACTTATTTGAACTTATTGAAAATTGTTAAACCTTTCTTTTAAATAAGTCAAAAATAGTTGAATGAAACAGAGACTTTATGTAACCATGAATATATTTAAACTGATTACAAACGTTTTAAAACAAGCCTGAAAGTCAAACTTTGTAGACTAAAAGGAAACTGAAGTATAGTATATAACAAGCTCTCTTGTTATAAGTTTGTTGAATTTTTTTTATAATTAGTCCACAGTATTAGGAATTGTATGTATCTTAACTAATAATATCTACTCCCTCCGTCCTAAAATATAGTTATCATTTTCCTTTTTTCACGGTAATTTATGCAAGTAGAATCTAAGAGGGATAGTAAATATTTATTATTTATTTAAATAAAAGTTGTATGGGAAAAGATTATTTTAGGAGAGAGAATGGAGAATAATTGGTGAAAGAGCATTAATTGTAACACTTGGGTTGAATAAACAAAGCAATAAATAAAATTGAAGAAGCAAATCAATGATGGGACACGGTTTTTCTAGACAAATTACGGAAAAATGTGGAACTAAATATGAAAATGAGAACTATATTTTGGGACACCAAAAATGGAAATGGAAACTATATTTTGGGACAGAGGGAGTATTATATAAGGAAAGAGAGGAGGACTTTGTATCCACCCTAAATTACAAATATACTCTCAAATAAAGAACAATCAAACTAATCTGTACTTTTAAGAAAAAAAAAGAGGCTAAATTACATGGCAAATCCATCAAATTTCAAGGCAGCTTCTGAACTTCATTAACTTGTTCTTTTAGTTAAAAAGATGTAATTATGCAACTTAACTCTCAATTTGCTTTTACATGCACCACGTGCGCATACAAGGCTAGTCAACCAATATCACGGGTTCTCAAAGTGCAACTAGTGTGTAGTTCGGATGATGTCCCGATACTTTGAATATATTGCTATATTTATGTTCTTAGTTAGATATATTTATGGGGAGTAAAGAGCATCTTCTTTTTACTTAGTTGGTTAAGATGGTAAAACTTCTAATGTACTTCAACTTATTGTCCCATATTCGAATCTTACTATAAAATTGTGTAGTACATATTCCTTTGTATTCTTTTTGTCTATCACAAGTAGAGAGACGATGTCGAAGGGGCCAAGGGGGTGAGAGTGGCATGATTATGACGGATACTGCCCGCAATTAAGGTGGAGCGGCACACGGACAATAGCCATGTACTTGGACAGCTTTTGTCTTAAGAATGGGTGGATTGTGGGCTGTATATTTTGAAATTTCCTGGTCTTCTTGTGGGTAAGCTAGTACCGGTGTCGCTAATCACATCATCGTTCATTGGGGTCCTTCGTTTAAGGAAATTGCGTCCATTGCATTAACACAATGTGACATCAATACTTACACACTAAGAAATTGATCATGGAAATCATATTTAAGGAGATAATAAAGACAAAATTGGAGTGTGAAGAGGACGTCGTAGACGGCTAGATGGGACCAAATTAATAATAACTAGTATTTGGGCCGGTATTTTATTCTGAACTTGATATGTATTCTTTTATTCACATTGAAATATAATAAAGAAAACTCAACATTAAAAGGTACAAATATAGTAATGTGGATATTTAAAGCATGATTAAAAGTTGGTTGAGATGGTAATTAATTGTGCTATGTATAATAGGAAAATGTCACGGGTTCAAATATTGTTGCAAATTAATTTATTTTTGTTAGTTGACAAAACATATGTACACATTGGACAATTATAATGGAGTAAGAGAGGTGCCACGTGGCGTGTATACGTTGTCAGACATGTTTTTAATATATTAGTATAGATAGATGATGTGGTTTTTAGGAAAAATATTTTTTTAAAAGTCAATCATTCATCAATCAACATTTTTTTTATAAAGGTAAAGAAAAAAAAGGTTAGGAGACCCTATGCACAAGGGGAGCTCCAAGGATTGAATGAAGAGCTGAATGAGTACAATTTTCAATACAAAAACTAGAATTTATGAGGTGGCCAACATTGGCAATCCAATCTGCTGCTTTGTTTGCTTCCCGATAGACATGTTGAATAGTCCAAGAAGAAAAGGAGCGAAGAGAAGCCTGGATATCCTGAATGATGTGGGCGATCTGCCAAGGGGGACCATATGCCTTTGATGGAGTTGATAACCATGAGGTTAATCAACATATCCTTGATAAGATTGAGTAGGAGCTTAAATGGTTGGAATTTTCACCTCTCAATCTCACGGCAAGGATTTGATCTTTCTGCCCCTCAACTTCAATTGCATGTGAAAGTAAGTTTAAGTTATATTAAACAAGAAGATGGTACAGCCCTTATATACTAATACAAGCGAATCAACTAAGCAGGAAATATAATCAAAACCTAAGAGTATAAGCTATGCAAAGGAAGAGATAAGAAGAAGATATACATATATATATATATATATATGCAAAGATAACAAGAATAGTATCAAGAAGATAAAATTATATAATCTAAGCTAATATCAATGGATTACGTAAGATTATTTCCAATATGCCACCGCAAGACAGACGGGGAATTTGACAGTCCGATCTTGAGAAGAAGAGCACCAAGCCTCGGCCGAAAAAGTGGCTTAGTGATAAAATCAGCTAGTTAATCTCCAATGGAGACATGAGTTACCTGAAGAGTGCCATTTTGTACGTGTCCACGTATGAAGTAAAAAGCAATAGCTAGGTGCTTCATCTTGGAGTGAAAAACAAGGTTAGCACTAAGATAAGTGGCAATGAGGTCGTCACAGTAGATAACCATAGTAGTAGTAAGAGTGACGCCCATTTCAGTAAGAAGATTTTTAACCCACATTATTTCACTAGTAGTGGAAGAAACAGCTCGGTATTCGGCTTCGGTAGATGATTTAGCTATGTACCGTTGTTTCTTAGAACACCACATTATTGGGTTACGTCCAATAAAGATAATATGACCCACAGTAAAGGTGAAATCATCATGGTCACCCGCTTAATCAACATCACAAAATGCATGATGTGTAGATGGAGAATCCCGAAGAAGTTTAATATAATACCTTTGTCAAGAGTACCATTGAGGTACCGAAGCAAGCGCTTAAGGGCATCCCAATGATCAGAGGTGGGGCGATGCATGAATTGAGACAATTTATTGACGGCATAGGCAATGTTACGCGGCGTGAGAGTGAGATATTGGAGACTTCCAACAACAACCATGTAGGTCGTGGGTTCATCAAGTGTTGTATCGGAGCCTGCAGTGAAAAGTTGTGTACTTGTGTTGTGAGCAGAGTAGTAGGAACCGATTAGCATCATCAAACATGGTCATTTTGTCAAGTATATTAATGATGTAATGTTGTTGAATGAGGAAAAGGCCATAAGATGTAGGCATAACTTCCACCCCTAGAAAATAGGATAGATCACCAAGGTCTTCTAATGAGAACCTGTGAGAAAAAGACTGAACAAAAAGGTTAAGATGAATTGGCCAGACTAGTACTGGTAATAATAATGTCATCTACATACAAAATGAGATAAATAGGTGTAGCAGCATGATGGAGAATAAAGAAAGATGTGTCAGCCACATAACGTTTGAATCCCTAGCCAAATATAAGTAGCATGTTCAGTGTACCAAGCCCTCGGGGCTTGCTTCAAATCATAAATAGCTTTCCGTATTGTGCAAACATCAGAAGGAAAAGTAGGCCCAATGAACCCTGGAGGTTGAGCCTTGTAGACCTCCTTGTGTAAAGTACCTTGAAGAAAAAATTGTTAATATCAAGTTGAAGGAGATGCCAGTTTTGAGTCACAATAAGACTTAATAATGTATGAATAGTTGCGGATTTAACCACAGGTTTATTGGCAACTAAACGGGCTTTATATCGACCAATAGTGACATGCTTGGTGTAGAAATAAGTCATATTTATATATAGTTTTTAGGTGCATTTAAGTTACATTTTAAAGCATTTAGATTCATATTTAGGTTCATTATTGCATCATATTCTTAAGTTATGTTATTCTACTCCTATTCGGTATGTTTTATTATTTTTGGTGAATTTTAAGTAATGAGAACGTATTTGGAGTATAATTAGCTAAGCTTGAGGATTAGGAGCACTTGGAAAGAAGCTACAATGCATAAGGATCGTATGGATATGTCATAGTACGAGTTTGAGCGAAAACGAAGCGGAAAATCATTAAAAGAAATGTGAAAAGGAGTCAAGTCTACTCTTCTGATCATAACTTTTGATGTGCTTCTTAAAATCGAGTAATTCCAGCAGATATGGAATTGGACTTGAAGAGCTTTCCAACGATAGGTGGCACGCCCTGAGGAGACTTCTAGTCAAGGAGTTATGCCTTTCCAAAGTTGGGACTGTTTCTGCTGGAATCTGTTTTAATTTTGTATGCGCGGATCACTAATTTCGCCCATTTAATGATATTTCGATTTTCCTTATTTTTTTAACTTACTTTCCTAGTCATATTATATTATCTAGTATTAATTATATTAGGTTTTCACTCTCTTACTCTTCTCTCTCCTGCTTCCTTCTCACGTTAGTTTTATTTTAGTCTTAGTTCATAGTTTTTAGTTTTCTCTTCTTTTTCTCTCTAGTTTATAGTTGTAAACCCTAGTTTCTCTTTTCTTCATTAATTCATGAATTTAATTAGTTTCCTTCATTGATTTCTTTGATTATGTTTTCTTTTGTAGATTTAGATTTTCTTATTTATGTTATGATTAAGTAGTTTTTATTTCTAAGGTTTGGGAATTCATGTGTATATGCTATGAATTTTGATTGATATTTATTGATATTTGATTAGTCAATGATATTTCTAATTGATTAGTGTTTTTATTGTTAATCTTACAACTTGATCAATTGTTTGATTAAATCTTGCTAATAACTGTTTATATTGACCAAGATCTTACTTTTAGAGGTTTACTTACAATTAGCAAATTTGATTATGTTAGCGACCGTACTGCATATGTTGATTTGAGAGCGTTAAGACCCGACCATAGGATTAACCCGTGTTCTAGATATATGATTAATTGAACTATTGATGATATTTTGATAGATTATAGTTATAAACATGGTGAACCATTACCCTAGATCCTTTTAGTTTGATTTTTATAATTTAGAACCTTAATTATAATATCTCTGATCTTGTTTAGTTTCTCCATACCTTATAAGCTAGATTAGAATGACCATCTCTCTGTAAATTCGACCCTACTTACACTACTACATTGTTAGAAGGTTTTGCAGGAATTATTTTTGACAGGTGTACGACAACCTAAAAATTTTTGGCACCGTTGCCGGGGACGGTAGAGTTTTATTTAGTTTTTATTGTTTGTGAGACTAAATTGTATATATATTTTTTCCTTTTTGTGAATAGTTTTTCTTCTTATTATTTTATATTTTTTTCGTATCATGGAGTCATGCTATTTTGATAATGGGTATAATTCTTTCACTAGACAGCATAGTAATAATTCTTGGGATTCTCATGTTTACAGTTTTGATATATCATATCAAAATCCTCCAAATTTTTGCATGAGTTCTCCTGAATTACCTCATATGTTCTGTGAACCGCATGTACATGTTAGCAATTGTAGAGCAATTTTTTCTTTTCCTCAGTATGAGAATAAAGTGTTTTGGAAGTACTATCATGGGCTGGGTGATTTTATTGGTCATAATCATGGAATTGAACTGTGGGATATGTGTAGTGATTTATGAGGGGTTAAATGAAGAAACTAGGATGGTGGTAGAATCTATCTCTAATGGGGAATTTCTATTCCGATCACCTGATTATTGTTGGGATTTAATTGTGTGGTTGGCTAGGGATACTTATGAGTGGGAGATGTCTTCATCTGCTCTTTCACCCCAAACTTACATTACACCACCCCCTTATTGTTTTAATTGTCAGTCTACTTCTCATGATTTTTCTTCGTGTGATGTGACATTAGTAAATGCTTTTGACCCCTCTTCCAAATATGAATGTCAATCTGCTCAAAATTCTAGCCCCAAACCGTTTATTTATGATGATAATGAGGGGTGGATAATAAATGAGAGCTATTGGGATGATGAAAAGATTGAGAGAAAAACCAATGTGATGGATGTTTTGCAGGAGGAAGAAACCATGGTTGAAATTTCCTCTTTGGAGGAAAGGCAAGTCGAGAGTGAAGTGATTTATAAGTCTTTATCGGTACCACCTAGAGTTTTTGAGTCTCATGTTCCATTCTCTCAAAAACTTGATCTAATTCCTTCTTCCCCTATATTTTATCCTCCATCGTTTCTTCTTTCTCCCCTTTTGAATGACTCTCATGATAATGTAAATAATGTACAATTAGTTTCTTTTCCTTCTTTTGAGTCATGTAAAAAGACTAATGATTTTTCTTTTTCTTCTTTTTGTAAATTTAATTTTTCCTTTGATTTTTCTTTTTGTAGTTTTAGTAAGTTTTTAGGACTAATTTTTTTCATTTTTCCTTTCCATTCTTATTTAATATGCTCTGAGATGTTTGCAGGAACATATGATAAGCTTCTTAAAGCATTGAACTATTATGAGTGGTCTACTAATCTTAAACGGTCATGCAAGACCTTAAATTTACGCTTCTCGGGAGGCAACCCGAGTTTTGATTTTTTTCCTTTCTTTATTTTTGATTTTGATTTTTATCTCTTTTTCATTCTTTTTGTGTGATTTTTGGTGTGTTTTTGTTGGTTCTTGTGGTTGTAGGTGGAAATTGGGATTGAAAAGGATATTAAAAAAAAAAAGACAAGAAGAAACAGTAACATTGTAGCAGCACAGTAAACACCACAACCCCTCCATGGGATTCATTAAGCAGTTTTACAGCTCCCCTGCATCTACAGGCGACGCCCCATATCCCACACAACACTGCCTCCGACCACCCACCAACCACCACCGCCAACCTTCACACCGGCGCTGTCGACATATCTGCACCCACCAACTTCCTGAAATCCCTCGCCCCACTCCTGCTCCGCCCCACCGCATCACCACCGGCATCGTCCAATCATGCCGGAACCGCCGGCGTCTCTCCCCATTGCGCCAACAGTGACACATCAAATTCCAACCCCCTTTCATTCAATCCCCATTCTCTCTTCACTCGTCCTGTTTCTGTTTCTTTTCTTTTTTATTTTTTTTATTTTTCCTTTTTTTTCTATGACCATCTAATCTTTTTTTTTTCTTTTTTTATCAATGGTTGTTATTATAGGATTCTCTCAAATAGGCATCAAATTGGTTCAAGTTCACCTTCGTGAAACATTATGACATTTTCACTTGTACTTGTTGTTTATGTTCATTTCGAATTTTTGCTTGGATTTTATTTTGATGCCCTCTTGTTAAGAATCTTTTGAACACAATGATTGAATTTTTGGATTGTTGGAGTTTGTGTATGGTTTTCGTGGTGTGTTCTGGCTCTTTGTGGGAGACTTTGGTGTTGGATGATTGTTGGGGTTTGGTTTTCATTCTTTCTCTAAACTAGTTTCTTGCAATGAGGACATTGCTGATTCTAACTTGGGGGAGGGATATTCTATCCTTTATTTGCTTTCTAGTGTAGGTTTTATTGCTTTTGTAGGATGTTGCACGGTTTGTGCCGCTCACTAGGAGCGGGAGTTTACGTGTAACCAAAAAAATTGTACTGCTTTCTTAGTTGCATTAGCATATTTCATATCATATTAGACTTTATCTCATCTTAGTTTGCATTTATGGGACTATTGCTGACATTTCTTGAGAACCTTGATGATATTTTACTACAGTTCATAAACATCATTCATCTCGTTCATGATTCATCATAGCACGATTGTTTCGCAATTGATTGTTTGTGGTAAGATTGGTTGATCTCTCTCTAGCTCGATTTAACTTGACTATGCAGACACCCTAGCCTAATTGAGCTTTTGTGCCTATAAATTGACGTATCTGTGTCAGTTATGTTCTTTCATGTGTGATTAGTTCCTCAATTGTTACATTGATCTTGACTTTGATTTGGTACTCCTTGATATTCAATAATGCATACATTTTGATATGATTGAGGCGTTTCATTTCATTATCTAAGCTCCAGAGTTATTCTTGTTTTCATATTATCTTTCCTCTAGCCCCACTGAGCCTTTTTGACTATGTTTGATTGCTACCTACATTACAAGCCATTGGCCTCATTTGATTATTGTCCTAAGCCTAGCTTGGGGGAGCGAGTATTAGTTTTGGTTTTTGGTTTGTATTGAATTGAAGTGCTCTATTTGTGGTTTAGAAGGATGGAAAAGTATGTTTAGTGAACTTTGAAATTGAATTGAAAGTTCGAAATAAAAAGAAAAGAAAAAAAAAGGGAAAAATGAAATGAAAAAGAAGTGAAAAAGAGTTGTGAATAAAGTGAAATAAAAAGGGTTATGATTGAATTTCTTGAGTGAAAAGTTATGTTGATTATATTTGGAGATTGTTGGTAGTTGCATGGAGTTGTTATACCCTTTTATTGTCAGGTTTTCAGCTATAGGATGCTCCCTGATATTGGTTTTTCCACCACAATTCCCAAATTATTCCATACCTTTAACCTCATCACCATTACAACCCTTAAAAGTCCTCTTGATCATTGTGTATCGTATTGTTGAGTATTAAGTTGAGTTAAAAAGTCAAAATTAAAGAGTATATGCATCATCTGAGTCGACTTGTCTAGGTTGAGTGTCATCATTTATCCTTTAAACACATGAGAGATTTGAGCGCACATGACTTTAGTGATGTCGGTCAGGTTTGGTTAAATCCAGCTTGGGAGAGATGGTATGCGGTATGATCGGAGAGTCGATTGCGATACATGATATGCTATGCGGCTTTCTTCAAGATTGTTTCGATGCTTAGTTTGTGTAGTGATTGTATCTCTTGTGTTTTCAGTTGGGTGTTTAGCCCTGTTCTAGTCCTATATTGTAGGTTGTCTTTCTTTTTCCGCGTCTATGTCTTATTGCTTGGGGACAAGCAATGGTTTAACTTGGGGGAGTTTGATAAGTCATATTTATATATAGCTTTTAGGTGCATTTTAAAGCATTTAGATTTATATTTAGGTTCATTATTGCATCATATTCTTAAGTTATGTTATTCTACTCCTATTCGGTATGTTCAATTATTTTCGATGAATTTCCGGTAATGAGAACGTATTTGGAGTATAATTAGCTAAGCTTGAGGATTAGGAGCACTTGGAAAGAAGTTACAATGCATAAGGATCATATGGTTATGTCATAGTACGAGTTTGAGCGAAAACGAAGCGGAAAATCATTACTTTTGATGTGCTTCTTAGAATCAAGTAATTCCAGCAGATTTAGAAACTAGACTAGAAGAGCTTTCCAACGATAGGTGGCATACCCCGAGGAGACTTCTAGTCAAGGAGTTATGCCTTTCCAAAGTTGGGATTGTTTATGCTGGAATCTGTTTTAGTACGCGCGGATCACCAATTCCGCCCATTTAATGATATTTCAATTTTCCTTATTTTTATAAATTACTTTCCTAGTCATATTAGGTTACCTAGTATTAATTATATTAGATTTTCACTCTCTTTGTCTTCTCTCTCCTGCTCCCTTCTCACGTTAGTTTTATTTTAGTCTTAGTTCATAGTTTTTAGTTTTCTCTTCTTCTTTATTTTGGACTTTAAAGTGAAAAGAAAGGGTGATAAAGGGTATACTTTCTTTTCTATATAGCCGTCTCATCAATGAGCGTAGATTGATAGAAATGGCTTTTGTGCCGGTCAATCTCTATCCCACCTTTCGTCAGTCGTCTTGATCCGCCAGAGGGTCTTCTTGCAAAACCTTGAAGAGGCTTGATGGCAAAGAGAAGTGAAGAAGGAGAACCCAAGGAAGGTCTCTCTCTACCTCGCAAGCTCTTGGATCCCATGGCTAAAGCTTACTTTGGTGGATTTTGGGTGAGGGTGGAGGAGTAGGATAGAGAGTGAGTATAGGATAGAACCTCCGGATTCTAGGGAGATTTTTTAGTTGTAAACCCTAGTTTCTCTTTTCCTCATTAATCCATGAATTTACTTAGTTTCTTTTATTGATTTCTTTGATTAAGTTTTCTTTTGTAGATTTAGATTTTCTTATTTATTTTATAGGTTTGGGAATCCATGTTTATATGCTATGAATTTTGATTAATGTTTATTGACATTTGATTAGTCAATGATATTTCTAATTGATTAGTGTTTTTATTGTTAATCTTACAACCTGAGCAATTGTTTGATTAAATCTTGCTAATAATTGTTTGTATTGACCAATATCTTACTTTTAGAGGTTTACCTACAATTAGCAAATTTGATTATTATGTTAGCGACCGTACTGCATATGTATATTTGAGAGCGTTAAGACCCGAACATAGGATTAACCTGTGCTCTATATATATGATTAATTGAACTATTGATGATACTTTGATAGATTATAGTTATAAAAATGGTGAATCATTACCCTAGATCCTTTTAGTTCGATTTTTATAGTTTAGAACCTTAATTATAATATCTTTGATCTTGTTTAGTTTCTCCATACCTTATAAGCTAGATTAGAACGACCATCTCTCTGTGGATTCGATCCTACTTACCCTACTACATTGTTAGAAGGTTTTGCAGGAATTATTTTTGACATGTGTACAACAACCTATCATGTATTCGATATGAAAAATCCATTTAAATTTGACAATATTACGAGCCATAGTGGGGGAAGTTAAGTTCCAAGTGCCAAGGGTATGAAGAGAATTAAGTTCCTCATTCATAACTTTCTTCCAAATAGGGCCTTTCTGAGAAACTGTTTTAGGAACAGTGGGTTTGGATGTGGTGGAGGTGGAGCGAACATATTTAGGATTGGGCTTAAGAACATTGTTTTTGGACCTCGTAATAATGCCAGCAGTGGGTTTGGGACATCTAGTGAAGTGGAAAGGGAAGAAGTGAGAGAGAAAGGGTTATTGGTGAGGAGGAAGTTCAGAAGTTGGGCTACATTGAAGAGGGGCCTAAGCCATGTCTTTAAACATTTGAAGGGCGTCTCCGCACCTTTCACATTCTGTTTGCAAGACTTTTATGTCATGACCCTTCTTAATGAGTTTATGCTCCATAATCACATAACGAGCAACTCGCTCCACAATGTTGCTCACCTTCCCCATAAAACAAAACTAAATCATAATACTTATTTTATTAATAATACAAACTTATACCTTCGATACTTGTATCCCTGTTTTCAAATTTCATTTCACATATTCAATTATCAAAAGTGTAATAACTACTTAAGACTTCCTTTTGCAATTTATAAAAACTAAGTTGGAATCCAACTATGTATTCAACATTCATGAATCTCAATCATTTTATTATAACTCCAACTTAAATCTCAAAATAATCTTACTTACCACAAATCTCTTTAAAGGAAATAATTTACATAAAACGTATTTAGAATCAAATGTCTTTCTGCAGTCATAACCCATAACATAATCAAAATTTAACATATACTTCTCAATGATATTATAAGTTGGTTAAATGTTGCTGAGACAAATACCAAGTGTAATAACATATAATATTCTAACTTCATAAACCTATAATCATAATAACATCTTCTTTAACATGTTTTAGCAGTCACACTTCAGCGTAACGATTTCAAACTTTAATCTTGAACTTCCTTCCTTAACTTCTAGCAACCCCTACTATAAACTCCAAAATTCTCATGGCATAGATTCCCCAAGCTTGATGGATTTCATATCCCCAAATACATCAACTCAACTATGCCGGAATGTTACTCGTATTTCCAACTTGT
Organism: Beta lomatogona; assembly: GCA_947646795.1. Taxonomy (NCBI): domain Eukaryota; kingdom Viridiplantae; phylum Streptophyta; class Magnoliopsida; order Caryophyllales; family Amaranthaceae; genus Beta; species Beta lomatogona. The sequence continues at coordinate 1,785,443 of CANSNZ010000929.1, forward strand.
TACTTTAATACCTCAGACTTCCTATGACCATATTATACTATAATAAATCACCTACTATTATTATTGTAAGTAAAAAATATCTCACTCCATATTTCCATGTCATAAATAAATATTTCAAAATCCCATCTAAAGTTTAGAATTCCTGATACTTAAACTCAGTGTCCTAATCAATCTTAAATTTATATTTCATAATCACACTTCCCAATACTTGAACTCAATGTTCATATTAGTCTTAGCGCCATATTCGTTTCATTGTGAGCATATATCTCTAATTCCCAAGCTTTCCATTACACCAGATTTACCTTTTTTCCAACTTCCATTTATATAACCTTACTTATCTAATAAAAATAAATTATACCTCTAAACTCTTTGACTTGACCCTATTTCAGATATGACCTTTCATCACATAAAAATTGTAAATTATATCTTTCCGGTTAATACTCCTTTGAACCGTCACCCATATATTGGTCCTTTATTTCACTTATACAACATTCACATCTCAAATCTTACTTCCCATATTTAATACATCTCAAATCTTACTTCCCATATTTAATACATCTCCTATGTCTAGTACATTTTGGTTATAATATCTCTTGGATTCAGAAATCTCTTGTAACAACTCCATTAACCCATAGATCAATATTTAACCTTTGAAATTCACTTTGACGTTACTATTCCCTAATTATCTAATCTAAGTCCCTCACATAACATTTTCATTCCTATTTAGAACCTCTTAACAACCATTTTTTCCATCAATCATGACAACATAGATCTTCATTCTCATATAACCAAACTTCTTAGTATGCCCGAAGATATCTCGAATGATACAATTCAAACCATTATTAATACGCCATCAAAATAAATCTTATGATAACAATCTACTTCTAATAATTTCCTCAAGTAACAATTGCATTTCATAAAAAGAACTCCTCATGTACCCATGTCATTCCACACCCATTCTAAGTTAAATTCTCAAATCCATAAAACACAATTAATCTAAAAATGAAAATATAACATGTTTCACGAGTCTCAATGCTTAAGTATTTCCAAACTTAAATCCGTAACTCTAGAACTCACATGAACATTCCCGAGATCCTAAATCATAATCAAACTTCAAACTCATATCTTGCAAACCTCAAGTTCATATTTCTCAAAGTTGGTAAACAAACATAATTAAGAAGTTATATTATCATAATAACACTCGAAGTAATATACAGAATCGAATCATAAACCACTTGACTGACACAACATCAGAATCGAATCATAAACCACTTGACTGACACAACATATTTGTATTCTCATTATCTTTGTATAAAGCAAACTCTTTGTAAATCTTGTATTCTTGTAACTATATATATATATATATATATATATATATATATATATATATATATATATATACAAATTTCACTGAAATCATAATTAAGTTCGTTAACTTATCAATTCCCCTAAGATATAGCTCAATAACTCAAGAAAAATCAAATTTACAAATACATTGAATATAGCGAAAACTCTTACTTATAACCAAACATCTATAGCTTATATCTTAAACATGGTTTATTAAACAACTTTATACCATTTAATCTCAAATACAAAATAACTTATCACAATTCTTAATTGAAGGTTTTGTCATAAAAATTAGCATATAATTTATTTCTATTTTTGACTTAAAATTCATAAACATGTACTTTACAAATCTTGTAATACACAAATCACACTTTTGATACAATCCAAGTTTACTTGTGAAAACATATCAACATCAACTTATATAATTCATACAATCGACCGAAATATAAATAATCCAGTTCGAAAATGGAAGGACATGTGTGTACCTCTTCGCTCGCTTGATCCCCAATTTTCACTCCAATTTAAAATCAATCACTGATAATCCATGATCTCATACCTTAAAGTCCATGAACATTCACCTCACAATAACAACATATGAAGCACGGTACTCCTCACGGACACCGTATCCCGTACCGAGGACGGGTACGGGACGAATTAGGCTTGGATTCGTCCCCAAAACGAATCAAGATGGGTGGGTATGTGGGTGTAGATTGGGTACGGCTGGGTTGAATTTAGGTACGTGTTGGGGACATATTTAGAGGGAAAGAAGCATACCCAACTCCTTTTCAACAAAAGTTGGAGTTTATGAAATCAAATCTAGGGTTTTGTAACTTTTCCTCCAAAATTTCGAAATCTCCTCGAGCACGAACGAGCCTTGTAATGCGCTCTTCTAGCTCTCTTCACCTTGGCGGATCCTCGACCACTGTCGCTGACGTCGTCGGCAGCCATCTCCAACTCCTCTTCACCTCTTCGTTAGAATCGTTATTCTCCTCTGTGTTCTCTAGTCGACCCTTGTGGTTTTAACTCCTTGTTTTCTTGTTCGTTTATCTAGGCAAGTGAAGGCTTGAAGCACATAAAAGGTAACGTAATGTGTACAGCTGTCCAACACCTCTTTTTTTTTTTTTTTTTTTTTTTTGAGGGGAACACCTTTTTCTTATTTATAAATAAAGTTGTAGTGCTTGGCTTGATCGCACTACTTATATCTAGAGAAGTCAACTAATTACTACTCCACTTCTTTTCCTTTTTTTTACCTAAATAAACCTTATATATCTTTTATAGTATTCTTGAAAGGAAAAAAGCTTATTAGTTTATATTTTTACAAAATACTATGTATTACAAATTTAAGATAATATTATTCATTAAATGTATTATATATTTTTTTATTATTTTTTTTGCCAAATCCAAGCCGTACCCGTTTTCGAAAATTTTAATTGTGCCGTTTTCCGTCCCTGTACCCATACACGTATACGTCCCCTTACCCTTATCGGTGCTACCTAGACTAACAACCATTGAGTTAAGGGCACAATAAGGACCTGAACTTTCACATTTTTCACCGTTCAGGACCCATTAGTTTTTTTTGCACCGTTTAGGACCTAGAGTCATATTCCGGTGATAATTTCTAACCATGGTTATGCATGGGCCCATTCTCTCTCCTCTCTTCTCTCTCCATTTACTCTCAAGCTCAAATTTTATTTTCTCTCTCCTCTCTCACTCTTTCTCTCATCTCTCTCCTAACATATTCTACTGAAGAACTCAAGAACCCTAACCCAATTTTTTTCTCTCTCCTCTGTTACTCTTTCTTCCTATATGTACATCATTTCTTCACCAATTTCTACCAAAATTTACCTAACAATTCGTTTTATCAGATTCGGTTTTTTGGGTAGTTTTAACATATTCGGTTTTTATCACAAATTAATGAGATCGATTAATTTGTGGGTTACGATTTTGATTCTTTTGGGCAAAGACATCCGAAATTGGAAGAAGAAGATGTTCAAACCCAAAAATCGAATTTTTCGGTTTGAATGTAAAAGTTTCAAACCTAAAAATTCATTTTTTGGGTTTTTAGCACAAGATATGTTCATTGTGGATGAATCTCAAAGTTGGTCTTTGTCGTATGGTCTCTCTTTCTCACTCTTGAACTCTCTTTTTCTTGTGGATTTTTTGGGTTTGTTGCATTGTTCGAATTTTTCTGGGCATGTTCGATTTTTGTGGTATGATTTTTGTTGTGATTTTTTTGTTGAGGTTGTTTTGATTTTTTTGTTTGAATTGTTATGATTTTTTGGGTTTTCTTTCTAATTGTTATGATTTTTTGGATTTTCTTTCGAATTGTTCTGATATATTTTTTTTTGAATTGTTATGATTTTTTTGGTTTTCTTTCGAACTGTTCTTATTTTTTTTGTTTGAATTGTTCTAATTTTTTGGGTTTTCTTTCGAATTGTTTTGAATTTTTTGTTTGAATTGTTATGATTTTTTTGTTTGAATTGTTCTAATTTTTTGGGTTTTCTTTCGAATTGTTCTGATTTTTTTTGTTTGAATTGTTCTAATTTTTGGGTCATATTGTTTTGTTTTGTTGTTCGAATTCTTTAGATCTTCAAGAATGGAGCAAAAAAAATGTGAAAGTTCTTAGTAATAAAAAATGTGAAAGTTCAGGTCCTGATTGTGGGCCTTACCTCATTTTTTTATGTTTAGTTGATCTCAGTTGAGTTAACGGTGAGTTAACTAGCCTGAAAATCAACCACATGTCCTAAAAGGTGAAGAAAATAGTTATAGGTCCTAAAAGGTGAAAAAGGTGATAGTTTGGGTCCTTAATGTACCCTTAACTCAACAACCATTAGAATAGTCAATAGACCTTATTATTAAACTCAAAACCGGTAACTTATTCGATTAGTCTTTTCATAGCACTTCCTTAAACAAATTAATTGTGCACCCATATTTAGAATTGATCACACTAACTTAAAACACAATAGTCTAATTCCAATATCAACTCCGAAAACCTTTATGATAGATTATTCCCTAAATCATATTGAGCAACTCCTTAAATCAATTAGCTAAGATGAAATTAAAGTATAGCAATCAGATGAAACTAATTTTAGCAAGCACAGTCAACAAATTGCTTTACAAAACTCAACTAATCCCATAATGATAAATTCACTAAGCTAATTAATTGGAACACCATAATCATCTTGATTAGCTTTCATGATATTCTAAATTAAAAGAAAACTTCTCTTAAAACCAGTATTAATCATAAGTATGCTAATTAAAACTTCATGACAAAACAAATTACACAATTAGTAAATTCAGAATTTTAAAGGAATTTGAAAGCTTTACATGTAAGAAACTTTGCCAACATAAATCGAATTAGGCTTTAATAATTTTGAATTGAATCATAAAAATAATATTGGGATCAAATATTATACCTTCAAGAACTATATACAAGACTCTAACTTTCAAATCAGAACAAGAAGAGACAACATGCATCACCATGGCTCAACACCTAGCGAACCAAAAACTCAGAGCCACAAAGCTCAGGTGGCACAACACTAAACACCTATAGAACATGGGCATCGCAACACCACTAATTATACCACAGAGACGTCGGTGTCAGATGGCGGTAGAAGCTACTGCACCATAAACGACAACAGTGGGATATTCGAGGAGAAACAGAGAAATTTTGGGGGGAAAAGAGAAACAATCCCACATGCGAGAAACAAAGACAACGCTAGCGGCCACAGGGGCAGTAGCCTCACGGCGGCTAACGAAGAACCCATAAGTAGTGGAGAAAGAGGGAGGTGCGAATGCGAGTGGGGAAGGGGTTTAAGTGAGAGAAAGAGGGTGCGAGTGAGAGAGATACTCCTCAAAAATTCTTTGGCTTTAGGAATAATTGAGACAATTCTAGAAAACTAAAGAAAATCAACACATTAACTTTTTCTTATTTAGAGGACACGTAATAGAGAGAGAAAGAGATTAGAGTTATTGTTTTTGGACTAAATTAGTATTTGCATTACGTGCTTAAGATCCAACTTTGGCAAAACAACACCTTAAATGTATTACTTAATGAATCCAAAATAAATTCAACAAATAACTCAAGGAAATTTGCTTATTTCACAAGATAGATTCAGAGTTTCTTCTAGGACATAAAACTCACAACACTTAAAATAATTCCGGAAGAACTATTAACGACTCGATTAAGCTAAATAAATATAATTAATTTTATAAGTAGAGTTACATAAAATTTTGGATTGTTAAAGAGTTGGCATTGGCTGGAGAGGAGACAGGTTAGGGGATGGTGAGGTCAGAGTTGGGTTAGGCTAAAAGGGGAGGGGAGGGGAGGGGAAGGGAAGAGAGAAGATTATGGACATGGTGGGTAGGCGAGTGCGGGTCAGCGGATGAGGGATAAGGGAGTGGGGTGATTTTGATGGGTTGTAGAAGGAGAGCCAGAGGAGAAGTGATAAGTGAAATTTATGTCAATTCCAGGAGTAGTTTTTAGATTGTTTTCATAGTTTATTTTCATTTAATTCTCTCTTTTTTAGCCTTTATTTCTTCTTTTATATTTTGTAGCTTAGTTTATTTATATAGTGATTTTTATTAGTTTTTAGCTCTTAATTTCATAGTTTATTAATTTTCTTTATTTCATTTACTTTAGAAGGATTAGTTTAGTTTTTGTAATTAATTTCCTATTTTATTTCCTTTTAGTCACTTTTAATTTTATTATTTCTTTTTATATTTTCTTTATTTTCTATATCTCGTTCTTCCTTTGTATTTTGGTTTTTCTTGTAGGTGTGCGTTTTGGAGGTGCGAGCATCAATGATAGAGTTAGTTTTGGAGTTATAATGCAAAACTTATCCTCCACCACACTCTTATCCTTAACCTACACCACACACACACTACATCACAAGCCACCATCTTCCCCAACAATATCACCACCAATCCACCACCATCTTCCCTACCCCAAACACCGCAACACCACCATGACCATGACCATGGCCTGCGGCACCGCCAACTCCACTTGCGCAATCTGTCCAAGCCAAAAGGAAGCGAGCGCTCCTCTGTTAAACGACGCGGGCGCTCCGTATGAATTTGCCACAAAACAGAAGAGTCCCAACAAGCCCCGCCCTGAGGGGTGTCCAAAGGGGCGGTCGCCCAGGGCCCAAGAAAACAGGGGGCCCAGATCTTAAAAAATGCAGAACCAAGAAGATATTAGGTTTCCTTCGGTCCTTCCCCCTCTCAAGTCTCAATCAGCTTCAAACCTTCTGCTATACTTTTTCTATCTTCTCCCCTCAAGAATATGGTAATCCAAATCTTCACGCTTCAGTTCAACCATCAACCAATTCTACCCATTACCACGGCCAAAAAATTTCAGTTTCCAAAAATGAAAATCTAATCTTTGATTTAAACGCAAACGCAAGAAAAGAAGGAGAAGTAGGAAGAACAAGAACAACAAAATTTCTAATTGGTCAGAGCTTCCAGATGACGTTTGGTTCTTAATTCTCTCCAAATTAAGCACATTTCACATAATCGAAAATGATCTGCAAACAACCTTTCATGTTCACCACCATTAACATGGCTTTTCCAGATATTTATCTTGAGTATTCTTGTGATGATCATACCCTCATGTATATTGTTGAAAGGTATACTTTTTAAGGTTTTTTATTTTACTTTTTGAAATTTTGGTCTTGTAGCTGTTTTTTTAAAGAATGTGTTCTTTAGTTTTGACTAATTTGTAAGTTTTTTTTTCTCTTCTTTGCGTTGAATTTTCTTGGAGGTAGTCCAAATTAGTCAATTTAGATGTGGGTATACCTTTCAATTTGAATATTTTTTGTGATGATGTTGAATTTTTTTTTTTTTAATTCGTACACTTTGTATAACTTATTAAGGAGAAATCGAGCAATTACAGAGACATGTTTACAGTAGTTTTGTACTTCTGTTAGTTAGTTTATCATGATTTTGAGTAGTTTTGGTGATTAAGGAGTAATTTACAGGGACTTATTAAGTTCATAGGTTGATTTCATTTATTATATTTGAAACAAGCTGTCACTTGTTTAGTTTGGAATTCAATTATCAAATTTGCAGGGACTCGTTTGCTTGAAGCAAATTGTCACTTGTTAGTTTTAAGATTTTAGAGATTATTTACGATCGTAATGATTTTCTCTTGTTTAATTTAATGAAAACTTTCCATTTTAACTTTTATATTGTGTATTTTCTTCAATCTCTCCTGCGTCATGGGCCTATTTTTTCAATTTCGCCCTGGGCCCAATAATATTCAGGAACGGCCCTGAGTCCTAGAATGTATGAGCGACCTTGGGGCGGGCGCTCCGACACATTGTACGAAATTAATGAAGCTTGACGGTTGCGATTTGATTTGAGTTTGAGCTGTAAACTGAGCCCTACGATGTAGATGGTGGATGATGAAATTCGGCAGCCATTAGATCCTGATAGAAGAAGGCCGTGAAAGTCAACGGCAGTTGATGGATGATGATGATGGGCGATGATGCAGGGGAGTGAACCCCCTTGAGAAGAAACGCAGCGAAGAAGACAAAATTGGGGGTCTGATGTTTTGGGATTTTTTTTGGTTTTACCTTTTTCATTTTCCTTTTAATTTTCTTTCTTTTCTCCCTTGTTTACTCTACAGTCTACTGCACTTCGTTTTTCCACTTTTTCATTTTTTTCATTTCATTTTCTTTTTCCTTTTTTTTTTCTTTTACCTTCTTTGACCTTTTCCTATTTTATTTTCCCTTTTTATTTTTCTCTTTTAATATTAGTAGGAGTACCTTAAGTCTTCCTTTTTTAAGGAGGGAAGTTTTTATGAGCCTAAGTTTTATTGACCACTCTTATTTTTAGAATAGTTAGGGTTTAAGGAAAATTAGCCTCCATAAGTTAGTTTAAAAGAGAAAGTGAGAAAATCAATGAAAAATGGAGGATTTTGGATAATCATCTAGTGACAAAAAGATTTGAAGTTTTCTTTTCATCTATCAATGAGAATTTATTACTCTCTCCCTCCTCTTTTATTGCTTTATTCTAATTGTTTTTCTTAGATTAGTTGTTCATGATTAGTTTGATTGTTTGTGGCTTATTTTGTGTAGTTTAATGTCAGATTAATGTTTAGTATCATGTTATTAGTTTTTAATTTCTCTAAAGTTCTCATTTTTGTGTTTATGGAGTAGTTAGTTGGTTAGGGTTTGGGTGAAAACCCAACTATGATTGAATTGAGCATTTGAGATTGGATTTAGAGATTTGTGTGATTAAATTATTGCTAATTTAGCTCTTCTAATCTATGTTGCATTCTCTTTGATCACTTGAATGTTGTATTAGATTAGAGTAGATTGATTTAGGTTGGCATGAGAGTGTGACCTATTGATTTCTATTATTGATCTGGGTTACTTTGAACCTCGGGATATGTTAGTAATGGATGAAAGTCCTTATTTGATGTCTTTGAGAATTTCTCCGCCTATGAGAGTAGGATGAGAGTTGTATGCTGGGTCGATAGCTAATTCAAGTAGTGTTCATGCATTATCTCTATGTTTGATATTTTTATGCCTATTTCATGATTAGTTGGTGTTTAATCCCATCTCCTAACTTTAGTTATCTTTGATATTTAGTTATTTTCGTAGTTCTTAGTTGGTTATTGACAATTTTCGACTTGATTCCGGCCTAGCTTATTGTTAATCAACATAAATTAGTGTTCCTTAGTCCTTGTGGAAGAATGACCCTTACTTACCACTTTACTTAGGTTAGTGGTTTAGTTAGGTAGTTTGACCTTAGGTGTTTTGTCGAACGACCAAAATATCCTATGTCAAGAAGATATTGGAAGGAGAAGAAAAAGGGGGGCTGGATAAAGATGAATCAGGGCTCTCAAGTTGAGGTTGATGAAATGGGTTTTGCATAATAGGAAGGGAAATGGCACACCATGAATTTGGGCTTGCAAGAGAGGTGCAAATAGGATGTTTTGTGAGTGAAGAATAAGGAAATGTATCTTCCACAAACTGAACGTGCCTAGAAGTGAAAACACGTTTTGTAGTAGAATCAAGACAACGGTAAGCACTTTGTGTTGTTGAGTAGCCAATAAAAATTCAAGGGGTGAGAATTGGAGTCCAACTTGTGAGAGGTATAAGGCTTGAGCCAAGGATAGCACAATCATCCATAACTATGAAGTTTTAGATAATTTGGTGGACATTTGAAAAGACAATGATAAGGTGATTTATGAGAGGGGTAGGAGTTGGGAGACGATTGATTAAATAAGAGGAGATAGAGAAGGCAGAAGACCAATATTCCAAAGGGAGCAGAGCATGAGTAAGTAAAGATATTTCGGTTTCAACTATATGATGGTTACGTCGTTCGGCAAAACCATTGTGCTCAGGAGTATGAGGAGGAGAAGTGAGATGAGTTATTCCATTGATGGTTAATTAAAAAAGACGCCAAAGCTTCATATTCCCCAACATTGTCAGAATAAAGAATACGAATTGGAGTATTGAAGTATTTTCAACAAGAGCTTTGAAATGAATAACAACAGTACGAGTATCAGATTTATTTCTAAGAGGATAGAACCAAATGTACTTACTATGATGATCAATGAATATGACAAAATACTTGAATCCATCAATAGATTAAATCAGAGAAGTCTACGAATCAGTGTACACAATATCCAGGGGAGAACGTGAAACTAAAGTGAATTATCCAAAAAGGAGTTTATGACTTTTATTGCAATAACAAGCATTACAATCAAAAGATAAAGAGTTGGAAACTTGAAGATTGAAATAAAAGATAATATGCTAAAAGATAGCTAAGGAGGGATGGCCAAGTCTATGATGCCAATTTATTGTCGGTGCTTTTGTATTAGGAAGATCTAGGATGTTGGAAGAGATGGGGGACCATTCATAAACCCCATGTTTAGTTGGACCCGTAGAAGTGGTACCCCAGTAAGGCGATCCTTCAAAGCAAAATAATCAGATGAGAATCCAATAACAAGATTATTATCATGACATAATTGAGAGATGAAAATAATGTTACATTGGATACTAGGAGCACACAAGACATTACAGAGATGAATAGGTTTGGAAGAAGAAGTAGAGAGAGTGAGAGAGCCCGTGTGAGCACTGGGAACCCCGGAGCCATTACCTATAACAATTTCCTCTGTACCATCGTAAGGATGATGAAGAGATAGAGTGGCAAGATCATGACTTGGTGCTAAAGTACTTGATTTTTTACTGTCTTAATTAACGGTCTGAATCATACAAAAATCTCCTATTAGACTATGATTTTTAGAAAACTTGAAGTCGCCACCCAATTAATATCTGAATCGGGGCATATTTATTTAATATATTGTTTTAAAAACAATTTAAGGAAATATCATTTAAAACGATGATGACTTCATATAGATAAGGCTTTTTAAAAAAATTTGGTGTTTCATACCATGAGATAGGTTCGGGGTTTAGGTTAAGAGGTGCGAACGTCTGGAACTCGTCTCCTCTTTCGTTGTAAGGAAGGGTTCTTACTAAATGTGTTATTTTCCATTTTAAGTAGTCATGTCTATTCAAAAGAAAGAAAAACACATATTTTGCACATATACACATCAATTTTTTATTTATTTAAGGGGGCCAATATATTAGTTGTACATGGTAAGTTTGAGCATTGAAGTTGCACTATGTACCAATCATTACGGGATTGGAATCCACTCATGGATCAAAACCATCATAGTTTAATCCTATGTGTCACCCTAAATGGCCAATTACATTGGGGATGAAAAGGAAAGAATGGAAAATAGATGATGAATAACTCACCTTTACAATTAGACAAATCTATTAGAAATGAGGTAATTACTCCAATTAGTGATTAAAATGGATTTGAAAATAATCACCCTAATTAGTGATTATATAAGAAGATTAAGGTAAATCACCCTTACTAATTTAACGAGGATTAAGATAATCACTCTAATTAGTGATTAAATGAATTAAGGTTGGGGTAATCCTTTCTTTTAATGATAATAAATGAAGGTTAAGATAACTATTCTAATTAGTGAATAAATGAGAGTTAAGATAATCACTCTAATTAGTGATTAAATAAGATTAAAGTAATCACCCTAACTAGTGATCAAATTTAGAATTGAAATAATCACATTAATTGGTGATTAAGTTAGGATTTTTCAAGAGGTCTTAGAAAAGGAGATTTTCTTTTTAATTGAATACTTTTCGATTGATAAGAAATAATCTTATTTCAAGATTATTAGTTCATTTTGAATGGTCAATTTGAAATGGGGTTTGGATACACTAGGGGAAAAAAAGGAAGGGCTGCGCTGGAAGGGCTGCGGTTTTCAAGGAAACCGCAGCCCTTTTAGTGAAGGGACGTGGTTAACAAGAAAACGCAGCCCTTCGTACTGTATGAAGGGCTGCGGTTTTTAGGCTAACCGCATCCCTATTAGTGAAGGGCTGCGATTAGCCCAAAAACCGCAGCCCTCACTAGTGGAAAAAACCTTATCTGTCACTTAGTAGCAGATTCGGTTTTTAGAAAACCGCATCCGAAAACCAATGGAAAAATGGGAGGGAAATATGGGCAACAAATCTGATCCGGTCTTTTATAGAATCGGATCAGATTATATAATCTGATGCGGTTTTTAATAATCTGATCCGGTTCTTAGGACCGAATCAGATTGTTTCCTTTTTTTCCCAGCAAAAAAGCCCGTGTTTTTCTTCCCTCCTTAATTCACCCATTTCAATTCCTGTCTCCCAGTTTCAATTCATCCCTCCTTCAATCCAGCGAGTTCACACCTGAGGGTTCGACGACGTAGTGACGGACCACCACACCTCACCGCCGCCACCACCAGAAGCTTCCACCACCAGCTGGGCGCTTGCACCACCAGCGAGTTCACTAATGCTGCCCTAAGCTTGCGCACCTCGACTCCTCTGCGAAAAATCGCACCTCCACCTCGACTCCTCTGCGATGTTCGGCGCACCTCCACCTTCCTCCTCCTAAACAACTACATTCGTCCTCTACCCCACCCTAAACTACTACATTCCTCCTCCACCTCTTCCTAGGTAACTAAAAGTTCATAACTTTTATTTTAATCTCATATTGAAACTTCAAGTTTATAATTCATTGTAGTTTTATGAATAATTGTTAGTGAAATTAGGTTGTATAATAGTTAAAGGGTGGTTCAAAGTTGATTGATTTGCGTTAATTTGATTTTAGTTTAAGTAGTTAGTGTGATTTTTAGGTTAAAAAACTAGGGCTTTGGTGGGGTTGTTGTTGTTGTGGTTGTTGTTGTTGTGGTTGTTGTAGTGGTTGTTGTGTTGTTGTTGTACTTAAGTAGTTTAGTTTAGTTTAGTTTAGTTTAGTTTAGTTTAGTTTTGTTTAGTTTAGTTTGGTTTAGTTTAGTTTAGTTTAGTTTAGTTTAGTTTAGTTTTAGTTTGATTTGCTAATTTATACTAATGTTAACTTTAACTTTGTTGTTGATTGAAGCTAGTTAGCGACGGAGTATTGAGTTCGATTTTCCTATTTACAACCTTGATATTGGTATGTTATCATTCATATTTAACTTTCTTGCTTTCATATATTGTAAATTGTTTTATATGTGAAAAAATTTATATATTTTTCGTTGAATTGAGATTAGATGTAAAATGTTTTGTTGTTTAAAAATCTATGTATGCATCATCATATCATATGCCTAGATACCCGTTCGAGACTTACTCATTAGGAGTAAGTCTTGAATAGTCCCCGGTTTGGGATTGTTCTTAGATGTTTAATCTCACTTAGGTGGTGAATGTATGCCTTTATTTCGATTCTAGAGGAAAATCTTGGCTCGTCGTTTCCCTACTTTTGTTCTTTGGGTACATATGTAGATATAAGTAACTATATATCTACATCGTGTACTTGGAGAACTGTAGGAAAATGCTGCCGGATTTTCCATAGAATTGAAAAGAAGGCATACATTCACTAGTGAGATTAGACATCTAAGGATGGGTTAGGTTGGAGTGATAAGGACCCTTGGAAAGCATGCTAATTTCATTAAATATATATGGTTCATAAACTCTAATCATGTAATGAAGTTCGTCATTGACATGAGGTACTTGTTGCTTGTGTTTAATTAGAGGTCTGATTGAAATGAATCGTGCATGGATGTACGGTAATCGCGACACGTGTGAATTCGTGGATGGGGTCTATGAATTTTGTGATGCTGCATTAAGTCATCAGGATGCAACGAGAACCGAGGGGTTTTATTGTCCTTGTGTTGATTGTAGTAATGTGGGCATGGTTAGTAGCATTGGGTCGCTTAGGGAGCATATCTTTCGTCGCGGGTTTTGGCAAGACTACCATGTATGGGTTTGGCACGGTGAGGAGGGTATATATGATGGTGGGAATGCCATTGTTAACGATGTGCATGGAGGAGGTGAGTTTGATGTCATTGAGAATGACAAGAACATCGAGGACGAATATGAGGATCATGAAGTAGAGGATGATGATGATGAAGGGGACTATATAGAGGAGATGATGGAGGGGGTGGATGATTATGTTGGCAAACGGCCTCGTGTTTTTGAGTGCATGATCGAGGCATCTCGGAAACCGTTGTATCACGGTTGTACGAGGTACACGAAGCTGACGGCCGTGATAACACTCTTTAATATCAAGACGAAAGCCGGTATAAGTGACTCTTGTTTCACTTCCTTGTTGCAAGCCTTTGGTGATATGTTGCCAGACGACCATGAACTACCCAAGTCGAACTACTATGCTAAGAAACTGATGTGTCCCTTCGGTTTAGAGTACCAGAGGATACATGCTTGTCCAAACGATTGTGTGCTATATCGAAATGAATATGAAAATATGGATGAGTGTCCTCGATGTGGGAAGTCACGTTACAGGCGCGCATGGGTTAGTGATAAGAAAGGGCCTCCAGCAAAGGTGATGTGGTATCTTCCGATTATACCATGATTCAAGGTGATGTCTACCTCCAGCCACTTGTATGATGCACATGCTGATGAGGTATTCACATTGCGTGCCATGCTTTTATTCACTCTTAATGACTATCCTGCTTATGGGAACTTATCCGGGTACAAGGACAAAGGGAAGAAAGCATGCCCGATTTGCCTGGACGACACATCATCTAAATACATTACTACTTGTCACAAAGATGCTTATATGCGCACCCGAAGGTTCCTTCGACGCGATCATCCTTATCGCTCGTAATAAGAAGAAGGCATTCGATGGAACAGTTGAGGAAGGGGTTGCTCGTAGACCATTGACCGGTATTGAGGTTTATGATCAAGTCAAGGGTATTGAAACGATATTCGGCAAAGGAGCGAGTGTTGGTGATAAGGGACTTTGGAAAAAGGAGTCTATTCTGTGGAAACTTCCATATTGGAGAGATCTAGAGGTTAGACATTGTCTCGACGTCATGCACATAGAGAAAAATGTATGTGACGCCATTCTGGGAACACTTATGAATATTCCACATAAGACAAAGGATAGCAAAGGGGTGCGACTGTATCTGGAAAGTGAGGGACTTCGACCAGAGCTATGGGCTCAAAAGAGGGACACTAAGAATAGAAAGAAAAAAGAGAAAGTGCCTAGTAAAGGAAAAGAAAAGAGAAAATAAATGGGAAAAGAAGACGGGTCGCCTGCAGGAATTGAAGGAAAAGGAAAGAAAACGGTGAAGGATGATGATAGGAACTATTTGCCTCCGGCTTGCTACACTCTATCTAGAGCTGAGAATCGACTTTTTTGCGAGTCTTTGTACGGCATTAAGGTTCCATCAGGGTACTCATCGAACATGAAAAGATTTGTTACCTTAGACGGTGAGTTGAAATTATCGAGCATGAAATCTCACGATTGTCATGTAATGATGCAAGTATTCATACCGATTGCAATTCGAGGGATATTGCCGAAACACGTGAGACACACCATAACAGAGCTATGTTCGTTTTTCAATACTATATGTAGCAAAAAGTTACAACCGTCGGAGCTTGATGCTCTCCAGGCTGGTGTGATAGAGACTTTGTGCAACTTTGAGATGTATTTCCCACCTGCTTTCTTCGACATTATGGTCCATTTGGTTGTACATCTAGTTCGAGAAATTAAGCTATGTGGTCCTGTGTTTTTGAGGTGGTGCTATCCCTTTGAGACACGTATGGGCTCTTTCAAAGATAAGGTAAGGAATCCTGCTCAACCAGAAGGTAGTATAATTCAGGGGATTGTGAGTGAAGAGGTCAGTAATTTTGTGGCTGAGTTCTTACCTAATGTTGATCCTATTGGAGTTCCTACATCTCGACACGAGGGAAGACTCGAGGGTAAAGGTACACTTGGCTCCAAAATGATCGTACCTCCTATTGAAAGGCGCATACAAGCACACTTATTTGTATTGCAGCATATGGTACAGGTCCATCCTTACTTGGATGAGCATATGGAGGAGTTACGCGATCAGAATCCAGGTAAAGGGACTAGAGCATTGATGCAGTTGCATAATAAGATGTTTATTGATTGGTTCCATAACCGATTAATGCGTGAAGTAGATTTCAATGTTTCTGAAACTCTAAAGTGGCTAGCATTTGGTCCTCGAGAAGCTGTGCACTCCTATGAGGGTTATGATGTTAACGGATTTACATTTTGGACAGATCGTCAAGATCAAAAGTCGAGATCTCTGCAGAATAGTGGCGTTTCAGTAGAGGCATCATCTACACAGTATGCAAGTGCCAAAGACAAGTCTCCTATTGATGCTAAATTGTTATACTAAGGGCGGGTTCAAGATATATGGGAGCTTGACTACTCTGGTTTCATGGTCTGCTTATTTCGATGCAAGTGGGAGATTACAACCGGCGCTACATAAGAAAAGATGACCCTTGTGGATTTACTCTTGTAGACTTGGGTCGGTTGCGTTATAGTGAAGAGCCATTCGTGCTTGCATCACAAGTTAAGCAAGTATTCTACGTAACTGACCCTTCTGATAAAAAGTGGTCAATTCTTGTCCCTGGAAAAAGAAGTATACTTGGAGTTGGTGATGTTGAGGATGAGGAGGAGTATGATGCGTTTGAAGAGACCCCGCCTTTCACCATTCCCAAGTCCGATGTCACTGATGTCGAGTTAGCGACAAATTACATGCGTGCAGATCACGGGGAAGGGATAATGGTTGAAACTTCATAGGAAGGTGGCAAAAAGTAAACAATAGGCTCGACTTCTCAAGTTCAAATTTCGGCTTTCGGCTTTTTCAAGGTCATTTGACTTAATTTCTCACTTTTTGTCTTTTGTAATGTCATGAATAGTTTAATTTGGTATGTATATATGTATTACAATCAACTAAACTCGCTTCACATGTTTTGAAACCCATTTTGGGTAAGTGAATGTCATTTCGGGCCGATTTCGGCTTTTTGAGCTCAATTTCATTACTTAATCGCTTTTAGCCTAATTTTTGGTCATGTATAGTTTAATTTGGTATGTATATATGTATTACAATCAACTAAACTCGCTTCACATGTATTGAAACCCATTTTGGGTAAGTGAATGTCATTTCGGGTCGATTTCGGCTTTTCGAGCTCAATTTCTTTACTTTATCGCTTTTAGCCTCATTTTAGGTCATGTATAGTTCTTATTGGTATGTATATATGTATTACAATCAACTAAAGTCGCTTCACATGTTTTGAAACCCATTATGGGTAAGTGAATGTCATTTCGGGTCGATTTCGGCTTTTCGAGCTCAAATTCTTTAATTTATCGCTTTTAGCCTCATTTTAGGTCATGTATAGTTCTTATTGGTATGTATATATGTATTACAATCAACTAAACTCGCTTCACATGTTTTGAAACACATTTTGGGTAAGTGAATGTCATTTCGGGCCGATTTGGCTTTTCGAGCTCAATTTCTTTACTTAATCGCTTTTAGCCTCATTTTAGGTCATGTATAGTTCTTATTGGTATGTATATATGTATTACAATCAACTAAACTCGCTTCACATGTTTTGAAACCCATTTTGGGTAAGTGAATGTCATTTCGGGCCGATTTCGGCTTTTCGAGCTCAAATTCTTTAATTTATCGCTTTTGGCCTCATTTTAGGTCATTTATAGTTCTTATTGGTATGTATATATGTATTACAATCAACTAAACTCACTTCACATGTTTTGAAACCCATTTTGGGTAAGTGAATGTCATATCGGGCCTATTTCGGTTTTTCGAGCTCAATTTCTTTAATTTATTGCTTTTAGCGTCATTTTAGGTCATGTATAGTTTGATTTGGTATGTATATATGTATTACAATCAACTAAACTCGCTTCACATGTTTTGAAACCCATTTTGGGTAAGTGAATGTCATTTCGGGCCGATTTCGGCTTTTCGAGCTCAATTTCTTTAATTTATCGCTTTTAGCCTCATTTTAGGTCATGTATAGTTCTTATTGGTATATGTATCACCATTAGAGTCACTTAAAGTTGGGTCACATGATTTTAAAGATATTTTCGATCGAATTATGGCTTGTACGGGAGGATCCGCAGGGGGCAGCAAGGGGGGGGTTTGCACGGGGGCCAGCAGGTTGAGGGGGTCGCAAGGGGGGAAGCAGGGTGGGGGGGGCTTTGCAAGGGGGTGGGCAGTAGGGGTGGGTTCCGCGGGGGTAGGACAAGCAAGAGGGGGCGTCGTAGGGGGCAGCAAGGGTATGAGGGGTCTCATGCGTGGGGGGGGCAAGCGGCGGGGGTCTGCAAGGGGGAACAGCAGGGTGGGAAGCGGGGTGGGGGGTCTGCAGGGGGGGACAGCAGGGTGGGAAGCTGGGTGCAGTGGGGGCAGGGGGTTGGGGGCGGCGGGAGTGGGGGAGCGAGGAGTGGGGGGCGAGGGGGGGGCGGCATGGGTGGGGGGAGGGGGGCGGGGGGGGGGGGGCAAAGGGAGGTGGGGGGAGCGGGCGGGCAGCGGGGTGGGAAGAGCGAGGGGTGGGGGCAGCAGGATAGGGGGAGCGAAGCGGGGGGGGGGGAGCAGTGGTGGGGGCAGCGACGGGGTGGGGGCCGCGGGGTGGGGGAGCACGAGAGGTGGGGGGGATAGCGAGGGTGGGGAGCAGCAGGGGGCAGCGGGGCGGGGGTAGCGAGGGTGGGGGAGCACTGGGGTGGGGGGGAAAACGGGGTGGGGGTCGCAGGGTGGGGGGGAGGCAACAGGGGTTATATATTTGTTTGATGTTTGTTTGATACCATTATTTTTTTGTTAACTCTTGCGCGTTTGTAATTTATTTTTTTACATTACTTCATGACTTTCAAACATGGACCGAGATGATGTGATTGTGGAGGAAGAAATCGATGATGATTATGATAAGTCATTGGATGATGATGATGAGTATGATGCGGACAAGGAGGAGGATAAAGGTGAACCGGAAGATATAGCTGATGATGAGGAGAAGCGCTTGCGTGAAAGGGAAATTCGCTTGGCGGAAATAAATGAGGTGCTAGCCGATAATGCTCCCCCTATTGACGACAATGCTAGAGAAGATTATCCATCTATTTCATCCATCGTTGTGCCACACAATAATGCGGAGAAAGAATTGCATAGGACCACCAAAAATCCAAGCATCGTTGCAACAAAGAAGCGAAAAGGAAGGGGTGCGACTAAGGGTTTGAATGTCGATAGAAATATCCAAATGACCCTCGAGTATGATGATTTGGGTCAACCTTGTGGTAAGTGGCGTGCAAAGTATGGGCAGCATATTGGGTTTTGTATGCGCAAACTCAACATTTTGGTCAAATGGAAAGATGTACCCGAGGGAATGAAGAAATCATTATGGGAAGACACTTGTGTAAGTTTATTTTTCAACTCAATTACTTTATGTTCTCGCATTTAGCCACATGTTACGACATATTTAGCTCTTATAACAACATATACAATCATTAGAGTTAACTAAAATCCATTCACATGCTTTGAAACCCATTTTGGGTCGATGAAACCGATTTTGGGTAAATGAAGGCCATTTCGGGCCGATTTTGCTTTTCATGTTCAATGAACTTAGTTTCTCGCATCTAGCCACATGTTAGGACATATATAGTTGTAATAACAACAAATACAACCATTAGAGCCAAGAAAAATCACTTCTTATGCTTTGAAACCCATTTTGGGTAAATGAAGGCCATTTCGGGTCGGTTTTTGCTTTTCATGTTCAATGTACTTCGTTTCTCGCATTTAGCCACATGTTAGGACATATATAGCTCTAATAACAACATATACAACCATTAGAGTTAACTAAAATCCATTCACATGCTTTGAAACCCATTTTGAGTAGATGAAACTGATTTTGGGTAAATGAAGGCCATTTCGGGCCGATTTTGCTTTTCATGTTCAATTTACTTAGTTTCTCGCATTTAGCCACATGTTAGGACATATATAGTTGTAATAACAACATATACAACCATAAGAGCCAAGAAAAATCACTTCTTTGGGTAAATGAAGGCCATTTCGGGTCGGTTTTTGCTTTTCATGTTCAATGTACTTCGTTTCACGCATTTAGCCACATGTTAGGACATATATAGCTCTAATAAAAACATATACAACCATTAGAGTTAACTAAAATCCATTCACATGCTTTCAAACCCATTTTGGGTAGATGAAACCGATTTTGGGTAAATGAAGGCCATTTCAGGCCGATTTTGCTTTTCATGTTCAATGTACTTAGTTTCTCGCATTTAGCCACATGTTAGGACATATATAGTTGTAATAACAACATATACAACCATTAGAGCCAAGAGAAATTACTTCTTATGCTTTGAAACCCATTTTGGGTAAATGAAGGCTATTTCGGGTCGGTTTTTGCTTTTCATGTTCAATGTACTTAGTTTCTCGCATTTAGCCACATGTTTGGACATATATAGCTCTAATAACAACATGTTTTCATTGATATATATGTATATGGAAATTAACTATTTGTTGGTTTCTTGTTTCTATAGAATTTGTTCCATATTACTTCTAATGAAGGCAAAAAGGCGTTGTTCCTATCCGCGGTGGCCGAAAGATTTAGAGCTTTCAAAAGCAAACTAGTTAGTGGGTGGATCACGAAATGGAGAAAGAGGAATGAAAAGAAGAATGTAAAGAGGAGGAAAATTGTAAAATGAAAGCATAATGAGATAGAAGAAACAGAAAAGGACGGGGGAGAGGAAGAGCCACGACAACCGGATAACATGCCTTATGAGATTTGGGGCCATATAAAACAAGAGGATTGGGAAGCATTTGTTGCCCAAAATACTACGCCGGAGATGGTGGTAAGTATTGTGCTATTTATCGCATATTCGACTTTGTATATTTACTTTTAATACAATTAGATGTGTTTTCAAACTAACCAAGTGATTTTATAGGCTAAGCGTGAGAAACTTGCACACATTTTAAAACAGAGGAACCACTACCATCATATGGGTTCCTACACTTATGCGAGGGCGAGACAGGTGTGGATTGACGATAAATTTTACCCTTCTATCGATGCATCAACAACGACATCTTCTGCCTCCAACTCCGCATCTGTCAAAGTTGACCGTGTCGCTGATTGGTGGTGCTCCATGCATAGGCGTGATTCAAATAATAAAATGACCATTTCAGATCCGGGGACCTTGAAGATAGCAAATGCCGTTGTAAGTAATTGAATTCACATGTTTTTCCCCGCTTCTTTGCCATCCCCCCTGCAGACCCCCGTCCCCTTGTCGTCGAACCCCCCGTCCCCTTGCTACCTCCCCGCCCGGACCCCCACCCTGCCGCCCCGGCCCGCCCCTGCTCGCCCCCTTCCCCTTGCGCCCCCTTCCCCCTGCGCCTCCCCGCGCCCCCCTGCTCCTCCCTGCTAGCCCCCCCGTTGCCCCCACCCCCTCACACCCCCTCCCCTTGCTGTCCCCCTCCTCCTCGGACCCCCTTCCCCGCCGCCCCCTCGGACCCCCTTCCCCCTGCTGCCCTCCCCCCGCTGCTCCCCCCTTGCACCCCCTTCCCCCCTGCTGCCCCCTCCCCTGCTGCCCCCCTCCCCCTGCAGACCCCCCTTCCCCCATGCCCCCCCGCCAACCCCTTTCCCCCGCTTGCCTCCCCCCGCGAACCCCTCTCTGCCCCCCTCAGACTAGGGGTGTGCACTTTTGGACCGGGACCGGAATTCGGACCGGAACCGGACCGGAATGACCCGGTCCATGAAAAGTTGAGATTCCGGGTTTCCGGTCAGGTCCGGTCCAAAACCGGAATTTTCCGGTCCGGACCGGCGGACCGGAATTCCAATTTTTTTTAAAAAAAAAAAGTTTAAAGGTTAAAAAAAAGTTTAAAACTTAAAAAGTTAGAAAGTTAAAACCTCATATTTATTGCCTTTAAGATTATTGCCTTTAGAATTATTATATTTTAATATATTGAATTTATTAATATATTTAAATCTAAGAAAAAGTTTTTTTTTTTTTATCAAAAAAATATTTATTCCTGTCCAACCGCTCCAAAACCGGACCGGACCGGAATATTCCGGTCCGGTCCCGGTCCAAAAAAATTTTGGATTCCGGTCCACCGGTCCAACCGGTCCGGTCCGGTCCGATTTTGGACCGGTGCACACCCCTACCTCAGACCCTCTCCCCTGCTGCCCCCCTGCAGACCCCCCCTTCCCTCTGCTGCCCCTGTTGCCTCCCTGCCAGCCCCCTGCGAGACCCCCCTTCCCCGTTGCCTCCTTGCCGGCCCCCTGCCGCCCCCCTCGGACCCCTCCCCCCTGCCCCCACCCCCCAGACCCCCCCCCCACTGTTCCCCACCCCCTTAGCTTGCTGCCCCCCTGCAGACCCCCTCCCCTTCGCCACATCCCCGCACAATCCCTCCCCATTGCACAACCCCCCTTGTTAATTTGTTATTTTTTATACTTACTCTTGTAGTTCTATAATCTATGTATATGGGGATCAAGCAAAAAGAGGTTAGCGGCGAGTTCACTCTCGAAGGCAACGAAGATGCTCTTTACGAGACTTTTGGAAAAGACCACAATGAACGTTTGAGAGGTTTTGGTGGTATTCGTCTCGGTATGAAAAAAGCCTATGCTAAAGATTCCTCTGTGGGTAGAAGATCACGCTCTAACGAATGTATGTCACAAGCTATGCGGGAGAAGCTTACGGAGGAAATTACAGAGAAAGTGACGGCTAAAATCACGGAAAGTTTCAACGTGGTCCTTTCACAGTTTGGTATGCCGGCGATACGTCCTTTGGATCGTCCCTTGGAGGACAAAGCTAGCCATCCTAACACACAAAAATCAGCACCATCTATACTTGAGTTAGAGGTAACTACTATCCTTCTTATTATTTTTAAAACTAAGTAATATAAACTAACCTCAATCCATTTACTTTTGGAAGGAAGAAACGCCTTGCCAGCTTTTACTAGATGTAAAAGATGAAGGTTTGATTGTAGTGGCTGAAGGAAATGCACAACCACGAAGTGAACGACCAATAGTCCATTACGAGTGTGTGGACAATGAGCACTTGACGGTTAGTGTAGTCACCATCACTCCTGGTTACGAATCCCTTGCTCTTTCGTTGCCTAAACCGTCAGTTGATATAAATGTCTTGATCGACGCTCGTGGTGGTTATGTGCTGTGGCCATCGGCATGGGTGAGGTTTTCAGACGAGGTAAAATGAGAAACTAAAATCCATATTCATATTGATTTATTTCATACCTATTAAATATAAACTAACTAAGTTGAATGTTTTTCCCTTTGAATTAATAGGTTTTGGAGAGAATAAGCAAGCCCAAGGAAAGCAAGGCGGACTCACCTCCTCTAGAAAAGGCGAAGGAGAAGGCGGGTACAAGCAGGCCAAAGAAGGCCATTTCGGGTAAAGGAACGCAAGACTCCAAAGGTTTAAGTTGCGAAAAACCCGTCTACAGATACTTGGATTGAGAAACCAACGCTTCAGTGTCTCACTAAGTCATGCTTATGGCTACATGCAAATGTGCGTGATATGCCGGATGATACACCTGTGGAGGTGAAGTTGGGTACCACGGAATTCAACTACCACCCGGAAACATCGACATGGGTGTCTAAGGTTGATGTGAAGGAGTTCCTTTGCGGAGAGATGTTGAATGTTTCCTTGATTCAAACCTTCATCAGGTATAATAGTTGTACTTATGAAATATATGAACTTCCTTTGCAATATCTAAGAATATATCTATGTTACGTACTTGGTTGTGCTTTGAAGATTACTCCAAGATGATCCTCGTGGACGCGATCAATTTGGGTGGTTATGTCCAAATTTTGTCCGAGCTGACAATTGTTTGCAAAACACAATTGAGGTTAAGGAGTATATTTGGCTATGTCTCAAAACAGCTAAACGTGCACAACATAAGTTCATATTTGCCCCTTGTTTTGAAGAGTATAGTTCTTAACCTTGTATCCATTTTTGCCACTTTATTATTATACAATACAAGTACTCACATGATTGCTTCCTAACTTTTTTGGGATTTTAGTCTCCATTGGTCGCTCCTTGTGATTTGTCCTTCAAAAAACACAGTATATCAGTTTGATTCTGCAGCTCAAGATCCACCACGATCCTTACTCCTCAAATCATGCATAAGTAGGTATGTTTGTTACTTTAAAATGCTTATTAGCATAACATGTTTCACTAATTTCATCCTTTGCCCACTTCTCACATGAAATTAACATAACTACAGTTGTATGAAGAAAGTTGAGAGAACAGGACAAGTTCCTAAGTGGAAAGCAATGAAGGTAATAGATATAAAAAACAAACATGTACGTTTCTTACATGATTTTTTTTATGTAATTTTATAATTAGTGTGCTCAACAACCCGGGGGAACCGAGTGTGGCTACTATGTGTTGAGGTTCATGTTCGATATATTTTCAAGTTGCAAGGAAGTTGGGGATCTTGAGAAGGTATTACACATAAATAATAAGTAGCTCAATTTACGGCCGATTTTGGCCTCGTAAGCTCAAATTTTTTTAACTTTCCCGCATTTAGCCACATTTTAGGTCATATATACTTATAACAAGTACATATAGAACTATTAGAGTCAAGTAAACTACATTCACATCACTTAAGACCCAAATTTTCATACTTTTAGCCTTTTAAGCTCATTGTACTTATTTTCATACCTTTAGCCACATGTTAGGACATGTATAATTCTAATAACAACATGTATAACCATTAGAGTCAAGTAAATCCATTCACATGCTTTGAAACCCATTTTCGATAAATGAAGGCCATTTCGGGCCTATTTTGGCCTTTCAAGCTCATTGTACTTATTTTCTTACATTTAGCCACTTGTTAGCACATGTATAGCTCTAATAACAATATATACAACTATTAGAGTCAAGTAAAATCCATTCACATGCTTTGAAACCCATTTTGGGTAGATGAAGGCCATTTCGGGCCTATTTTGGCCTTTCAAGCTCATTGTACTTATTTTCTTACATTTAGCCACTTGTTAGGACATGTGTAGCTCTAATAATAACATATACATTTATTAGAGTCAAGTAAATTCCATTCACATGCTTTAAAACCCATTTTGGGTAAATGAAGGCTATTTCGGGCCTATTTTGGCCTTTCAAGCTCATTGTACTTATTTTCTTACATTTAGCCACATGTTAGGACATGTATAGTTCTAATAGCAACATATATAACCATTAGAGTCAAGCAAAATCATTTTTCATGCTTCGAAACCCAATTTGGGTAAATGAATGCCATTTCGGGACGATTTTGGCCTTTTAAGCTCATTCTACTTATTTTCTTACATGTAGCCACATGTTAGGACATATACAGTTCTAATAACAACATATACAACTATTAGAGTCAAGTAAAATCCATTCACATGCTTTGAAACCCATTTTGGGTAAATGAAGGCCATTTCGGGCCTATTTTGGCATTTCAAGCTCATTGTACTTATTTTCCTACATTTAGCCACTTGTTAGGACATGTATAGTTCTAATAACAACATATACAACTATTAGGGTCAAGTAAAATCTATTCACATGCTTTGAAACCCATTTTGGGTAAATGAAGGCCATTTCGGGCCTATTTTGGCCTTTCAAGCTCATTGTACTTATTTTCTTACATTTAGCTACTTGTTAGGACATGTATAGCTCTAATAACAACATATACAACTATTAGAGTCAAGTAAAATCCATTCACATGCTTTGAAACCCATTTTGGGTAAATGAAGGCCATTTCGGGCCTATTGTGGCCTTTCAAGCTCATTGTACTTATTTTCTTACATTTAGCCACTTGTTAGGACATGTATAGCTCTAATAACAACATATACAACTATTAGAGTCAAGTAAAATCCATTCACATGCTTTGAAACCCATTTTGGGTAAATGAAGGCCATTTCGGGCCTATTTTGGCCTTTCAAGCTCATTGTACTTATTTTCTTACATTTAGCCACATGTTAGGACAGGTATAGTTCTAATAGCAACATATATAACCATTAGAGTCAAGAAAAATAATTTTTCATGCTTCGAAACCCAATTTGGGTAAATGAATGCCATTTCGGGACGATTTTGGCCTTTTAAGCTCATTCTACTTATTTTCTTACATGTAGCCACATTTTAGGACATGTATAGTTCTAATAACAACATATACAACTATTAGAGTCAAGTAAAATCCATTCACATGCTTTGAAACCCATTTTGGGTAAATGAAGGCCATTTCGGGCCTATTTTGGCCTTTCAAGCTCATTGTACTTATTTTCTTACATTTAGCCACATGTTAGGACATATATAGTTCTAATAGCAACATATATAACCATTAGAGTCAAGAAAAATCATTTTTCATGCTTTGAAACCCAATTTGGGTAAATGAATGCCATTTCGGGACGATTTTGGCCTTTTAAGCTCATTTTACTTATTTTCTTACATGTAGCCACATGTTATGACATGTATAATTCTAATAACAACATATATAACCATTAGATTCAAGTAAATTCCACTCATATGCTTTTGAAATCCATTTTGGGTAAATGAAGGTCATTTTGGCCCGATTTTGGCCTTCTTAGCTCAATTTTCCTTAATCTCCCGCACTTACTCGCATTTTAATCTCATATATAGTTATAGTAAGTATATATGTAAGTATTAAAGTTAACTAAAGTCCACTCACATGCTGTGAAACCCATTATGGGTAAATGATTGTCATTTTTTGCCGATTTTTGCATTTTAAGCTCGATTTCCTTAATTTCTTACATTATATTATTTCCTCAATCTCTTTAGAGTCAACTAAAGTCATATATGTGTGTTTCCTTATGTTTGTTTTATAAGGTATTCCTCGATGGCAAACCAAGGGATGGTTGTTTCACCACTGCCGAGATAGACGAGGTTCGAGATTACTAGCACGTTACCTTACCGACTTTTGCATGTGAAGATGATGTCGCGGCTTTGAGTTTTTATGTTCTTATTATGTTACTAGCTACTTATATAGGTCCAAATATTTATTTTTGATTTTAGTACTTATTTCAACTTTATTTGTAGTACATTCTCAAAATATTACTCCCTCCGTTTCATTTTAATTTACTCACTTCACTTTGGGGGAGAACCAAGGAATAAGTACAAAAGTATGAGAGAGAAACTGAAAAGGTGGAGAGAGAAACTGAAAAGTGAGAGAGAGAAAGTAACAAGTGGGTTAAAATATTTAAAAGTGGATGACATGGGTGGAAAAAGAGGAGAAAGTAGATGTGACATGTTACCTAAAATAGAAAAAGCAGCAGTGTGTAGATTAAAAAGAAACAGACCAAAAAAGAAAGTGTGTAGATTAAAATGAAACGGGGGGAGTATATATATATACTACCTCCGTTCCAAATTAAACGCAACAATTCATGTGGCACGGACTCCTAGTTGAAATTTCTTAAGGGGTGATTAGAAAAAGGGAGGGGCATGTGATTAAGTTTAAGAGGAGAGAGAAAGTGGGTCCAAAAAGAAAAAAAAAGGAGGGGAATGTGGCCATCGCCACCACTGTCATCACCCTACTGCCACATCCTACCACCACCAAACTACCCTACTACCACGACCATCACTTCTGCTGACATCACCACCACCACAACCACTCTACTACCACGACCGCCACTCCTGCTGCTATTACCACCACCTTCCTGCTATCCCCACCACCACCCAACCACCACTACTGCCACATCCTACCACCACCACCGTCAAAAGTACCGCCATAAACCACCGTCAAAAGCACCACCACCACAAGAACAGATCGAGAAGAGAGAGAAATCGAGCACAACCCAACCCACTCCACCTCCACAAGAACAGATCGAGAAGAGAGAGAAATCGAGGAGAGAGAACGAAGGAAGATGGAAAAATCGAGGCGAGCGAAAGTGGTTACGAAGGACAGAGGACGGACGCCGGCGGTTTTTGAGTTGGAACGAAGGACAGAGGACGGACGCCGGCGGTGGAGCGAAGGTGGTTTTGGGTTGGAAAGAAGTTGTCGGTGGTTGTGGGCTGGTGGGGGAGGAGATCGAAGGTGGAACGAAGGTGATGATGATGGTGGTGGGTGGCGGAGGACAGAGGAATGACGCCGGCGATAATGGTGATGATGATGGTGGTGGTGGAGGAGAGAAAAATGGTGATGGAGGATGGAGGAGAGTGAAATGGTGGTGGGTGGTGGGTGAAGGTGGTATTGAAGAGAGAGGGGGTTGATGTTTAAGTAGATTAATTTTGATTAGGGTTGTACTTAATTTGATATGGGTAGTATAATTTGTGTTTTAAGTTTTTTAATAAGGACATTTTGGTAATTTCAGGGGTAAAAATCATACCAAAAATAGAAAGAATGAAATTGTTGCATTTAATTTGAAACTGCCAAAAATAGAAACTGTTGCGTTTAAAACGAAACGGAGGTAGTATATATATAATACAATTTTTACTTGTATACGACGCGTGCGTGATACTTTTTTCCAATTATAACAGGTTTAAATATAAGCTTCATATAAATATATATATATATATATATATATATATATATATATATATATATATATATATATATATATATATATATATATATATATATTATATTTAAATATATATATAACAATCTGATCCGATTTTCCTAAATAACCGGATCAGATTGTGTGCTTTGCATACATCAATTTGGCGCCAAGAACATTTTATGATCCAGTTTTTTAGGAAAATCGGATCAGATAATATTACTATCTGATCCGGTTTTCCTAAAAAACCGGATCAGAAAATCATTTACTGATCCGGTTTAGGACCGGATCAGTACATAATTGATATCGGCTGCGAGCCCACCTGATGCGGCCCAAAACCGCAGCAGTAAGCCCGATTTTGACCGCATCAGATGGGCTTTTTTCCACTAGTGCCTTCATACACGAAGGGCTGCGGTTTTTGGGCTAATCGCAGCTCTTCACTTTCATTTTTTTTTCAATTCAATTAATTATGCGCGCATACAATACAATACCCCCATTTCAATTTCCCGCCCTTAGACAAAATTCACGAGCGAACTTCTCCTTGCGCGAAACCCTACCTCCGCCACCACATTGACCCACCACCAGTGCGCCACCACCACGCATTTCACGCACCACCAGCACGCACCGCCACGACGACGTACCAACTCAGTACAGCAACGACCAGCGCACCACACATTGGTTCATTCTCTCCTCCACTGCATTGACGCCACCACCAGTGCTCCACCACCACGCAGCTGCACCACCTTGCGCACCACCTTGCGCTCCTTCTTCTTCTCTTCTCTCCTCCACTATTGCATTGTTTGTGGAGCATCCCTTCTCTCACTCTCTTTCGGTAATTCCTCTCTTACGCTCTCTCCTCTTTTACATTTCCCTAATTTTTGTTTAATTTCATTGGATTTTGAAATCAACTTCTATTTTTTGTTGTAAAATGTGCTTGTATTAGCTGAAACGGTGATTGTAGGGGGGGGGGGGGAGGGGGGGGTGGGTAGGGGTGGGGGCTTTGGGAAGGTGGTGGGGGGAGGGCCGGGCAGGGGGTGGGGAGGGGTGTGGATCTTGGGCGGGGGTGGGGGGAGGGTTGGGGAGGTTGGACAAGGGGGTGGGGGAGGGCTAGGGGAGGGGGGTGGGGGATGGCTGAGGTATAATGTAACTATTGTGTAGATTTTTAGGCTTCCATCTATTGTTGGTTGAATTTCGGGAACGAACATGTCATTTTACGCCTACATGGCAATGAGGGAGTGCAGTGGGGGGGGAGTAGTGGCGGTGGTGGTGGGGCTGTTGCAAATGTGGAGAGTCGAGTCACATGGCAATCGAAAGCCCATCTGGTGCTCTCCACATTTATAACAATTCCAACTCCGCCGCTACCAGCTGATGGGCATTCCATTGCCATGTGACCTGATTCTCGGGTCATTTTAGGCCTATTTTCGCCTTTCGTGTCCAATTCGTACCTATCGAATCATTTAACCCCAAATTCTTTTTGAACATGATTATATGAGGTACTCCCTCCGTCCCAAAATACTCTTGACACTTATCAGGGCACGTAGTTTTAGATGATAAGTTGTTGTTTGGTTATCAATTATTATTTAATTGAAAAGGTTGATGTGATAGAAGTTAGTAGGTAGTAAAAGTAGTATTATTTTATTTGGTGGAGTGAGAGTGTGGGCCAATGGTTAGAGTTGGTAGGTAGTATGAGTGATATTACATTATTATGAGGAGAGAGAGTGTGGGCCATTGGTTAAAAGGTACAAAAATAAAAATAATAGTGGGTCATATCCAAAAATAGAAGTGTAAAGAGTATTCTGGGACAGATGAAAAAGGAAAGTGTAAAGTGTATTCTGGGACAGAGGGAGTATAATGTAACTATTGTGTAGATTTTTAGGCTTGCATCTATTGTTGGTTGACTTTCGGGAACGAAAAGGTAATTTTTCGCCTACATGGCAATGAGGGAGTGCAGTAGGGGGGGGGGCAGTAGTGGCGATGGTGGTGGGGCTGTTGCAAATGTGGAATGTCAGGTCACATGGCAATCGAATGCCCATCTGGTGCTCTCCCCATTTATAACAGTTCAAACTCCGCCGCTACCAGCTGATGGGCATTCCATTGACATGTGACCTGATTCTCGGGTCATTTTAGGCCTATTTTCGCCTTTCGTGTCCAATTCGTACCTATCGAGTCATTTAACCCCAAATTCTTTTTGAACATGATTATATGAGGTATAATGTAACTATTGTGTAGATTGTTAGGCTTGCATATGTTGTTGGTTGAATTTCGAGAACGAAAAGGTCATTTTTGGCCTATTTTGGCCGATTCGCGTCTGATTCGTACTTATCGAGTCATTTAACCCTAAATTCTTTTTGAACATGATTATATGAGGTATAATGTAACTATTGTGCAGATTTTTAGGCTTGTATATGTTGTTGGTTGAATTTCGGGAACGAAAAGATCATTTTTGGCCTATTTTCGCCTTTTCGCGTCCAATTCCTATTTCTCGAGTCATTTAACGGCAAATTATTTTTAAACATGATTATATGAGGTATAATGTAACTATTGTGTATATTTTTAGACTTGTATATGTTGTTGGTTAAATTTCGGGAACGAAAATGTCATTTTAGGCCTATTTTCGCCTTTTCGCGGCCAATTCCTATTTCTCGAGTCATTTAACCCCAAATTATTTTTGAACATGATTATATGAGGTATAATGTAACTATTGTGTAGATTTTTAGGCTTGCATATGTTGTTGGTTGAATTTCGGGAACGTGAAGGTCATTTTAGGCCTAATTTTGCCTTTTCGCGTCCCTTTCGTACTTATCGAGTCATTTAACCCCAAATTCTTTTTGAACATGATTATATGAGGTATAATGATGTTATGGTTTTATATAGAGTTTTTCCCCCAATATTTGAGCTAAAATGTGCATCAATGGTGCTCGTAGGAGCCATTTCACGCTGACTTTCTCCATCTAGTTGTGGTTTTCTGTTTTGTGATGATTTGTAGGTATTGGGGAGCTTTTTCCCTATTTTCTACTGCTTTACGTCTATCACAATCGAATGGAGAGGTTCGAAGGCATATATGATGAGTTCCGGGGTCCCTAGAATACTTTCCGCGGCCTTGGACAAAAGAAGAAGTGAATCCTTGGCTCCTGAAGCCAAGGAATGAAGAAATGGTGTCTCGCCCAACTCCATCGGGCTCCTGACGCCCGATAGGGCGTCCATCACGGCCAAAAGATAGTTCGTTGCGGGCCCGATCGGGCTTGATCCGCCCTGTCGTTGTTCGGTGTCCGGCCCGATCGGGCGAGATGGCCCGACATCATCGGGCGTGTTCGTGCTCGAGTGCTTGCTGCGAAGTCCATCGCCCTGTTCGAGTGCCGAGTGCTGCCCCATAGCCCGATAGCATCGGGCGGCCTAGCCCGACATCATCGGGCGCGCTTACGTGCCTTGCGTGCTGCCGTACGTGTCTTGCGCGCTGATCCTTGAAGAGCCCGACTACATCGGGCGAGATGGCCCGATGTCATCGGGCGGATGCTATTTTGGAGCGCAGCTGCTGCTTTGAGCCCGATTCCATCGGGCTGACTTGGCCCGATCGGGCGATTGACTCCGCGCGCTCATTTAATGAATGTCGGGCTACTTAGTATAAATAGGAAAATCAGACATCTTTGATTGATCTCTTGTTTTAGTCCTTATTTTCTCATAGTTTCTCTCAAGAACCCTAGTTTTACTACTTTTCATTGTGGATTCAAGATCAAACCTTTGGATTATTCGCAAGTTCAATATAGTTCTTCAATTTGGTAATCTTCTTTATTGCTCTCTCTATTATTGATTAGATTGATTTCTTAATTATTTGCAATAGTTCAAAGTATGAATTTTTACATGGATTTTGTTATTGTGTTCTCAAGCATGAGTGAGTAGTTTTATTTCTAGGATTGTGGGGATCAATGTATGCAATGAGGGATTGATAGATTAGTATAATTATCCTTTATTTCAATTGTTTCCTGTGATTGAATCGTTCATGCTAGATTTATGAATTAGGCCTGATTTGTATTTCTATTATCGCAATATTGAATCTGCTTCGAGAGGAGAGATTTTGTATAGGCTTTCAATCATTAGGCATAGTCATCCTTGACCATGCGAGAGCGGCTAGGTGATCTTTGAGGGAGGTAATGTTCGAGAGAAATTACATGTGCCCTAGATAAATTGACTTATTGGGTGATTATTATTCGTCTCTGATTTCCCAAATTGTATGCATAGTGATCCATAGTCCTAGTTCTTTATTAATTGATTCTTACCTTCATATTTAGTTCAGTCATTTGCTTATTAGTTTAGTCACACACCCATTTTCAACTGATTTAGTTAGTATAATATTAGAATTCAGATACAATAATATAACTTTCTCCCTGTGGATTCGATCCTGACTTCCCTGACTACTTGTTAGTGGACCTTAGGTTATTTTTGATAAGGTGATACGACTTTAGCCTGTCAAATTTTAGCGCCGTTGCCGGGGAGACGGTTTATTTTTATTTTGTCTGAATTATAGTATTACACTAACCTCTACTCCGAAGAACACCCGTTCTTTGGAGCATCTCACGTTTGTTTTAGTGTTTTTATGTATGAGTTGGAACTTGAAATCCCCAGATCTCATTCCATTTGACCCGGAGATTGAAAAGACTGCTCGTAGAATCAAAAAGACAACTAAGCAAACCAAGTTGTCTGCAGGGACACCTTCCCAAAAGGCACCTTCTCCACCATCTTCACCACAACAAGGATTCCCCGCCTCACCTATTATTGCTAGAATGGGTGACGAAGCTAAACCGACCTTCATAGATTATGCACAACCCTCTCCTGATAATGTGCCCACTGGGGTACAGTTGCCTACTATTGTTGCTGCAAACTTTGAAATCAAGTCTCATGTTCTGAATATGGTTCAGAATAATCAGTTTGCTGGGTTACCATCGGAAGACCCAAATCAGCACCTGCAGCGGTTTTTACAATGTTGTGCTACTCAGAAGCAAGCTGGTGTTACTGCTGATGAGATGAAACTCATCTTATTTGGTTTTTCTCTGCGCGACAAAGCTCTATTTTGGTATAATAAGCTGCCTTCCATCATCACCACCTGGGCATAGCTCTCAAAGATTTTTCTCATCAAGTGGTACCCTTACCAAAAGACTGCAGATATGCGTCATGCCATAGTAACTTTCACCCAAGATCCTGGAGAGTCACTATATGAAGCTTGGGAAAGATTCAAAGATCTGCAGCGTCTTTGTGCCCATCATGGTTTTGACAAGTGGTATCTGTGCCATATTTTCTACACTAGAGTTGATGCAGATACGAGACGGGTAATTGATGGAGCTGCTGGTGGGTTCTTCATGGATAAAGCCGTAGACGAAGGGTATGAACTTCTGGAGAAACTCGCTTCTAATCAAGCGTCTACTATCCGTTCTTCTATGACAAAGGGAGGCAAACATGATGTTGAAGCCATTTCTTTACTGACCGGGCAACTAGCTGCTCTTCACCAGAAGATTGATTCTTTGAAGCTAGGTAACAATTCCTCCCCTCACATGAGTGTCAATGCTATGGCTAGTGTTTTTGGATACAATGCTTTCATATGTGACGCTTGTGGAATAGCTGGACATAACTCTCAAGAGTGCCCCGCTCTCTCACATTCTAGTGAGCCAGTGCACGCATTACAATCACAACACAAGTCCCAGTTCGATCCCTACTCCAATACATATAATCCTGGGATGCGAGATCATCCAAATATCTCGTATAGGAGTAATAATGTGATGAATCCGCAACAACAACATTATCCTCAACAACAACAATATCAACCACAAGCTCCTTCTGGATATCAGAGAACTCAGTTTCAACAACATCATAACACACCTCCTTTAGACCCAGCTATAGCTGAACTCAAAAGTCTCATGTTGCAGATGCAGAAAGGGATTATTTCCTTTCAAGCAGATACCAGGTCTCAATTTGAGAGCCTGCATGCTCAGAATAAGCTACAAGGGACACATAATAAGATGTAGGGGTCACAAATAGCTCAGCTGGCTAGTTCCTCTGCTAGTAGGCCATCTGGGTCATTGCCTTTGCAACCAATGCAACCAAGGGACACTGCCAATGCTATTACCCTTCAAGCGGAGTGCCGTACGATGCTCCGGCAATGCTAGAGGTGGAATAATCAATTGTTGAGAAACCACAAGAAGTGCCTGAGGATACTGAACCTCAGGCAGAGCAAGGAGCTGCAGACAAGACTATGGAGGTGACTAAGGAGAAAACTGTGCCTCCGGTGATCAAGCTACCATTCCCAAATCGGATGCTTAAGAAGAAGCTCGACCACCAGTATGGTAAGTTTTTATAGGTAGTAAAGAATCTGCAGGTAACAGTTCCTTTTACTGAATTATTAAATCAAGTGCCTGCTTATTCTAAATTTTTAAAAGAACTGTTGATGAGGAAGCGGACTCTCAATGAGGTGGAAACTGTAGCTTTTACTGCTGAATGCAGCGCTCTTTTGCAAAACCAGTCTCCACCTAAATTAAAAGATCCAGGGAGTTTTTCCATCCCCTGTCACATTGGCACCATATTTATTGACAAAGCTTTATGTGATTTGGGTGCCAGTGTAAGTGTCATGCCTCTTTCTATCTGTAAGCAACTGAACATGGGTGAATTAAAATGTACTACCATTACTCTGCAAATGGCTGACCGTTCTGTGAAATACCCCCTTGGTATATTAGAGGACGTTCCTGTTAGAGTAGGTAAATTCTTTATACCTGTGGACTTTGTTATATTAGACGTGGTCGAAGACACTCAAACACCCATTATCCTTGGGAGACCTTTCCTTCATACTGCTGGGGCAGTTATAGATGTTAAAAGTGGGAAACTGACACTGACTGTGGGGGATGATAAGGTTATGTTTAGCCTAAACAATGCCCCTAAAAGCCCAATGCTAGAGGAATCATGTTGTAGTGTTGATGTTATAGATGAACCGATCCATGACTGCATGCCTTATTCGCCCTCCCGTGATAATTCAAATGATGTGCTTGTCTTAGAGCCTATTGCAGGTGATGAACATTTTCTAACGGTCTTACAGACTCATAAAAAGACCATTGGCTATAGCACTGATGAATTGACAGGAATAAGCCCTAACCATAATGAGCACCGCATTCATCTACATGAGGGCCACCACACTAGCATTACAATCCAACGCGGGTTGCAAGCGGTGGTACAACATGCGGCTACTAAACTGCTCGATCCCGGCTGATGGGCAGCTGATGTCCATGTCCTTTTCCTTCCCCTTGTTGCAATGAGGCCATTGCCAAGTTTAGCTTGGGGGAGGATTTCTGTAAGTATTAGTATTGTTTTTCTTTTTGTTTTTACTGCTTTTTAGGTTAGTCAAGTTAGTTTAATTGCTTTGAAAAAAATGAAAAATCACAAAAAAATGACATATAGCTGGAAAAAACACAAAAATACGAGTTGAATATGAATAGATTGATTGCTTCCCTGTGCCCCGAACTTTGTTCTGAAAAACGATTTAACTCATTATACTGGATAGTTGGGCATTTGTGATTGGGATGTTGTGATGTGATATCTGATTGCCTTGATCTTGAATGAATTTTGATGATAAAGTGCCTATTTTAACTGCATGCTTGAATTGGTTAGATTGTGAGGATTCATTCTAGCCCTCGGATTTATCTCTATATCCGGTTTATTCCTGTGTGTTAGTTCCTCGTAGCATTCTTATCTTGGTTTTGGCATTGTACTCGTTGATTTCTGGTAACTTTAGACATGTGCTATGATAGAGGCGTTCATTTGTTTAATTTTTAAGCCTCAGAGTTGTTTAATGAATCATTTTCCCCCCTAGACCCGCTGAGCCTAATGACTCCTTTTTTGGATCTATATTAAGCCACATTACACACCTTTAGCTTTTACATTGACTATTGTCCCAAGCCTAGCTTGGGGGAGCATTTGTTAAGTTAATATCATATTGTGTGGTTGATTCCGTAGGGCGGTTGGAAAATAATGATATTTTGGTACAAAGAAAAGAAAGAAAAAGAAAAAAAAATAAAGTGTAAAATGATAGTGAAAAACTGAAAAATTTCTATGATCTTCACTTATTAACTTTCAAAAGTGTTGGAATATATGATGAAAGAGACAATTATTGGTTGGTTTGTGAAATTTTAGAGTTGGTTATTATCTTGGTTATGTTGTTGATGCCATGGGAGTTGTTTCGACCACACCTAGTCCTACTAGTGTTTTTTGCTCCCCTTTCTTGGCTTTTCCACCACATGCCTTAAATAATTTCCGTACCTTTACCCAAGCCCCATTACAACCCTGAGAAAGACCTTTTGAGCACATGTTTGATTGTTTATTGGAATAATACTGAGTCAATATGCCAAAGTTGAAGATTAAGTTTGTTATTTGAGTCGACCTGATTAGGATGAGCGATATTATACCTTTCTAAACACATGAGAGTGTGAGTGGGAAGGGCTATTATGGTTGGGTTGGTGAGCGATCAGGCACATATTTAGCCTGCCACAAAATTGAGAGGAGTGACACCGCGGTGAGCACCTTTTCAAGATTTGTATGATATGTAGGGTAGCCGCATTTGATGGTTTGCTTAAGTGATTGGTAGTCAGGTGATCTGAGCAACTGAACTTGAATTTTGCTTGCTTGAATGATTTTGAGTTGGAAATAATTGAGTTTAAAATTCCCTATCTAAGGGGTGAAGCAATCCTATTCTTATTCATGTTGTGCTTTACTTGAGGATAAGCAAAGGTTTAGCTTGGGGGAGTTTGATGTTATGGTTTTATATAGAGTTTTTCCCCCTATATTTGAGCTAAAATGTGCATCAATGGTGCTCTTAGGAGCCATTTCACGCTAACTTTCTCCATCTAGTTGTGGTTTTCTGTTTTGTGATGATTTGTAGGTATTGGGGAGCTTTTTCCCTATTTTTACTGCTTTACGTCTATCACAATCGAATGGAGAGGTTCGAAGGCATATATGATGAGTTCCGGGGTCCCGAGAATACTTTCCGAGGCCTTGGGCAAAAGAAGAAGTGAATCCTTGGCGCCTGAAGCCAAGGAATGAAGAAATGGTGTCTCGCCCAACTCCATCGGGTTCCTGACGCCCTATCGGGCTTCCATCACGGCCAAAAGATAGTTTGTTGCGGGCCCGATCGGGCTTGATCCGCTCTGTCGTTGTTCTGTTTTCGGCCCGATCGGGCGAGATGGCCCAACATCATCGGGCGTGTTCGTGCTGGAGTGCTTGCTGCGAAGTCCATCGCCCTGCTCGAGTGCCGAGTGCTGCCCCATAGCCCGATAGCATCGGGCGGCCTAGCCCGGCATCATCGGGCGCGCTTACGTGCCTTGCGTGCTACCGTACGTGTCTTGCGCGCTGATCCTTGAAGAGCCCGACTACATCGGGCGAGATGGCCCGATATCATCTGGCGGATGCTATTTTGGAGCGCAGCTGCTGCTTTGAGCCCGATGGAATCGGGCTGACTTGGCCCGATCGGGCGATTGACTCCGCGCGCTCATTGAATGAATGTCAGGCTACTTAGTATAAATAGGAAAATCAGACATCTTTGATTGATCTCTTGTTTTAGTCCTTATTTTCTCATAGTTTCTCTCAAGAACCCTAGTTTTACTACTTTTCATTGTGGATTCAAGATCAAACCTTTGGATTATTCGCAAGTTCAATATAGTTCTTCAATTTGGTAATCTTCTTTATTGCTCTCTCTATTATTGATTAGATTAATTTCTTAATTATTTGCAATAGTTCAAAGTATGAATTTTTACATGGATTTTGTTATTGTGTTCTCAAGCATGAGTGAGTAGTTCTATTTCTAGGATTGTGGGGATCTACGTATGCAATGAGGGATTGATAGATTAGTATAATTATCCTTTATTTCAATTGTTTCCTGTGATTGAATCGTTCATGCTAGATTTATGAATTAGGCCGGATTTGTATTTCTATTATCGCAATATTGAATCTGCTTCGAGAGGAGAGATTTCATATAGGCTTTCAATCATTAGGCATAGTGATCCTTGACCATGCGAGAGCGGCTAGGTGATCTTTGAGGGAGGTAATGTTCGAGAGAAATTACATGTGCCCTAGATAAATTGACTTATTGGGTGATTATTATTCGTCTCTGATTTCCCAAATTGTATGCATAGTGATCCATAGTCCTAGTTCTTTATTAATTGATTCTTACCTTCATATTTAGTTCATTCATTTGCCTATTAGTTTAGTCACACACCCATTTTCAACTGATTTAGTTAGTATAATATTAGAATTCAGATACAATAATATAACTTTCTCCCTGTGGATTCGATCCTGACTTCCCTGACTACTTGTTAGTGGACCTTAGGTTATTTTTGATAAGGTGATACGACTTTAGCCTGTTATATAATGTAACTATTGTGTAGATTTTTAGGCTTGTATATGTTGGTTGAATTTCGGGAACGAAAAGGTCATTTTAGGCCTATTTTCGCCATTTCGCGTCCAATTCCTATTTCTCGAGTCTTTTAACCCCAAATTCTTTTTGAACATGATTATATGAGGTATAATGTAACTATTGTGTAGATTTTTAGGCTGGCATTTGTTGTTGGATGCATTTCGGGAACGAAAAGGTCATTTTAGGCCTACTTTTGCCGATTCGCCTCATTTTTTTATTTTTTTGATGATCTAACTCCAAACTTTTGTTGCATATGCCAATATGAGGTAGAATGAAACTATATAATAGGTTTTTGTGCATAAATTTTCATGTAAATAAAATTGGGAAACAAAAAGGCTTAAAGACAAGAGGGGGAAGTTGTGTGGAGGGGCAGCAGTGGGGGGAGGGGAGGGCTCGTGCAGGGAGGGGTGTGCGGGGAGGGGAGGGGACCGTGCAGGTAGGGGGGGCCTGTGCAGGGGCTTGGGAGAGCTGGGCAGCAGTGGGGGGGGGGGCAGCGGCGGGGGGCTTGGGAGGGGCCGACGGAGTTAGATACTAACCCCCGCTAGCCCCCGCCAACCCCCTACTACCGCCTAGCCCCTCCCCACGCCCCGCCCAGCCCTCCCCTCCCCTGGCCAGACCCCCCACTGCACAGGTCCCCCCTGCACACAGACCCCCCCTCCCCCACTACTACCAGCCCTCCCAAGCCCCATAACAGCCCCCTCCCTACACACGGCCCCCCCCCTCCCCGCCTGCACCCCCCCCACCGCACGCATCCCCCCGCACACGACCCCCTCTCCCTACACCCCCGCACAACCCTCCCCCCTCCCCGCACAAACACCCCCACACCCCCGCCCGCCCCTCCCCCCGCCCAGCACCCCCCCATTGCACGGATCCCCCCGCACACGGACCCCCCTCCCCCACCGCCGCCAGCCCCTCCCCACACCCCCGCACACGCACCCCCCTCCCCTCCCCTACCCAGACCCCCCCACCGCACGGATCCCCCTACACACGGACCCCCCTCCCCACACCCCCGCCCATCCCCTCCCCTCCCCGTAGAAACACCCCCCCACACCCCGCCCCCCCCCCTCCCCCGCCCGCACCCCCCACTGCACAAATCCCCCCGCACAAATACCCCCCTCCCCCCACCGCCGCTAGCCCTTTCAAGCCCTCCCCACACCCCCGCCCAGCCCCTCCCCTCCCCCGCACAAACACCCCCCTCCCTGCATATTTAATTTTTTTTTATCTTGAGCTTTATGTATATTAATGCGTATATTTGTACAATTTCAGGGAGATGGCGGAGGTGCTTACGGATAACAGCACGAGTGCTGCTGAACACACTACCGAGGATGAGTGTTTCGATGCGAGAAAGGAACGGGGTAAATTGGCTCGACCTCGCCGTGAAGAAATAAATGCACAAATGCCTAGGAAGTCATTGGCGAAGAAAAAGAGAAAAGGAAGGGAACCTACAAAGTCACTAGGGAAACACACAAATATGACTTTGGAGTACGATAATATGGGTCAGCCTTGTGGAAAGTGGCGTCATCAGTATGGCGTGCAAGTTGGCGTTTGCATGCATAAACTCTCCATTCTGCATTCATGGAAAGAGGTTCCCGAGGGGTTGAAGCGGTGTCTATGGGAAGATACTATGGTAAGCTTCACGTACAATAACGTTTAGTTTCTTAATTATTTAGTTAAATATATGTGTAATATTACTGATAGCATATAAATTACAACATTTGCGAAAACTAATTTGTGAACTGCGTTTTTTGTAGTATCAATTCAATATCGAAGATGATGAAGCCAAGAAGAATGTAATTCTATCCGCAGTTGCCCAGAGATTCAGAGATTTCAAGGCTAAGTTAGTGTATGGGTGGATCACTAAGTGGAGGAAAGTAGTCGGTACAAAGAAGAAGAACATCTACGGCGGAGAAACACCATCCGGTCCTGAGGCTTCACCGAAAACATCATCTAAACCCTCCAAATTACCATTTTAGATATGGAAAACTATCAAACCTGATGAGTGGGAATCATTTCTTGCCAAAAAAACAACCCCACAAGCTATTGTAAGAATATTTTATTAAGATTTACTACACTTAGATCCAGTATTATTGTATAACACCGTACCTAACCTTTATTTATAATTGTGTGTTTTAGGCAAGTCGGGAGAAAAGTAGCGCGAGTGCAAAAGCTAGGAAGTATTATCATCATTTGGGTGCTCATTCGTGCAATGAGGCGAGAGAGAAGTGGATGTTCAGCCATTACCCCACAATAGGGTCGACAACGGCAACGGGGACTAGCTCTACGACGATAGTTGCACAGCCTCGGCAACCAGATAGAGTCCTCGATTGGTGGTGTTCGGTGCATGGGGTTGATGCAAAGGGAAAGAGAGTCTTGCTTGATCCCGGAACACAACAGATAGGCAATGCAATTGTAAGCACAAAAAAAATGGTTATATAAGGTATACACGAGCATTTCTCTCTTATCCTTATGTAGATTGGCTTGAAGGAAAAAGAGGCAACTGGTGAGTTCACTCCTAAAGGGCACATTGATGCATTGCACGAAACTTTAGGAAAGGACCACAGTGGACGCGTGAGGGGCGTGGGAGGTGTCCGCCTCAGTTTGAGAAAGGTATATGGTGATCAATACACTACATCGACAAAATCAAGTGCAAGTAGTGTGAATTCGGCAGCGTCAGTAGATGTGGAGGCTATGAAAGCTGCAATTCGAGAGGAGATGACACATAACTTCAACACCATTTTGGAGCAAATGGGTTTACTGACTTTTGCTGCATTCAAGAAGGGTAGTGATATTACATCTAGCCAGCCGACCAGTGATCCACAAACATCTATTGATCAAATGATACCTTTACCTGATCCACCTGTAGTACCCGAGTTGAAGGTATCCCTTTGCTTTGTTAAACAACTATTGTTCTTAAATGCATTAAATTCTTACTATATGTTGTTTCATAGACTAACTATAAATGGAGTTTTTTTAAAGGAGGAGACACCATGTGAACTATTAGCTCGAGGAGATGGTTATGATAGTTTCATTCTCGTAGCTTATGGCCATGCACAACCCCCTAATAACCGAGTACGATTGCATAACCAGTTAGTGGATGATAAGCACTATGTGGTCACCCTCAATGAAATTGTGTCTGGTTTCGAAGAATTACCTCTTCTGCTGCCGAAGCCAGAAGTTGGTCTACAATTACTGAATGATGCCCTTGGTAGTTATGTTCTATGGCCGCGTGCATTAGTGCGGTTTTCAGATGAGGTACAATGATTAACATACATATATATATGCGTGTTTTCTTTTATAGTTCCTATGATAGTCAGTAATATCTTTACTTTTAACTAATTACTAGGTTTGGGGAAGGCCGACTCACATGACAGGAAGGGAAAGAAGGCATGTTCACCTGATAAGAAAGCAAGTTTACGTGATGAAGGTGAACGAAATGTGGTGAAGGGAAATGTTTCTATGACAAAGAATCCACTTATTATCGAGCCAGAGGTGGTGCGAGGCCTTAGTATTCCATGCTTTTGGTTACATGAGTGCGCTAGCGATTTACCCGATAACAGTACAATAGAGGTTACTTTGGGGGCACAACAATTCCACTACTTTGAGGAGTCATTGACATTCATTTCTAAGCTCGATATTAAAGAATTCTTATGTGCGGTAGAGTTGAATGTTTCCATGATACAAACTTTCATGAGGTAATACAGAAGTATATAAATTAAATATACATATACAAATGCCTTAAGTATTAGTTTTCAATTCAACTTCCATAATAAGTAAGTTTACTTTTAATCAATATGATTTCTCAGGTTATTATACAATGAATTGATTGCAACATCAAGTGAGTCAATGTTTGGTTGGTTATGTCCAAACATAATACGAGATGGCAATTGCTTAAAAAACAAAGCCGAAGTGAAAGAGTATCTCGATATGAGTTTGAAAGCATCATCTCGTTTAGGATATCATCAGATCATCCTTGTCCCGTATATTGAACAGTATGCTTGTTAAACCCGCTTTACTTTTATTTCGATAATTAAATTCACCTCGTAATTGTTCTATGATTAATAATAACTACATTTTCTTGTTGTAGGGCTCATTGGACACTACTTGTGATATGTTTGTCACGTAACGAAGTCTACCACTTTGATTCTTTGCGTCGACAACCACCACGGTCCTTACTAATTAAATCATTGTTAAATAGGTAGCCTAATCGAAACTAAATATTTGCGCACTTATTAATAATTACACATGCATTAGTCATCATCTTTACATATATATAAACAGTTAGTACATCTAATCTTATAATAATGTATTGATGTAGTGTGATGAAGCATATTAGTGAAATAGGACTTCGAGCACCAAAAGCTCCTGCTTGGATATCAATCGAGGTAACATTACTAATTTGTTTGTCCTTATATAGAAACACTTTTCGCCACATACTACACATCAAATATGAATGTCATTGGATGCATCCTTTGGTGAACATTTAGTGTCCGCAACAAGATGATGGACTTGCATGTGGCTATTACGTGCTGAGGTACATGTTCGATATTGTCAACCATTGCACTAACGTCAATGATCTTCAAAAGGTATGTAACTTATTAGTATATGTTAGTTTAGATTGGATCGATTGGTAATAGGTATCAATTGGTCTAGAAACCAAAGTAGCACATGCATATTTGAAAAAAATGACCCCATTATACCCTAAAACATGGTACTTTGATGCATTTTATATAAATATGAGGTATAATAACTAGTGTGTACATTTTTAGGCTTGCATTTGTTGTTGGTTGAATTTAGGGAACGAAAAGGTCATTTTACGCCTACTTTCGCCTTTTCGTGTCCAATTCGTACCTATCGAGTCATCTAACCCCAAAATCTTTTTCAACATGATAATATGAGATATAATGTAACTATTGTGTAGATTTTTAAGCTTGCATTTGTTGTTGGTTGAATTTCGGGAACGTAAATGTCATTTTAGACCTATTTTAGCCTTTTCGCTTCTAATTCGTACTTATCGAGTTATTTAACCCCAATTCTTTTTGAACATGAAAATATGAGGTATAATGTAACAATTGTGTAGATTTTTAGGCTTGCATCTGTTGTTGGTTGAATTTCGGGAACGAAAAGGTTATTTTACGCCTACATGGCAATGAGGGAGTGCAGTGGGGGGCAGTAGTGGCGGTGGTGGTGGGGCTGTTGCACAAGTGGAGAGTCAGGTCACATGGTAATCGAATTCCCATCTGGTGCTCTCTACATTTAAAACAGTTCCAACTCCGCCGCTACCAGCTGATGGGCATTCCATTGCCATGTGACCTGATTCTCGGGTCATTTTAGGCCTATTTTCGCCTTTCGTGTCCAATTCGTACCTATCGAGTCATTTAACCCCAAATTCTTTTTGAACATGATTATATGAGGTATAATGTAACTATTGTGTAGATT
This sequence comes from Beta lomatogona, assembly GCA_947646795.1. NCBI lineage: Eukaryota > Viridiplantae > Streptophyta > Magnoliopsida > Caryophyllales > Amaranthaceae > Beta > Beta lomatogona. The sequence continues at coordinate 1,829,510 of CANSNZ010000929.1, forward strand.
GTTAAGCTTGCATATGTTGTTGGTTGAATTTCGGGAACGAAAAGGTCATTTTAGGCCTATTTTGGCCGATTTGCGTCCGATTCGTACTTATCTAGTCATTTAACCCTAAATTCTTTTTTAACATGATTATATGAGGTATAATTTAACTATTGTGTAGATGTTTAGGCTTGTATATGTTGGTGGTTGAATTTCGGGAACAAAAAGGTCATTTTAGGCCTATTTTCGCCTTTTCGCGTCCAATTCCTATTTCTCGAGTCATTTAACTGCAAATTCTTTTTAAACATGATTATATGAGGTATAATGTAACTATTGTGTATATTTTTAGGCTTGTATAAGTTGTTGGTTGAATTTCGGGAACAAAAAGGTCATTTTAGACCTATTTTCGCCTTTTCGCGTCCAATTCCTATTTCTCGAGTCATTTAACCCCAAACTATTTTTGAACATGATTATATGAGGTATAATGTAACAATTGTGTAGATTTTTAGGCTTGCATATGTTGTTGGTTGAATTTCGGGAACGTAAAGGTCATTTTAGGCCTATTTTTGCCTTTTCGCGTCCCTTTCGTACTTATCGAGTCATTTAACCCCAAATTCTTTTTGAACATGATTATATGAGGTATAATGTAACTATTGTGTAGATTTTTAGGCTTGTATTTGTCGTTGGATGCATTTCGGGAACGAAAAGGTCATTTTAGGCCTACTTTTGCCGATTCGCCTCATTTTTTTATTTTTTTGATGACCTAACTCCAAACTTTTGTTGCATATGCCAATATGAGGTAGAATGAAACTATATATTAGGTTTTTGTGAATAAATTTTCATGTAAATGAAATTGGGAAAAAAAAGGCTTAAAACAATAGGGGGAAGTTGTGTGGAGAGGCAGCGGTGGGGGAGGGAGGGGGCTCGTGCAGGGGAGGGGCGGGGACCGTGCGGGTAGGGGGCCTGTGCGGGGGCTTGGGAGAGCCGGGCAGAGTGGGGGAGGGTCGGGCAGCGGCGGGGGCTTGGGAGGGGCCGGCGGAGGTAGATAGTAACCCCCGCCGCCCCCGCCAACCCCCTACCGCCGCCTGAGCCCTCCCCACACCTTGCCCAGCCCCCTCCCCTCCCCGCCTGCACCCCCCCACCGCACGCATCCCCCCGCACATGCACCCCCCTCTCCCCACCGCCGCCGCCCTCCCAAGCCCCTTTACACGCCCCCCCCGCACACGGACCCCCCCTCCTCCCCGCCCGCACCACCCACCGCACGGATCCCCCGCACACGGGACCCCCCTACACCCCCGCCCAACCCCCCCCTCCCCGCACAAACACCCCCACACCCCCGCCCGGCCCCTCCCCTCCCCGCCCCGGACTCCCCATTGCACGGATCCCCCCGCACACAGACGCCCCCTCCCCCACCGCGCTGCGCGCCCCTCCCCACACCCCCGCACACAAACCCCCCTCCCCTACTCTACCCGGACCCCCACCGCACGGATCCCCCCTCCGCACAGACCCCCCCCACCCCACACCCCGCCCCGCCCCTCCCCTCCCCCGAACAAACACCCCCACACCCCCGCCCCACTCATCCCCTCCCCGCCCGAGACCCCCCACCGCACGGATCCCACTCTCGCACGAGACCCCCTCCCCCACTACCGTCGCCCTCCCAAGCCCTCCCCACACCCCCGCCCAGCCCCTCCCTCCCTCGCACAAACACCCCCCTCCCCGCACATTTAATTTTTTTTTATCTTGAGCTTTATGTATATTAATGCGTATATTTGTTCATTTTCAGGGAGATGGCGGAGGTGCATACGGATAACAGCACGAGTGCTGCTAAACACACTACCGAGGATGAGTCTTTCGATGCGAGAAAGGAACGGGGTAAATTGGCTCGACCTCGCCGTGAAGAAATAAATGCACAAATGCCTAGGAAGTCATTGGCGAAGAAAAAGAGAAAAGGATGGGAACCTACAAAGTCATTAGGGAAACACACAAATATGACTTTGGAGTACGATAATATGGGTCAGCCTTGTGGAAAGTGGCGTCATCAGTATGGCATGCAAGTTGGCATTTGCATGCATAAACTCTCCATTCTGCACTCATGGAAAGAGGTTCCCGAGGGGTTGAAGCGGTGTCTATGGGAAGATACTATGGTAAGCTTCACGTAAAATAACGTTTAGTTTCTTAATTATTTAGCTAAATATATGTGTAATATTACTGATAGCATATAAATTACAACATTTGCGAAAACTATTTTGTGAACTGCGTTTTTTGTAGAATCAATTCAATATCGAAGATGATGAAGCGCAGAAGAATGTATTTCTATCCGCGGTTGCCCAGAGATTCAGAGATTTCAAGGCTAAGTTAGTGTATGGGTGGATCACTAAGCGGAGGAAAGTAGTAGGTACAAAGAAGAAGAACATCTACGGCGGAGAAACACCATCCGGTCATGAGGCTTCACCGGAACATCATTTGAACCCTCCAAATTACCATTTCAGATATGGAAAACTATCAAACCTGATGAGTGGGAATCATTTATTGCCAAAAAAACAACCCCACAAGCTATTGTAAGAATATTTTATTAAGATTTACTACCCTTAGATCCAGTATTATTGTATAACACCGTACCTAACCTTTGTTTATAATTGTGTGTTTTAGGCAAGTCGTGAGAAAAGTAGCGCGAGTGCAAAATCTGGGAAGTATTATCATCATTTGGGTGCTCATTCGTACAATGAGGCGAGAGAGAAGTGGATGTTCAGCCATTACCCCACAATAGCGTCGACAACGGCAACGGGGACTAGCTCTACGACGACAGTTGCACAGCCTCGGCAACCAGATAGAGTCCTCGATTGGTGGTGTTCGATGCATGGGATTGATGCAAAGGGAAAAAGAGTCTTGCTTGATCCCGGAACACAACAGATAGCCAACGCCATTGTAAGCACACAAAAAATGGTTATATAAGGTATACACGAGCATTTCTCTCTTATCCTTATGTAGATTGGCTTGAAGGAAAAAGAGGCAACTGGTGAGTTCACTCCTAAAGGACACATTGATGCATTGCACGAAACTTTAGGAAAGGACCACATTGGACGCGTGAGGGCGTAGGAGGTGTCCGCCTCGGTTTGAGATAGGTATATGGTGATCAATACACTACAGCGACAAAATCAAGTGCAAGTAGTGTGAATTCGGCAGCGTCAGTAGATGTGGAGGCTATGAAAGCTGCAATTCGGGAGGAGATGACACATAACTTCAACGCCATTTTGGATCAAATGGGTTTACCGACTTTTGCTGCATTCAAGAAGGTTAGTGATATTACATCTAGCCAGCCGACCAGTGATCCACGAACATCTATTGATCAGATGATACCTTTACCTGATCCACCTGTAGTACCCTAGTTGAAGGTAATCACTTAATCCCTTTGCTTTGTTAAACAACTATTGTTCTTAAATGCATGAAATTCTTACTATATGTTGTTTCATAGACTAACTATAAATGGAGTTTTTTTAAAGGAGGAGACACCATGTGAACTATTAGCTCGAGGAGATGGTTATGATAGTTTCATTCTCGTAGCTTATGGCCATGCACAACCCCCTAATGACCGAGTACGATTGCATAACCAGTTAGTGGATGATAATCACTATGTGGTCACCCTCAATGAAATTGTGTCTGGTTTCGAAGAATTACCTCTTCTGCTGCCGAAGCCAGAAGTTCGTCTACAGTTACTGAATGATGCCCTTGGCAGTTATGTTCTATGGCCGCTTGCATTGGTGCGGTTTTCAGATGAGGTACAATGATTAACATACATATATATATGCGTGTTTTATTTTATAGTTCCTATGATAGTCAGTAATATCTTTACTTTTAACTAATTACTAGGTTTGGGGGAAGGCCGACTCACATGACAGGAAGGGAAAGAAGGCATGTTCACCTGATAAGAAAGCAAGTTTACGCGATGAAGGTGAACGAAATGTGGTGACGGGAAATGTTTCTATGACAAAGAATCCACTTATTATCGAGCCAGAGGTGGTACGAGGCCTTAGTATTCCATGCTTTTGGTTACATGAGTGCGCTAGCGATTTACCCATTGACAGTACAATAGAGGTTACTTTGGGGGCACAACAATTCCACTACTTTGAGGAGTCATCGACATTCATTTCTAAGCTCGATATTAAAGAATTCTTATGTGCGGTAGAGTTGAATGTTTCCATGATACAAACTTTCATGAGGTAATACATAAGTATATAAATTAAATATACATGTACAAATGCCTTAAGTAGTAGTTTTCAATTCAACTTCCATAATAAGTAAGTTTACTTTTAATCAATATGATTTCTCAGGTTATTATACAATGAATTGATTGCAACATCAAGTGAGTCAATGTTTGGTTGGTTATGTCCAAACATAATACGAGATGGCAATTGCTTAAAAAACAAAGCCGAAGTGAAAGAGTATCTCGATATGAGTTTGAAAGCATCATCTCGTTTAGGATATCATCAGATCATCCTTGTCCCGTATATTGAACAGTATGCTTGTTAAACCCGCTTTACTTTTATTTCGATAATTAAATTCACCTCGTAATTGTTCTATGATTAATAATAACTACATTTTCTTGTTGTAGGGCTCATTGGACACTGCTTGTGATATGTTTGTCATGTAACGAAGTCTACCACTTTGATTCTTTGCGTCGACAACCACCACGGTCCTTACTAATCAAATCATTGTTAAATAGGTAGCCTAATCGAAACTAAATATATGCGCACTTATTAATAATTACACATGCATTATTCATCATCTTTATATATATATAAACAGTTAGTACATCTAATCTTATAATAATGTATTGATGTAGTGTGATGAAGCGTATTAGTGCAACAGGACTTCGAGCACCAAAAGCTCCTGCTTGGATATCAGTCGAGGTAACATGACTAATTTGTTTGTCCTTATATAGAAACACTTTTTGCCACATATTACACATCAAATATGAATGTCATTGGATGCATCCTTTGGTGAACATTTAGTGTCCGCAAAAAGATGATGGACTTGCATGTGGCTATTACAAGCTGAAGTACATGTTCGATATTGTCAACCATTGCACTAACGTCGATGATCTTCAAAAGGTATGTAACTTATTAGTATATGTTAGTTTAGATTAGATCGACTGGTAATAGGTATCAATTGGTTTAGAAACCAAAGTAGCACATGCATATTTGAAAAAAATGAGCCCATTCTACCCTAAAACATGGTACTTTGATGCATTTCATATAAATATGAGGTATAATAACTAGTGTGTTTATTTTTAGGCTTGCATCTGTTGTTGGTTGAATTTAGGGAACGAAAAGGTCATTTTACGCCTACTTTCGCCTTTTCGTGTCCAATTCGTACCTATCGAGTCATTTAACCCCAAAATCTTTTTCAACATGATAATATGAGATATAATGTAACTATTGTGTAGATTTTTAGGCTTGCATTTGTTGTTGGTTGAATTTCGGGAACGTAAATGTCATTTTAGACCTATTTTAGCCTTTTCGCTTCCAATTCGTACTTATCGAGTCATTTAACCCGAAATTCTTTTTGAACATGATAATATGAGGTATAAGGTAACTATTGTGTAGATTTTTAGGCTTGCATTTGTTGTTGGTCGAATTTCGGGAACGTAAATGTGATTTTAGGCCTATTTTCGTCTTTTTGCGTCCAATTCCTATTTCTCGAGTCATTTAACTCCACTTTATTTTTGAACATGATAATATAGGTATAATATAACTAGTGTGTAGAGTTTTACGCTTGCATTTGTTTTTGATTGAATTTCGGGAAGGTATATGTCATTTTTTTTACTATTAACTACGGTAAATGATTGAATTCATATATTATGTGTTTATTCCTTGGTTGTTTTGCGAGGTTTATATGAATAACACAACAAGTTTAAGGGCCTTCACCATAGAGGAATTAAATGAAGTTCGGGATAAGTTGACGACCTACCTCTGTGATGATTGCTTATAATACATTTTTGTAGATTTCACGATATAATTAGATAGTTGGTATATATCAATTCTATGTACACTTTTTACATTATTAAATATATATATTTAAAGTTAATTATTACGTTGAAAAACTTGTGATAAATTGCAATTCGATCGGTTTTTTTTTGTGTTGAAGGAAGGTGTTGGGGGGGCCGCCACGGTGGGGTGCAAGGCCGGGGTGCCGGGCTGGGCTAGGGGGGCTGGTGGGGTCTTTGGGGTGGGCTGGCAGCAGGGGGGTTGGGGATGGTAGAGGGTGGGTTTGGGGTGCAGAGGCTGCGGGGGGCGGGCTGGGGTGGGGGTGCGGGGCCGGGTGGGGTGGGGGGTGCAGAGGTGCGTGGGGGGTGGGTGGGGAGTGCGGGGAGTGGGTGTGGGGTGTAGGGGAGTGCGGGGCCGCAGGGGGTGAGATGGGCCGATGGGGTCTTTGGGGTGGTGGCGGCAGGGGGTTGGGGTGGCAGAGGGTGGGTGGGGTGCAATGGGTTTCGGGGCCGGGGTGGGGGTGCGGGGGTGCGGGGGAGCAGGGGGGTGGGGTGGGGGTGCAGGGTGGCGGGGTGGGTGGTCAGGGGTGGGGGTACTAAATGTTTTTAAAAAAAAAAAAAATTCCGAATACGAATGGATGCGGTTTTGGGTCTAGACCGCAGCCCTCCAAGTGATATTATGTGTTTGGCTTATTGGAATTTGGCCATTTAAAGAGAGACACGTGAAATATCCTAAAATCAATTAGGAGATCATGAACTCATAATTACTTATCTAATTATGTCAAAGTATATAATTTATCTAATTATGTCAAAGTATATAATTTATCCTAAAATAATTTAACTTAGCTAGATTTGCAATTTTTCCTCTTAATAGAGATTGAGTCATTTAATTAATATACTATGATATATTGGAACTAACGTGAAAAATTTATAATATTGGTTACTCATTTTATTCAAAAAAAGAATGGCTTGTGGAATTATTGATGAAAATTATTGTTTAGTCCTCTGCTTGGCCAACAAGTAAGCTATAGGCTGAGCTTTCTTGTTGAGCAAGTAAATTAGTATCCCTTAGATGTTCTTCACTTGGAGACTTGTGCAACAATGTCTGAATCAACTTAGTCCAAGCCTGAGCTTCGTTCCCGAACCTGCAAAAAGGGACCCACCCAGGAGGTTTGGGTGGTGGTTCCCCCTCCAAAGCTTAAGTCAGATATCAGGAGTTGTAAAGAAAAAAAGTAGATCTAGAGAGAGAAAGTGAGAGAGTATTTTTACAGAGTAACTTTGCACTGTTTGCATTGAATAATCTTTCTCCTGATTTTAGGGGTATTTATAGTGATTGCAAGATGACAGCTAACCTTAAAAATTACCCTAGAATAGTGGCCTCTGATTGGCTAAGCAATCAGATCCTGACACGTGGCAGGCCATGATAAGTAAGAGGTTATCAGCCACTCATTTGCAGCCACCTACAAGGGCCTGGGTTCTGACTATCTTTTGGGACAGGAAAGAAAGCATTTTTCCCCCAACTGAATATAACCCAAGGTTTAAATCATTTTTCTTTATTTATTAGGGGAGGACACATGTACGGCTCTAATGAGCCCAAGTGTCTTTAAAGGAGCCGTAGATTTTTAGGGTACAACATTTGCCTCTAAAAGGGTTTTCACTGTTGGCCCATCTGACGGTTAATACCCTTTTACTCAAGGTGGTTTATTCAAATTCAAAAATGGAGGCAGCGACGCGCCCTTTCCTGGGTTTTACCGGTCATGATCGACCGTTTGACACCATTTTTCAGTCATCCTTTACCGGCTCAATGGGTTTCTTACCCCCCTATATATACCCTTGGTGTGAGCACATTAAATCATTTCACACCTTGAGAGAATTTTTCTAGAGAGAGAAGCTCTGCAAATTTTCTAGAGAGAGAGTGATCGTCCAGCCTCGACCTTCTTCACTAAATCGTCCAGACGTTTCAGCAGGTATCTTTTCTTTGTTCTTTATTCTTTCTTTTATTCTTTATTTTTCTCTTAGAAAATCAATAAAATGGAATCTTCTTCGTCAAATAATCCTAGCCGACCAAGAGGTTGTCTTGACCCTAGAACCGAGAGTGTTTCTTCTTCGGCACATTCTAGAGTTGGACCTCTTCGGGCCGAGTATATATTTTTTTGTGGTTTTGGCCTAGAAAGTCAGACGACCCAGTCTTTACCTGTGCAGGGTAATCTGGCGCGCGTCAAGCAAACGACCCGTCTAGGACGAAAGGTAATAATCCCATCAAATAGTTCAGACATGGAGGAATCCACTGGACGAGTTCCAGATGAGACGAGAGAGGTCTAAAGTGCTGGGCCTTTGGGCGGCCCCCTTTCTTCTAGTCGCAGCTTTGAGGGCTCCCAAATAAATCCTGAAGCCAGTCCGTCTGGCCGGGACACCGATATGGAGGAAACTGGCGAGGACATTAACGACAGTGATTCTGGCGCTGCCGATGAGTCAGACGAAGCCTCCACTACTTCGTCTGAGATTAGAAGACGCCCAGGTCCCCTTTCTGACCCCGCATTTATTTTGGCCAATCGCAAATGGTTAGAAAAAATAGGACCGGACCGTAGTTATTTGTCCGATTTCATGCCCATGCTGGGCTTTTCTTACGTCATCCCTAATAAGGAGGCCACCATTTTGAGCGCTCCTAAAAATCACTTCGTCGTCTACAAGCTGGCCTTGGACGCGGGATTAAGGTTCCCCCTCCATGACTTTATAGAACAAGTGCTTCGCTATTACAAAATCGGCCACAACCAACTGGCTCCAAATGCCTGGCACAACGTCCTGACATTTATAGCCGTTTGCGAGTTGCGCGGCCTGGCCCTCTCTATCCAAGCCTTTACCCATATTCATTATGCGGCTAAGGTTCCTGGTGTCGTGGATGGAACATGGCTCAGTATCTGCAACCGCCCTGGCTTTCTAACTGCCTGGGGCAAGGCGTCAAAGATGCATGAATGGAAGGCCGACTTCATCTACCTAAGGGCGGCCAACGACTCTGCCACGGAGGGCTTCCGTTTCTATAACCGAGCCGTTACAAATACCGGACGAAAGCAGTCCTGACTGGAGTTGGAGGACCATTATGACAAGGAGGTAGTGGAGTACTTCGGAATAAAGGAGTACTCCAGGCCCGGCCCAATCATCCTTTAAGGGACCAAGCTAATCTGGATACCCTTTAAGGAAATGTTTTACGATGACGACTTCTTGGTCGCCTCCGGCCATGCGGTTGGCCGAAGATAGAGGTATACATTCAAATTCCTAAGTAAAATGCTTCGTCCATAGTCCATATCGGACTAACCCTCTTTCTTCTCTTTTTTGCAAACTCGGCCAGAACACGTCTCAAGCATTCTTGGACGGGAGATATAAGCATGTCGAAATTCACAGACAACTTATGGAAGGAGTACGCCAAGAGCAACTGGCCGAGAAAAGGGTCGAAACACTCGGTAAAATAATTTTTTTTTTTGTTTTTTTTTTTTTTTTGGGACGAGGATCATTCGGCCTCGTCAAGGATTTACTTACAACCCTTGGACGAGAGTCACCCAAAGGAGGAAAGCGTGCAAGCCTGGACGTCCACCTTCTTTGGGCCAGTCTCGTCTGAGATGTTGAACGGCTTTGGACGAGCACCATTTGGGTTCGTCCAATTTTGTTATCAGTCTTTGGACGAGAATCACCCGAAGAAGGAAAGCGTCCATGATTGGACGGCCACCTTCTTTGGGCCCTTCTCGTCTGAGGAACTTTGAATTCCAATACTGGACAAAGAGCTAATTTCCTGTCCTTAGACGGAAATCTTTTTAGTCCGTCCACTTTTGGACGGCTTCCTTCTTTGCATCACCTTCGTCTGTGTGCGGAAATTTCTTTGGACGAGGTTCCCTTAGGAAAGGGGGAGTCCATTCTAGGACGCCTTCCTTCTTTGGGTGATTCTCGTCTGAAGCCTTATGAATAGTTTATAGCTTTTGCTCTTTGGACGGCCATTATGGTAACTTGTTCATTTCTTGCATAAAAATACCCCTACCAACAAACTTCCTCATGGTAAGTCCTCCTCGTCCAAGAAGAGGCCTACCACCACTGCAGACCAACCTCCCGCCAAAAAGGTCAAGGGTTTTACCCGGAAGAAGACCTGGTGGAGTTGGAGAGAAGACCATGCCTCCTCCGAAGGACAAAGTCCTGAAAGAGGAGTCTTCCACTGCTGTCCCTGCCGAGGGGGAGAAGAGTTCTGAATCTGTTGGTCAGATGGACACTCTGCCTACGGACTCTACAGAAATCAAGCCAGAGTTGGCCTTGGCCTTGGCTTTGGTTATTCCGGAGCCTGGGACGGCTACTGAGAACTACCTGGGCTTCAGTGGCTCGGTAGCGAAGCTGGTTTCGCAGATGCCACTAGCTGTTAGGACGGCCTCCATCTCGTCTGGTGAGTGGTATTATCCAAACATAGTTAGGACAGTGCGGGTCGACGGACGGTCCATGAGTCCATCCAATAGACAAACCATTGTCTTTCCAATCAAGATAACTGACTCCCCCCCTTTCAGATAAGGGCAAAGGACCAGCTTTACCCTCAGCTACTCCCACCATAGATTCGGACGAGCAGTCTTCTGCTGCCTTTGCCAAAATGTCCAAAGCAGAAAGAGATCGGCTTAAGCAAGAGCTCTTCAAATGTTACCCTGAATCCTATATTAAAGGATTAAGGGGAGCATCAGCCGGGCATGTGGGCTACATGTCTCAACTTGCTGCTGAGGTATAACTTGCTGCCGCTTTTGTTTTATACTTGTACAAATTTTCTCTTTTTTGTAATTCGTCTAATGACTTATTTTGTTTTTATTGTTCTAGCTTTTTACTCGCAGCATGCTGACTGAAGAGTGGGCGAGGGAGCTTAGAAAGGAGAACAAGCAATTCGTCCACCTTGCTACGACGGTAGGCGACAAGGCCATCCATGACATTGAGATGGCCAACACTCTCCATCGCCAGTCACTGGAGGCCTTGGAGAAGAGATCAGCAAACATGGAGTCCGAAAACAAAAACTATCTTGTTACCATCAACCAGTTGTACAAGGAGCAAGACCGACTAAAAATGGTCCTTGACGCCGTCTCAACTGAGTTGAAGGGCGAAAGGGATACTGCTCTTCTATCCGTTGTCAAACTAAGAAGGGAGAATATCCTCCTAAGGGCGAAAAATGCCCGTCTGCAGAAGGAAGCGGCACAGGCCTTTGACGACGCCAAAGAAGGCTTGGCTCAAGTCATTGAGACATCCAAAGACTGGGCCGTCAAAGCTTTTGGGATGTTGGCTGAGCCTAGCGAGGTTCCCAGCTTTGTTCGCCGTCTGGAATTTCAACGGAACGTTCATCGTGCCACGGTTTGTGCCGAGGAGCCTCCGAAATTCTTAGACTCGGACGACGAGGCTGTGGTCGAGGGAGAAGCCCCTGAAGGCGACCAAGAAACTCACGCTGAAGATGATGCCTAGTTTAGGTTTATTTTCCTAAGTTTCTTGGCTTGTTTGCCGTCGTAGCTTTGTCTCTTCTAGTCTTAAGCTGTAAATTTTTGCCAAGTGTAAATGAAAAGACTTTTTGCCAATTGCTTGTCCTTTCTTTTCTTGCATTCCAATTTCGACTAAGTATAAAATGAGCCTCGTCCTAAATGTTGGACGATCTACACACATGTTTAAGAAAAGAGCAACGTCCTGGTCTATTGACGATCGTAAATCTTTCCAAAATGCATCCAAGTAGAAAAAGAGACTCGTCCTGGACTTTTGGACGGTCTATAAAATATAAAAAAAGTAAGCTTGTCAACCCTGATCCTTGCTCTTAGACGGTCGAGAATCTTTCCAAAATGTAGCCAAGAAAAAAAAGGGACTCGTCCTGGAACTTTGGACGGTTTGCAAAAATAAATATAGGGGAAGATTGCCATCCTTGTCCTTAGACGATCGTGAATCTTTCAAAAAAGTAGCCAAGTACAAAACGGAACTCGTCCTGGAACTTTGGACGGTTTGCAAAATAAATATAGGGGAAGATTGCCATCCTTGTCGTTGGACGATCGTTAATCTTTCCAAAAAGTAGTCAAGTACTTAGTGAGATTAGTCCTGGAACTTTGGACGGTCTTCTCATTCAGACGAGTCTTGCCCTTAGGAGGAAAGCGGCCAATACATATTGGTTTTGTGGACGAGCCACGCTTTAGCCGTTTTTCTCGAGTTGGTAACACTCGTTCTGCAGTATCGAACCATCACAAGGGCATTTTTTTTCCTAGTTCATCCTGGTTTTTGGACGACCGTTTCCCTTTAGCTCGTCATATAGGCTTGTCTCATCCCCCCCTTATTGGGCTTAGCTCAACCGTACATGATGGACGAGCCATAGTCCAAGAAGGAGAGCGGCCAACGTTGGCCACGCCTGCTGAAATTGCTAAGGACGAGCTTTAGATACTTGTTCAAACCATGTCTTAGCCGGCTTCCTTGAGGGAGCAACACTCGTCAGGAAGTAGTGATCCCTTACTAGGGTCTTTACTACTCAGCTGACCGTGCATTTGAAAGTAAGTATCCTTTACTAAGGGCTTATTTCGAGTCAGCTTTCTCTTAAAGACTTTGACGTTTCTCTTACTAGAGATTTTGTCAATTTGTTGGCCATTTATGTGTTGTTACCTTTTAGGTTGTTACACTTTGGCCGGTCTCTTCGAGGGAGTGATGTTCGGCAGAGAAGTGAGTATTTTTGACAATATATTGTTCTTTGTATTTTTGTCCAAGTTATTGTCACTTTTAGACTAATAACTGATTTAATGCCCCAAAGTGAACCAACTTGGTATAAACAAAGGCGATAAGAAAGTAGGAATTGTATTATATGAATTTTGCTTGACTAAATGCCAAGATACATGTATACAATTCTTTTTCTCTAGCATGTGCCGTGGCACTTTGGGTGACTACAAACTACTGGCCAGTTTCCTGGTGATTACCTGAGCTTAGACGTGGTACTTCTTCAGAGTGTCTGAGTTCCAAGTGCGCTATATTGGTCGTCCATCCAGATCTTGGAGGCGAAAGGTTCCGCTTCGCACCTCTTAGACAATCAGATAAGGTCCTTCCCAATTTGATGTTAGTTTCCCCAGCTCTTTAGCTCGTCCAACCGCCTCCATCTTCCTGAGAACCAGATCCCCCACCTTGAGTGGTCGTCTAGCGACTTTCTTGTTAAACTCCCGAGCCATTCTCAGCTTGTACAATTGCATTCTTAGCAAGGCATTGCCCCTGACTTCTGGTACTTGATCCAAGGCCGTGCGCAATGTAGCCCAGTTGGCATTTTCCGTGTACAACATGACTCGCAGGGTGGGTTCTTCAATCTCAATGGGCACGACGGCTTCAGTGCCATAAACTAACATGAAGGGTGTCTCCCCTGTAGAATTTTTGGCGGTTGTTCTGATGGACCATAACACTAGCTGTAGTTCTTCAACCCATTGTCCCTTAGCATTATCCAACTTCCTTTTGATTCCATTGGATAGAATCTTGTTGAAGGACTCTACTTGCCCATTGGCTTGTGGGTGGGCGACTGCAGCGAAGTGAGCTTTGATTTCTCTTTCTGCCAACCAATCTTTCAGCTTAGGCATTTTGAACTGTGGACTATTATCAAAGACGATGGACTGTGGCATGCCAAAACGAGTTATAATGTTTTTTCAAATAAAGCCCTTGACGTCGCTAGTTGTTATACATCGCATGGCTTCAACCTCTATCCATTTAGTGAAGTAGTCCACAGCTACTATCACAAACTTCTTTTGCCCAGCGGCCACCAGGAAAGGTCCTAGGATATCGATACCCCATTTGGCAAAAGGCAAAGGGAACAAGATGGGACTTAAGTAGTTGGACGGCTTCTGATGCAGGTTTCCATGCTTCTGACAACTGTCGCACTTCATTGCATAGATGAGGGCGTCCTCCTTTAAAGTAGGCCTGTAGTACCCTGTCCTTAAAGCCTTTTCTCCCAATGCTCTTCCCCCAATGTGAGATGCACAAGCTCCTTCATGGAGTTCCTTCAGAACCTCTAGACCATCTTCTCTGGTGATGCACTTGAGGAGAGGGCGGTTGAATGACTTCTTGTAAAGGGTCTCATCCCATAGTTCAAACCAGTTGTCTCGAGCCTTCACATACTTAGCCTCCACAGGATCCGAAGGCAGTCGTCCTGTTTTCTTGTATTCTATTATAGGCTCCATCCAATCTGCCCCTCGGCTAAGAAACATGATTTGTTCTTGGTCAATGCTCTTTTTTGGTTTAACTTCCCAAAACACTGTTCTTGGCGCATCACCTTCAGCCGAGCTGGCCAATTTTGAGAGAGCGTCTGCTTGATAATTTTCTGACCTTGGCACTTGGTCAAGAACAAATCGCTTCAAAGGCTCAATCTCCTCTTTGATCAGACGCATATATTTGCGCATCGATGCTTCTTTACATTCAAAATCCCCGTTGACTTGAATGACGACCAAGGGAGAGTCTGATTTGGCCTCAATTTCCAGAGCTCCTGCCGCTTTACACATTTTGATTCCAGCTAGAAGTGCTTCATATTCAGTTTCGTTATTGGACGCTTGGAATTGGAATCTTAGCGCATATTCAAACTTGTCTCCTTCTAGAGATTGACAAATGATTCCTACCCCACATCCATTGACAGTGGACGATCCATCAACCATGAGCGTCCAATGCTTCCTCCCTTCAGTTGGATCAAATATTGGTTCTACAGTTGGCCGAATAAGCTCAACTATAAAATCTGCCAACGCTTGCCCCTTAATGGCTTTCCTTGGTTCAAATGATATATCGAACATGTTAAGTTCAACAACCCATTTTAACATCCGACCGGCAGCTTCTTGATAAGAGGTTTTAATGTGTCGTTAAGGCACCAAAAATCGCTTTTCAAACTATATTTATAACTCCTAACAAGCAATTACTAAGAACGTAGTAAAGGCAAGTCAAGGGTCGATCCACAGGGAAAAAGGGATTAATTAAAGTCTATCAAGTCTAAATTACTTAATTGAAGGGTTTTGGGGGTTTTAAAATGATTTAGTATCAACTAATGACTAACTACTATCAAAGTACTAGCAAGTAAAATGAGATGAAAATATGAATAAAGAAGACACTAGAGTTAAGGTTACTAGTATGGATCAAAGTGGACAACATTTATTAATGCAATTGTGAATCAAATGTGACGATTAGGCTGGATCAAAGTGGACAACATTTATTAATGCAATTTTGAATCAAATGTGACGATTAGGCAAGGTTTAGTTATCCACTAAAATACCCGAGTCCTCTCTCGAATGGTCCTCGAGAATGATCGCTTAATCAATCAACTAAATCCTCTCTCGAATGGTCTTTAGTCAATTGATAAAGAGATCCAATGAATTTGGAAAACCCCTAATATAGGATCCCCTTAATTTCTACCCAATATCTTGGCCTAGAAATTAAGTTGATTCATGGGGATGATAAAAGAATTCATAATTCAATTAAGAACATTTGAAATCAAAATACCAAAGCACAAATGTGATCAATATCTATCCTAAGGCCTCAAAACACCAAGATCAATGCATAAACGTCTTTAAATCATCACAATCACATTAACAATACATTTAAACTCTAATCCATACTTTCACCCTAACCCTAGATAGGGAACTACTCACTAATCATGGATTCTAAGCAATAAAACATGAAATTTATAACTAATCTAGGGCTAAACATGATTAAGAGATAATTAATCTAATTAAAATAACAATTATGAAACTATAATAAAGTAGGTCTAATAAAAGGGAAGAACAAATAATAGCAACGAAAAGAGATAATAAAAACTGAAACTTTGAAACTAATTGAATTAATATACCTTCAATGTTGTAGAAATCACAAACTATGATCTATAATCTCCATCCTTGATCAAAAACTAAATGTTTTCCTCTCTAATGTAAGCCTTAATAATCTTCTCTAAAACATAAGAGTAAAGCATAAGTCCCTAAAAACATAACAACTATCGTTTTTAATGCCCACAAGAATTACAATTTTCTCGCGGAAACAGGTGGTGTGGGCACACCACTAAATTGGTGCGGGCGCACCAAGGCCACTGACTAAGATGGACAATCTTCGCTGGAAAGGTGCAGGCGCACCATGAAAAGAGTGCGGGCGCACCTCTGAGCTGGTGCGGGCGCACCTAGCTGTCTGATAATAGGGATGCCCAATCTGTAGGGCGGTGCGGGCGCACCGGTTCCAGGTGCGGGCGCACCGGTGTGTGCGGGCAATGCTAAGGGGGTGCGGGCACACCATGGAGCTCAACTCAAGCTTTTTTTATTCCACTTTTGCGCGTGCAAACTCGTCGGAACTCCCGCCTATTACCGTATCTCCCAACTCTTGACCTTATGAAAGATCATACCTGCAATCAAAGCACGGGAAAACACGGTGAAAGCAAATGTACTAGAAATCCAGTCAAAATTGACCGAAAATCTAGCGAAATATCACAATGATCAACAATGATCAAGTGATGGAAAGAGAGAGAGAAATGAGGAAGAAAGAAGGAAGAAAAGGGTATAAAGAGGATCAAACCAAACCAAAAAGAGCTCATAAAGTACGTTAGAAACGCACTTATCAAACTCCCCCAAGCTTAGCATTTTGCTTGTCCTCAAGTAAACCAAGAATGAGAAAGAAAGAAAAGAGGAGGTGAAAAAGAGGAAAAAGAAAAATCATGGAACAACTAATCTAGATGCTCTAAAAACAATGCTACAAATATGACATGCAAGCTAAATGAGCTCATAACAAGATTTAGGAGACCAACCAAACACAAGAGGGAAGATGATTAGGAAGCACAAGAGTGACTTAAGGGATCTAATCCACCGATCAACCGAGTCCCCTTGAAAATAGGCTTTCTAAAAGTGATTACTCACTCTTCTCCACTTCCAAGTCCCGAATTTGACTCCCCCCTAGGGATGTTCAACCATAATAGCTCGCCTCTACCACATTTTGATGACCCTCATCATGACTTGCACAAAATCTCACCCGCCACTACTAATTGACCAAGTCCAATCTAGAAGTCAAAAGGGACTTTGTTTAGGTTGTAACGAGGCTAGGTCAAAGGGTGTGGATAACAATTTTGAATGTGGTGCGAAAAGGGTAAAGTGGAGTACACAATAGGGGGTAAAAACTCCCCCAAGCTAGTCCAAACACCAACTCAAATCGATATCTCACACATCTTTGATTATCACTTTGATTTTGCTTTTTGGAACATTGATTTTCACTTTTTGAACAACTTTTTTTTTTTTTTTAACAATATTCTCTTTATTTCTTTTCAATTGAAATCCAAATGAAGCACTAAGAGCATTCTTTCTTTCTTTTATTTCCTTTGTCTTTCCTTTCTCAAAATTTTCCTCAACTTTTGCAATTATACACGCACATTAATTCACTTTCAACCAAAGACTTAGTATCAAAATAACTCAACTCCAAACAAACTAAACATGTACTCCACTTTGGGGAAAGTTTGGCCATGACTTATTACGAGGGTTAAGCAAAAATAGGATAGAAAGGCTTAAATGGGTTGAGAAGCGGACAATTATGCAGGTATAAAAGCTTTTTGGCTTTTGAGCTCCTATTTCTAGCAAAAAGAAACGCCCTAAATCATTCTTCTATAGGCTCGGTTTTATGCAATCTTGGGGAGCTAAAATGCAAGTCACAAGTTAGGTGATCAATGGTGAGGGTTGTAGATGAGTCTTACGAGGTTATTGGCCCTCCTTCGGGGTTCACCGCACAAGGGACAAGGCAATCCAATCAACCAACTCGCCTAGTTTCAAAGAGACTACCAAAATTTACCGATCTCAAAGATCATCTAACGTCACAACGAGGCTTCCAAAATCATCAAGTCAAATGCAAAGAAGGTCTGCCAATCAAGTTATGAACACTCTTAGCCACAAATCATACATGCAACTAAGCTTCCCTAAATGCAAACTTTTTTTATTTTTTATGCAATGCAAAAATACCAAAAACAAACTACCAAAACTAAGCTAATAATAAACTATCAAAAACAAGCTATACAAGGGTGATTTGGATGAAAAAGGGGTGGGGGAAAAAGACCAAGAAGAATAACCAATCACAAAGTCAAACCCACAACCAATAGAACCCCGCCTAAATAACCACCTAAGACCCCAAACTCCCAAAAACATAGGCATGCATGCAAGGGCCCCCACGCTTAAGCGAAACTCCGCGCTCGGAGTTGCAAAAGGTGGGAGGGGGAGGGGGGTCAAAAGGAGCACCTAAGAGTTCCCAGCATTGCCCCCATCAGGAGGGGGGTTAGAAGGGAAGAACGCGCCTGGATACCCATCTGGATAGTAAGACGGGTAGTGGGGGAAGGGGCGGAAAGGTACCTTCTTGAATGGCTCGTCACGAGGGTCAAAAGCAGGAGGGTAGTAGGGGTGGTTAGGGAAGGGAGCCTCATGTCCGGAGTGGACATTGGCGAGATGAGTTCGCCAAGCCACTTGAGACACATGGTCAAGGTCGGTGCGGATACCATCAAGGGTAGCAGTGACCGCACGGTGGTTAGCAGCTTGAGTGGCCTGCATCTGGGTAATGGACGCCCTGACGGAGGCCATATCAAAGGACTGGGAGGAAGAGGTCTCGGCCGCATCACTCACGGGAATGCGGTGCTCGGACCTCGGACCCCTGGAAACCCTCGGTACCCTCTCCACAGTGGTGGACTGAAGTCGTATCAGTGCAGTGATCTGGGTCAATAGGGGAAGGGAGAACCCGCCATCGGTTACATTCAGGCGGGGGGTTCCAAATGAACTCAGTGTCCATATAACAGTAGGGTCTCCCTCCCACTAACCAAATGCAACTGGTCTTAAAAAAACCACGCAGAAATTTCATCTGCTGAAGGGCCACACCATCCAATAAGTTGGACTGACCAACAGTTGGCACGCTTTCTTCTAAGCGGGCCAGGTCATCGTCCAACGAGAGGTAAGACGCGAGCCGGGTGATCACTCCACCACAAATGATCTCCCCAGCTAGCATAGTACCCCCCCTAATCTCTTGCAATCGATTAAGGAAGATAGCTGCAAAGTTGATTCGGGCGTTATGGTGGGCCCCTTCAGTGGCCAACCATAAAACCAACAGCTCTTCCTTTCTCAATTACCCGACTTCTTGCTTAGGAAAGAAGGTGTAAACCAACATCCTATGGAAGTAGCGGAGAGCAGGATGGATAATCTCAGAAGCCTTGGACGAGTTTGTCCGAAACCGAGTGGTGCCATCAGTGATCTTGGCCCACCACTCTTGTTCATTGTAACCCTCCCAAA
This sequence comes from Beta lomatogona, assembly GCA_947646795.1. Lineage (NCBI taxonomy): Eukaryota > Viridiplantae > Streptophyta > Magnoliopsida > Caryophyllales > Amaranthaceae > Beta > Beta lomatogona. The sequence continues at coordinate 1,848,737 of CANSNZ010000929.1, forward strand.
TTATTGAATAGGGGGCATCACATGGGGCAGTAGAGTCCGTCCCAAATGCTTCACATAACTCGTTAAAAGATAGTGTTCTTACTTGATTAAATAGACGCGCTTAAATAGTCAGAGCACCGGATTCTGCTCCCTACTTATGTTCAACGAACTCAAGAACTCAAGAGTTAGTTGGTCATAAGTAGGTTCCCAAACTTGAAGGAAGTTCGACAACCCCAGATTTCCTGCCATCTCCCTTACTATCGTGTCGATTTTAAGGTGTCGGCAAGTACCAGAGTCATAGAACTTCATGAATCGCAGAGTTCGGTTCGAAAGCTGAGTAAAAATTTGACGGTGTGCAGCATTTGAGAATTTGAGCGGTTAGATAGAAGGGGGATTAGAGCTAGAAGAGGGTCCTTGCGAGGAGGAACCTGTTTTAGCTCTCTTAGCCCTGGAGGAGGATCCTTCGCCACTTTTTTTTTCCTATTGTGTTGTTTTAAAAACAATGTGAAAAAGATTTTCTTTGAAACGGGGAAAAACAATGGGCGTGGCCGTAACAGTGGGACTCTTCAAAACCTTTGGTCAAACAAATCACCTCACTAATAACACACAAAAACCTAAGAAGAAAAAAAAAACTACCAGCACATAAATCCCACAATCAATAGCAACGAAGTTGCTAACAAGCAAGAATTTGATTCTAATCCGAAAATTTAATCAAACTCACACAATTCTCCAACTCACACAATCAACAATCCAACAACATGTTTATCAATACTTGCTCAACAAATCACTTCAAATAGTTCACAAAAATCTCATACACTATGAAATTTCCACAAAGAATAAATAATTAACTAGTTCATCACAACACCAATCACAAAGTTGGGCAAAATTCATGAACAAACCAAAGCTAGGAGAAAAACAAGCATGCAATCAAAAAGAAAACAAACTTGTAGTCCAAATAACAAGATTATCTATGAAAAATAAGAGGTTGGAAGGAGATTACCATCTTGGAGATGAAAATCCCCAATTTTGGAACCCTAGAAATCCAAATCTTGCCAAAGCCCCAAATTTGATGCACTTGAGTGTTGTAGACAGGAAAGAGATGAGTTTTCCGGTGAGAGAGTGGCCGGAGGTCGCCGGAAAGCCGTGGTGGTCGCCGGAACTAGAGATGTGGAAGTAAGAGAAAGTGAGTGAGTGAGAGAGAGAGTTCGAAAATATGAGAGAAAAGAAGTGAGAGTACCCAAAAAAATAGAAAAAAACAGTGATTTTAGCCTCATACAGGTTTGGTGCGGACGCACCTCTAAGTGGTGCGGGCGCACCAAACTTCCTGCCTGCTATTGAACTTTGCGGGGTAATTGGTGCGGGTGCACCTCTACGTGTTGCGGGCGCACCGTTCAAAAATTCCGAAAATTTTTTTGAACGGTGCGGGCTCACCAATGCTTCTGTGTTTTGTTACCAACTACAGACTGAATGGTGTGGGCGCACCTATATGTGGTGCGGGCGCACCATTCGAAATTTCCGCAAAAAATTTGAACGGTACTGGCGCACCTCATATTATGTGCGGGCGCACCATTGTCTCTGTTTCTTTTCACCCACTGCAGACAGAATGGTGCGGGCGCACCTCTATGTGGTGCGGTCGCACCATTTAATCTGCCAAAAACCTCTCAAGCTCAAATGAATGCTCATTGTTAGCCGGTAAAACAAAAATCTAGACTAAAAATGATAATAGAAAAAGAGAAACGGGTTGCCTCCCGTGTAGCGCTTGTTTTAGGTCATTTGCTTGACTAAAAGGATATGTTCTTCAAGAGTAGCGCTCGGGCGAGCGAAGGATCAAGCAACCAACAGAACCGATGGCTTGATCATCGTGGTAGATCTTCAATCTTTGACCGTTCACCAAAAACGGACCATTCTCGCCCAAAATCTCATAGGCTCCATAAGGCGTAGTCTTCAACACTTGGAAGGGTCCCGACCACTTGGACTTTAATTTTCCGGGGAAGAGCTATAGCCTTGAGTTAAACAACAAGACTTTGTCTCCAACCCGGAAGTCTCTTTGCTGAATCCGGTGATCGTGCCATTTCTTTGTTTGCTCCTTGTACAGTCTCGAGCTCTCATATGCATCGAAGCGGAGTTCTTCAAGCTCAGCTAGCTTCTCTTTCCGAGCATCTCCCGCCAAGTGAAGATCCATGTTGAGCTCTTTGATTGCCCACCAAGCCTTGTGCTCGAGTTCCACCAGCAAATGACAAGCCTTGCATACACGAGGCGGTAGGGAGTGGTTCCTATGGGCGTCTTGAAAGCCGTGCGAAGAGCCCAAAGAGCATCATCTAGCTTCAAAGACCAATCCTTCCTTGTTTTATTTACCACTCTCTCAAGGACGTTCTTCACTTCCCGGTTAGAAACTTCAACTTGGCCTTGAGTTTGGGGATGATAAGGAAGCCCGACTTTGTGATTCACCCCGTACTTCTTCAAGAGGGCCTCCAGTTGCTTCTTGGCGAAGTGTGAACCGCCATCATCTATCAATACTCGGGGTACTCCAAACCTCGGGAAGATGATCTTCTTAAGGAGTTTAGTCACAATCTTGTGGTCATTGGTGGGGGAGGTAATGGCTTCAACCCACATAGTTACGTAGTCGACCGCAACAAGGATGTACATGTTGCCCAAAGAAGGGACAAAAGGGCCCATAAAGTCAAGTCCCCATACATCAAATGGCTCAACCTCTAGAATGCTTTGTTGAGGCATCTCATGTCTCTTCGTGATGCCGCCACTTGTAACACTCCCAAAATCCATACACGTCTACGACTACGTTGCATTGACTTCGGAAGTGTTACCGCCGCGGTGAAATGCAAGGCATAATAAAATCAAAACGTTACAACTTCTTATTAATAAAACTACATTGCAGCGGAAATAAAATGTCTACTTTAACTACAACTCGGGAATCTCCACGGACCCCTTTTATTCAAACCACAACTAAATAAGTAAATCATAATAGTCTTATAATGCTTAATTTAAAACACTTTAAAGTTTCAAAACCAACATTTATCCCCCCGTATGCTCAACATCACGCAAAGAACACCAAAGATACCTAGTCTGCTCCCCATTGAAGCATCAATGGTTCATCACAGGTCAACAGACAACACAATAACACACAATCAGCTATGCTGAGTACATAGTAAAGCAGTAAGTGCATACAAAGCATAAACAGAATAATAAGGATCATTCCTAGACATGATACTATCATAGCATTGCATTCTTTACTTTTTATTTAGTTGGCAGCGAACGGGCACCGTCATCTTACTAGAATCATACGGGCTACTTAATCCTTAATAGACAACTTGGTCTATTAGATGGAATGTAGATACGGTTTCGTTCCGTTCCACATCCATCACCTTAGTATGCATACCCCCAAGATCGTACGGAACCTTCCGCCTACTTGAGTTATCAAAATTTATAAGGACACTACTGTCGTCACGAAGAGGCTCGCGTAGGAGTGTAGAACAAGTCTCACACTCCCCCATTGTTCATCACTTGTAGGGAATCCAACTACAAGTTTATTGCCAAAATCCTTCTTAATAATATTCATTCATACAACATCGAACATATAATCGTTAAATTCTTAGGTACATTGCTCAAATTCTCTAATTAAAGCAATCTCTTGCAACATCCTTGTTACAGCAATAAATCATTTGCTTTCAATCCAATTCTCATTTCATGCTTGTAATGCGATAGAATTACGCATACCAATAATAACTCATTCCAACTCACAAGTCATACAACAAGGAAATACATACAGATTTCCAATTGATTTCATGTTACCAAACAATCTCATCAATCATAATCAACCACAGTTCCCTATCATGGTTCTAGGTTCCAATATAACAATCACAACCTAAACATGATACTAATATATCGAACTGAACTAGTACGCGTACATACCTTGTCACGGAGAATCTTCGCTGATTAATTAAAACGTTCCGCTTATGAAATTGGGACCTAATCGAATAATAGAAATACTTCAGTGCTAAGTCCTTGATATTATTAACATATAACATGTGACTAATTATATAAAACTTAGTATTTCGGAGTATAAAAATAAGTAATCTTGTTGTTCATTAACTTTCTTTTCTTTCATAACTCTATTGAACTTAACGTCTTTTAAGAACCAATAATAGTGGGCAAAGCTGATTTTAGTTAGTTTAATAACATAGTACCTTTACCAACTCCATTTAAATCCTTATATCCAATACTACTAAAAATCAGATTTGAATAACAAGGCCATTATAACATTCTAACGATAACTAATAATATGATTTTTTAACTTTTTATACCACTTTGTGTATAGTAACAAACTTAAATAGGTACATATATAAGAACTTATAAAAATCAGAATTGAAGAACTAAAAGAACACAAAGTAAGAATTAATAATATGTAACAAATCTGATTTCTTTTAGTCCACAATATACTTTTATTTAAAGTCACAAACTTAAACCAATATACATACGTATAATAAAAACAGAATTAAAAAAAATATAATTATCATAAAACATAACTATAAATCTGATTTTTGATACTTTATTCTATACTTTAGTTATAATCACCAAAACATAATTAAAGATAATAAGAAAAATAAAATCAGATTCCATAACTTAATATAAAGTAGAAAAGATTTTTTTTTTTAATAGAGTATACCGTAGATTCGTGTTCTTGGCGACAACCACCGCGCCGCTCAACCCGAACTCCGGCACCACCACGTTTCGCGCACGACCAAGACACAAACCCGCAAAACCACGCCGACCGAACCACCAGACGTGAACGAAGACTCAGCCTCACGCGCACGACCTCCTGCAGCACCGACTGCACTCACGCGACACCTCCCCGCGACCAGTCGCTGGACCCCTGACGAAAACCACGAACTCCGGCGAGCAGGCGCGACCTTCGACGCGCAGGCGTGGCCTCCGGAATGTGGGTGCCCAGATGTTGGGAAGAAGAAAGAGAAAGGTAGAGAAGAGGAGGGAAGAACGACTGAGAGAAGAAGGAAGGAGGAGAGAGAAAAATTTTCTTTGGTAAAAAAAAGAAACGGCTGACCTATCAAGTGAATAGGGTTTCTAATTTTTTTTTTCTCTTCCTTTACTTATTTATAGTATGAGAAACCTTAGTTTATTAGGATTTGTTTCCAAATCGAATTCTGATTTACTTAACAAAATCGAATTAAAATATAATTAGGTACCAAGGTAGGTTGTATATTTAAATTATAACTGTAGGCTTACCTAAACTATACTATAATTTACTTTCACATTTACTTTATATTTTCTTATTTATAGCAAGATAACTCCCAAAATACGGAGCATTACAGGCTTCCCCCCTTAAAGGAAGTTTCGTCCCGAAACTTTGAGGTAGCCAGTCTTAACGACGAATTTTTCGCACTTCTAAGTCCCAAAATTTCACAAGCGTTTTCTAGTTTTCGCAAGTCACATAAACAATAATACACATAAATAACAAACTTAAGCAAACTTTAGGGGAAGCGCGAAATTTAATCGCATTCTTCCCCCCTTAAAAGAAAAGTTACGTCCTCGTAACTCGCCTACCTCTTGAAAAAGCTCAGGGTACTTCAGACGCATCGCATCTTCTGCTTCCCATGTGGCTTCTTCAGTATTTTGATTTCTCCACAACACCTTCACGATTTTGACGTCCTTATTTCTCGTACTACGCACCTTGTGGTCTAGGATCTTGATGGGTTTCTCCTCATAGGACAAGGTTTCGTCTAACTCGACGTTTTCGGGTTCTAGGACATGCGACTCGTCAGGTACGTATTTCCGAAGTTGGGATACGTGAAACACGTTGTGAACCCTTTCTAACTCGTTTGGCAAATCTAAGCGATAAGCCACTTTGCCCACTCTCGCCAAAATCTCAAATGGTCCTATGAACTTAGGGCTTAGTTTCCCTTTCTTCCCAAATCGCATCACTCCTTTCATTGGAGACACCTTCAGCAGCACTTTTTCACCAACTTCATAGTTCTCTTCCCTTCGCTTCTGATCCACATAGGACTTCTGCCTGTCCTGTGCAGCCCTAATCTTGTCTTGAATGACTCGCACTTGATCAACAGTCTCTTGAATGAATAATAATGGGCAAAGCTGATTTTAGTTAGTTTAATAACATAGTACCTTTACCAACTCCATTTAAATCCTTATATTCAATACTACTAAAAATCAGATTTGAATAACAAGGCCATTATAACATTCTAACGATAACTAATAATCTGATTTCTTAACTTTTTATACCACTTTGTGTATAGTAACCAACTTAAATAGGTACATATATAAGAACTTATAAAAATCAGAATTGAAGAATTAAAAGAACACAAAGTAAGAATTAATAATATGTAACAAATCTGATTTCTTTTAGTTCACAATATACTTTTATTTAAAGTCACAAACTTAAACCAATATACATAAGTATAATAAAAACAGAATTAAAAAAAAATATAATTATCATAAAACATAACTATAAATCTGATTTTTGATACTTTATTCTATACTTTAGTTATAATCACCAAAACATAATTAAAGATAATAAGAAAAATAAAATCAGATTCCATAACTTAATACTCCCTCTGTCCCAGAATACTCTTTACACTTTCCTTTTTCATCTGTCCCAGAATACTCTTTACACTTCTATTTTTGGATATGACCCACTATTATTTTAATTCTTCTACCTTTTAAGTTGGCCCACACTCTCTCTCCTCCAAATAAAATAATACCACTCCTACCACCCACCAATTCTAACCATGACCCAGACTCTCTCGATCTCCTTAAAATAAAATAATACTATTTTTACTAACTACTAACTCCTATCACATCTACTCTTCAATAAAATAACAATTGATAACCAAACAACAACCTATCATCTAAAACTACGTGTATTGATAAGTGTCAAGAGTATTCTGGGACGGAGGGAGTATAAACTAGAAAAGATTTTTTTTTTAATAGAGTATACCGTAGATTCGTGTTCTTGGCGACAACCACCGCGCCGCTCAACCCGAACTCCGGCACCACCACGTTTCGCGCACGACCAAGACAAAAACCCGCACAACCACGCCGACCGAACCACCAGACGTGAACGAAGACTCAGCCTCACGCGCGCGACCTCCTGCAGCACCGACTGCACTCGCGCGACACCTCCCCGCGACTAGTCGCTGGACCCCTGACGAAAACCACAAACTCCGGCGAGCAGGCGCGACCTTCGATGCGCAGGCGTGGCCTCCGGAAAGTGGGTGCCCAGATGTTGGGAAGAAGAAAGAGAATGGTAGAGAAGAGGAGGGAAGAACGACTGAGAGAAGAAGGAAGGAGGAGAGAGAAAAATTTTCTTTGGTAAAAAAAAAGAAACGGCTAACCTATCAAGTGAATAGGGTTTCTAATTTTTTTTTTTCTCTTCCTTTTCTTATTTATAGTATGAGAAACCTTAGTTTATTAGGATTTGCTTCCAAATCGAATTCTGATTTACTTAACAAAATCGAATTAAAATATAATTAGGTACCAAGGTAGGTTGTATATTTAAATTATAACTGTAGGCTTACCTAAACTATACTATAATTTACATTCACTTTTACTTTATATTTTCTTATTTATAGCAAGATTCCCAAAATACGGAGTATTACACCACTCCTTTGACATCTACCACAGCTCAAAATAAACTCACGAGCATCTTTTTGCAATGATGGACAAAACATACCACATTGGAGCACCTTAGCAACAGTTTTGCTTGCTCCACCATGCCCTCCACATGCCAAAGTAGGGCAATGATTCAACACCGAATTGATCTCATGATTGGGCACACACCTTCTAAAAACACCATCGGTGCACTTTTTAAACAAGAGAGGGTCATCCCAATAGAACCTCGAAGCCTCCTTGAAAAATCGCTTCCGTTGTTGAGAATTGAAACCATGAGGTTCAATCCCACAAGCCAAGTAGTTCGCAAAGTCCGCGAACCATAGAATCTCATTATTTAGAATGACGTATAGTGCTTCTTCTCTCAAATCTTCTTCAATAGGGGTCTCGTCAGGATCCGAGACCTTCTCATCAAGAGGGAGACGAGAAAGGTGATCAGCTACCACATTCTCCGTCCCCTTTTTCTCGTTTATCGCAAAATCAAACTCTTGAAGAAGAAGCACCCACCTAATGAGCCGAGGTTTGGCATCTTTCTTACTCATCAGATAACGGACCGCAGAATGATCCGTATACACAATAGCTTTGTTGCAGGTCAAGTAAGACCGGAATTTGTAAAATGCAAAAACTACGGCCAACATTTCTTTCTCCGTAGTCGCATAATTCCGTTGAGCATCATCCAAGGCCCTACTTGCATAGGCTATGACATGTAGCATTCCTTCCTTACGTTGCCCAAGAACAGCGCCCACTGCAAAGTCACTAGTATCGCACATCAGTTCAAAAGGCAAGCTCCGATCCGGAGCTTGCACAATGGGGGCAGAAGTGAGGGCCTTTTTTAAAGTTTCAAAAGCCTTAATACAAGACTCATCAAACTCAAAATCTACATCCTTTTGAAGTAGATTCGTCAATGGTTTGGCTATCTGAGAAAAATCCTTGATGAAAAGCCGGTAAAAACCCGCATGTCAAAGGAAAGCACGAACTCCCGGCACCAGATCCACTTCAATGCCCTTCTTTGTCACTTTATGCCCAAGGACAATGCCTTCCTCGACCATAAAGTGACATTTCTCCCAATTCCAGACAAGGTTCGTCTCTTGACATCTTTTCAATACACACTCAAGATTAACCAGACATGTGTCAAAAGACGAACCACACACACTAAAATCGTCCATGAACACCTCAATAGAATCTTCTAGCATGTCAGAGAAGATTGTTGTCATACACCTTTGGAAAGTAGATGGGGCATTACACAAACCAAAGGGCATCCTTCGATAAGCGAATGTCCCATACGGACAAGTAAAGTGGTTTTCTCTTGGTCATCCGGATGAATAGGGATTTGAAATAAACCGGAATAACCATCGAGAAAACAAAAGTGTGAATGACGAGCAAGCCTCTCCAACATTTGGTCAATGAAGGGGAGAGGGAAATGATCCTTGCGGGTGGATTTGTTTAACTTTCGATAATCAATACAAACCCTCCACCCGGTAACAGTTCTAGTTGAGATAGTTTCTCCTTTCTCATTCTCAACAATAGTCATGCCTCTTTTTTTTGGAACCACGTGAATCGGGCTCACCCACTTGCTATCGGAGATAGCGTAGATGATTCCCGCGTCACGCAATTTCATAATCTCCTTTTTTACAACCTCTTTGAGATTAGGATTGAGCCTTCTCTGATGCTCTATGGATGAGGCATTACTATCGATGAGATGGATACGATGCATAGCAAGAGAAGGGCTTATCCTCTTAAGGTCATCTATCGAGTACCCAATGACATCTTTCTATTTTTGTAGTATCTCAATCAATTTTAATATAGAGATGTCATCAAGACTCGAATTGACAATAACTGGATAAGTACATGCATCATCAAGAAAAACATATTTAAGAGAAGTGGGAAGGGGTTTGAACTCTACCTTGGGAGGAGGCTAAGAACACTCCTCTTTGTCAATGGATGTCGTGAGAACCTCAAATGCTTCATCTTTTGTCTCCTCAATAGTAGTGTAAAGAAACAATGAGAATTCTTTCACCTCTTCCATGTCCAAGCTCGGGGCTTCAGTAAGAGAAGCATACAACTCATCCCCGGTGTGAACCACACTCGCAAATTCTCCACTAGGTTGACCCGGCAAATTCTCTCTATCATGGGCCTCTTCAAAGTCTTAGAGAACTCAAATACAACCCGCTCATTGGCTACCTCAACCGTGATAGTATCGTTTTTGCAATTGATCACGGCTCCCAACGTCTTTAGAGCCTCTCTTCCAAGAATAAGAGGAGTCTCCGGATCTTCCTCCATATCCATCACCACAAAATCACAAGGCACAAATACATGCCCAACTTGATTTGGTACATCCTCCAACCCACCATGGGGGACTCTCATAGTGCGGTCCCCAATTGAATAGTTTTCCGTGTCGGATGAAGAGGAAAATTAAGGTGCTTAGCAATAGACAGTGGCATCAAACTCACACCCGCTCCTAAATCGACCAATGCACCCTTGGGCTCTAGATCACCTATTTTCACCGGCAAGGTGAAACTCCCGGGCTCTCTTTGCTTCTTAGGCATAGTACGTTGCACAAGAGCACTCACTTGATAGGGCAAAGTGATAAGCTCATCTTTAAGCTTCCGTTTGTTGGAGAGGATCTCCTTCAAAAATTTAGCATATGCCGGCATTTGAGACATAGCCTCAAGGAATGGTATGTTGATCTGTAGGCTCTTCATCACATTGAGAAATTTGGGTAAACTTGTCACTTAATTTTCTCTCGACCAACCGCTGAGGTTAGGGAACCGGAGGCACATAGGTCTTAGTTAGTGGAGATGATGGTAGTGGCGCTTTATCACCAACTTGGACTTGTGTCTCATCTCTTTCCACATTTTCTTCTCTCTCGCCTTCCTCAACTTCAACTTCTTTCTCAACAACCTCACCTTCTTCATCCTTCTTTACCTCCTCGGTTGGCATCTTGGGACCCTTGTAACTTGTTCCCGACCTCAAATGAATGGCTTTGGCTTGATGGAGGTTGGGGTTAGGAATAAGTTGGCCCGAAAGTTAATTTGTGGGAGTAGAAGGATTTTTCTCGGCTACTTGGGCAATTTGGGTTTCAAGCATTTTGTTATGGGCTTGTAGCTCTTGAAACCTTTGCTCATGGTTTTGGAGAATTGAAGTTGTTGGAGAATTTGGAAAGAGGTTGGATCGGGAGATGGAGTGGGTTCGGGATTTTGTTTGGGGAACGGCGGGTTAGAGGGAGGTTTTTGGGTATTGGCTCTTTGATGTGGAGCTTGGTAAACATGAGACCCTTGTGAGGATGAACCACCTTGGTTATAGTTTGGGTTATACCCTTGCACATACCCTTGATGTTGACCTTAGTTGTACCCTTGTTGAGGTTGATTCCATCCTTGTTAAGGTTGGTTGAAGCCTTGATTGTAGTTTTGTTGGGGTTGTTTCCAACCTCCTTGTTGATTATTTCTATACCCTTTGTTTCCTTGGTAACCATCTCCTCTAGAGTTGATTGCCGCCACATGCTCCGAATTTGTACCTCCACAATAAGATTTATCATGATTAGTACCTCCACAAATATCACAAGAAAAAGACTTTACTTGTGATGGATTAGATGATGCAAGGTTGATCTTGGAGAGCTTCTTGTCAAGTTGATCCATCTTAGCTTGAATTTGATCCATGGGATCTAATTCAAACTTTCCACTCTTCTTAGGTTGAGCACCTCTTCGACATCCACCCCATGAATAGTTCTTAATTACTTCTTCAATGGTGGACTCAAGTTGATCTTGCGGGATCTTAGAAAGTTGACTTCCCGCTCCAGCATCAAGGTTGGCAAGTGATATAGGATCAAGGCCATCATAGAAGAATCGCATAGGTAGATTCTTGGTGAACTCATGGTGAGGGCATGAACGGCTCATCTCCTTGAACCGCTCCCAAGCTTCCGCAAGTGTCTCATCGTTCTCTTGCTCAAATGAGGAGATCTTCCTCCGTATGTCCGCCGTCTTCCACTCCGGGAAGTACTTCTTCAGAAAAGCCATTGTGACTTCCTCCCATGTAGTGAGGGAGTTAGCAGGTAAACTCTTGAGCCATGATTTTGCTTTTCCGGTAAGAGAAGACCGGAAAAAATGCTTCTTGATGTAGTCTGGAGAGACGTCATTTGTGGTTATCATGGCACAGATCTCAAGAAACCTGTCAAGATGGTCCAGAGGATCTTCATCCGACCCTCCACAGAATTGTTCTGCCTTCACCATCCCAGTGAACTGAGGGTGAATGCTGAAATTTGTAGTAGTGGTGGGGAGTCGAATACCACCTTGAAGAACATAGGAACCCGGATTTCCGAAATCCCTAAAGAGTTGTGGATTTGCTTCACCCATTTCTGACTGAACTTCACTTATTGTACTTGAGGCTGGTGAAGATGGTTCGGAACCCAAAGACAAATCTTCCAAATTTTTCCGAAGCTTTCGCAATGTACGGTCAATTTCTGGATCTAGAGGAAAGGTGGGTGAACCGTGAGCTCTTCTTCTCATGTAACAACAACAAAGCTAAGTAGAGGATTAGCAAATAACAACCACAGTCAAAAAGAAAAGAAAAATCAACTACGCAAGGATAAACTAAAATAAACTTCAATTAATAGCACAAATTCTCCGGCAACGGCGCCATTTTGATAAGAGGTTTTCAGTGTGTCGTTAAGGCACCAAAAATTGCTTTTCAAACTATATTTATAACTCATAACAAGCAATTACTAAGAACGTAGTAAAGGCAAGTCAAGGGTCGATCCACAGGGAAAAAGGGATTAATTAAAGTCTATCAAGTCTAAATTACTTAAAATGATTTAGTATCAACTAATGACTAACTACTATCAAAGTACTAGCAAGTAAAATGAGATGAAAATATGAATAAAGAAGACACTAGAGTTAAGGTTACTAGTATGGATCAAAGTGGACAACGTTTATTAATGCAATTGTGAATCAAATGTGACGATTAGGCAAGGTTTAGTTTTCCTCTAAAATACCCGAGTCCTCTCTCGAATGGTCCTCGAGAATGATCGCTTAATCAATCAACTAAATCCTCTCTCGAATGGTCTTTAGTCAATTGATTAAGAGATCCAATGAATTTGGAAAACCCCTAATATAGGATCCCCTTAATTTCTACCCAATATCTTGGCCTAGAAATTAAGTTGACTCATGGGGATGATAAAAGATTTCATAATTCAATTAAGAACATTTGAAATCAAAATATCAAAGCACAAATGTGATCAATATCTATCCTAAGGCCTCAAAACACCAAGATCAATGCATAAACGTCTTTAAATCATCACAATCACATTAACAATACATTTAAACTCTAATCCATACTTTCACCCTAACCCTAGATAGGGAACTACTCACTAATCATGGATTCTAAGCAATAAAACATGAAATTTATAACTAATCTAGGGCTAAACATGATTAAGAGATAATTAATCTAATTAAAATAACAATTATGAAACTATAATAAAGTAGGTCTAATAAAAGGGAAGAACAAATAATAGTAATGAAAAGAGATAATAAAAACTGAAACTTTGAAACTAATTCAATTAATATACCTTCAATGTTGTAGAAATCACAAACTATGATCTATAACCTCCAACCTTGATCAAAAACTAAATGTTTTTCTCTCTAATGTAAGCCCTAATAATCTTCTCTAAAACATAAGAATAAAGCATAAGTCCCTAAAAACATAACAACTATGGTTTTAATGCCCACAAGAATTACAATTTTCTCGCGGAAACAGGTAAACCAAGGCCACTGACTAAGATGGACAATCTTCGCTGGAAAGTTGCGGGCGCACCATGAAAAGAGTGCGGGCGCACCAGACTGGTGCGGGCGCACCTCTGAGCTGGTGCGGGCGAACCTAGCTGTCCGATAATAGGGATGCCCAATCTGTAGTGCGGTGCGGGCGCACCGGTTCCAGGTGCGAGCGCACCAGTGTGTTCGGGCAATGCTAAGGGGGTGCAGGCACACCATGGAGCGCAACTAAAGCTTTCTTTATTCCACTTTCGCGTGTGCAAACTCCTCGGAATTCCCGCCTATTACCCTATCTCCCAACTCTGGACCTTATAAAAGATCATACTTGCAATCAAAGCACGGGAAAACACGGTGAAAGCAAATGTACTATAAATCCAGTCAAAATTGACCGAAAATCTAGCGAAATGTCACAATGATCAACAATGATCAAGTGAAGGAAAGAGAGAGAGAAATGAGGAAGAAAGAGGGAAGAAAAGGGTATAAAGAGGATCAAACCAAACCAAAAAGAGCTCATAAAGTACGTTAGAAACGTACTTATCACTTCCATCTTTTGCAAAACTTGCTTCAAGGGTTGGTCAGTGTAGACGAGTATACTGTGCGCCAAGAAATAGGGTCTTAACTTTCTACTGGCTATGACGAGGGTCAATCCAAACTTCTCGACTGACTATTTTCCACATCCTAGAGCACATGACTAACAAAGTATATTGGAACTTGCACGGACTCACTTTCAGCCAACAGAACAGCACTCACAGCTTGAGTGGACACAACCAAATATACAAACAGTTTTTCCCCCTCGGCCGGACTGACCAACCTAGGCAGCTGCTGAAGGTGATCCTTGACTTGCTGAAGCGCTTGCTCAGCTTCTGCTGTCCACTCAAACTTGACCTTCTTCTTAATAGTAGCGAAGAAGTGATGGCACTTGTCGCCCGACTTAGACAAGAAGCGTCCAATTTCAGCTTGTATTATTTGAGAGTTTCGAAAGTTTCTCTCAAATCACTAACATGACCTTCCTCTTGCCGACTCTTGACTATCATATCATCAATATATACTTTTATGTTTCTTCCCAATTGTGGCTGAAAGACAGTATTGGTCAATCTTTGAAAGGTGGCCGGCGCATTACGGAGGCCAAAAGGCATCCTCAACCAGCCATACAGCCCTTCGGTTATAAAGGACGTTTTGTCCTGATCCTACGACCACATGGGGATTTGATGAAAACCTTAATAGGCATCCATGAAGCTTAACAAAGCATGGTCAGCCGTGAAGTCCACTAGACGATCCAACTTAGGCAAAGGGAAACTGTCCTTGGGACAAGCCTTGATGAGATCAATGTAATCCACACACATCCTCCAAGTGCCATTAGGCTTTGGCACCATGACCACATTTGCAATCCACTCTGGATAATAAGTTTCTCTGATGAATTTAGATTCCAACAACTTCTGAACTTCCTGGTCGACCGCCTGATTCCTGGCCGGACCTAAATGCCTTTTCTTTTGACGAACAGGTTTTAAATTTGGGTCAACGTTCAGCCGGTGGACGGCTATCTCTGGATCTATTCCAGTCATTTCCTCAACACAATAAGCAAACACGTCTTGAAATTCTTTCAGCAAGCTGATTAAAAGGCCCCTCAAATCAAGAGAGAGCGAGGACTCAATCTTCAAAGTTCTTTCTGGACGAGCCTCATCCAAACTGACATCTTCTGGGACTTCCACAGGCTCTGGACGTTCTAGTGCCAGTCCCATGATGGCCATTACCTCCTCAGACGAGGGGGTTCTTCCTTGACGAGTTCATACTTCCTTTTTTTGTTGGGGAGAAGTTCAGACGTTTTCCTTAAGGGAGCGGCAGGCGTCTGAGGACTCTGAATTGCCATCTTCAACGAGGCCACTTGGTCCTTTACAATTTCAGACGTTTTCCTTTCACCAGCAACCCTCGTCTTATCTTTCCCAATTTCAGACGTTTTCGGTCCGCCAACGATCTTCGTCTGGTCTTCATTGCATGCTTTCCATGATGACAGCTTGAGGGTAGTTAAGTAACATTCCCTAGCCACCTGCTGGTCTCCATACAAGGAGCCAATTTTGCCATCATCACACTCATACTTCATAAGCATCAAGTGAGTTACTATTACAGCTTTAACATGATTCAGAGTTGGCCGTCCAAGTATGACATTGTAGGCTGTCAAATCCCGGACCACCAAGAACTTGATAAACAGAGTCCTTAAGGCATCCTTCTCTCCCACTCGGACGGGCAAAGTAACGGTTCCTATAGGATGGATGATTCCTCCCCCAAACCCTATGATGGGATGGTGAACGAGAACCATGTTCTTTTCATCAAACTTTAATCTGGACAAGCAATCAGCACTAATGATGTCCGTCGAGCTTCCGGTGTCAATCAGAATTCTTCTTACCCTCAAGTTTGCTATCTTTATCTCTACAACCAAAGGATCATCATGGGGGGTCCTCAGCTTGCCCCGATCTTGTTCACTAACCACCACTTTTGGGAAGGACTCGACCTTTGTCTGATCAGCTAGTAAGACTTGGCCAAGCTCTCTAAGGTAGTTTTTGTGCCCTCCATTGGTTGGTCCTCCAGCAGCAAATCCTCCTGAAATTACGAGAACAACATCCTAAAATCATAATTATGTCATTTAAAGTGAGACACGTGAAATATCCTAAAATCAATTAGGAGATCATGAACTCATAATTACTTATCTAATTATGTCAAAGTATATAATTTATCTAATTATGTCAAAGTATATAATTCATCCTAAAATAATTTAACTTAGCTAGATTTGCAATTTTTCCTCTTAATAGAGATTGAGTCATTTAATTAATATACTATGATATATTGGAACTAACGTGAAAAATTTATAATATTGGTTACTCATTTTATTCAAAAAAAGAATGGCTTGTGGAATTATTGATGAAAATTATTGTTTAGTCCTCTGCTTGGCCAACAAGTAAGCTATAGGCTGAGCTTTCTTGTTGACCAAGTAAATTAGTATCCCTTAGATGTTCTTCACTTGGAGACTTGTGCAACAATGTCTGAATCAACTTAGTCCAAGCCTGAGCTTCGTTCCCGAACCTGCAAAAAGGGACCCACCCAGGAGGTTTGGGTGGTGGTTCCCCCTCCAAAGCTTAAGTCAGATATCAGGAGTTGTAAAGAAAAAAAGTAGATCTACAGAGAGAAAGTGAGAGAGTATTTTTACAGAGTAACTTTGCACTGTTTGCATTGAATAATCTTTCTCCTGATTTTAGGGGTATTTATAGTGATTGCAAGATGACAGCTAACCTTAAAAATTACCCTAGAATAGTGGCCTCTGATTGGCTAAGCAATCAGATCCTGACACGTGGCAGGCCATGATAAGTAAGAGGTTATCAGCCACTCACTTGCAGCCACCTACAAGGGCCTGGGTTCTGACTATCTTTTGGGACAGGAAAGAAAGCATTTTTCCCCCAACTGAATATAACCCAAGGTTTAAATCATTTTTCTTTATTTATTAGGGGAGGACACATGTACGGCTCTAATGAGCCCAAGTGTCTTTAAAGGAGCCGTAGATTTTTAGGGTACAACATTTGCCTCTAAAAGGGTTTTCACTGTTGGCCCATCTGACGGTTAATACCCTTTTACTCAAGGTGGTTTATTCAAATTCAAAAATGGAGGCAGCGACGCGCCCTTTCCTGGGTTTTACCGGTCATGATCGACCGTTTGACACCATTTTTCAGTCATCCTTTACCGGCTCAATGGGTTTCTTACCCCCCTATATATACCCTTGGTGTGAGCACATTAAATCATTTCACACCTTGAGAGAATTTTTCTAGAGAGAGAAGCTCTGTAAATTTTCTAGAGAGAGAGTGATCGTCCAGCCTCGACCTTCTTCACTAAATCGTCCAGGCGTTTCAGCAGGTATCTTTTCTTTGTTCTTTATTCTTTCTTTTATTCTTTATTTTTCTCTTAGAAAATCAATAAAATGGAATCTTCTTCGTCAAATAATCCTAGCCGACCAAGACGTTGTCTTGACCCTAGAACCGAGAGTGTTTCTTCTTCGGCACATTCTAGAGTTGGACCTCTTCGGGCCGAGTATATATTTTTTTGTGGTTTTGGCCTAGAAAGTCAGACGACCCAGTCTTTACCTGTGCAGGGTAATCTGGCGCGCGTCAAGCAAACGACCCGTCTAAGACGAAAGGTAATAATCCCATCAAATAGTTCAGACATGGAGGAATCCACTGGACGAGTTCCAGATGAGACGAGAGAGGTCTAAAGTGCTGGGCCATTGGGCGGCCCCCTTTCTTCTAGTCGCAGCTTTGAGGGCTCCCAAATAAATCCTGAAGCCAGTCCGTCTGGCCGGGACCCCGATATGGAGGAAACTGGCGAGGACAATAACGATAGTGATTCTGGCGCTGCCGATGAGTCAGACGAAGCCTCCACTACTTCGTCTGAGATTAGAAGACGCCCAGGTCCCTTTTCTGACCCCGCATTTATTTTGGCCAATCGCAAATGGTTAGAAAAAATAGGACCGAACCGTAGTTATTTGTCCGATTTCATGCCCATGCTGGGCTTTTCTTACGTCATCCCTAATAAGGAGGCCACCATTTTGAGCGCTCCTAAAAATCACTTCGTCTACAAGCTGGCCTTGGACGCGGGATTAAGGTTCCCCCTCCATGACTTTATAGAACAAGTGCTTCGCTATTACAAAATCGGCCACAACCAACTGGCTCCAAATGCCTGGCACAACGTCCTGACATTTATAGCCGTTTGCGAGTTGCGCGGCCTGGCCCTCTCTATCCAAGCCTTTACCCATATTCATTATGCGGCTAAGGTTCCTGGTGTCGTGGATGGAACATGGCTCAGTATCTGCAACCGCCCTGGCTTTCTAACTGCCTGGGGCAAGGCGTCAAAGATGCATGAATGGAAGGCCGACTTCATCTACCTAAGGGCGGCCAACGACTCTGCCACGGAGGGCTTCCGTTTCTATAACCGAGCCGTTACAAATACCGGACGAAAGCAGTCCTGACTGGAGTTGGAGGACCATTATGACATGGAGGTAGTGGAGTACTTCAGAATAAAGGAGTACTCCAGGCCCGGCCAGTCATCCTTTAAGGGACCAGCTAACTGGATACCCTTTAAGGAAATGTTTTACAGTGACGACTTCTTGGTCGCCTCCGGCTTGCGGTTGGCCGAAGATAGAGGTATACATTCAAATTCCTAAGTAAAATGCTTCGTCCATAGTCCATATCGGACTAACCCTCTTTCTTCTCTTTTTTGCAAACTCGGCCAGAACAGGTCTCAAGCATTCTTGGACGGGAGATATAAGCATGTCGAAATTCACAGACAACTTATGGAAGGAGTACGCCAAGAGCAGTGCTGAGAAAAGGGCTGAAACACTGGTAAAATAAATTTTTTTTTTTTTTTTTTTTTTTTTTGGGACGAGGATCATTCGGCCTCGTCAAGGATTTACTTACAACCCTTGGACGAGAGTCACCCAAAGGAGGAAAGCGTCCAAGCCTGGACGTCCACCTTCTTTGGGCCAGTCTCGTCTGAGATGTTGAACGGCTTTGGACGAGCACCATTTGGGTTCGTCCAATTTTGTTATCAGTCTTTGGACGAGAATCACCCGAAGAAGGAAAGCGTCCATGATTGGACGGCCACCTTCTTTGGGCCCTTCTCGTCTGAGGAACTTTGAATTCCAATACTGGACAAAGAGCTAATTTCCTGTCCTTAGACGGAAATCTTTTTAGTCCGTCCACTTTTGGACGGCTTCCTTCTTTGCATCACCTTCGTCTGTGTGCGGAAATTTCTTTGGACGAGGTTCCCTTAGGAAAGGGGGAGTCCATTCTAGGACGCCTTCCTTCTTTGGGTGATTCTCGTCTGAAGCCTTATGAATAGTTTATAGCTTTTGCTCTTTGGACGGCCATTATGGTAACTTGTTCATTTCTTGCATAAAAATACCCCTACCAACAAACTTCCTCATGGTAAGTCCTCCTCGTCCAAGAAGAGGCCTACCACCACTGCAGACCAACCTCCGGCCAAAAAGGTCAAGGGTTTTACCCGGAAGAAGACCTGGTGGAGTTGGAGAGAAGACCATGCCTCCTCCGAAGGACAAAGTCCTAAAAGAGGAGTCTTCCACTGCTGTCCCTGCCGAGGGGGAGAAGAGTTCTGAATCTGTTGGTCAGATGGACACTCTGCCTGCGGACTCTACAGAAATCAAGCCAGAGTTGGCCTTGGCTTTGGTTATTCCGGAGCCTGGGACGGCTACTGAGAACTACCTGGGCTTCAGTGGCTCGGTAGCGAAGCTGGTTTCGCAGATGCCACTAGCTGTTAGGACGGCCTCCATCTCGTCTGGTGAGTGGTATTATCCAAACATAGTTAGGACAGTGCGGGTCGACGGACGGTCCATGAGTCCGTCCAATAGACAAGCCATTGTCTTTCCAATCAAGATAACTGACTCCCCCCCTTTCAGATAAGGGCAAAGGACCAGCTTTACCCTCAGCTACTCCCACCATAGATTCGGACGTTTAGTCTTCTGCTGCCTTTGCCAAAATGTCCAAAGCAGAAAGAGATCGGCTTAAGCAAGAGCTCTTCAAATGTTACCCTGAATCCTATATTAAAGGATTAAGGGGAGCATCAGCCGGGCATGTGGGCTACATGTCTCAACTTGCTGCTGAGGTATAACTTGCTGCCGCTTTTGTTTTATACTTGTACAAATTTTCTCTTTTTTGTAACTCGTCTAACGACTTGTTTTGTTTTTATTGTTCTAGCTTTTTACTTGCAGCATGCTGACTGAAGAGTGGGCGAGGGAGCTTAGAAAGGAGAACAAGCAATTCGTCCACCTTGCTACGACGGTAGGCGACAAGGCCATCCATGACATTGAGATGGCCAACACTCTCCATCGCCAGTCACTAGAGGCCTTGGAGAAGAGATCAGCAAACCTGGAGTCCGAAAACAAAAACTATCTTGTTACCATCAACCAGTTGTACAAGGAGCAAGACCGACTAAAAATGGTCCTTGACGCCGTCTCAACTGAGTTGAAGGGCGAAAGGGATACTGCTCTTCTATCCGTTGTCAAACTAAGAAGGGAGAATATCCTCCTAAGGGCGAAAAATGCCCGTCTGCAGAAGGAAGCGGCACAGGCCTTTGACGACGCCAAAGAAGGCTTGGCTCAAGTCATTGAGACATCCAAAGACTGGGCCGTCAAAGCTTTTGGGATGTTGGCTGAGCCTAGCGAGGTTCCCAGCTTTGTTCGCCGTCTGGAATTTCAACGGAACGTTCATCGTGCCACGGTTTGTGCCGAGGAGCCTCCGAAATTCTTAGACTCGGACGACGAGGCTGTGGTCGAGGGAGAAGCCCCTGAAGGCGACCAAGAAACTCGCGCTGAAGATGATGCCTAGTTTTAGGTTTTTTTTCCTAAGTTTCTTGGCTTGTTTGCCGTCGTAGCTTTGTCTCTTCTAGTCTTAAGCTGTAAATTTTTGCCAAGTGTAAATGAAAACACTTTTTGCCAATTGCTTGTCCTTTCTTTTCTTGCATTCCAATTTCGACTAAGTATAAAATGAGCCTCGTCCTGAATGTTGGACGATCTACACACATGTTTAAGAAAAGAGCAACGTCCTGGTCTATTGACGATCGTAAATCTTTCCAAAATGCATCCAAGTAGAAAAAGAGACTCGTCCTGGACTTTTGGACGGTCTATAAAATATAAAAAAAGCAAGCTTGTCAACCCTGATCCTTGCTCTTGGACGGTCGAGAATCTTTCCAAAATGTAGCCAAGTAAAAAAAGGGACTCGTCCTGGAACTTTGGACGGTTTGCAAAAATAAATATAGGGGAAGATTGCCATCCTTGTCCTTAGACGATCGTGAATCTTTCAAAAAAGTAGCCAAGTACAAAACGGGACTCGTCCTGGAACTTTGGACGGTTTGCAAAATAAATATAGGGGAAGATTGCCATCCTTGTCCTTGGACGATCGTTAATCTTTCCAAAAAGTAGTCAAGTACTTAGTGAGATTAGTCCTGGAACTTTGGACGGTCTTCTCATTCAGACGAGTCTTGCCCTTAGGAGGAAAGCGGCCAATACATATTGGTTTTGTGGACGAGCCACGCTTTAACCGTTTTTCTCGAGTTGGTAACACTCGTTCTGCAGTATCGAACCATCACAAGGGCATTTTTTTCCTAGTTCATCCTGGTTTTTGGACGACCGTTTCCCTTTAGCTCGTCATATAGGCTTGTCTCATCCCCCCCTTATTGGGCTTAGCTCAACCGTACATGATGGACGAGCCATAGTCCAAGAAGGAGAGCGGCCAACGTTGGCCACGCCTGCTGAAATTGCTAAGGACGAGCTTTAGATACTTGTTCAAACCATGTCTTAGCCGGCTTCCTTGAGGGAGCAACACTCGTCAGGAAGTAGTGATCCCTTACTAGGGTCTTTACTACTCAGCTGACCGTGCATTTGAAAGTAAGTATCCTTTACTAAGGGCTTATTTCGAGTCAGCTTTCTCTTAAAGACTTTGACGTTTCTCTTACTAGAGATTTTGTCAATTTGTTGGCCATTTATGTGTTGTTACCTTTTAGGTTGTTACACTTTGGCCGGTCTCTTCGAGGGAGGGATGTTCGGCAGAGAAGTGAGTATTTTTGACATTATATTGTTCTTTGTATTTTTGTCCAAGTTATTGTCACTTTTAGACTAATAACTGATTTAATGCCCCAAAGTGAACCAACTTGGTAAAAATAAACAAAGGCGATAAGAAAGTAGGAATTGTATTATATGAATTTTGCTTGACTAAATGCCAAGATACATGTATACAATTCTTTTTCTCTAGCATGTGCCGTGGCACTTTGGGTGACTACAAACTACTGGCCAGTTTCCTGGTGATTACCTGAGCTTAGACGTGGTACTTCTTCAGAGTGTCTGAGTTCCAAGTGCGCTATATTGGTCGTCCATCCAGATCTTGGAGGCGAAAGGTTCCGCTTCGCACCTCTTGGACAATCAGATAAGGTCCTTCCCAATTTGATGTTAGTTTCCCCAGCTCTTTAGCTCGTCCAACCGCCTCCATCTTCCTGAGAACCAGATCCCCCACCTTGAGTGGTCGTCTAGCGACTTTCTTGTTAAACTCCCGAGCCATTCTCAGCTTGTACAATTGCATTCTTAGCAAGGCATTGCCCCTGACTTCTGGTACTTGATCCAAGGCCGTGCGCAATGTAGCCCAGTTGGCATTTTCCGTGTACAACATGACTCGCAGGGTGGGTTCTTCAATCTCAATGGGCACGACGGCTTCAGTGCCATAAACTAACATGAAGGGTGTCTCCCCTGTAGAATTTTTGGCGGTTGTTCTGATGGACCATAACACTAGCTGTAGTTCTTCAACCCATTGTCCCTTAGCATTATCCAACTTCCTTTTGATTCCATTGGATAGAATCTTGTTGAAGGACTCTACTTGCCCATTGGCTTGTGGGTGGGCGACTGCAGCGAAGTGAGCTTTGATTTCTCTTTCTGCCAACCAATCTTTCAGCTTAGGCATTTTGAACTGTGGACTATTATCAAAGACGATGGACTGTGGCATGCCAAAACGAGTTATAATGTTTTTTCAAATAAAGCCCTTGACGTCGCTAGTTGTTATACATCGCATGGCTTCAACCTCTATCCATTTAGTGAAGTAGTCCACAGCTACTATCACAAACTTCTTTTGCCCAGCGGCCACCAGGAAAGGTCCTAGGATATCGATACCCCATTTGGCAAAAGGCAAAGGGAACAAGATGGGACTTAAGTAGTTGGACGGCTTCTGATGCAGGTTTCCATGCTTCTGACAACTGTCGCACTTCATTGCATAGATGAGGGCGTCCTCCTTTAAAGTAGGCCTGTAGTACCCTGTCCTTAAAGCCTTTTCTCCCAATGCTCTTCCCCTAATGTGAGATGCACAAGCTCCTTCATGGAGTTCCTTCAGAACCTCTAGACCATCTTCTCTGGTGATGCACTTGAGGAGAGGGCGGTTGAATGACTTCTTGTAAAGGGTCTCATCCCATAGTTCAAACCAGTTGTCTCGAGCCTTCACATACTTAGCCTCCACAGGATCCGAAGGCAGTCGTCCTGTTTTCTTGTATTCTATTATAGGCTCCATCCAATCTGCCCCTCGGCTAAGAAACATGATTTGTTCTTGGTCAATGCTCTTTTTTGGTTTAACTTCCCAAAACACTGTTCTTGGCGCATCACCTTCAGCCGAGCTGGCCAATTTTGAGAGAGCGTCTGCTTGATGATTTTCTGACCTTGGCACTTGGTCAAGAACAAATCGCTTCAGTGGCTCAATCTCCTCTTTGATCAGACGCATATATTTTCGCATCGATGCTTCTTCACATTCAAAATCCCCGTTGACTTGAATGACGACCAAGGGAGAGTCTGATTTGGCCTCAATTTCCAGAGCTCCTGCCGCTTTACACATTTTGATTCCAGCTAGAAGTGCTTCATATTCAGTTTCGTTATTGGACGCTTGGAATTGGAATCTTAGCGCATATTCAAACTTGTCTCCTTCTAGAGATTGACAAATGATTCCTACCCCACATCCATTGACAGTGGACGATCCATCAACCATGAGCGTCCAATACTTCCTCCCTTCAGCTGGATCAAATATTGGTTCTACATTTGGCCGAGTAAGCTCAACTATAAAATCTGCCAACGCTTGCCCCTTAATGGCTTTCTTGGTTCAAATGATATATCGAACATGTTAAGTTCAACAACCCATTTTAACATCCGACCGGCGGTTTCTTGATAAGAGGTTTTTAGTGTGTCGTTAAGGCACCAAAAATCGCTTTTCAAACTATATTTATAACTCCTAACAAGCAATTACTAAGAACGTAGTAAAGGCAAGTCAAGGGTCGATCCACAGGGAAAAAGGGATTAATTAAAGTCTATCAAGTCTAAATTACTTAATTGAAGGGTTTTGGGGGTTTTAAAATGATTTAGTATCAACTAATGACTAACTACTATCAAAGTACTAGCAAGTAAAATGAGATGAAAATATGAATAAAGAAGACACTAGAGTTAAGGTTACTAGTATGGATCAAAGTGGACAACATTTATTAATGCAATTGTGAATCAAATGTGACGATTAGGCTGGATCAAAGTGGACAACATTTATTAATGCAATTGTGAATCAAATGTGACGATTAGGCAAGGTTTAGTTATCCACTAAAATACCCGAGTCCTCTCTTGAATGGTCCTCGAGAATGATCGCTTAATCAATCAACTAAATCCTCTCTCGAATGGTCTTTAGTCAATTGATAAAGAGATCCAATGAATTTGGAAAACCCCTAATATAGGATCCCCTTAATTTCTACCCAATATCTTGGCCTAGAAATTAAGTTGATTCATGGGGATGATAAAAGAATTCATAATTCAATTAAGAACATTTGAAATCAAAATACCAAAGCACAAATGTGATCAATATCTATCCTAAGACCTCAAAACACCAAGATCAATGCATAAACGTCTTTAAATCATCACAATCACATTAACAATACATTTAAACTCTAATCCATACTTTCACCCTAACCCTAGATAGGGAACTACTCACTAATCATGGATTCTAAGCAATGAAACATGAAATTTATAACTAATCTAGGGCTAAACATGATTAAGAGATAATTAATCTAATTAAAATAACAATTATGAAACTATAATAAAGTAGGTCTAATAAAAGGGAAGAACAAATAATAGCAACGAAAAGAGATAATAAAAACCAAAACTTTGAAACTAATTGAATTAATATACCTTCAATGTTGTAGAAATCACAAACTATGATCTATAATCTCCATCCTTGATCAAAAACTAAATGTTTTTCTCTCTAATGTAAGCCTTAATAATCTTCTCTAAAACATAAGAGTAAAGCATAAGTCCCTAAAAACATAACAACTATCGTTTTTAATGCCCACAATAATTACAATTTTCTCGCGGAAACAGGTGGTGCGGGCGCACCACTAAATTGGTGCGGGCGCACCAAGGCCACTGACTAAGATGGACAATCTTCGCTGGAAAGGTGCAGGCGCACCATGAAAAGAGTGCGGGCGCACCTCTGAGCTGGTGCGGGCGCACCTAGCTGTCTGATAATAGGGATGCCCAATCTGTAGGGCGGTGCGAGCGCACCGGTGTGTGCGGGCAATGCTAAGGGGGTGCGGGCACACCATGGAGCTCAACTCAAGCTTTTTTTATTCCACTTTTGCGCGTGCAAACTCCTCGGAACTCCCGCCTATTACCGTATCTCCCAACTCTTGACCTTATGAAAGATCATACCTGCAATCAAAGCACGGGAAAACACGGTGAAAGCAAATGTACTAGAAATCCAGTCAAAATTGACCGAAAATCTAGCGAAATATCACAATGATCAACAATGATCAAGTGATGGAAAGAGAGAGAGAAATGAGGAAGAAAGAAGGAAGAAAAGGGTATAAAGAGGATCAAACCAAACCAAAAAGAGCTCATAAAGTACGTTAGAAACGCACTTATCAAACTCCCCCAAGCTTAGCATTTTGCTTGTCCTCAAGTAAACCAAGAATGAGAAAGAAAGAAAAGAGGAGGTGAAAAAGAGGAAAAAGAAAAATCATGGAACAACTAATCTAGATGCTCTAAAAACAATGCTACAAATATGACATGCAAGCTAAATGAGCTCATAACAAGATTTAGGAGACCAACCAAACACAAGAGGGAAGATGATTAGGAAGCACAAGAGTGACTTAAGGGATCTAATCCACCGATCAACCGAGTCCCCTTGAAAATAGGCTTTCTAAAAGTGATTACTCACTCTTCTCCACTTCCAAGTCCCGAATTTGACTCCCCCCTAGGGATGTTCAACCATAATAGCTCGCCTCTACCACATTTTGATGACCCTCATCATGACTTGCACAAAATCTCACCCGCCACTACTAATTGACCAAGTCCAATCTAGAAGTCAAAAGGGACGTTGTTTAGGTTGTAACGAGGCTAGGTCAAAGGGTGTGGATAACAATTTTGAATGTGGTGCGAAAAGGGTAAAGTGGAGTACACAATAGGGGGTAAAAACTCCCCCAAGCTAGTCCAAACACCAACTCAAATCGATATATCACACATCTTTGATTATCACTTTGATTTTGCTTTTTGGAACATTGATTTTCACTTTTTGAACAACTTTTTTTTTTTTTTTTTTTTTTTCACAATTTTCTCTTTATTTCCTTTCAATTGAAATCCAAATGAAGCACTAAGAGCATTCTTTCTTTCTTTTATTTCCTTTGTCTTTTCCTTTCTCAAAATTTTCCTCAACTTTTGCAATTATACACGCACATTAATTCATTTTCAACCAAAGACTTAGTATCAAGATAACTCAACTCCAAACAAACTAGACATGTACTCCACTTTGGGGAAAGTTTGGCCATGACTTATTACGAGGGTTAAGCAAAAATAGGATAGAAAGGCTCAAATGGGTTGAGAAGCGGACAATTATGCAGGTATAAAAGCTTTTTGGCTTTTGAGCTCCTATTTCTAGCAAAAAGAAACGCCCTAAATCATTCTTCTATAGGCTCGGTTTTATGCAATCTTGGGGAGCTAAAATGCAAGTCACAAGTTAGGTGATCAATGGTGAGGGTTGTAGATGAGTCTTACGAGGTTATTGGCCCTCCTTCGGGGTTCACCGCACAAGGGACAAGGCAATCCAATCAACCAACTCGCCTAGTTTCAAAGAGACTACCAAAATTTACCGATCTCAAAGATCATCTAACGTCACAACGAGGCTTCCAAAATCATCAAGTCAAATGCAAAGAAGGTCTGCCAATCAAGTTATGAACACTCTTAGCCACAAATCATACATGCAACTAAGCTTCCCTAAATGCAAACTTTTTTTATTTTTTATGCAATGCAAAAATACCAAAAACAAACTACCAAAACTAAGCTAATAATAAACTATCAAAAACAAGCTATACAAGGGTGATTTGGATGAAAAAGGGGTGGGGGAAGAAGACCAAGAAGAATAACCAATCACAAAGTCAAACCCACAACCAATAGAACCCCGCCTAAATAATCACCTAAGACCCCGAACTCCCAAAAACATAGGCATGCATGCAAGGGCCCCCACGCTTAAGCGAAACTCCGCGCTCGGAGTTGCAAAAGGTGGGAGGGGG
Organism: Beta lomatogona; assembly: GCA_947646795.1. NCBI lineage: Eukaryota > Viridiplantae > Streptophyta > Magnoliopsida > Caryophyllales > Amaranthaceae > Beta > Beta lomatogona. The sequence goes on from CANSNZ010000929.1 coordinate 1,876,252, forward strand.
AGGGGGGTCAAAAGGAGCACCTAAGAGTTCCCATCATTGCCCCCATCAGGAGGGGGGTTAGAAGGGAAGAACGCGCCTGGATACCCATCTGGATAGTAAGACGGGTAGTGGGGGAAGGGGCGGAAAGGTACCTTCTCGAATGGCTCGTCACGAGGGTTAAAAGCAGGAGGGTAGTAGGGGTGGTTAGGGAAGGGAGCCTCATGTCCGGAGTGGACATTGGCGAGATGAGTTCGCCAAGCCACTTGAGACACATGGTCAAGGTCGGTGCGGATACCATCAAGGGTAGCAGTGACCGCACGGTGGTTAGCAGCTTGAGTGGCCTGCATCTGGGTAATGGACGCCCTGACGGAGGCCATATCAAAGGACTGGGAGGAAGAGGTCTCGGCCGCATCACTCACGGGAATGCGGTGCTCGGACCTCGGACCCCTGGAAACCCTCGGTACCCTCTCCACAGTGGTGGACTGAAGTCGTATCAGTGCAGTGATCTGGGTCAATAGGGGAAGGGGGAACCCGCCATCGGTTACATTCAGGCGGGGGGTTCCAAATGAACTCAGTGTCCATATAACAGTAGGGTCTCCCTCCCACTAACCAAATGCAACTGGTCTTAAAAAAACCACGCAGAAATTTCATCTGCTGAAGGGCCACACCATCCAATAAGTTGGACTGACCAACAGTTGGCACGCTTTCTTCTAAGCGGGCCAGGTCATCGTCCAACGAGAGGTAAGACGCGAGCCGGGTGATCACTCCACCACAAATGATCTCCCCAGCTAGCATAGTACCCCCCCCTAATCTCTTGCAATCGATTAAGGAAGATAGCTGCAAAGTTGATTCGGGCGTTATGGTGGGCCCCTTCAGTGGCCAACCATAAAACCAACAGCTCTTCCTTTCTCAATTACCCGACTTCTTGCTTAGGAAAGAAGGTGTAAACCAACATCCTATGGAAGTAGCGGAGAGCAGGATGGATAATCTCAGAAGCCTTGGACGAGTTCGTCCGAAACCGAGTGGTGCCATCAGTGATCTTGGCCCACCACTCTTGTTCATTGTAACCCTCCCAAATTATTGAATAGGGGGCATCACATGGGGCAGTAGAGTCCGTCCCAAATGCTTCACATAACTCGTTAAAAGATAGTGTTCTGACTTGATTAAATAGACGCGCTTAAATAGTCAGAGCACCGGATTCTGCTCCCTACTTATGTTCAACGAACTCAAGAACTCAAGAGTTAGTTGGTCATAAGTAGGTTCCCAAACTTGAAGGAAGTTCGACAACCCCAGATTTCCTGCCATCTCCCTTACTATCGTGTCGATTTTAAGGTGTCGGCAAGTACCAGAGTCATAGAACTTCATGAATCGCAGAGTTCGGTTCGAAAGCTGAGTAAAAATTTGACGGTGTGCAGCATTTGAGAATTTGAGCGGTTAGATAGGAGGGGGATTAGAGCTAGAAGAGGGTCCTTGCGAGGAGGACCCTGTTTTAGCTCTCTTAGCCCTGGAGGAGGATCCTTCGCCACTTTTTTTTTCCTATTGTGTTGTTTTAAAAACAATGTGAAAAAGATTTTCTTTGAAACGGGGAAAAACAATGGGCGTGGCCGTAACAGTGGGACTCTTCAAAACCTTTGGTCAAACAAATCACCTCACTAATAACACACAAAAACCTAAGAAGAAAAAAAAAACTACCAGCACATAAATCCCACAATCAATAGCAACGAAGTTGCTAACAAGCAAGAATTTGATTCTAATCCGAAAATTTAATCAAACTCACACAATTCTCCAACTCACACAATCAACAATCCAACAACATGTTTATCAATACTTGCTCAACAAATCACTTCAAATAGTTCACAAAAATCTCATACACTATGAAATTTCCACAAAGAATAAATAATTAACTAGTTCATCACAACACCAATCACAAAGTTGGGCAAAATTCATGAACAAACCAAAGCTAGGAGAAAAACAAGCATGCAATCAAAAAGAAAACAAACTTGTAGTCCAAATAACAAGATTATCTATGAAAAACAAGAGGTTGGAAGGAGATTACCAACTTGGAGATGAAAATCCCCAATTTTGAAACCCTAGAAATCCAAATCTTGCCAAAGCCCCAAATTTGATGCACTTGAGTGTTGTAGACAGGAAAGAGATGAGTTTTCCGGTGAGAGAGTGGCCGGAGGTCGCCGGAAAGCCGTGGTGGTCGCCGGAACTAGAGATGTGGAAGTAAGAGAAAGTGAGTGAGTGAGAGAGAGAGTTCGAAAATATGAGAGAAAAGAAGTGAGAGTACCCAAAAAAATAGAAAAAAACCGTGATTTTAGCCTCATACAGGTTTGGTGCGGGCGCACCAAAATTCCTGCCTGCTATTGAACTTTGCGGGGTAATTGGTGCGGGTGCACCTCTACGTGGTGCGGGCGCACCGTTCAAAAATTCCGAAAAAATTTTTGAACGGTGCGGGCGCACCAATGCTTCTGTGTTTTGTTACCAACTACAGACTGAATGGTGTGGGCGCACCTATATGTGGTGCGGGCGCACCGTTCGAAATTTCCGCAAAAAATTTGAACGGTACTGGCGCACCTCATATTATGTGCGGGCGCACCATTGTCTCTGTTTCTTTTCACCCACTGCAGACAGAATGGTGCGGGCGCACCACTATGTGGTGCGGTCGCACCATTTAATCTGCCAAAAACCTCTCAAGCTCAAATGAATGCTCATTGTTAGCCGGTAAAACAAAAATCTAGACTAAAAATGAAAATAGAAAAAGAGAAACGGGTTGCCTCCCGTGTAGCGCTTGTTTTAGGTCATTTGCTTGACTAAAAGGATATGTTCTTCAAGAGTAGCGCTCGGGCGAGCGAAGGATCAAGCAACCAACAGAACCCATGGCTTGATCATCGTGGTAGATCTTCAATCTTTGACCGTTCACCAAAAACGGACCATTCTCGCCCAAAATCTCATAGGCTCCATAAGGCGTAGTCTTCAACACTTGGAAGGGTCCCGACCACTTGGACTTTAATTTTCCGGGGAAGAGCTTTAGCCTTGAGTTAAACAACAAGACTTTGTCTCCAACCCGGAAGTCTCTTTGCTGAATCCGGTGATCGTGTCATTTCTTTGTTTGCTCCTTGTACAGTCTCGAGCTCTCATATGCATCGAAGCGGAGTTCTTCAAGCTCCGCTAGCTTCTCTTTCCGAGCATCTCCCGCCAAGTGAAGATCCATGTTGAGCTCTTTGATTGCCCACCAAGCCTTGTGCTCGAGTTCCACCGGCAAATGACAAGCCTTGCCATACACGAGGCGGTAGGGAGTGGTTCCTATGGGCGTCTTGAAAGCCGTGCGAAGAGCCCAAAGAGCATCATCTAGCTTCAAAGACCAATCCTTCCTTGTTTTATTTACCACTCTCTCAAGGACGTTCTTCACTTCCCGGTTAGAAACTTCAACTTGGCCTTGAGTTTGGGGATGATAAGGAAGCCCGACTTTGTGATTCACCCCGTACTTCTTCAAGAGGGCCTCCAGTTGCTTCTTGGCAAAGTGTGAACCGCCATCACTTATCAATACTCGGGGTACTCCAAACCTCGGGAAGATGATCTTCTTAAGGAGTTTAGTCACAACCTTGTGGTCATTGGTGGGGGAGGTAATGGCTTCAATCCACATAGTTACGTAGTCGACCGCAACAAGGATGTACATGTTGCCCAAAGAAGGGACAAAAGGGCCCATAAAGTCAAGTCCCCATCCATCAAATGGCTCAACCTCTAGAATGCTTTGTTGAGGCATCTCATGTCTCTTCGTGATGCCGCCACTTGTAACACTCCCAAAATCCATACACGTCTACGACTACGTTGCATCGACTTCGGAAGTGTTACCGCCGCGGTGAAATGCAAGGCATAATAAAATCAAAACGTTACAACTTCTTATTAATAAAACTACATTGCAGCGGAAATAAAATGTCTACTTTAACTACAAATCGGGAATCTCCACGGACCCCTTTTATTCAAACCACAACTAAATAAGTAAATCATAATAGTCTTATAATGCTTAATTTAAAACACTTTAAAGTTTCAAAACCAACATTTATCCCCCCGTATGCTCAACATCACGCAGCAACACCAGCATACCTAGTCTGCTCCCCATTGAAGCATCAATGGTTCATCACAGGTCAACAGACAACACAATAACACACAATCAGCTATGCTGAGTACATAGTAAAGCAGTAAGTGCATACAAAGCATAAACAGAATAATAAGGATCATTCCTAGACATGATACTATCATACCATTGCATTCTTTACTTTTTATTTAGTTGGCAGCGAACGGGCACCGTCATCTTACTAGAATCATACGGGCTACTTAATCCTTAATAGACAACTTGGTCTATTAGATGGAATGTAGATACGGTTTCGTTCCGTTCCACATCCATCACCTTAGTATGCATACCCCCAAGATCGTACGGAACCTTCCGCCTACTTGAGTTATCAAAATTTATAAGGACACTACTTGTCGTCACAAAGAGGCTCGCGTAGGAGTGTAGAACAAGTCTCACACTCCCCCCATTGTTCATCACTTGTAGGGAATCCAACTACAAGTTTATTGCCAAAATCCTTCTTAATAATATTCATTCATACAACATCGAACATATAATCGTTAAATTCTTAGGTACATTGCTCAAATTCTCTAATTAAAGCAATCTCTTGCAACATCCTTGTTACAACAATAAATCATTTGCTTTCAATCCAATTCTCATTTCATGCTTGTAATGCGATAGAATTACGCATACCAATAATAACTCATTCCAACTCACAAGTCATACAACAAGGAAATACATACAGATTTCCAATTGATTTCATGTTACCAAACAATCTCATCAATTATAATCAACCACAGTTCCCTATCATGGTTCTAGGTTCCAATATAACAATCACAACCTAAACATGATACTAATATATCGAACTGAACTAGTACGCGTACATACCTTGTCACGGAGAATCTTCGCTGATTAATTAAAACGTTCCGCTTATGAAATTGGGACCTAATCGAATAATAGAAATACTTCAGTGCTAAGTCCTTGATATTATTAACATATAACACGTGACTAATTATATAAAACTTAGTATTTCGGAGTATAAAAATAAGTAATCTTGTTGTTCATTAACTTTCTTTTCTTTCATAACTCTATTGAACTTAACGTCTTTTAAGAACCAATAATAGTGGGCAAAGCTGATTTTAGTTAGTTTAATAACATAGTACCTTTACCAACTCCATTTAAATCCTTATATCCAATACTACTAAAAATCAGATTTGAATAACAAGGCCATTATAACATTCTAACGATAACTAATAATCTGATTTTTTAACTTTTTATACCACTTTGTGTATAGTAACAAACTTAAATAGGTACATATATAAGAACTTATAAAAATAAGAATTGAAGAACTAAAAGAACACAAAGTTAGAATTAATAATATGTAACAAATCTCATTTCTTTTAGTCCACAATATACTTTTATTTAAAGTCACAAACTTAAACCAATATACATACGTATAACAAAAACAGAATTAAAAAAAATATAATTATCATAAAACATAACTATAAATCTGATTTTTGATACTTTATTCTATACTTTAGTTATAATCACCAAAACATAATTAAAGATAATAAGAAAAATAAAATCAGATTCCATAACTTAATATAAAGTAGAAAAGATTTTTTTTTTTTAATAGAGTATACCGTAGATTCGTGTTCTTGGCGACAACCACCGCGCCGCTCAACCCGAACTCCGGCAGCACCACGTTTCGCGCACGACCAAGACACAAACCCGCACAACCACGCCGACCGAACCACCAGACGTGAACGAAGACTCAGCCTCACGCGCGCGACCTCCTGCAGCACCGACTGCACTCGCGCGACACCTCCCCGCGACCAGTCGCTGGACCCCTGACGAAAACCACGAACTCCGGCGAGCAGGCGCCACCTTCGACGCGCAGGCGTGGCCTCCGGAAAGTGGGTGCCCAGATGTTGGGAAGAAGAAAGAGAAAGGTAGAGAAGAGGAGGGAAGAACGACTGAGAGAAGAAGGAAGGAGGAGAGAGAAAAATTTTCTTTGGTAAAAAAAAGAAACGGCTGACCTATCAAGTGAATAGGGTTTCTAATTTTTTTTTTCTCTTCCTTTACTTATTTATAGTATGAGAAACCTTAGTTTATTAGGATTTGTTTCCAAATCGAATTCTGATTTACTTAACAAAATCGAATTAAAATATAATTAGGTACCAAGGTAGGTTGTATATTTAAATTATAACTGTAGGCTTACCTAAACTATACTATAATTTACTTTCACTTTTACTTTATATTTTCTTATTTATAGCAAGATAACTCCCAAAATACGGAGCATTACAGGCTTCCCCCCTTAAAGGAAGTTTCGTCCCGAAACTTTGAGGTAGCCAGTCTTAACGACGAATTTTTCGCACTTCTAAGTCCCAAAATTTCACAAGCGTTTTCTAGTTTTCGCAAGTCACATAAACAATAATACACATAAATAACAAACTTAAGCAAACTTTAGGGGAAGCGCAAAATTTAATCGCATTCTTCCCCCCTTAAAAGCAAAGTTACGTCCTCGTAACTCGCCTACCTCTTGAAAAAGCTCAGGGTACTTCAGACGCATCGCATCTTCTGCTTCCCATGTGGCTTCTTCAGTATTCTGATTTCTCCACAACACCTTCACGATTTTGACGTCCTTATTTCTCGTACTACGCACCTTGTGGTCTAGGATCTTGATGGGTTTCTCCTCATAGGACAAGGTTTCGTCTAACTCGACGTTTTCGGGTTCTAGGACATGCGACTCGTCAGGTACGTATTTCCGAAGTTGGGATACGTGAAACACGTTGTGAACCCTTTCTAACTCGTTTGGCAAATCTAAGCGATAAGCCACTTTGCCCACTCTCGCCAAAATCTCAAATGGTCCTATGAACTTAGGGCTTAGTTTCCCTTTCTTCCCAAATCGCATCACTCCTTTCATTGGAGACACCTTCAGCAGCACTTTTTCACCAACTTCATAGTTCTCTTCCCTTCGCTTCTGATCCGCATAGGACTTCTGCCTGTCCTGTGCAGCCCTAATCTTGTCTTGAATGACTCGCACTTGATCAACAGTCTCTTGAATCAATAATAATGGGCAAAGCTGATTTTAGTTAGTTTAATAACATAGTACCTTTACCAACTCCATTTAAATCCTTATATTCAATACTACTAAAAATCAGATTTGAATAACAAGGCCATTATAACATTCTAACGATAACTAATAATCTGATTTCTTAACTTTTTATACCACTTTGTGTATAGTAACAAACTTAAATAGGTACATATATAAGAACTTATAAAAATCAGAATTGAAGAATTAAAAGAACACAAAGTAAGAATTAATAATATGTAACAAATCTGATTTCTTTTAGTTCACAATATACTTTTATTTAAAGTCACAAACTTAAACCAATATACATAAGTATAATAAAAACAGAATTAAAAAAAAATATAATTATCATAAAACATAACTATAAATCTGATTTTTGATACTTTATTCTATACTTTAGTTATAATCACCAAAACATAATTAAAGATAATAAGAAAAATAAAATCAGATTCCATAACTTAATACTCCCTCTGTCCCAGAATACTCTTTACACTTTCCTTTTTCATCTGTCCCAGAATACTCTTTACACTTCTATTTTTGGATATGACCCACTATTATTTTAATTCTTCTACCTTTTAAGTTGGCCCACACTCTCTCTCCTCCAAATAAAATAATACCACTCCTACCACCCACCAATTCTAACCATGACCCAAACTCTCTCGATCTCCTTAAAATAAAATAATACTATTTTTACTAACTACTAACTCCTATCACATCTACTCTTCAATAAAATAACAATTGATAACCAAACAACAACCTATCATCTAAAACTACGTGTATTGATAAGTGTCAAGAGTATTCTGGGACGGAGGGAGTATAAACTAGAAAAGATTTTTTTTTTTTTTAATAGAGTATACCGTAGATTCGTGTTCTTGGCGACAACCACCGCGCCGCTCAACCCGAACTCCGGCACCACCACGTTTCGCGCACGACCAAGACACAAACCCGCACAACCACGCCGACCGAACCACCAGACGTGAACGAAGACTCAGCCTCACGCGCGCGACCTCCTGCAGCACCGACTGCACTCGCGCGACACCTCCCCGCGACTAGTCGCTGGACCCCTGACGAAAACCACAAACTCCGGCGAGCAGGCGCGACCTTCGATGCGCAGGCGTGGCCTCCGGAAAGTGGGTGCCTAGATGTTGGGAAGAAGAAAGAGAATGGTAGAGAAGAGGAGGGAAGAACGACTGAGAGAAGAAGGAAGGAGGAGAGAGAAAAATTTTCTTTGGTAAAAAAAAAGAAACGGCTAACCTATCAAGTGAATAGGGTTTCTAATTTTTTTTTCTCTTCCTTTTCTTATTTATAGTATGAGAAACCTTAGTTTATTAGGATTTGCTTCCAAATCGAATTCTGATTTACTTAATAAAATCGAATTAAAATATAATTAGGTACCAAGGTAGGTTGTATATTTAAATTATAACTGTAGGCTAACCTAAACTATACTATAATTTACATTCACTTTTACGTTATATTTTCTTATTTATAGCAAGATTCCCAAAATACGGAGTATTACACCACTCCTTTGACATCTATCACAGCTCAAAATAAACTCACGAGCATCTTTTTGCAATGATGGACAAAACATACCACATTGGAGCACCTTAGCAACAGTTTTGCTTGCTCCACCATGCCCTCCACATGCCAAAGTAGGGCAATGATTCAACACCGAATTGATCTCATGATTGGGCACACACCTTCTAAAAACACCATCGGCGCACTTTTTAAACAAGAGAGGGTCATCCCAATAGAACCTCGAAGCCTCCTTGAAAAATCGCTTCCGTTGTTGAGAATTGAAACCATGAGGTTCAATCCCACAAGCCAAGTAGTTCGCAAAGTCCGCGAACCATGGAATCTCATTATTTAGAATGACGTATAGTGCTTCTTCTCTCAAATCTTCTTCAATAGGGGTCTCGTCAGGATCCGAGACCTTCTCATCAAGAGGGAGACGAGAAAGGTGATCAGCTACCACATTCTCCGTCCCCTTTTTCTCCTTTATCGCAAAATCAAACTCTTGAAGAAGAAGCACCCACCTAATGAGCCAAGGTTTGGCATCTTTCTTACTCATCAGATAACGGACCGCAGAATGATCCGTATACACAATAGCTTTGTTGCAGGTCAAGTAAGACCGGAATTTGTCAAATGCAAAAACTACGGCCAACATTTCTTTCTCCGTAGTCGCATAATTCCGTTGAGCATCATCCAAGGCCCTACTTGCATAGGCTATGACATGTAGCATTCCTTCCTTACGTTGCCCAAGAACAGCGCCCACTGCAAAGTCACTAGTATCGCACATCAGTTCAAAAGGCAAGCTCCAATCCGGAGCTTGCACAATGGGGGCAGAAGTGAGGGCCTTTTTTAAAGTTTCAAAAGCCTTAATACAAGACTCATCAAACTCAAAATCTACATCCTTTTGAAGTAGATTCGTCAATGGTTTGGCTATCTGAGAAAAATCCTTGATGAAAAGCCGGTAAAAACCCGCATGTCAAAGGAAAGCACGAACTCCCGGCACCAGATCCACTTCAATGCCCTTCTTTGTCACTTTATGCCCAAGGACAATGCCTTCCTCGACCATAAAGTGACATTTCTCCCAATTCCAGACAAGGTTCGTCTCTTGACATCTTTTCAATACACACTCAAGATTAACCAGACATGTGTCAAAAGACGAACCACACACACTAAAATCGTCCATGAACACCTCAATAGAATCTTCTAGCATGTCAGAGAAGATTGTTGTCATACACCTTTGGAAAGTAGATGGGGCATTACACAAACCAAAGGGCATCCTTCGATAAGCGAATGTCCCATACGGACAAGTAAAGTGGTTTTCTCTTGGTCATCCGGATGAATAGGGATTTGAAATAAACCGGAATAACCATCGAGAAAACAAAAGTGTGAATGACGAGCAAGCCTCTCCAACATTTGGTCAATGAAGGGGAGAGGGAAATGATCCTTGCGGGTGGATTTGTTTAACTTTCGATAATCAATACAAACCCTCCACCCGGTAACAGTTCTAGTTGAGATAGTTTCTCCTTTCTCATTCTCAACAATAGTCATGCCTCTTTTTTTTGGAACCACGTGAATCGGGCTCACCCACTTGCTATCGGAGATAGCGTAGATGATTCCCGCGTCACGCAATTTCATAATCTCCTTTTTTACAACCTCTTTGAGATTAGGATTGAGCCTTCTCTGATGCTCTATGGATGAGGCATTGCTATCGATGAGATGGATACGATGCATAGCAAGAGAAGGGCTTATCCTCTCAAGGTCATCTATCGAGTACCCAATGACATCTTTATATTTTTGTAGTATCTCAATCAATTTTGATATAGAGATGTCATCAAGACTCGAATTGACAATAACTGGATAAGTACATGCATCATCAAGAAAAACATATTTAAGAGAAGAGGGAAGGGGTTTGAACTCTACCTTGGGAGGAGGCTAAGAACACTCCTCTTTGTCAATGGATGTCGTGAGAACCTCAAATGCTTCATCTTTTGTCTCCTCAATAGTAGTGTAAAGAAACAATGAGAATTCTTTCACCTCTTCCATGTCCAAGCTCGGGGCTTCAGTAAGAGAAGCATACAACTCATCCCCGGTGTGAACCACACTCGCAAATTCTCCACTAGGTTGACCCGGCAAATTCTCTCTATCATGGGCCTCTTCAAAGTCTTAGAGAACTCAAATACAACCCGCTCATTGGCTACCTCAACCGTGATAGTATCGTTTTTGCAATTGATCACGGCTCCCAACGTCTTTAGAGCCTCTCTTCCAAGAATAAGAGGAGTCTCCGGATCTTCCTCCATATCCATCACCACAAAATCACAAGGCACAAATACATGCCCAACTTGATTTGGTACATCCTCCAACCCACCATGGGGGACTCTCATAGTGCGGTCCCCAATTAAATAGTTTTCCGTGTCGGATGAAGAGGAAAATTAAGGTGCTTAGCAATAGACAGTGGCATCAAACTCACACCCGCTCCTAAATCGACCCATGCACCCTTGGGCTCTAGATCACCTATTTTCACCGGCAAGGTGAAACTCCCGGGCTCTCTTTGCTTCTTAGGCATAGTACGTTGCACAAGAGCACTCACTTGATAGGGCAAAGTGATAAGCTCATCTTTACGCTTCCGTTTGTTGGAGAGGATCTCCTTCAAAAATTTAGCATATGCCGGCATTTGAGACATAGCCTCAAGGAATGGTATGTTGATCTGTAGGCTCTTCATCACATTGAGAAATTTGGTGAACTTGTCACTTAATTTTCTCTCGACCAACCGCTGAGGTTAGGGAACCGGAGGCACATAGGTCTTAGTTAGTGGAGATGATGGTAGTGGCGCTTTATCACCAACTTGGACTTGTGTCTCATCTCTTTCCACATTTTCTTCTCTCTCGCCTTCCTCAACTTCAACTTCTTTCTCAACAACCTCACCTTCTTCATCCTTCTTTACCTCCTCGGTTGGCATCTTGGGACCCTTGTAACTTGTTCCCGACCTCAAATGAATGGCTTTGGCTTGATGGAGGTTGGGGTTAGGAATAAGTTGGCCCGGAAGTTGATTTGTGGGAGTAAAAGGATTTTTCTCGGCTACTTGGGCAATTTGGGTTTCAAGCATTTTGTTATGGGCTTGTAGCTCTTGAAACCTTTGCTCATGGTTTTGGAGAATTTGGTTCATGGATTGAAGTTGTTGGAGAATTTGGAAAGAGGTTGGATCGGGAGATGGAGTGGGTTCGGGATTTTGTTTGGGGAACGGCGGGTTAGAGGGAGGTTTTTGGGTATTGGCTCTTTGATGTGGAGCTTGGTAGACATGAGACCCTTGTGAGGATGAACCACCTTGGTTATAGTTTGGGTTATACCCTTGCACATACCCTTGATGTTGACCTTAGTTGTACCCTTGTTGAGGTTGATTCCATCCTTGTTAAGGTTGGTTGAAGCCTTGATTGTAGTTTTGTTGGGGTTGTTTCCAACCTCCTTGTTGATTGCTTCTATACCCTTTGTTTCCTTGGTAACCATCTCCTCTAGAGTTGATTGTCGCCACATGCTCCAAATTTGTACCTCCACAATAAGATGTATCATGATTAGTACCTCCACAAATATCACAAGAAAAAGAATTTACCTGTGATGGATTAGATGATGCGAGGTTGATCTTGGAGAGCTTCTTGTCAAGTTGATCCATCTTAGCTTGAATTTGATCCATGGGATCTAATTCAAACTTTCCACTCTTCTTAGGTTGAGCACCTCTTAGACATCCACCCCATGAATAGTTCTTAATTACTTCTTCAATGGTGGACTCAAGTTGATCTTGCGGGATCTTAGAAAGTTGACTTCCCGCTCCAGCATCAAGGTTGGCACGTGATATAGGATCAAGGCCATCATAGAAGAATCGCATAGGTAGATTCTTGGTGAACTCATGGTGAGGGCATGAACGGCTCATCTCCTTGAACCGCTCCCAAGCTTCCGCAAGTGTCTCATCGTTCTCTTGCTCAAATGAGGAGATCTTCCTCCGTATGTCCGCCGTCTTCCACTCCGGGAAGTACTTCTTCAGAAAAGCCATTGTGACTTCCTCCCATGTAGTGAGGGAGTTAGCAGGTAAACTCTTGAGCCATGATTTTGCTTTTCCGGTAAGAGAAGACCGGAAAAAATGCTTCTTGATGTAGTCTGGAGAGACGTCATTTGTGGTTATCATGGCACAGATCTCAAGAAACCTGTCAAGATGGTCCAGAGGATCTTCATCCGACCCTCCACAGAATTGTTCTGCCTTCACCATCCCAGTGAACTGAGGGTGAATGCTGAAATTTGTAGTAGTGGTGGGGAGTCGAATACCACCTTGAAGAACATAGGAACCCGGATTTTCGAAATCCCTAAAGAGTTGTGGATTTGCTTCACCCATTTCTGACTGAACTTCACTTATTGTACTTGAGGCTGGTGAAGATGGTTCGGAACCCAAAGACAAATCTTCCAAATTTTTCCGAAGCTTTCGCAATGTACGGTCAATTTCTGGATCTAGAGGAAAGGTGGGTGAACCGTGAGCTCTTCTTCTCATGTAACAACAACAAAGCTAAGTAGAGGATTAGCAAATAACAACCACAGTCAAAAAGAAAAGAAAAATCAACTAAGCAAAGCTAAACTAAAATAAACTTCAATTAATAGCACAAATTCTCCGGCAACGGCGCCATTTTGATAAGAGGTTTTCAGTGTGTCGTTAAGGCACCAAAAATTCCTTTTCAAACTATATTTATAACTCATAACAAGCAATTACTAAGAACGTAGTAAAGGCAAGTCAAGGGTCGATCCACAGGGAAAAAGGGATTAATTAAAGTCTATCAAGTCTAAATTACTTAAAATGATTTAGTATCAACTAATGACTACTACTATCAAAGTACTAGCAAGTAAAATGAGATGAAAATATGAATAAAGAAGACACTAGAGTTAAGGTTACTAGTATGGATCAAAGTGGACAACGTTTATTAATGCAATTGTGAATCAAATGTGACGATTAGGCAAGGTTTAGTTTTCCTCTAAAATACCCGAGTCCTCTCTCGAATGGTCCTCGAGAATGATCGCTTAATCAATCAACTAAATCCTCTCTCGAATGGTCTTTAGTCAATTGATTAAGAGATCCAATGAATTTGGAAAACCCCTAATATAGGATCCCCTTAATTTCTAACCAATATCTTGGCCTAGAAATTAAGTTGACTCATGGGGATGATAAAAGATTTCATAATTCAATTAAGAACATTTGAAATCAAAATATCAAAGCACAAATGTGATCAATATCTATCCTAAGGCCTCAAAACACTAAGATCAATGCATAAACGTCTTTAAATCATCACAATCACATTAACAATACATTTAAACTCTAATCCATACTTTCACCCTAACCCTAGATAGGGAACTACTCACTAATCATGGATTCTAAGCAATAAAACATGAAATTTATAACTAATCTAGGGCTAAACATGATTAAGAGATAATTAATCTAATTAAAATAACAATTATGAAACTATAATAAAGTAGGTCTAATAAAAGGGAAGAACAAATAATAGTAATGAAAAGAGATAATAAAAACTGAAACTTTGAAACTAATTCAATTAATATACCTTCAATGTTGTAGAAATCACAAACTATGATCTATAATCTCCAACCTTGATCAAAAACTAAATGTTTTTCTCTCTAATGTAAGCCCTAATAATCTTCTCTAAAACATAAGAATAAAGCATAAGTCCCTAAAAACATAACAACTATCGTTTTTAATGCCCGCCAGAATTACAATTTTCTCGCGGAAACAGGTAAACCAAGGCCACTGACTAAGATGGACAATCTTCGCTGGAAAGTTGCGGGCGCACCATTAAAAGAGTGCGGGCGCACCAGACTGGTGCGGGCGCACCAGACTGGTGCGGGCGAACCTAGCTGTCTGATAATAGGGATGCCCAATCTGTTGTGCGGTGCGGGCGCACCGGTTCCAGGTGCGAGCGCACCAGTGTGTTCGGGCAATGCTAAGGGGGTGCGGGCACACCATGGAGCGCAACTAAAGCTTTCTTTATTCCACTTTCGCGCGTGCAAACTCCTCGGAATTCCCTCCTATTACCGTATCTCCCAACTTTGGACCTTATAAAAGATCATACTTGCAATCAAAGCACGGGAAAACACGGTGAAAGCAAATGTACTATAAATCCAGTCAAAATTGACCGAAAATCTAGCGAAATGTCACAATGATCAACAATGATCAAGTGAAGGAAAGAGAGAGAGAAATGAGGAAGAAAGAGGGAAGAAAAGGGTATAAAGAGGATCAAACCAAACCAAAAAGAGCTCATAAAGTACGTTAGAAACGTACTTATCACTTCCATCTTTTGCAAAACTTGCTTCAAGGGTTGGTCAGTGTAGACGAGTATACTGTGCGCCAAGAAATAGGGTCTTAACTTTCTACTGGCTATGACGAGGGTCAATCCAAACTTCTCGACTCACTATTTTCCACATCCTAGAGCACATGACTAACAAAGTATATTGGAACTTGCACGGACTCACTTTCAGCCAACAGAACAGCACTCACAGCTTGAGTGGACACAACCAAATATACAAACAGTTTTTCCCCCTCGGCCGGACTGACCAACCTAGGCAGCTGCCGAAGGTGATCCTTGACTTGCTGAAGCGCTTGCTCAGCTTCTGCTGTCCACTCAAACTTGACCTTCTTCTTAATAGTAGCGAAGAAGTGATGGCACTTGTCGCCCGACTTAGACAAGAAGCGTCCAATTTCAGCTTGTATTTTCTGAGAGTTTCGAAAGTTTCTCTCAAATCACTAACATGACCTTCCTCTTGCCGACTCTTGACTATCATATCATCAATATATACTTTTATGTTTCTTCCCAATTGTGGCTGAAAGACAGTATTGGTCAATCTTTGAAAGGTGGCCGGCGCATTACGGAGGCCAAAAGGCATCCTCAACCAGCCATACAGCCCTTCGGTTATAAAGGACGTTTTGTCATGATCCTACGACCACATGGGGATTTGATGAAAACCTTAATAGGCATCCATGAAGCTTAACAAAGCATGGTCAGCCGTGAAGTCCACTAGACGATCCAACTTAGGCAAAGGGAAACTGTCCTTGGGACAAGCCTTGCTGAGATCAGTGTAATCCACACACATCCTCCAAGTGCCATTAGGCTTTGGCACCATGACCACATTTGCAATCCACTCTGGATAATAAGTTTCTCTGATGAATTTAGATTCCAACAACTTCTGAACTTCCTGGTCGACCGCCTGATTCCTGGCCGGACCTAAATGCCTTTTCTTTTGACGAACAGGTTTTAAATTTGGGTCAACGTTCAGCCGGTGGACGGCTATCTCTGGATCTATTCCAGTCATTTCCTCAACACAATAAGCAAACACGTCTTGAAATTCTTTCAGCAAGCTGATTAAAAGGCCCCTCAAATCAAGAGAGAGCGAGGACCCAATCTTCAAAGTTCTTTCTGGACGAGCCTCATCCAAACTGACATCTTCTGGGACTTCCACAGGCTCTGGACGTTCTAGTGCCAGTCCCATGATGGCCATTACCTCCTCAGACGAGGGGGTTCTTCCTTGACGAGTTCATACTTCCTTTTTTTGTTGGGGAGAAGTTCAGACGTTTTCCTTAAGGGAGCGGCAGGCGTCTGAGGACTCTGAATTGCCATCTTCAACGAGGCCACTTGGTCCTTTACAATTTTAGACGTTTTCCTTTCACCAGCAACCCTCGTCTTATCTTTCCCAATTTCAGACGTTTTCGGTCCGCCAACGATCTTCGTCTAGTCTTCATTGCATGCTTTCCATGATGACAGCTTGAGGGTAGTTAAGTAACATTCCCTAACCGCCTGCTGGTCTCCATACAAGGAGCCAATTTTGCCATCATCACACTCATACTTCATAAGCATCAAGTGAGTTACTATTACAGCTTTAACATGATTCAGAGTTGGCCGTCCAAGTATGACATTGTAGGCTGTCAAATCCCGGACCACCAAGAACTTGATAAACAGAGTCCTTAAGGCATCCTTCTCTCCCACTCGGACGGGCAAAGTAACGGTTCCTATAGGATGGATGATTCCTCCCCCAAACCCTATGATGGGATGGTGAACGAGAACCATGTTCTTTTCATCAAACTTTAATCTGGACAAGCAATCAGCACTAATGATGTCCGTCGAGCTTCCGGTGTCAATCAGAATTCTTCTTACCCTCAAGTTTGCTATCTTCATCTCTACAACCAAAGGATCATCATGGGGGGTCCTCAGCTTGCCCCGATCTTGTTCACTAACCACCACTTTTGGGAAGGACTCGGCCTTTGTCTGATCAGCTAGTAAGACTTGGCCAAGCTCTCTAAGGTAGTTTTTGTGCCCTCCATTGGTTGGTCCTCCAGCAGCAAATCCTCCTGAAATTACGAGAACAACATCCTCATCCGTGCTTTCACTCTCCTTCTTCTTAGTCTGCCGATCATCCTTCCTCTGAAACTTCCTTCCCCCTTGAGGCAAATAGGAGTTCATCTTTCCTTTTCAAGCTAGATCCTCCGAAGCCCTCTTAAGGTGTTTACATTCATTAGTCTCGTGACTGTAGTCCTTGTGAAAGTGACAGTACTTACTCTTATCCCTGTTTCCGTAAGGAGTCTTCATCTCAGCTAGTGCCTTCAACTCATATTGGTCCTTTATCTCCATGAGAATGGAGTATTGGTCCTTGCTAAATTCGATGGGATTGGATGAAGAAGGCTCAGACTCTTTCCTCTTGCTTCTTCTGGACGAAGTAGTGGTGGAGGTTATGGCCCAAGTCTTGGCCTTCTTGGGGTTGCTCTTCTTTGGCTGAGCAACCTCTTCAGGCTTCTTGGACTCGGGATGCTTTGCCTCAGCACACACTTCAGTGGCGTGTATAAACGCTTTGGCTTCCCCTAAAGCCTCGGCAAGAGTGGAGATTTTCTTCTTAACAAGATCAAACTTAAAACTTTCTGGCCTTAGTCCCCTGATAAAGGCGTCAAAGGCCACCCCGGCATTAAGATCTTGAATCTGAAGGGCTTCTAGATTGAATCTCTTAACAAAACTTCTAAGAGCTTCTTTAGGTCCTTGGACGACCTTTCCCAAGTGCATGCTTGTTTTTTGCTCTTGCTTATTGGCAACAAAGTGACTAGCAAATAAGAAACTGAGTTCAGTAAAATTGTTGACTGAATTGGGTGGAAGATTGTTAAACCACTTCTGAGCTACTCCCTTCAGAGTTGCTGGGAAGTTCTTACACCAGGTAGCATCATCTACTCCTTGGACGTACATCTGATGTTTGTAAGCAGATAGGTGATCGTCTGGATCTGTTGTTCCATCAAAAGGTTCTATGGTAGGGAGTTTAACCTTTGGGAAGTGGGGCGCCTCCATGATCCTGGCCGAGAATGGAGTAGGCCAGTTAATCCGGAGGGCTCCCAGCTGTCCCTCAATGGGTATGTACTCCTTACGATATTCCTTTAACACAGGATCAGACGAATTGTTTGCAGGTGTTGGACGCCTATAAACCATGGGCTGAACCACCGTCTTTTCTTGTTGTGGACGAACAAGAGAGAGGCTTAAACCTCGTCCTTCCGCTCTGGACAACAACCTCAAAGGAGGGTCTCTCAAGTATGGTGTTGACCCTGTCGCTGATCGTTGTAATGCAGCAGCTTTCTTTGCCTCTAGATATTCCCTGGCATCTGTTTCCATTCGGTGCCCGTTTGGACGAACATGATCCTAGGTCCTCACCACCAGGTTCCAGTCCATCTTCCTTCGCTGATAACTATCCTTTGGCTGCTTTCCTCTGGCTGTCCTCCTAGAGAGTTCTTGGCGAACAGGTCGACTAGTACCTGGATGGTTTTCTTGGGAACGTCCCCTAAGAGGAGCTGGATTGTTAGCGGCTGGCTCCGGGTTATGATGGAAAAACAGCATGTTGCTCTTAATCTGTTTCTGGACGACTGCTGCCATCTTAGTCTAAAAGTCATTCAAGATGTTCTCGAGGTGGGCAGCAGTCACCGGACGTTCAAGATTCTCCTGACAGGCTACTGGCTTGGTCCAGGGACATTGACGATAATCGGAGGTATGTCCCTTCCGCGAGGCGGTCTCTCATGATCTACCGTGTCTTCGACATTGATCTGAAAACTTCGATTTCTGGCAACGTTGGACGATTGAAAATCAGTCATCGTTGCGTCTCCCCACAGACGGCGCCAAATGTTTAGTCCTCTGCTTGTCCAACAAGTAAGCTATAGGCTGAGCTTTCTTGTCTACCAAGTAAACTAGTATCCCTTAGATGTTCATCACTTAGAGACTTGTGCAACAATGTCTGAATCAACTTAGTCCAAGCTTGAGCTTCGTTCCCGAACCTACAAAAAGGGACCCACCCTGGAGGTTTGGGTGGTGGTTCCCCCTCCGAAGCTTAAGTCAGATATCAGGAGTTGTAAAGAAAAAAAGTAGATCTAGAGAGAAAAAGTTAGAGAGTATTTTTACAGAGTAACTTTGCACTGTTTGCATTGAATGATCTTTCTCCTGATTTCAGGGGTATTTATAGTGATTGCAAGATGACAGCTAACCTTCAAAATTACCCTAGAATAGTGGCCTCTGATTGGCTAAGCAATCAGATCCTGACACGTGACAGGCCATGATAAGTAAGAGGTTATCAGCCACTCACTTGCAGCCACCTACAAGGGGCTGGGCTCTGACTATCTTTTGGGCCAGGAAAGTAAGCCTTTTCCCCCAATTGAATATAACCCAAGGTTTAAATCATTTTTCTTTATTTATTAGGTGAGGACACATGTACGGCTCTGATGAGCCCAAGTGTCTTTAAAGGAGCCGTAGATTTTTAGGCTACAACAATTATGGATAAACATCTCCATATTTTCATTAATGAGGTGATGTAATAACTATTTACAAAAGAACCTAGCAATACAACAATATGTACAAATTCTATGATATATACAAATATACAATCTTGATTTTCACCATCACCATGATGCTCTTTGATCTTCATCTTCATGGATGGGATTTGGAATTTAAGTTTATTTAAAAAAATTTGAAAATTAGAGATTAATTAACCTCTTTAATTTAATTTTTATGATGATTTTTGTTCGTTTTTATTTATGTAATGAGAATGAGTAATTTTAAGAGAAACTTAAAACTTAATGAATTTTTAATTATCTTTTTCGTATGGAAAGAAAATATTTTTATGAAATTGAGTTAATCACTTTTATTTGAGCTTAATAGATTACACTTTTGTTCTGCTAATGACTTGAAAAATTCATAACTTTTTGCAGAAAGAGTGAAATTAAACATGTGATACGCCCATGGATAGGTATATGAGTCTTTTATGTTGTGTAAACATTTGACATGTTTTTAATGGTAACTAAAACTATGGTGATTTTTATTCCAAAATCGGTCAAAACATGACTTTTATCCAACATGTTATTTTGAACCCAATTTAATGATTTGAGTTTGATTTGAAATTTGGTATGCTCATTCTAGACACATTGAAGGACTAGACTGGAGAAAATTAGTGTTTTTGGACTTGATTTTCATGAACGTTTTTGTAAAAATGACATAAAATTGTACAAAATTTGTATGACCATGACTTTATGTTGTTGGAAAGGTACTGATGTATACATCAATGTTGCTTCTTTTCGTTTTGGCAAAATGAGCTTTTACTGGACAAGCTAATACGGTACTGGACAACTTCAGTTTTTACCAACAATTTTGTATGAAGTTTAGTTAATTATAGAATACTCATTTATTAGAAATTCCAAAGCCCAGTTGCTAAAAACGTCTTTAAATTCATAGTAAACATATTACATCCTATAAACTATTTACATAGTTTGAGGCTTGTTTTTATTGCCTACGCGGGATGAGTGCGTATTTGACTACCTCATTGTAAAGGTTTTATTGGAAACGTTTTTGAGGTCGCCAACAAATCTTTCAAGGAAGACTCATAAACCTAATTGGATATTGGGAAATCATAGGGACAACTTAGGGACTTATCCAATGTAGATATCCCCGTCATGACTCAATTAATGGTCAAAGAACCATTGATTGAGTTAGGAGATGAGGGTACGAACATGGTCATGAACTATATTCGCCCATTGCTGGCCTCTACTTAACACGGTTCATAGCAAAGTTTATACCAAAAAACAACCAAATAATATTTTCAAACACCCTAAAAATATTAGTCTAAATTGGTTTATTAAACATATAAAAAGACTATCTTTTTAGTGACACGTTATTAAGCAATAAAAATTACTGGGTTCCTAATAGATTGTCCAAATTATCTTAATTTAATGTTAGAACAATTTCTTAGTTCTTGATTAGCAATAATAAACAGGACAATCATAGAAAATATATAAGAAAAATAAGAAAGAAAGAATTGAGGTTAGAATATAGAAAAGAACGAATTTTTATTAAATATCTACATCATGAAAAAAATCCTTAGTAACTTCAATAAAATAAATAAGAAAGATTTAAGGACCCTCAGGAATATATTGTGGTGGCTTGGGTATAAGGGAATAACAACCTTCGGGAAGAGCAATCGTGAAGCCTTTCGATGAAAACTTGTGAAGATTGATCAAAGTAACAGTATGTGTTTGTATGTTTGAGTAGGAAAGTATGAAAGTATGAGTGTTTGAGAGTATTTTTTTGCCTTGAGAGATCGCAAGTATTCGGGTGCATAAAAGTGTGTAAAAGTCTCCTCTAGATCCGTAAATCATTAGCTTATTTATATGAAAATATTGAAAAAAAGAAAAAAAAAGAAGTGCAGTGCGCTCAGCGCAAAAGATTGCGCTGGACGCACTGCCTCGTGTCAAGTGCAATACAGCCTGTGCCCCAAGTGCACATCCTGCACCATACGCATCACTAATCTGGCCAGCCTTTTTAACGAGGTTTTCTAAAGATTCTTTTTATCTTTTATCTTTAAATCCAGAAATCAGCTATTTTACGAGATAAAATCTGATTTCAATTTAAAAATCCTTTACATTAAAATATTCTTTGAAAATATTTATTTATTCTGAAAATATTTATTAAAATAAACAATAAAT
This sequence comes from Beta lomatogona, assembly GCA_947646795.1. Lineage (NCBI taxonomy): Eukaryota > Viridiplantae > Streptophyta > Magnoliopsida > Caryophyllales > Amaranthaceae > Beta > Beta lomatogona. The sequence goes on from CANSNZ010000929.1 coordinate 1,897,936, forward strand.
ACAATTAATTATCATGACTAACTAATTGGGCTTTTCAAAGGATTGGGGTCAAAATACAATTAATTATCGGGAATAATTAATTGGGCTTTAAAATAGGATTTTGGATCTTTAATGCAAATAAATAAGCTTTATGCTTTAAAAATAGTTTTGGGATTGGCTATTCGGACTGCTCTCCCCTTGGGTTAGACCAATTAAGACTGCGGTATGTTTCTTAATCGAGTCCTTAAATAGGGAGACACGATTATGTGTCTACAATAGTACAGACGAAAAATAAGATTAAGTATGAAATTGAAACTGACTACATAATTGGAGCATCACATTTTGTTTTTATTGAGATATTTAGGCACTATTCCACTTAAAATTCTATGAAAAATGAATTTTGGTGATTAATAACAACTTGATTAAGAAAATCACATTAATAACATATTTACTAAGAGTCTCCCCAATAGAGTTGACTATCTAGGTAGTATGATTTCAAGGTTGGGAACCGAATGGTACTTCCACATACCCAAATCACTGCAAAAATTTTAAAAAAAATTGGTAGGAGAAAACAAAGAGAAAGAGTAGTATATGATTAAAGAAGATAATTAAAAATTAACACAGAGTAAAATTTTACCTTGCTAACTATGATGCATTTCCTTTGCAAAGGTTTCTACTTTTTTATTTTTCTTAATTTCTAAGTGATTTTCTAAGTGCACTTAATTACTAACTAAAACATTTTTAGTTTATTTTTGATGAATTACTTCACTCTTACTAACAAATTAGTCTTCTAAAACATTTTCTTTTCTAATGTTCTTTTTTTTTTCTCATGTATGAGGTTTTTTTTAGTGGGAGAAGTACGAATTCAAGTGTGTTTGAAATAAAAAAAGAAGGGGACTATTTATAGGAGAAATGGGGGTGATGAATTAGGGTTTGAAAGAGGTAGAAAATCATATTTTTCATCCAAAAATATGATTTTCATCCAAAAATATGATTTTCATCCAAAAATATGATTTTCATTGTCTTACATCAATATTTTTTCATGGGAAATTCAAATATTCTTATTCTCTTTAGATTTGATTTTTGCTTTTACACTAAGGAAGCAAGTCAGATTTTTTGAGTCATTATTCTCTTCCTACATAACTTAGATATATCCTAAACATGAAATATAATTGAAAATGTGATATTGTGCTTATTGGGTAAACTGTGCGGCGCGCAGGAAATTGTGAAACGTACATCCTATGCATCCCGCGCATGGGTGCCGCGCCAGGCGCAATGCCTAAATCTTAATCTTTAGCCCTTCTAATCACCTTACACCTATAGATTTTGATGCTTTTATTAATTGAAACGAGGGGTCTCTATTTGTAGTAGTGTAATAAAGTATGGAATAATACTATGATTGATTTCAATAACCAACTTTTACATTTCATAGGTAATAAATAATAAATTAATACACGATTGAATCCAATAACCACCTTTACCATTCATAGGTATTAAATTAAACAAGATTAATAAATTATTAAACTCCTTTTACAGGTTTGTATCAAAAATCCATACAAACATACAATAAAAAAAAAATCAAAGGCTTCCACATAATAGTCACAAAAGCATGATAATATTCCTTTAGCAAACAATCTTGCCCAAGAACTATTAAAGTTCCCTAAGTATGATAATAAGTTCCGAAAACATGTGTATTTGTACAAAATACTAGGTCCAAAACTCCTTACACACACGTACCTTGTGTAAAATATTCTTTGTGTCATCTTTGTGCACTAGGAATCACATAAGGAGTATTCCTTTCCTACAACTACTAATTATAATGATTAATTACCACCATAATAAAAATTCCAGCACTTATAATTTAAAAGTCCTTTTGAAACATCTTTTTAGACTTCAAAGTTCCAACCTTTTGAACTTTAATTAAAGTACTAAAGATTTTTCCCATAAAAAAATAATTCAATGCTTCAAAAACAACCTTAAACTTAAATCTTTAATCTGAAATTTTAGAGTGTATTAAGTATTATAATCCATATCATAAAAAATTATAATAAAGCAATAATATTGATAATAATTATTGAAACTGAAAAACAAGAAAAGAAGAAAAGGAAAACGACAGAGAGAAATAAAGGAGAACAACTGAATGAAGAGGAGGAAGAGCAAGAAGGAATATAATGAGATTATGGAATATTATCATGTTGATTTTGGGCCTTCTAGTATTATTGGAAACCCTAAAGTCTATTGAAAATATATAAAACACTACCTTTGCAATATTTATTTAAAACTCTAACTTAATGAAGTCAATAGTTGACCACTCAAATCCTCAAATAGTCACTAATATTTAGAACTCGCCTTAAATAAAAAATTAAATACTTATAAATACATTTTATATTCTATAAAATATATTTATAAAATGCATAAAAATATGGGGGATTGTACTTCGCTTGTGAGCGAATTACCCAATTTAATCTTTGGGTGGAACATGCCTTGGCAGGTCATGCTGCTATAACAGGATTTGGGTTTAGAAGTGATGGTCCAGCCATTTAACTCTTTGTAGTGACAAGTTTTGGCGACCATAGTGGGAGTATCAAGTTGATGCTGCTGCAACTGCTGAAATGCTTTGCAAATATGGTGATCACTTGCACAGCAAGAAGGAATATAATGAGATTATGGTTCAATACATCCACATGATCATTAGTCACCTTGAACCTTCTTTTGTGATACCGAAGCTTCTGGATACTCAGAGGCTGCATTGGTCACCTTATGTTTCTTTCAACTCATAGTTGTAATTCTTGTCATTTGTAATTGTTTCTTTGTAGTATCTTATGTATTTATGAAACAAAATATTAGAAATGAAACTTTTACCTATATGTTATTGATTATGCATCAATTTAGAATTAAGAAAGCAAAAAAAAATGTATTTTTTTGGGGCCTTCAAATGTTGCAGGTTTCCTATAAACTAGATCATTTCTCATTTATGAAAAATCAGAGCATTATATATCTCAAATGTTGTTGTGATTTCTGTTGCGGGTCAAATATATAGCATTTGGAGTCTAAATAAGCGGAGCATATTAGGTTTTTTTCCGTTAGTGGTAGAGTTAATTAGACTTCTCCTGCTATTACTAGAGCTGCAATGGTTTCTGATAGGAGAGTCTCCATCCACTTCAATTCTAAAACTTGGATCCCTTTGCTCTTTTTGAGTCCTCTAGATGAATCAAAATTTTGATTTGCAGGGTTCTTATCTAAGGAACTTGGAGGTTGAAAGGAAGGATATCGTATGTCTTTGTCCAATATTGTAACAGTCTAATGTAAGGCTAAACATGTATCTTAAGACACTACTACATTAAAAGGAAAAGGCAACGCACCAAATTCGTTGCAACAGGGCCTAAATCCGTTGCAATAGGCCTATTGCAACGACACTGAACCGTCGTATTTGCTGGCGTTGCAATAGCCCTACTGCAACGACATTTCGAACCTATTGCAAAGACTTAGTTTTGTTTAAAATACCGTCGCTTTAGATCAATATATAATGCAACGACTTGTAAGTAATAGCTATTGCAACGGTATATGTTATTGCAACGCCTATTAGTAAAAGCTATTGCAACGCTTATTAGTCTGAGCCATTGCAATGCTTATATATAGTATATTCTAATCATGTATTACTAGCTAATAATAAAATAGAGGCTTGTTGGATACCATAATAAACTATAATGTTTGTATTATAACTAGTCAAACTAAAATAAATTACAAAATCAAGTCTTGATACAAAATACACAAACCTAAACCAAACCAAATATTTGTTTAGTACCACAAAATAATTCTAATATCACTCTGCTTCGAACAATCAAAAATACCGCACTATACACATTTAGTTGGAATAGCTAGCTAAATCCTTTCACCACTATACTAATAAGGCATCTACATTTGATCTTCTTCATCTAGCTCATTTTTCACCTACAAATTCAGACATTGTAGTAGTTAGTAAACACTTGATTTTACCAACTAAAAACTAAAAGGGAGTTGAAATATCAATTAAAAGCAACAAGGAAAAATGAAGTGTTGATCAGATGCTATGTGCTAGCCAAAGCTCATACTTCTTTGTTCCTAAAAAAAAGTAATACTTCTCTACTTTATTTGAGATTTCTGAGAGAACTGTTATATTTATTTTGGAATGGAAGAAGTATTATATTATACTTATGTCAAGTACTATAGACTATAGAGCAACCTTTGTAGTATGTCGTCCATAAAGTAAAGTTAAGCAAGCAAGTGGATCCTAGGTAGTGAGTAGATAAGGATGCTCCAGAGATATGCAACCAATATACTTTGCTAATTCTATGCATCAAGTTTTGTAATAAAAAAATAATATCACAAGTAAATATTGAATACCAGTGCAATAACATAAATCCTCTTAATATACGTGCATAATCCTAATAAGACATTTATTTTGGATGGAGAGAGTATCACCTTTGATTCCATCTTCTCACCGTTGTATTAGCTATGTGTTGTTACTCCTGACTCTTAACTAATGCAGAGGTGGCAACATCAACAAGCTTCTTCTGAGAGCAACCTGCGATTTGATATTTTCGCAGTCACGATTGGCATATTGGACTAGGGAATTAGTTATCTTTAACATTCCAACAACATATGAACATTAATTTAAGTTTTTGTAATAGGCAATCATATTATTGACATTTAATTAGCAAGCTAAAATCTCTAATTGAGACCCTTCTCTATCCATTTTTATCAATCTCGTCATTGTACATCTCATCCTATACTGTTTCCAGCTTAAATTATCGTCTTATTGAAACAAGGCGTATTTTGTAACAGAATAGGGTGGACATTTGTGGCACCCAACTATCGTCTTATTGAAACCAGCCTAAAGGGACTAATGTACGCGAACATATTTAAAACATCTTGAGAGGTGCTCTAGCTAGCTTAAGTGCTCCAGAATTATTAACTCTTGATAAATTATCATGATATGATGATTTTTTCATATGTTGTCCTCCAATTTAAAACATAATAATCTATCTAATCGCAATATAAAATTGTTGCATCCACCTCCACATGTCCAATGGAAATCAAGCACAAGTAGACAAATTTTCCAATGCCATGAACAAAAAGGTTCGTTCAAGCAAGAGCATATATATAATCTCCTAGCACCAGTACAGCCAACACCCTCCTTCATCCTCCACCATAACAAGTCCACAACCACAAACTAACTAGTCCCACCACTGCTCATTAGAGGTAACTCACAACTAAACTTGTCCCACTAAATGTCTGTTTGGGTGTTTGGTAAAGGATAATGCACACACTAGCATTATGCAAATAAAAATTGGACTAAGCAGACTACTCTACACTTAAGTTTTACTTGGCAAATGCCTAGTAAATAAGAAGCACCTCGTACCAAATCGTGTGCTTCACATATAAGGTTCATTATGGCATCTCCTGCTACTATAAGCTTTGCAAAATCATCTAATACCCTGCTATTTAATGTCATCAACACATAACTAATGGATATTGGTTACAAAGTTACCATTCACCTTCAAAATGAACTATTATGTAAAATGATAAGAGTTATGCTTGGTAATTGGAATTAACATTGAAATATCCTCAACTGCAAAACCAGAGTCATCCTATTATAGAAGTGAAACAACCTCAAGTGCTAAACCGTCTATGATCAAAAAATTATAGTAGACAAACAAAGACCTAAAGTACAACTACATTAATTGCAAATGACTGACAGATTAGAAGTAGTCATAACCACAGTAAGGTTCAGAAAAAGGGCTTTCAAAATTAATCAAATAAAGCAACAAAGAATGAATCCGCTAACAAGAATCCTCCCCCCCCAATGAAAAGGCTAAAACTCCCTACAGTGAAGGAAATAGAGTTGTACAACTGGTAATTACTCGGAGACCTAACCTAAGAGATAAATATGAGTTCTTTCAAACTCATGTATTGGTGTCACTTGCATTCCTTAGCTTGAACTTATCAGAGAAAAAAAAAAAACCAAAGTATAACAGACAAATACCCCATTTCAGATATTAATGACATAAACCCTTCAAATTTCAAACTATATCCAAGAATAATAGTGTTGGATCTAATCATTATGCTGAAAGTTAATTGTTAGCTGCATATACATCGATTTTTCCTTAAGTAAATTTTTAAGAAATTTATAAAGCTAATTCGAACTAGAAGAAAGAAAGACAATCTTGAAAATTATCCGTTTTGTATCAGAAATTCATTTCATGAAAGAATTGGTGGTAACCCTAAGCTTCAAGTTTCTAGAAGCATGAACTATGAGAGAGAGAAATTTCAAACAAAACCCCAAAATCACGAACAAATCAACTTACCCTAATCTTGAATTGGCCAAAAATTGTAGTGAATCAAGGAACATACAGAAGCACTAGTAACTTAGGAGACCAACTCTACTTCTTCCATTCGGAGACCAACAATAATAATTTTCTCCATTATCTACATTTTTTTGGAGGTCTACCGAAAAGGAAACTTGCTGCAAATTTAGGGCTAGGAAGAGAAATCAGAGCGAAGAATCTCCAAATTAAATGAAAGTAAGGAAGATTTTTATAGTTCACCATTTGACAGTGGAAGGAGTGAGAATGAGAAAAGGGATAACTGATGAGGAAGAAAGAGAAAAAGCATAGGCGGCAAATGAAATTGCCTATGTATTCCCGTAATTATAAATGAATCATGGAACCGTTGCCTTAGCTTAACACAGGTTGTTGCATTAGCTCAAGGCCCACCTACTGCAACGGTAGCAAATGGACCGTTGCAATAGATCCTCCTATTGCGACGATATCAAATGGGCCGTTGCAATAGCCTCATGTTAGCAACGGCATACCAAGTGTCGTTGCATTAGGCTCTTTTCAATTGTTGCCTTTGTTAAAAAATGTAGTAGTGAGATTTAGTTCGAGCTGAAGCCATGTTTAACTAACTTGTGCTATTACCGAGACAACCTTTGCCGAAAGGCAGCAATTATCGAAGTTCGTAATGTTGACCGAAAGAGAAGAAAACTTTCCATAAAGTACAACATAAAAGAGGTATAAGTGCCTTGGAGGACTTGTTAACTCAATT